>CM043714.1:17739425-18939425 GCA_023969325.1 Oryzias curvinotus
GAGGAGCTGCAGCGGCATCACAGCATAGATAAGAAAAAGAAAAAAGCTGCAGACAGAGAGGAGTCCAACAGATCAGATAATGATGTGCGTGTGCGCGTGGTTCCAGCATGTGTTAAAGAAACATAGAGCAATTGTTTTGTAAAAAAAAAATCTACCCATTTTGATGATATAAATCTGTGCAGTTAATGTTTTAACTGTGATACGGTGTGCGTAAAAGTGCTACTGGTGTGACGGAGGGAGGCGCGACTGCTTTTTCAAACCCTTCATTAGATTTTCCTTAATTGCATGCCTTAAAGGCAGCACAATAAGACAAAACTCAAACGGAAAATACATATATATATATATATATATATATATATATATATATATATATATATATATATATATATATATATATATATATATATATATATATATATATATATATATATATATAAATATTTCGATACTATTTTAATTCAATTTGATGGTGTTAAAGAATGCATAAATTCATTAAAAAGCGGCATTGAGATTGAACATTATTTTCTCCTACAATTTTTGGGAAGCTTGCTCGATCGTTTAGCAGTTATTTTAAAAGTTCTTTGCAAATAAAAGTTGAAAATGTGAACATTTGAGCAACAGAGCATTTTCACCCTTCAAATGTTTGAGATTGAAATATTCTATTGTTATAAACCCACACAAAAGTTCCTCCAGGAGTAACAGATCTTCGAGGATCATAACTGCAGGGTTCTGTTCTATAGCAATAAGGTGAAATGGTGTATGGTTACAAACTTTTATGCCTTCAGGATTGTAAAAAAATTAAATAAATGAAAACTTCTGTACGTGCAATTTACAGAAAAAAGAAGATTTGGCAAAAATGAGAAAAGGGATTACATTTTTACAGTCTATAAAGACATGTTTACCGTTTTCTTATGTGGGTCCATTTAAATACAGGATGACGTGATTGTGGAAGTTAGTGAAAGGACCATTGTATTTGATTCAGAAAGGTTTGAAGTCATGATGCATTTTAGTTTAGCTCTGTAAGCCTTCGAGAGCCTCTATGATTATGTAGTGATTGAGATTGCTGCAAAGATGATTTAATGATCCTGGTTCTGCTGTCTGACACTGAACAATGAAAAAGCCCAACAAGCCTAAGACACTGTTGCTTTCAAGAGTCAATGGGTTCATACTAATACTTATGTTAGAAATGATGTCAATAACAATGAAATGGTGTTACAGGACAGGTCAGGTGTCTACAATAGGCTTGAAGCGCCTTCTAGTGGTGAAAAAGGTGAAAAGTTACCCTTCATATAAAATGATATGACATTGGATCAAGTAAAATTTATTGTACTAAATTAAATCGTGTTAAAATAAAAATATGGTTCAATTGGATACATCCAAAGGAAAAGCAATTAGAAAAGAAATACACTCATCTTGGGGAAATACATGGGAATATGGAAAATGCATTTAAAACAATTTGAAATTGAGAGCACTCAACATTTTTACTCTTAAACAATGAAAATCGTTTCAATTATCTCAATTAGAAAGGATCTATTCAAACATTTTGAATAATGTAAACACACAGACAATTTACAGAGGGAAGGAAATAATATGATTTGGAAATTTAGCACTGACTAAAAAATCTGCATCTAGGAAACGTTAGAGCTTGTTCAAGAAAACATGAGCAAAAAACTTTTTCGAATGAACAAAAAACACATTTCCACTAAAATGATAATTTAATAATCCAGGTGGCTAACTTTTCCTTAACAAAAAACTTTGTTGATGTGGCACTGTTAAGCCTTCCAATACTAGAATGAATAATTATGATTCTAAATTTTATTTTTAAGAAAATAATGTAAAAAAAAGTCTGGACATTCTTGAAAAAACTATAAAAAAATTACCTCTGCATTTGATAAATCTCTTGACCATCATCAAGCAGAGATAATCTATAGGTAATCTGGTCTTGTGACATATTTGTTTCTTTCTACAATGCACATGAGGGAATGTCCTTGTGCAATAACCAGGTGAAAGAGGCTCTGATGCTCATCAGATAAGGTAACAGTGGTCTGACAATTTTACTCCGAAGTTACAATGAAGAAGCAATCTCAGCCAACCAAAGATTAGAGAAACAGCAGAAGACTGATGGCAGAACAACTCTCCGTGGCTGAAGGAAAACATTGTTTCACACAGTTCCCACATAGTTTGTGCTTTGGCAGACAAATGCCTTCCAGGGGGTAAGAGGTCAGAGTCGCTGCAGTGTCACATCTGATGCACCACCAGCGTATCTGTGAATGTTCAGAACACAATGAGTGAAAAAGGGAGCTATAGCTGGTTTGGGAAAAGAGAGCAATCATGTGGATTGTTACATAATGAGGGCTAAGGATGACCGCATTGAAGGATGCTCTAAAAGAAGTTCTTTCAAACATGTTAGCACAGCTCACAGGTGCGACTCCTGCCTTCTCTCATGCCCTTATGGTGCTTACATGATTTTTTTTCTAAGAAAGACAAAGAGTTTTACACAAAAAACAAAAACTACGTGGGGGTTTTTGTTTCAAAGATTTTAGATTATTTTTCCTTTTATCATTTAAAGCATTTGTTATGGTCAAAATTATTATATGAAGAATTATGAAAGATAAAAAGGAGTGTCTAGACGATGGGATTCTCAAGCAGACAAGTCAGAGCTAAATACATCACACTGCTCATCTTAATACTGTGTTGACAAGACAAATGTTGAAGCTAAAGCAGAATTTCAAGGAGATAAGAGCAAATATTGGAGTGTTTTATGAGGATCAACACGTAGACACCAGAAGGTATGTGGCGGGTCGTGTTTATCATACCTGCATTCAGACGTTTCCTGATGAAGCATGAAATCCCAGAGCAACACGGATGTCTCTCAGTTGGCGGAAAGAGGTCAAACCGCACGGCAGAGAACAACAAATAAACAGCCAGCAAACAATGAGTGTGTCCATTCAGGAGCCGGCTGAAATGTGTCAAACTCATTAGTGCTCCAGGAGGTTTGACCACCCACCCTGACCCCTCTGCCCTGCTACTGCACAGACTTGTCTCCCTAGGCCACTTTGTTGCTACTCCGAGGTGATGGGGAGTCAGGATTAAGACATAAATCCATTTAACTGCTATGGCACCATGGACTTAAAGAATGTCTGGGGCAGAAAGTGTCATTCTGCTCAGAGAACTCAATGTTCCACTGCAAAATGAAAGTGTATTTCCATCTCTTTTCACATTTAACTTTGGCTTTTATGAAGAAATAATATTATAGTCATGCAAACACTTAATTCTAAAATGACTATTGTCAATATCTTATTACTGAGATATAGGTTTAGACGTTTCCGAACCCGCAAGTAAGTGAGCAATAAAAATTTGTAAACCATGAAGCTATATTTGCACAGGTTAAATTGACAGACCAAGAAATGAAATTAAAAATAATTTTACAAAAACAATTTGAAGATTTTTTTTGTTTACTACTTCCAGAAACACAAATGTTATTCTATTTGGAGCTTCAAGGCACATTAGACTGAAGTATGATAATTGGTTTTCAAAGTTAAAAATACTTCACAATTTCAAAATCAAAAGCATTCTTTTGATCTTCAGAAAACATTTTTTCAAGCTATGATATTTCTATGCTTTAAACATTATGACTGCAAATTAAGAGTTTATTTTGAAAAATAATTTAGATTTTTTTTTGTAAAAAAAACTGGATGACTGTCCTTTCATAAAAAAAAAATGCTTTTGAAATCAGCACCTTGTATTTGCATTTATTTTTTCAAAGACACATTGAGGAAGCCTGTAGGACAAAGCAGCCTTGAAAAAATATTCCGGAAGAACAATGTCAACAAAGTCAAAACAAGGTGATTTAGAAAGGCAGACCAACTTCTATTGGACGATTGAGCCCGCCTCCTTCACTTCAGTCTGAATGAATCCGCCCCCGCACTTCTAAAACTTAAGAACTCCCAAGTGAAGGACAGACACACTGCCTGTCTCATCTGAGAAGCTCCAGGTTTCTGACACACTGGATGGAAAATGTCTTCCACGGTCAAACCTGTCACGTCTTTCCTCATCGAGGACATTCTGTCCAATAAAGGCAGCACAGGATTTAGTGGTAAATTCAGCTCTCTGAAGACAGACAGATGCTCTCAGCGGAAGGAGGATTTGGAACAAGTTCCTCCTCAGGAGTATGAAAAACAGACAGGTGAGTTTCTGTATGCTTGAGACACCACATGTGGGACCTTTTAACTGAAAGAAATGGAATTTAAAACTGATTTTTAGTAAGCTAACACACCTGCTTGTACTATGAGTTTGTAACAAATCATTTTCATATAATGGCATCTGTTTTCTACATTGCAGAGTCTGTAGACACATCCTGCTGTGGCTCCCCACAGCTGAATTTAAACTCCACGGGGAAACAGAAGCGCTCCCGAGCTGCGTTCACCCACCTCCAAGTGCTGGAGCTGGAGAAGAAATTTAACCACCAAAAATACCTGTCTGCCCCGGAGAGAGCTCAGCTGGCCACCTCCTTAAGACTAACCGAGACGCAGGTGAAAATCTGGTTCCAGAACAGAAGATACAAAACCAAAAGAAAGCAGCAAACATCCGAGATGTGCAACGATGCATACAAAGCAGACAGTTTGGGACTAAGAGAGGACTTGGTCAGGTCATCACTGATTACCTCCTTTTATAAAGCTTATCAAATCAGACCTTACCTTTGGGACTGCAGTGGCCCCTGGGCCCCGGCGTTATGGTGAAAATGCCTCATGACTTATTGTATTAAACAAGTTGCTGGAATTTTCTGTTTGACAAGGACTTCATATTTCTTCTCAGCTTTTGTGAATTGACCATGAAAATTCCTGAAATTGTAACCTCCTTGGACCTGACGTGGATTTACAAATCAAAGAACCCCATGACTTAAATAAGCTACGTCTTAACAGTGTCCCCCCCCCCCCCAAGAATTGTGTGTAAATCATTCACAAATTACTACCAGAATTTTTCTAATATTTTTTTTAATGGAAGTATGAATCAAACCTACGAAAGTGGCGAGCCTCCAAAGTAAAATAGGATGTCAAGAGTCTCTTAAAGCGGCAGCAACAACAGCAGAATGTGTGTGAAATCCTTTCAGTTTGACATTCTGGGGGCCTTTCTCTGAAAACATTTGAAGTATCTGCCGTTGAACTCAATGACTGCACTGAGATATGTGTGATGTTGTCAGTGAGGGCTAAAGAATGAGACTTGGCTCCTATAAAGAGCCACTGATCTGATTACAGGGAGATAGAGAGCTCTTCAGTTTTCTAGAGATGAGATCATAAGGAGGGTAACTGTATAGAGTTGAAGTCAGTGTCTTATTTGAGACAGTTTTTTGTTTTGTTTATTTGTTTATGATGTTTTTCCTTGACGATGAAGAGATTCTTTCAGTGGAAAATGCCTTAAAAAAGAACAACAAATTTGTATAAAATTACAAATAGAGTGACTGAAGAAATAAGAAAATGAATTTCAAATTAAAAGTGCAAACTTTCACTTATTTGGCTGTTAAATACAAAACCCGAGCTATCCACTGTTCGATCTTAGCCCAAAACTGGTGACAAGCATCTTTTTTTTTTGCAAATAAGAAGTTAAGTCTGTCAATTTTTCTCGTGTTACTGAGAAGTGAAGCGGAACGGCTGTCATGTTCTCCTCTTTAGTTAATGCACCAGTCATAGTATTGTAAAGCAGACAGTGTAGTAGATGGATTAGAAACAAAAGAAGATTTTTTGGAGAAAAATAAGTTAAAATGCTTCAGAGTGTGTGGTTTACACACATTCTGCTCTATGCATGCCAGCAAATTCCACCTTAAATAAAAGCAAGTACAGACTGCAGAAATGTGCTCATGTGTTTCTCTGACTACATTACAAAGGCCCCGTAGCTGACCTACAGGTGCCCAAGTATCAAATACACACATCATGTTTCAATTTTGAACATTTTTTTTATGTAGGTTATACTTTTAAGGGGAAACTCTCTGAAATTAACCAATTCTGATACCACTACAAGCATACAGACAATTTGGAGTTTGGTGTCTTGCTCAAGGGGACTTCAGCAGATATAGATGGCTGAGGAAATTCTTCTAAATTTGCTTCCTGTACATTCATTTCCAGTCAGGGTCCCTGGATTGCTGGAGCAAAACCCAGTTACCAACCTCAACCACCAAGAGCAATGTGGGGAGCAGTGTCTTACCCAAAAGCACTTTAGCACATGGGCGGGCAAGGCGAAAAAAAACCAAACCTACAATCCTCTAATCACATGTGGACTGCTCTACCTCTGCACCACAGCCACCCCTTTATTTTTAGTCTATGAAGCACGTTTTTTGAACTCTGGGAGAAAGGCAGAGTGCCCGGAGTAAACCCTCACATGCACAAGGAGAACATGCAAACTGCACACAGAAAGGACCGAGCTGGGATTCTTTCAGTCTGTGGGAATCAAACCCTTAAATCAAGTCTACACAATAATGTATTGGTCCTCACATCTGACACATCTCTAATGTCAGGAATCCAACCAGGAGCTCATTCTAACATTGGCTACTTCTTAATATTGATTTGTATTTTTTCAACACAAACTACAGTAACTACTAACTACAACTAAAAAGGTCTCATTTCAATTAGTAGAAAAAGCACTCCAAAAGTAAGACTACAAAATGCACATCTATGTGAGTTAAGGTAGCAATCATCTATGTTTAAAAAAAAACAAAAACAAAAACAAAAAAAAAACTGCAACAATAAACTAGAGATGTAACTTTGCAAAGAGAAAAAAATCAGATTAAAGTTTAGGATTAAAGTAAAAGGCACATAAAATATCTGTATCATAACAGACTGTACATTATAAAGTAAAAGGTTTTTTTTATTTGATTTGATTTCAAATGGTTTATTTCAAGCAATCAAATAGGAATAATACACAAAAAACAATACAATCATCAGTTATACATTCATACAGTAACTAATCAAATTTAGGATAATTAGACATATTAATAAATATTGCTTGAAAGGGAGTGGAAGGAAGCAAAGTTATATAATCCCACCCCTGTTCTACTGTAACCATTTTATTACATGATTTATCATTATCCGGTTCCTAGAATGACAAAGATGAATTACTTAAATTTTGAAATTTTAAAGTTTGTTCCAAGGTAAAAGTATCATCACTGCAGAGTAGACATTAGGTGTTTAAACATGTACAAAGCTTTATTAGACAAACCAGGTGAAGAAATTCTGTACAAAGTTCAGATTCCACAACGCGCCTTCTATGGGTTATTTTTGACATATATTAATTGATTATGATACAAATCTTGTTTTGATTCTTAATAATTCTTCATTCTGGTCATTTGGAGGGTTAGGAGATTTAACGATGTATTCATGGAGAATGTTAACATGATTTGTTGTGAACAAAAAGCCCTGATTTAAAGCTTTACTGGCTCAACAGAGGTGTATGTTATCTTATTTTGCCTGGAAGTCATCACACAGAGAGAAGTACATGAGCAAAGCTAATGCATGCTTCGCTCAATTTCCCCTGAATTGTGTGAAAAATCAGAGTTTCACTGTGTGAGCTACTTTAAATCAAACTTTTTCACCTGCACTCAAAAGATAAAATAAATTCATCAGTTGAATCTGTCTCCTTGAGCAAGCACCACACATTTCATTCACATTTTCACAACAACTTCTTACACTGTTGTTTACAAATTATGAAAGGATCTAATTCCTGTTGTTCAGAATTTCTTTGAACTACTTTTGCATGAGCTGAACACCGGCATTATGGTCTAGAAGTGAGCGTAACTGCGCGCAGGCTGGTATGCTGCGCTGATAAGATGGCAGGCTGTAGAGCATTACATATTTAAGAAGGGTATGTTTGTGGTAACAAAACCAAAGTGTGAGCAGCAAGGCTGATGGAGCTGATAGTAGGAGATTCTGGAGTTCCCATGTCGCTAATCTGTCTGGGTTGATGAAGTACCTGCCCTCAGAGGGACCTGGGTGACTCAAGATGATCCCCATCTTAACTCTCTGATTCCTGTGGTTAAGTGTGGATAAATCATTCTCAGATCCGTAGATGTGGTCACGAATGGATGTCCAGAAGATTCTCTTTCAAATCTGCAGGAAAACAAAGGCATTGATGATACACGTGATGTTTAAAACTCAGAGAAAACTGGACTTTTTCACTGGTATTGATTGATCTCTTATCAACACTGGCAAAGGCTGAACTGTTCCCCAAACCCTCAGAGTAAACAGGTAATTAGACATAAAAAAGGGTGGATAGCATCTGTCTGTTTTGACGGCACTGAAAATCTGACTGTATCGCTGCGTATCGCTCAGGCTGTATACGAACAGACTCATCAGATAAGGTGAAGCTTGTTGAAGGGTGAAACTTAACGTTATGTGAACTTACTTTAGCTCACCCTGCCATTATAATGCCTGCATTTCCGCAGACTCAAAGAGACACGGTACATTTATTTTGAAAGACGGAGGACTTATAACAACATCTTTTTGTCTGTTTCCTCCTGCAGCAATCTTGAGGTTTGGGGAGTGTCTGTAAAACTAGCTGTGGGCCACCTGGGTTAACCAGATTTAGCAGTGACAAAGACTAAAATGGGTGGGGGGTTATACCAAAGAAATCTATGAATGACTGCATGTTTATGTTGTATTAAGCAACAAAATAGTCATGAATTGCAGCCCTTTTGGTACACTTTTGCATTTATTTACTGTAATATTTCTTCACTGACATGAAAATGACAGCTCTTTTTCAGGTGGCCAACCATGCTTAAACAAACAAACAGATTTCCTCCAGAGATGTACAGAAACAGCGACCCCCACCACAAAGAAGGCCTTTGTTGGTGTTCCAATATGCCGTGACCGCCTGACAAATTTGTGAGCGTTGATAAGGGAGGCCAGATCTCCCCATGGCAACGTCAAAGAAACTTTCTTAGATCATGTAACTGGATCCCACATGTTACACACCCAGCAGCTGTCTATCACAAGATACCCTGCACACACTCTACCCTGGGAAATGGCTGACAATCATTGTGTTGCTGCAACAGTGACCCCCGTGTTGACGGGGAAAAAGAAAAACACAACAGAAACCAAGGGGAGGATGAAAACCAGATGGAAAAGGGATTTTTCCGATGTTTTGCAGATTGGTTTTTGGATGTCTTTATCTTTCAGATAAAGTGGTAAGAGAGTTTACTGCAGATTCGAGAGATTAGTAAAAAGTATGGGAAGGATGAGGGACAGAGACGTGGGGGGGGGGGGGGTCATTGTGTGTTTCAGATAAACAGACTAGTAGTGGAAGAGGGTAAAAACTAAACACTTCAGAAATGCGGCACAAGTGTACGTGTCCAGAGACATGGTGCTTTATAATAGAGCCTTGAATATCTGCAATAAATCACGTCAGCTTTTTCTAGTTGTTTTTTGCGTTAATTTTTTGTTTTGTTTTTTAATAATATACATGACTACACAAATACACTAATAGATTGCTCATCCCACAGTTTAGAAAGGTAATAGGTATACATATCTGAAAGTTGGCCTAGAGACAGTGGCACTGAGGAAAAGACAAGAAGCAGAGCTGAAGGTAGCAGAGATGAAGATGCTGAGGATCTCTTTGGAAGTGACCAGGATGGATAGGATCAGGAATGAATACATCAGTGGGACAGCACATGCTTTGGAGATAAAATGACAGAGATCAGACTGAGATGTCCAGAGGAGAGAGTGAATATATTGGCAGAAGAGTCTAGAGCTGCCAGACAAAAGGTCTAGAGGAAGATACAGTAAAGGAAGACATTTAGGTAGCTGGTGTTAGAGTAGAGGATGCAGAAGACAGGGTTAGATGGAGGACGCTGTGGCGACCCCTGAAAGCAAAGAGGCCTTGTAAAACGCATTGTAGAACTTTTCTATTAAAACCTTTTTGAGACTACAAACCTGATAAGAGTAGGCTATAAAAATAAAATCGACAGAACTTTGCAAAAGTTTGAGGCACTTCATTTATTTTTTGTTTGTTTTCCTTTTTTCTTCACATTGGATAGTAATTTTTTCACGTGATGACTTCACCCTATTCATCAGAAAACACAATGATGCGTCCTGCAGTAATCTAATAGCAGTGGTACAATGTCGCCCTCTGCTGGAGATGTACTGCTCTAGCTGGACACATAGGGCAGAAAATGAAGTTTCAGTCAATGACCATCTTTAATATTTAAACCAAGGACCTAAAACAGGAAAGAAAGCCACAATCATTGATTTACTTATCACTAATATCAAAACACACAGAATTCTCTTCTTTTTTTTATTTCAGCTCCAGTGTTACATACTGTAGCAGCATTATCACAATAAATCATTTGATTTGTAAAATCTGTTCCTGTTTTATACATCTCAAATCAGCAAAAATCAGTCCAACTCCCACATCAATCACTTGTGCACAAATTTATATCATGAAATGTTGCATTCCAGCAGTCATTTCCCATCATAACTGGAGCATCAACCTTAATATTGTGACATTTAATAGGAAACAATCAGCTTTCTATGAACACTGAAAAGGAATGATGCTGACATCCTGCAGCGTCGCCTGCATGCAAAAAAACAGCATCTTTGTTCTATTGGACTCTGTCATCACTTAAAAAAAAGTGTCTTCACCTGCTCTAACCAAAACAACAGAAGATGAGCTGATTTAAATTCAAATATAACGGCCTTCCATCTATGCCCATCTATGAATATCTCTTCTGAGATATTCATGGAAATGGATGAGCTCCACTGCTTTTGCTTCAAACAAGTGTAGAAAATTTCACAAACTAAAAAGGAGGACAACTTGGAGAACTTCCCGTTCTGACAAACGTGAAGGTAGAACTGTGTTTGTGCGTGTGGCAGCGGCGTTTGCAGCGAAAGCTAGCTTCAATCCAGATTCATTAAAAGTAGAATGCATAGAATGAAACATGTCTTTGGTTTGTCAATATTGAACAAGTTCGGGGAACAAGAAGGTGGGAGTCCCTCCATAATTAATAACAAATAAATTAGACTGTTTTCTGGATTACATCAGGATCTGGCAACATTTCCTGACTCTGGATCAAAAAATAGACAATAGGCTGGAGAGTGCAGAGAGCACACGGGAAATGTGCAACTACAACAGGACGTCAGAATAAAATCTGGCTCCACTGCAACAAAAGTGGGCACGGTAGTCTCTGTTCTGTTTTCCAAACACTTCATTTCCAAAGGAACTGTCAGCAGAAGCCATAGCGGAACATTTGAGCATACGTTTTTAATAAAATCCAGAGCCTTTAAGACCACTTCTATACATGACAAAGCAGCACCTCCTTTAAGAGATTTCTGTACAACAGCCACCAGAAAAGTACTTTTGTCGATAATAAAAAAAAATATTTAAAGGAGCTCCGAAAGTTTTTAAATCTGACTGCTATTGTGCGTGATTCAAGAGCATTTTAGTGCTGCTCTATAGTAAGACAAAAACAATAAACCTGGACCGCTGCGGTCAACACAGAATTCAAAGATGGCGGATGCTGCTGGAAACATTTTAGTGCAAAGAGAACATTTGAAGAAAAGAACAGCATCAAGCTGTTCCTGTTTAGTTTAGACAAATACGGCCAGTTATTCAAGAAAGTGTTTCTATTTCTGGCAGAGAACAATAAAGTCCAATCAAAAGTCACACGTGAAATGATCTCTTTTGATGAGAAAGGCAAAATAATAAACAGGAGCGTTAGATTTTTTTTTTTTTTGTGAGGCACTTGGAAAATGGAAATGTCCCCATCAGAAGAGCAATGAAAATGACGTGCAGTTTGGTTTCTGTGAGAACACCGAGAAAAAAAAAAGTAAAAACAAACACTGAGATTCTTTCAAACCCCCACCGTCCAAAAAAACAAAAATCTTCAGCAAAATAAATAAAAAGTTCAGATATGTCTAAATATAAACATCATATGTAATAACTTCATTCACATGTTCAAGAGCTTAAAGTTGTGGGTCTTGTCGTTATGAGAGGAATAGAAAAAGACGCCATCATTCCTTAAAACACACATTTGTGATTTCTCTGTATGTTGGTATTAAAACAAGACACATTTGGGTAACAAACGAAAAGCAGCGTTCCCTGCCTCACTGCCTTGTGGGAAACAGGACTTATCTCCCACAGTTCCAAGCGGGAAGTCCCTTTCATTAGTCTTGGCACCCGCAGCTCCGGCCCACTTTCCATTACGCCGACCCCGATCCGGCCTCCTGCTCGAGCTGCTGCTTCGTCAGGAAATATTTGAAAAACTCGTACACTGACCAGGCAATGGCGGTTGAGGGCATCTGATATATAACCCGCGCTTGGACCCCCTTAAAGAAGGCTGCCAAACCCCCGAGCCGGTACACTGTCCTGAAGGCGTTGACCATCCCTGACAGGTGGCCGCTGATGTTCATGGAGTGCAGAGCCACGTTTTCCTGCGTGTTCAGCAGGGTTTTACAAACGTCCAGCGGGGTGGTCACGGCAGCCGAGATGGCGCCGGCGGCCGCTCCCGACAATATGTGGCTGCCGGGGTTGTAATGCCTGTGAGGGTTGAGCTGCTCCTGCATCAGTTCATAGGTGATGAAGTGAACAGCCTGAAAGGGAATGTTCATGGTCAGTTGCGTGCTGTAGCTGCGGTAGAAGGCTCCGGCGCCTTCGGTGCGTGTCACAGTTTGAACGCAGTCCCAAAGTCCTTTGTAAGGAGAGTTGTACATTTGCATCCTCTGCTTCACCACTGCAGAACAGAAGAACCACACAGAGCGTTAGCATTTAACACCATAATCATTCAAAACAAGCACGCACATGTTACGACCACTGACTGATTTACTTCCAGCTCCAACAAAGTGCGGTCAGTTCAATCGCCATTTTTTTGCAATCAGGACGCTGCCATGTTGGAGCCAGATGGAGTCAGCAAGCAGTGATCCCTCCGAATTGATCTGAATCAACATTTCAATGGCAACCCCTCTCGCCGATCAGGAGTGAGCGTGCTGGAAGGCCACACCCATTCCACTTGAAAGTAGGCTCAGGAGAATCTGTCAATCAAATGCTTCAAAGGGTGGATGTGAGACCACATACTTTTATTGAGGCATCGGATTGGCCCATTTAGAACTTGAATAAATTCTACAAAAGATTATCTTAAAGAATGAGGATTATCAAGAAAATAATAAAGTTATGAGAATAGATAATCTGAGAATGAGTAATAGCTGCTTATTTCTAGTCTATGGGATTTTGGCTTCTTGAGGCCAATGGTTACTTCCTGTTTGGAATGCCCGCGCGTCTGTGTGTGTGTGTGTGGGGGGGGTGGGTGTGGGGGGGGTGGAGGGGGGGGGGGTACTCAGCCCAGTTCTCATATACAGTCAATGGTTATGATGTTATGATATTGTTTAGGACAGGGGTCGGCAACCTTTTTTACTCAAAGAGCCATTTGGGACCGCCCCTAATGAAAAAAAAAGCACTCGGAGCCACAACCCGTTTTGACATCATTATATATATTATGCATGTATATTTTATATCAAGGGTGCTCATTACGTCGATCGCGATCGATCTTCAAGGACATGAGTGTGGATTGCGGGCCAGAAAAGATAAAAAAAGTACTTCTTTCTTTTCATCTTCATGTTTATTAGTTACATGTTTATTTCAACATTATTGTTTATGTACTGATGATTAAAAACTACACAGTGAGTTTACATAAAGATACTATTGTATTAACAGATGAGGCGTTTTATTACAAAGACAGAAAGCAGCAACCATCGTATTCATGCTCTGCTGTAAACGGTCCAATGTGGGGAGCGTCATGGCATATTATGAGGCATTTGGCGCTGCTGACTCCGTATTGATCAGTATTGATGGGGAACGACGACTACTAATTTAGTGCTCCGTCCTCCGAACACACAATATATTTCACGCACACACCTCCGCTCCGTGCTCACACCCCCATCTCCACCTGCACGCCCCCCCCCCCCCTTCTTTCTCGTGGCACGCGCGCCGCTCAGCACAAACACACACTCCGCAACAGTATAAAGGCCTCGCAGCTTCCTTGATGAGCTCGTATTTATCGGGCGAGAACGGCAGAGCTTATAGCAGGAGGAGACACGCGGGGCGGCTTCAATAAACTCCGGTTGCTGGACTTCTACCGGTCTACCGAGGACGTGATATGCTGCGGGGGGACAGAGTTTGCGCTGAGTGAATTTAAACTCGCGTCTGCAGTGACGTATGTGTCAGAGGATGTCCGATTGGCCATTCTGCATGTCAATCAAATCCCGTACTTTTCGGTGAGGATTTTGATTGGCTGGTGGATTTTCAAGAAGCACTCTCTTCCCCTTCAATGTCCCCCACGTCCCTGAAGATGACCGGTCATCGCGACCGACGCAACGAGCTCCCCTGCTCTGAAACACACATCACCGCACACGCGAGTCCAAAACACCAGCGCAAACTCTCCGTCACCAGAAAGCCGCTCCCCGCTCCGCGCCACGCCAAGCCCCCGGCAGAAAATCACTCCAGTCCCGGAAGCCGCCCCGTGTGTCCTCCTGCTATCAGCTCCGCAGCCCTCGCCCGACAAACACGAGCCACCAAGGAAGCTGTTTTTACGAGGCACGGAGCCAGCAGCGCCTTTGAAATGCCATGAAAAATGAACAAACTAAAATAAATTTGAATTTTTATAAAATACTCATTATTTTCCAAAGTCACAGGGAGCCACAACAGAAGGATGAAAGAGCCACATGTGGCTCCGAAAACATGGGTTGCCGAGCCCTGGTTTAGGAGAAATATGAAGGATTGTATGCATGCACACATTAAAACTTTTCATTATTTTCTTTTTTAAAAGGGCTTTTAAATTGATAAGAATTAAGTAAACGAGGACAGTTATGATGGGGCTTCGATTGTGAAACATTCAAAAAAGTTAAAAAATACAATTTTGTAGTGCTAAATAAAAATTCAGTTATTTAAAACAACATTAACTGCCTTATCTGGATTTCTCTCTTATATAATTAATTAAAAGCATAAAAAATGGTGCTTACTTCTTTTATTAGAGAGTGACTATTTGCAAGTAATTTTTCTAAACTTGTGCTATTAGTGTTGAACTTTTTTCTTGGCTGCACGGATCTGGAGGAGGGGTTAGGGTTACGTTTAGGTTCATTCGTGCGACATCAACAACATTTACCTTGGACACACTTAAAATACGAGCAGACAATGCACGGATTACCTGTGGCAAATATTCATTTCCATCAGTTTTTGTGCTTGGTCATACATAGATATGTGTGAAAAACATCAGCCTTTTTTTTTAAACTAGACAAAGTTCTTTGGCGTCGGGCAGCTAAGTTTACATTTATTCACACCAGCGACATTTGTTTCTGTTAACAAAAGTAATTAAGTCATTAACAGGCCAATGCTTTAATCTTTTGTTTGTTAAAGGGTCTATATCATTCTTTTCTTAAGCCTTTCAGACTTAACAATATCCCTGTATAAGATCATATTTTAGCTTTGGCGTTTAAAATGAAAGCGTTTAGCCGATCACCTCGAGCTTAATGAAGAAAGTGGGTGTGTGTTTTAGCCTGGGGGCGATGCTGGCAGTGCAAACTCTTCATAAAAGGGGCTGATCTCCACTTATGTACGTCATAATACGAGAACCTGCTTGTTTATGTGGATTGGGAGAGGCTGGTGCTCAGAGTTTTAGCGGAATATTTAGAAACGTGTGAACCGATCAAAACACTGCTTTGGGGTTTCTTTTCTTACGGAATGAATATTATAATACATTTAAAAGCTCAAAAAGTTGATTTTGCATAAAACAAGCCTTTTAACACCACGATCAGGAGTCAACGTTTAATGAATATTGTCGGATTATTGTCCAAAAAACAAACTGAGATGCTTTTCTTACCTTCAGCTGGATTCATGATGGCATCATGGAGAACAGTGGCCACACTACCTGCTACACCTGTTAAAATATGCAGGGTTTTTTAATACTATATTTCCCTTTTTTTCAAACAACGACCTAAGTCATAGTACCGGTAATCACTTTATTTGAATCAACAACTAACTTTCCTCTCTAAAATATAAACATAGAGATTAACATATACATGCTTCAAACAGGAATTGCCATGTTTATTAAAGAAAAGGTGACCTCTATCTGTGCAAACACCTGTAGTTCTCCAGGCTATGTGGCTATATGTGAAAAAGTTGGAGGCTCGTACCGTTGGCTATGTGGCTGTTCCCTCCATTCTGAATGACGTCGCTGAGCGATCGCTTGGCCCGTTCGTAGCAGGCGAAGTACAGAGCGTGGGCGGGTCCCGCTCCTAACATGGTGATGTTGAGGCCTCTCAGGGGTCTGAAGATCCCCTCTGTGCGGATGATCCTTTTCAGTGCTTCATACACGCCCTTATACTGTGCATTTGGGTCAGGCTGCAGGCTCTGCATCCTAGTCTGAAAACACACGAAAAGCCCACATTTGGTATGGGTTCCTAACATTTCAGCTCGCCCCTGGTATTAGAACAGGACCAGAATTAGTTTTTGCTACATTTACATTTATTCATTTAGCAGGTTTTTGTGCTTCACCCCACTTTTATAAGGACGCATCACAGCCCTGTCGCCATTTTTGTTCTTTTATATCGTGACGTGCGATGTGCGTGTCCAAGGCTTGGTGTGGGACGCCGTGGCAGCTCCTTGGTTTATTTTGTCATGCCAAGTTGTCTATCCAACACAAAGCCTGTTATTATTTACAGAGAGATGTGAGACCAGTTCAGGAGATGGACCAACTCTATCTTCCACAGCAGGTTTGCCTTCGTTTCCTTCCTTTGGTTTGACAATAAAATATCCATGACATTTCCGCTGGACACAGATTTGGGAAGCCGGGGGCACTAAGCTATTGGCAGGAGGTTTTCTGAAGCTGGCCTGAGCCTTAGTGTCCTAGAAATCCCAATGTTCTTCTTCAAATATGTTTGCATATATCGGATTGTGAAGCTGGCATAACCGGCGCAAACTTTGACTGGAAAATCCTGGCTTAACCGGTTGTAAGCTTCTAAAAACCTGGAGGATATTGATCTAACATTTATGACCTCAATCCTTATGATCCTAATAAAACAGACGAGAGTAATGAAATGTTACACTTGTGAAACGCACATTGTTGATTTGATGCACATTAAAACCAAAAGTGTTTTAGGTGACCGTTAAATGTTAAAGTGTTTCATTGTAACACCGTCTATTGATCGTGTAAAAATAGAAAACGTAGCTTAGATTTCTTGGGCTAATAGTGGAGGAAAATCTGTCTTGGAAACTTCATATTTATCATTATTTTAAATAATGTGAAGTATTTTTTATCTGGTAAAACAAAGAGAATGAACAACTGTTCACTTTTTCTGCCTTATCTGAGTACAAATGCACTATTTATGATCTCGTTTTCTAAAAAGTCAAGACTTAATAGAACAAACAATAGAGCGATGCCAGAGAGTTTACAAAAGGTTTTTTAATTTCAGTTCTGATCATCAGAAAAGCAGATTTGATTGCAAGTACCCACTCACTCGCGACTTTAAACCGAATGTGGTTTTTTTTTTTTGTTGGTGGTAAACTTTAGAATTCAATTCACAACAGAATTATTTGAAAAAATGTGCACATATTGTCAATGTTGTCATGTTAAACTCTCCGATTCAATACATGTGTACTGACCAGTGGAGGTGAAGTTTTCCCAGATTCCTTGCATTTCTTGCAAGATGATAAAGTGTAAATTAAATATGTGTACAAACAAACAAGTAAACAAGAATTAATGGCAAATATGTTCACATTATTGTTTTCTAAAGTTCAGCCCACTGTTGTTTTTTAACATCAAAATAGTCCAAAGGTAACAGAACATTCCAGCACACTGTATGGTCACATGTTTTTGCTTAATTCAGTGTTTCCACACATTGAACTGGAATGATGGTTCAATCATTTTTGCTGCCATTACACGTGTGTGTTATCGGCTGTGATGCACTTGGTTGGTTTTATGTTATAGTAAAATAAACAAAACAGAATATTGATATAAACTACTTATTCCACTTTGAAAGTATTTTAAACTGGTATAGGTTGATTTGACTAACAACTTGCCTCATATATACATATAACCCTATGTATATTAATGTATATTCAAATATACAAACATATGTATTTCTTGATTAAGTAAGGGGCAGATATGAAATAAGAATTGAATTCTGTAAACTGTTTCCCTTCCATTCAGTACATGTTTTTGCATTTTTGATTCTTCATGTCAGGAAAAAAGACAGAAAAGCATCATTATAAAATGGTAATTGCACTGAAATTCGTTTAATAATCCATTTTTATGGGGTTATGCTCAGAAATGGTAAAATCCCAGCTACTAGCGTAATTAAATATGTGGTATCTGTTTTCTACAACAACATTCAAGTATACATGGTATCGACATTGAAGATTGTATCTTCAACATTTGAAATGTGTGAGTCTTCGCTCATTGACAGTTTACTAATCAATCCACACACCCTCCTCTGCAGACGGCTGATTCCAACTGTGCACAGCACTGATAAGAAACCCCTCCTCTCACTGAAACAGGCTACTCCCTAAATTTCTTGCTTTTTAGCGAAACAATTAAGAATAACTTCAGAGATTCCACTTTGGCTAGGACTGTCAGCTTTAAATCCATTTTCCTTGTTTTACAAGAACAAAAACTATCGCTGCATGTTTAATGCTTCCAATTCCAGCTGTATATAACGGCAGATTAATTCTAGTCTTTGGTTACCGACGAGCAAAAGAGACAGAAGTTGATAAAAAGATCAATGTGTTGAGTGTTGAGTCTAAACTAAATGTCATTTATCACTGTAGACTGAAGGGTAACTTTGAAAAAGTGGAAACTTCATGAGGAAATGGCAACACAAGTTTGGGTAATAAAGACCAGAGTACTAAAAAGGAAAACTGAACACAGCTCACAAACCTTTACTTAAATGAACTGTTATGGAACATTAGGGAATTTTACAAGCTAATGGAGTGGAACTATGTTCATTTAAAAAACTATTTGAGTGTAACAATAAATTCACAGACAGATCTTTCTTTTGATTTCCCCTTAAGGGGATTGACAAAGGAGTTTCTTATTTGTACACAATAGAATACTACCACTCCATCACAGGAATACTACATGGATATTATCCAACATGCATTAAATGAAACAATTAAAAAAAATCATTATTTTTGTCCCCAGGTTTTTCTTTTTTGTTGGGCTGGTCAGCAGGTTTTCTGCTGCATAGGAGATGCAGGATGGATCCTATATGTTGCATCCACCTAAATGACATAGTTCATATAGTTAGTGTGCTTTTTTTCCAACTTTATTTTTAACCATGTAAAATTTAAGAAAATATCTTATGTGTTTAAAAAAGAAAACATCTTTTATTGACATTTGATGCCGTCTGAAAGGGGATTTTCAGTATTTCCCAGAATGGGTTTGTCTGTAATTTCAAAAGCTGCTCCCTTTGCTATTTTTAAATGACTTAATATTATGGAAAATCCTGGAAAAATAAAACATGCAGGAACCTCTAACTAAAAGACTGGCGACATGTATTGTATAGTATTCTATATATAGTCATTTATTTTGGTAAGATGTCTTTTTAGACTTAGTTACTTTTATACTTTCTCATACTGACTGCTCTATGGCCTTGTACACGTCACTATTTATTGTACTTCATATTGCTATGTGTGTGAATAAATCAAATTTGGCTGTGTTCACTCTAAACGCCCCCTCTGTGTTGGAAGTCAATTCCATAAATTGTTTCCATCTACAGAAGTCTCTCATCACTTTGCCCCTGACTGAAGATGATGAATAGAATTTTGTTGATGGGGTATTTACATCCTGGAGGGATCTATGAAGGACTTTTATTCTGTAAATTAGCTGATCCAGCAGAGATTGAGACATTTCAGCAAAGTAACATGACTTTATTTTCTAATCCTAATCTCTTGAGGTGCTTCACGGATGAAGGTCAAGACTGATTACTAGTTTGAGTCCACTTATGGGACTTATAGACACGTTTAGCATTGCATTTAGCAGATTATTTTTTTTTTTGATTGATTTTTTGGAAAAACTGTTTTGGGGTTTACCTGACAGGAAAGTAAAAAAAAAAGTAAAGTAGTGTTTTCCCTGTAAACACTGTATACAATTCGTGGTTTGTGCTTGTGAAAATAGTCAATTAAAACACTGGGAAAAATAAGGCGGAGAAAAAAGATCGAGGGTAAAAACACAACTTTATTGCTGTATTGTGTGCTTTTCTAGTTATTGCGCTGGGCGTTTTTAGGCTTCTCCTCGTGTTAGCAGAGGTTTTTTTTTTTTTTACTTTCCTTCCTTAAAGGTTTTCAGTTTGCGGAAGGAAACCGTAAATTCACTCCTTTTAACTTTGCTAGCCTGTCCAACTTGTTAGTTCAGTCTGGAGCAAATGAGCTGAGATGAGCTAACACCAAAGCTAACTCAAGTCCGAAGACTCGTAGCTAACATTAGCTAGCTAGAGCGCCGTTTCTGAACGGAACGGCCCGCTTTAGACTTATTGCTGAATGAGCCGTTCCAGAAAAACTCCTATGAAGAGCCATTGTGATCCCTCTGGGTGCGTTACCTTCACAGAATCCACGGGGTACATCACCGTATGCTCCAGTATGCCTGCTACCGCTCCTGCTGTCATGTGGGTCGCCACAGAGACGTCGGGAGGCAAACTCTCGTAGTCTCCATCCCCATCAAAAGTCTCGTCGTTTTTGCTTTTGGCCTGCGACATCTCCAGAGTTGCCACCCCACGATCCGAGCTCAACTCCATGCGTCGCGGGCTCTCATTGACGGGCTTCTTCACGGAGGAACATTTGGAGGTTTCGGCAGCATGGATAACCACAACATCACCACTGCCTACCAGGAGGCAAGCGTTGCTGTGACGTCATCGATTGGAGGCGCGGCTCTGGAGATGGGAACCAATAGCGTTTCAGAATATAGAAAAAGTGGGCGGGCTTTTGATTTGAGAAGCCAATGAAAAGTTGCCGTGATGGATCAGTCCTTTGCTTCAATCCCCCGCTGTTAAAAGTTTATTCATCCATGGGGTTTGAATGGGCTCGACAGAAACGCGATCTCCCAGAGCTCCTGTGAGGATAGATAAGCAGGTGTGGCTTTCCTATCTATCAGGCACTATCTTTTCATTAGTATCATAAGAAAACTACTGTTTTCATTCATAATAACTTCTCAGATGTGTGAGCAATACACAACAAACAAAACTGAAGAAATGTACTGACATTGTTATAAAAGGCTTATTCTGGGATAAAGTTTAAATGATTATGCAAATTCATCCATAATCGTCTAAATTACAACAACAACAACAACAACAACAACAACAATAATAATAACAATAATAATAATGGGTCATATAAAAAGTGTTTTATAGGGAAATATTTGAAGTGATATTGAAACGTGTTTAGTAAATTCATTGCAACCCATTCACATTTTTCTAGATTACTAAACCAATAACATGCAAGCCAGTTCAATTTAAATGATTTGTAAGAGGATCTATGCTTATGACATACTTCTAAATCACAAGAACAGTCATATGAAACAGCCTGGAGTAAGGGGCAGGGTCTTCTATCACACAAATGAGTCTTTCTTTCCCACTGCTGTTAGACTGCACAACCTATCTGTTCTATTTCCAAATGACATTTCACTTCATAGATTAATGAATCGGCCTTTTGCACATTTTCATGACTGCGCTTTTTAAACTTTTTAGGAGCTGTTTCACTCTTTGGAGGGTCACAACATTTGTATCCTGTACTACCTGAACATGGTTTAATTTTTGTTAAATGAAAACGTTTCGTCAAGATTTTGATATTTTTTTGAATCCCACTGCCTGATTGCATAAAATTGCACAAAAGGTAAATATGTCATTGTAGGAACAAGTTTGGCTTGATAAAGTATTGAAACGCGAGCTCTCCATACAAAGCACTCAGCTTAATCAGTGTGGGTGTTGGCAAAGCGCCGTGACTCATCAATGACTCAGCAGTTTTGAAGTTGGACAAACCTTAAAACCTTCTTTTTTTGTTCTTGATATTTTGCCAGATTGCTGATCTTCAAACTTAGTAAAGAAAATGGGAACTATGGCCGTGGTTTGTACACCACAGAATACATTGTAATACTGTAGTTCTAGTTTTAAATGTATGCTCTGAGGACAAATTGTTTCCTCAAACAAGTTCCTTAAAGTCCAAGACAAATTTGTAGCCACTTCCTTCTTCCTCCTCATGAGCAGCTACCACGGTGAAAACGTGAAAGCAGAAATATCCACGAAAATTCAAGAAGCAAACCTGTTCTGATTTTTTCTCTAGTTAGTCTAAAATTTATTTTTAGGACAATTGACATAAAGATAAAAACAAAACAAAGAAAGAGCTTGTTTTGACTTTTTTTGAGTAACTGTTGAAGTTTTTTTTATGTATTTTTTTTTTCCCATTCAGAACATTAAGACTTTGACCTATAGCTCATAAGGTATTAACTAAAGACTGTAGAGAAGAAAGTTAATGTTTTCAAACTGCTAGGTCAAAATCCAGTTGACAAAGATCAAAAGGCGAGGTTTATGCGTTTTTGACATAAACTATAGACTTGAAACACTGCAGACTGGCGACTTGTCCAAGCTGTACCCCTCCTTCGCCCAACAGTAGAGGGGACGGGCTCTGGCATCTGTGCGGCCCCAGCAGGTTAAGAAAATGTATGCAAAATTTGTGCAAACTGTGTGGAGCTGTTGGTCATGTGACTCTGTTAATTCGTAAAAAAAAAAGGGTTTCCATTGCAGATTTGGGAAATGCACAAAAACAAACTCTTAGGTGAATTTATATTCGCTAATCCAATTTGCGCTATTTCATAGTCAATGTAAACGCATTGTTGAAGAGGTAGAGGTGTTTGAAGAGATGGGAACTAAAAATAAGCTCACTCCTGTTGGCCACAGTAGTTGCCATAGATACAATTATTCCAAGCTACTCAGGCCAATCACTGGCGACTGGTTTCAACATGGCGTCACCCTTATCAGGAAGCAATGGTGAGGAATTTGGCCTCATTTCGCGAGAGCCGGAGGTAAGGCATTTTCTACGGGTGATGGCACATCTCGATTTGTCCATTTTTTTAGTCCATGATATAAACTGAGAGAAAGTTAAAACTACTGTAAGAAAAAAAAAAGCACAAACTATGATAGTACCACCACCATGTTTTACAAATACTTTCAAAACAAAGACAGGATTCAATCTTCTAAAATGCAGTTGAAGAAATAACCTTTGCAGGGCCTGTTTGCTAATTCTACAACCAGTTTTTAATTGCTCACAGTTCAACACGCATTACAGTTTAGATTTATTGTTTTATAGGAGTTCTGTGTAAGTGCATTTCAGTATAAAAACTACTTTTAAGTAATCAAAATGTCTTTTATTTCTATTACACACTTCCACAAAAGTGCTGAAACGTCAATATTTCATCATGTTAACATAAACAGGCAAACTACCATCCCACAGACTCTTCATGTTTTCAGTTTACTACACTTTTTTGATGTATTTACATTTTTCTTACCACAAATTATCCTTTTTTCTCAGATATCGATACAGCTGCACGATGGCAGTGGTTAGCCCTCTTGCCTCACAGCAAGAAGGCCCCTGGGGGGCCTGAAACAGAACACCAATGGGGGACCTTTCTGTGTGGAGTTTGCATGTTCTCCCCGTTCATGCGTGGGTTCTCTCCGGGGACTCCGGCTTCCTCCCACCGTCCAGAAACATGCTTCATAGGTTAATTGGTTACTCTAAATTGTCCATAGGTGTGAATGTGAGTGTGCATGGGTGTGTGATATGTGTGACACTGTGACAGACTGGCGACCTGTCCAGGGTGTCCCCTGCCTTCGCCCATAAGTGGACGGGATAGGTTCTGGCAGCCCCGTGACCCCGAAAGGGACAAACGGAAGAAAATGAATGAATCAATACATTTAGATCTAAATAATTGTACTTTTCACTGTTTTCAATTCTCACACTTGCTGACTGTTTCATCCTTTATACACACTGAAGTCAAATTTCAACACTCATTCAGTAGGTGCTCACATATCTGCATAGCGTATTTGCTTTCACAAAAACTACTAGTAGATAGTCAAGTTGGTCTTGGTATTTCTTCATGGTAATACACTCTGTACTTTACACTCAGGCTTTCATGCTACTTTTAAATTCGGCATAAAAGATTGACTCAGGTGAAATGGAAACTTCTGTGGTTCAGGACATTTTCCACACTTAAATAAAAACAACCCACAAAGTTGTAACTATTGTAATATTTATTTCACATTTATGATTGAAGCATAATTTACTATTTTATAAAGTCATGTGCTTTCAGTTACACTCCTCACAGCAGTGATATGACAACGTTTCAAAACAAAAGCCCAACTTCAATCAAATGTGACAGTACCCAAGTTCATTGGACAGACGCAATATTCTCAGCAGGACCACAGAAGAGATGCTCTTGGCTGAAAGGCAAGACAAGTGTACCAGAACATTTAGACAGTGACAAGATGTGTATTGCACTAGTGTAACTTTACAGGCTCTCATCTTGCACCCCAAATGGGCAAAACAGACAAACGTGCACACAGAGCATGAAACATTCTATCCGGCTTGAATGCATTAGCAAAGTGCCTCAGACACAAATAAGTCATACTGCATTCAAGGTTTCTGCAAAAACAGCAAGCACTTCTTAAGCTGTGTGTATGTGTCTGTAAGATCGTGTATGTGAAAAGGCAGGAAGAAAGGCAAAAATCTCCAACAAAACATCAACATAAAATGTGTATGCAAGGTTTATTTGAACAACTATGTGAAACTTCAATGTGCATTTCTGATTTTCAGTGAAAAGTACCATATGGTCTAGAAATAAATAAGTTTGTACGAGAGCTGCCTTTTCACAGATTATTTTGTACTGTAAATAAAAAACCTGATTTAAAAAAAAAAAAAGGGTTTCCACAGTTTAGTCAATATTGATACCATTGTCAACATATTGTGGAGTGCAGAAACCTCAAAGAAGAGGGCTGAGACTTGGCTCTAGAAAGCCAAGAGCAAAGTTCTGACTTCAGCATTCAGAGGATGATGGGAAGCATCGGTGGGCCGAGACCTTCTTCGAGCCACGGCACAGAGGGGGGAGTGTAGTGCTTCACCGCCAGCCGATGGATGCGGCGCAGTCGCATTAAGTACAGCATGATAGAAAGCAATACAATGAAGAAACAAGCAAGGAATAAGTAATGATTGTTGACGAAGGAGAAGCTGTGGCGCCAGTGGGAATGTGTTCCTTTAAGACTCTCTTGCTGGATGTCTCTGAAATAGATCAAGACAAAACCAGCACACCTTCATTATTTGACATTTGGGGAATAACCATTACAATGTTATTAAAAAACAGTCTAAGATGGTTCGTTTTTGCTCTATTAGACACAGAAATGAATGAATAAAAAAATCAGCACATGCCATGTTATACATGCATTATAAAGAAACAATTTGGTGGATTTGTGAGTCCAACTAAAAGATTTTCCTCTTTTTCTGACATATACTACACTTATTCAACTGTAAATGAAACTTTAAGAAAAAACTTGAAAGACGAATTTAATAAATAACTGATTTACTGCATTTGTTTAAACATTTTATTTCTTCCCATGTTTTTTTTGAGCCCATCACAAAATAATCTATGAAGCTGATAGCAGACAAAGAGCTTCTGTTTGTCTTAATCTCACTATTATTTCTATTATCTGGAAAGCCTCAGTTTCAATCATTCCCCTTGGCTCTCATGTAAAGAGGTAAAGAATAAACATTAGTACAAATAGTTTTGTAGATTAACCAATCATTTGTCCCCAAATGCTAAAAACCAAGTTTAATAGACTTTTTCGAAGTTGAAACTACTTCTAAGTAGAGGAATTTTCTTACCTCAGAGGCAAAAATCGTGTTCTGTAAAGTATAGCCCCAAGAGTCCACTGGACCTCTTTGTCATAAACCAGCAAAGCTGTTTTCAGGTTCTTGTAGTTTGTTGGGAAAGAGAAACCAGAGTGGAAAACCTCATACATCCATGCAGACTTAAAGCACTGGTACCTGCAGACACGGGAAAGAAAAACCCTTAGTGACTCAGTGATGAGGAGGGCTTCAGAGATGGTTGATGAAGACTTACTTTAGCCTGTGATAGTCTGCATGTGACGCGTACAAGCCAGAGTCAAAGCGCTCCTGCAGTGTCTTCCACTTGGTGGCACAATAACCCTGGGGATGTTTTGGCACAGCATTAGAAGCTTCCAAAGCTCGGACTGTTGTTGTCTGGCTGTAGCAGGTGTGTCATTTAGACTCCCTTAGAAAGTCAGAGAGTGGTAAACATTTACCTTGGCAGCCGCGGCATATTTGGAAGCATTGTAATCCCCACCCATACGCAGCACGTCTTCTGTGCAGTAATAGAACTCAGAGAAGCCGTAGAACTGGCTGTTGCTGTAGTCTATTGCCGGCTGGTACACGCCGTTGAGGGAGCCATGAGTGTCATTGGTGCGGTTCAGGAAGGGCTGGAGAATCTGTCTGCACTGGTCAAAGTCTCCCGTGCCTCGCAGATACAGCTTCTCCGTAGATGTCCCAATCTGATCTTCCAGGTCAGTGGGAAGACAAGGATCAGGCAGCGGAGACTCTGCTGTCTCACCAACATGCTCCCCTAAAAGCCTGTACAGACCGAAACCAGAGATTTATAGAAACCCACAAGTATCTACAGAGTTCAAATTGAGCAAACGCACAAGGTGGAGGACCTCACTTGTTTCGCGTGATGGTTTTTCTCATGAGGTTTTCTTCGTATCTTTGGCGTGCTGCGTTTCCTCCGAAGCCCAGGAAGGTGGACACGTAAACCCGGTAAACGTGCTCAGTGCGGTGTGCGTCGCATCCCAGGTTGAACTCTGCCAGTAAGTTCTTGGCAACTTCTTCCTGTGATCCAAACACACACATGTACAGCGCCTTGCAAAAGTGTTCACCCCTTTGGATGTTTGTCCCTTTTGCTGCTTTCATAAATCACTCATGGTCATTAAAATGTGTCTTTCCTCACACAAAAAATTACTAGAAAAAAAAAACTTTCAATGTCAATGTGAACACAGAATTCTACAAAGTAATGTCAATGAAATAAAAATATGACATGAAATATAATTATTTGCATAATTACTAACCCCCTTTTAAATGTAATGGTCTAATTCAATAGACGTCCATCCAATTAGTGCCAATAGTCTCACAATTAGTGAAATGAAGATCACCAGATTGGTGTGACTGAGTTATAAAACACCAGTCTATGAAGGGTCTAGATACTAGTGGAGCGGTATTCCTGGCTACCATTTCACCATGAAGTCAGAGGAACACGCCAAGCAAGAATCTTGTAACTACTTTGAAGGAGTTACAAGCTTCAGCTGCTGAGACGGGAGAGACTGTGCGTGTAGTAACGACTGCCCGGGTTCTTCACCGACCAAAGCTTTGTGGGAGAGTGGCAGTGAGAAAGTCACTGTTGAAGAAAATACATATGACAGCTCGACTAGAGTTCACCAAAAGGCATGTGGAAGACTCCATGATCACATGGAAGAAGATTCTCTGGTCTAATGAGACAAAAATCGAGCTTTTTGGCTATAGAAACAAGACGATATGTTTGGCGGAAACCAAACACTGCACATCATCCCAACTGAGAAGCATGGTGGTGGCAGCATCATGACTTTTCTCAGCAGCAGGTCTTGGAATGCTTGTAAAGATAGAGGGCAGAATGAATGCGGCAAAATACACTGAAATCTCTGAGATGAAATCGGAGATTTTATTTTTAGGCCATATCGCCCAGCCCTACATTCTTCATTACTGTTTATATTAGCACACTTGTATATATTGATCTGGTTTTTTTTTTTTTGGTTTGATATTGTATTTCGATGCTCCTTCCTTGCTATTCTTGCACTGAAGGTGATGCTTCAATCTCATTGTGAAACGGACAATGACAATAAAGCAAATCTAATCTAATCAAATCAAATCTAAATCCCATTTAGGGGTGGAGTTGAAAAGGGTTGCCATTCATGCCTAGAATCCACGCAATCAGACAGAACTTGAGCAGTTTTGGATAGAAGAATGAAGCAAAATTCCAGTGTGCAGATGTCCAAGACTGACTGAGACTTATTCACACAGACTCAGTGCTGTGATTGCAGCCAAAGGTGCATCTGCTTAATACTGACTTGAGGCGAGTTAATCTAAAGCAAAAAATTATTTTTCATTTCATATTTTTGTTTCACTAACATTACTTTGTGGAATTCTGCTTTCCCACTGACATTGAAGGTTTTTTTTTCTAGTATATTTCTGTCTGAGGAAGACAAATTTTATTGACTATTAGTTATTTATGAAAGCAACAAAAGGGACAAACATCCAAAGGGGTGAACCCTTTTGCAAGGCATTGTATCCGGGAAATCCTCACGCCACTACAACATTCAATCATTATGGCCTCAACGCAAAAGCAAACATTATTTGTACTGTTACCAAATAAATTGAATATTTATGGATATCTTAAGATTAGGGGGAAAGACAAACACACCCCTTGACTGCAACTGTATAAATCACTACTAAAAGCAAGACGTTCATTATTTTTGGTGGTCTGGCAAATGTTTCAGAGTCCTGCCATGGAGTCATGCGGCAGGCCAACAGTCTGCCCCCACAGGGATGAATGGATAAGTTGATCATCTCCACAGGACAAAATGGTGCGAAGACGTTTAACGACGGAAAGACAAACGTTTGGAAGGAGGACGGAGAACAGAGCGTAAGTGACAAAACTTAAAGACAGGCACGGAAACAGAATTGTTTTGGATAATGACCTGCTGTGGGGAGACAAATCTTACAGTTTTGGGCACTTCATAGGCAATCTGTGTGGAGACACCTCCCATGTCCAGAACACCAGCAGTCCTTTTTCTCCTCAGTGTGTCCTGCTGATCGATACTTGGGACATGAACCTCCACTTCAGCTTCCCCATCTTTGCAAAAAAATAAAATATAAATAAATACAGTGTGTGTGTGATACAAATTACAGCCTTCTCTTTTGAAGCACCAGATTTTTTGGACCAAAAGGAGCAAAATCAATAAACTGAGAATGAAAAGTCTTATTTTCATACATAAGATGCACTGGATAAAAGGGTGCATACAGGAAAAACAAAACAGTCAGAAAACGTGAAATGGAAACACTACCCAGAATGCTTAGAGGGGCCAGTGATATTGTTGTTGTGTGACTTTGGTAAAGAGGACGTAGGAGAGGACAGCAACGGTAAGGAGAGGAGTGAGGACGTGAAAGAAGACACCCCCCCCCCCCCGCCCCAACAGTACAAAAGTGCAGGTATGAGAATTATACAGAACATTGTTGTGGAAACGCTGAAAATGCCACCTGCAAAGAGACACGCTTATGAAGCACAGTTTAAACTGCAAGCTATCAGCTACGCAGAGGAACATGGGAATCGAGCAGCTGCCAGAGAATTCAAGATGAATGAGTCCATGGTTCGCAAGCGGAGGAAGCTGGAAAAAGAAAAGCCGGCATAATTCAAGAGGAGCCGCACGGCAACGAGACGGACTCTGACGACGACGGAAGGGAACCTGCCGTGTTGAATAGAAATTTAGCCCAGCTGTCCATTTCAGATACAGAAGATGAGAACCTTGATGGATTTTTGGATGCTGATTTTTGACGAATGAAAAATAAAAGATAAATCACCACCAACCCAGTTTGGTCCCGCTGCTTCTTTTAAAACACACACTAGCAAGCATGTTTTACCCATATGTGTTAACGTGCCCACGCCCTAAAAACTCGTGCGCCTTTTGTATGTGTTAAATACAGAAAAAAATCACCCATAACTGAAACTGCAACCTATGATCCAGTCCGCCCTATGGCCGTGAAAATACGGTATCCAGTTTTAACTAAAATCAAAAAGTCTGTGTTGTTCTTAAGACTGCTACAAGAACATGATGCAAACACCAAAAACACAATTTTCATTTAATCCAAAATATTCCTATAGATTCTTTTTAGAATAGTTATACGTGTATGAACTCTTACCACTGTCACCATGATTGAACCTTCCGAGCACAAAGTTTATTCCAATCCATGCATAGACTCCTAAAAAAGATACATAAATACAAAGGATTATACCAGACTTCAAAAATGTTGCTATAAAAATATGTAAGATATTAATTTTGATAGAAGTAACATAATTCTATTTAAAAAAAAAAAAAACGCTTCCATTAGCATAAAATGCTGAATTTAGGCTTTTGCACAGTATAAATCAAGCATTAGCAAATATAGTAAACTAAAACATTATTACACTTGGGTTAAAATTTCCTAGCATGAGTCACTCGTCATTTTGGGTTTATTTACCTTCTTGTTTTCCAGAAATCACTTCCACGTGGGAATCAGAGAACAGGAAATTGAAGTGGACTGGGATATCTGTGCGTAGATCCTCAAGAATGGCTTCTTGTTGGCTTCACAAGTAAAACACAGAAGGACGATAAGCAACTGACTGGCTTTTCTCATTGACAGATGAATTCAGCAAATTGAGAATCTTTACCTTTCTGGTAATACTCTCATTCCAGCTGTGCACAAGATATACAAGGGTGTTTCCTGGTGCTTGTTTTTTGGAATATGCTGAGCTGCAAAACTTAAAAGTGGGTTCATGTAATCACTGGCTTTCTCTGGAGTTTTAGCCAACTCTGAAATGCCTGAAAAGTAGGAAAATTAGACAGTAAGTTTGATATCTTTAAACAAAAATCAGATCTGTGCGTTACTGAATGACCACCTTACCAGGCTTGATCTTCATGACCACTGGCTTACGGTGTTGATCCCGCATTTGCCGGATGTCCAGCAGTTCGTGAGGGTTGCCGTTGTGCCGAGGCCAGCAGTACACGAATATCCTGGAGCCGCTGCTGCCGCAGTCCACCACCAGACCGTAGTTTAGGTTTGGGTTGCTTGTATCTGTCGCATCCACATCGGTGACCCTGGCGAGGCGCCTTAGGAACAGCAGACAGAAACTGAGCTTAAAAAACACAGGAAACATCTATCTTTTAAATATGATTATGACTAGGAGTACCTATGGAAGTTGTTTTCTCGTGTGATCCAGCTGACATGACCTTTTCCAACAACGAGCAGCAGGTAAAGCAGTCCTATGAGGCAGATGAGCAGGCTGAAGAAGAGCAGCTGTCTGAGGGAAGGGATCAGAATCCGAGGGAGAAGCTGGGGCGACACACTAAAATGCCAAGAGGCCGGGAACAGGCAGGAGAAGCTGATCCTGTGGACAGACAGGAGCATGGCTGGAATGGCGCGCCGGATGCAAATTAAACTGACAGCACGATCCATCCAACTTACCTTCCCATGATGCAGTAGACGTCAGTCGGCCGAAGGAAAAAAAATTCCGTCCATCCTCTGTGGGTCAGTTTTTAAGGAGGCCTTTTGATGGAAAACACGCGTAAGATATTTACTATTTCCGCATCGGGACCTTCTGAGGGAGCCTAGCGTTACAATATATTTAGCATAGCGAAATTACACAATGTACGTTTATGCTAATAATTACAGTCTGGCTAAACTACAGGTAACTCTTACGTACGTAACTATTTTGATGTTTCACACAAAGTATTTCGAAAAAATTACAACAGAGCTGCAGATAAGGCCTTCACGACTTTAATATAATATCATATGCCAAACAAAGCTGAATCTATACGTACAAGCAACAGCAACCCCCCACTTTTCCTGGAAAAAAGACATTTTTGAGCAGAAGATGCCCACTGTTTGCTAGCTGGTGTCTAGCGAGGAAAAACCACGGCTCCGGCGAGTGACGTGTTACCCAGCTGGCTGGCATTTGATTTTAAAACCCGCGTACACCGGATCAACAATCAACAGCGATAGCATCGCGCCGCTCGTTCCTTACGGTCATGTTTGTCACGTTCTGATGACTTAAATATGTTGATGTTACGATTTTCCTGTCCTAAAAGTGTCCAAAAATAAAACAAGTCAACAATTTATTTATTTAAAATAGTGTCATCGTTTAATACAGTCGGTGTGGAAACAAAAATCGGACGATCCCCGGTGGAATAACACCGATCACCTGAAAAAGGTGACCCGCCTTCTTCTTTTATAGTTAACCGTGGTATAGCCAGAAGTGCAGGTAACTACTGCCGCCTATCGGCTGGAGCACTGCACTGAGAAACGTAATACCGGTATTATAAACTAAAAATAAAACCAATATTATTTATTATTATAATTACTTGTAAAACTATATAACTTACATCAGTTTCAATCACAGTTAGAGTTGTCAAAAGCCTACCATTGTTGAATTCGGTCATAGCAACTGTTGTTTGCTCTATTCTGTTCTATTCTATCCTATTCTAGCCTCTCACTGATTGACATATGGGGTTTGGCAGTGTGACCTTTTACGCCGGATGCCCTTCCTGACACAAGCTTGTATTTTAAGGCACATGGAGACCCGGATAGGCAGCAGTACGAAGGGTCTTGCCTAAGGACCCACACCAGAGTTTTAGCTCATTGTATGCCCTAGGAATGACAACTGAGCTATCAGATAGATATGAAATATGTTGAATGTCCCAGTGTTGTCTACCTGAACATGTGAGCCATGCCTTAAGACTTAGAAACCAACAGATTTGGTGTCTTATTTCCTGTTATTTAAAGCCTTAAAAGAGACCTTTTACAAAACTTTTGATGAATAAAGACAATCAAGACAAAATATTTTTTTTCATAGTTTTGTTTATTGCAGGTTGCCCCTGGTTGATCATAAAAGGTGCAAAACGTACACAATGAACGCATTTTTTTACATGTATGAGTCAAATTACATTTTTTTTTTCCATGCAAATAAATGACAAGAAGGTATTACAAGTAATAAAACTGTAAAACACTGGCAGTTAAACTATTCATGTATCTATATAAATGTTTTTTTTTTTTTTACTTTGTTCATTCCCTTTAGGGATCGGTTGACTTGCCTTTAGTTTTATGGCAGATGCCTCTGCATTTACCCAGACTTTGGACCAGCACATGAAAACACTCATTGGTTGCAGTGACTTCCAGCACCTGCTTTTCCCAGAACACTCAGCAGCCCCAAACCTGCTTAGTTAGTGAGATGACATGAGATCTGGACTGTCCAAGGCCACTGTGTGGAGGGTGAATGTGCTTTGCTTTCTTTAAATAATGATTTACTTTAACTAGATGACAAGATTTCAGGAACCGACTAAACGAGACGCTTCATGCAATCAGCAGTAAGAAGGGATAAATGGACAACTAACAGCATGTTAGACCTGAAGGACCAGGTCTGGGTAGTCCCTATTTAGCAGATTAGACAACAAAAACATGCTGGAACAAGCTGGTGTTTTCATTCAGCGAATATGATGCCCAAAAAGGTTAACCGATCAGGAGAGACCCTTTGTCAGAATGGGTGGGTTTTTCATGATTAAAAATTGTAGAAGGGCTAAAAAGGGGAATAACTCAAATATAAAACAGGAAAACTAAAACAACGAGCGGGAGAGCAAAAGCAAAATGGTGTTTTTAACATTTTCTTGTAGCATTTTTCTCATGATGGAGGACATGTAGAAAGAAAATTAAGATTAAAATAGCATCGCTGAGTATTTCCTTATTTAAATAACAGGCAATGCGGAGAAGACAATAAAAGAAAGGAAAAAAGCCTTCGTGTGGCATAGAATACAATGGGCAGGCCACAAGCCCTCAACACATGGGGAGGGAAAGAGGGGCGGGGTTAATCCGCCAATGGTCCTGCCCACAACTCACAGGCAAATTTCTGCAGAAACAATATCCTAGAAAATGACAGGTTTTTCTGATATTGGCTAAAAATGGTATAATAAAAATAAAACAGCACTAAGAATGCTTTGAAAATAGATTAAAAGACGATGGGAGTGGGACTTTAAAACAGCACTAGTTATATGTTTTTATTCCAAATCTAATCTGGTTCCTTCAGGACTTTGTGACACTTAGAAAAAGCAAAATCAGCTCATATTTTGTTTGTTAAGCAACTGATTTTATTTTGGTGGAGTGTAATATAACTTCCTAAACTGTATAAAACAATTAGGTCCTGAAATAATTGAAGCGCTAACATTGGAGTTTTATTTTTATAAAAGCTTGGATGTTTACTGATTTCCCAGATGTGGGTTGAAAATTATAAATTGAATTTTTAAATGTTCAATTAGTTTCAAAATGAATAAAAGCATGTTTGGTATTAATTTTGATATAAATGAAAAAAAAAATGAGCTTTACAAACCAAAATATCACGGGGTTAAGGCCTTACCTTTGACAAATGCTTTACAAAGTAAAAATTGTGAAATGGTTGAACACTTGCTAACACTGAGTCTAAAAATAGGTTCCTTACCTGCATTTATAATGGAAGTAAACACTGGTTTTCTATGAAATATCAGAGAAATTCTGTCTCACGCTGGAGCTTCTGAAGCCTCAGGTTTATTCACGCCGCTACACCCAGACCACCTGGACTCTATCACAACTCTTCCGGTTCAGATACTCCACCTTGTTGATATTCCAGCAGTGACTCAGATCCACAAACCTCAGCCTCTGGCTGTGCTGCATTATCAGTTTAACAGTGACCATCATCACGTCTGTTCGCCGAAGGTCAATCCGCTGCAGCCGTTCCAGTGGCGTGGGGCGAAAGCAGGCGGGGGCTCTGACGCGACGCCTGGCCCTGTTCGCTCCAAACAGCAAACTCCACAGAACGCTGTTCAGAGGGCACGGCACTGAGACGAAGGAGAGCTTCTCCAGGGAGGGAGAGCCAATCAGGAGACACTTCAGCACCCTCTGGAGGGACGTCCAGGACATGGCAGGCTTCATCTGGCTGTGCTCGTACGAGAAGCTGCAGACATTTGGGAGACACAGATGAGATGAGGATTATTTAGATTGTTCAGAAGCTTTCATCGGATTCTCATGTTTTTGTAAGATCTGTAAATCAAGTTTAATGTCAAGTATGGAAACAGCCATTTTTCTGTTTTGAATTGATTATTCCTGGAAATTTCTCATTTTGATTTTCATATAACAGCAATAATCGCATTTACAAATGAGGAATATAAAGATATTTTTACGCAGGGAGGCACAGACGTGTGATTCTGTCACTAAAAACAACCTGAATTTCATTTTTCCTAAAACCTGTCAAGTTCCAACAAATGTCAGTTTTTCCTAATCTGGCTTATAATAAATAAAGGAAGCTGACATTCAATCCAGCCACTTCAAGGCTTCCTGTAACGGGCTTTTACCTGAGACTGAGAGAGCAGAGGTTTGGCAGCTGAGGGAGATCCGGCTCGCCCAGATGATCGTCCGCTCCTTCTTCCAGTCGTGTTCCAGGAGGTTCTGCAGACATGTGCAGGTCTCTGAGCTTTGGGCAGCCTCTAATAATCTCCAGTAGAGGAGTCTGTGGGCTAGTTTTTACCCCCTCTAGGGTTAGAGAGGTCAGGGAAGAACCTGCAACTTGTAAGGCAGGAAGGAGGTCCGCCAAAGGGCCCGGATGGTGGACCGAAAGAGTCCGCAGTTGGTTCCTCCAGGTCCGGATGCTTGAGGCAAACAGGGTGATGTCACCATCCACGTCAATGTTGACAGACATGGAGTTGATGTTTGGACATAAGTGGCTTAAACTGTCCACACAGTCACAGCTGACCCCCTTGACGTCCCTCAGGTTCAGGATGAGGTCTGACTGTGATGATGCTTTGTCTTCAGCTTCATCTGGAAAATCTGGGAACTCTGCACCTGCAACTTCCTCTTCCTCACTTTCATAGCCATTCAACAGAATCAGCTCCTCCTCGTCGGTCTCATCTTCTTTGTTGGCGGAGTTTTCTTCCCGTCTTTTTCTCCAATTTTTCCCATGCTCTCCCTGGATCCTCTCCCGCCACACTTCCTCCAGCCGGGGAATTCCTAACCTGTCGGCAAATGCATCTGCCTTCCAGAACTCTCTGTGCTGGATGAGACAGCAAGCCTGTGTGAGCTCATCCAGAGCCACCCTCTCCAACCCAGGCAAAACCAGAAGCAGATAAGCTGCAGCCACTGCAGGGTCCCCCGTCTGTTCCCCAAAGCCGACGTCCAGAGCCAGCAGGCTGGTGAGGGGCAGAGGAGACGGGGATGAGGTGGGGGCGGAGGAGGAGGCTGACGGGGATGGAGAAGGAGAAAGAGAGGATGGACTGAAGGCTGCGCCTCCGAGGGGCAGCAGGGCAGCTGGAGAAAGCAGATGACAGCGAGACACATCTAAATGTCGCAGGAAACAGCAGCGGCGGACGATGGTCCGGATTACGCTGCTGTCGCAGGGTGTGCCGGCCAGGGAGAGCGAGCGCAAAGCAGGAAGAGTCTGGAGGGTTTCACAGAGGAACTTTGAAGGTAGCTGCAGAGCTCCAGACAAATCCAGACTCCACAGACCCTAACACAAGCAAAAAAACAAACACTTCTTGTGTCATTTAAGAGGACACACGGCCTTGTATTTAGCAGTTTTGGTCCCACCTGGCAGCATGCAGCAATGTGGACACATAAGGAAGGGATGACTAGACTAGGACACGTGACTAGCGACAGGTTCTTGAGCTGAGGGACCAGCAGGAGGTGGAGCGCAGCCCGAGACAGCTGCTTTCTACAACCCAGCAGCCACATCAGCTCCTCAACAAGGTCGCCGGCTACAACGTCAACAGACAGGTAAAAAGACACAAAGTGTTAGCATAAAATGTTTAAATTCCCACTCCAATCATCTTTAGATCTTTTATAAAAGCGCTCCCAGTGGTCTATGAATTCTATTGATGCCATTTTTAAGCAAAATCAAAAAACCTGTATCATTTTCTGGGACATAGTTTCTGCAGAGCAGCAGAAGTTCATTGGAAATTCACCTGTGAGTTGTGGGCGGGACAGTTTAGAGCCAGATGCCAGCTCAGACAGGGAAAAGGAAGACGTACATTGATCTAGTCGTCTGTAAGTGGGTGTGTCAATATGGAGCTTGTGGCCCGCCGCATGGAGTTTGTACGTAACAATCTTTTTCAAATGGCATTTTTCAACTTGAATAAAGAAAAACTATGAAATGCAATTTTTATCTCAATTTTCTTCGTATGCGTTATGTCTACACAAAAAACATCATTTTCACCAGAATGGGTCTTTACACCCTCACACACTCACGAAGCAAGTTGAAGGGTCCCATGATGTATCTGAAGACGTAGTGATTTAGGTAGTTGTCAGCATAGTCTTTTGTCCATACTTCTTTCATGTTGTCGGCCAGGTTTAGCAAACACAGGCGTGTCAGTGACGGAACGCCTTCGTGTGCCCTCCAGTCACTTTCGTGTAGCGGATTCCTCAGCCTCCATCGACGGGGCCGAGGCTTTCTTAAAGCTTGCTCACCCACAGCCCTGAACAGAGGCATGGCTGGAGGTCTGCTGCTTTTTCTGAAGATGCTGAACCTGCAGGACAGCACGCATTCAAAATGTCAGAAATTGTCTTTATTTTTTAGATTCCTCTGAGAGACTGTAAACAACTGGAATGTGAAACAGAGCATGTCATGGGGGATTAGAGAGCCGAAGAAGCTGTACACACAACAACTGAGCAGTCACTTCATGTGTGAGAAAGATTCGTGTCAACTGTGGTGAAACAGGCAAACATAGATGCCCCCGCTGTCATCTATCTTTAACGCATCACTCAGGGAGGCATTTGTACCCGCCTGCCTAAAACTGCTCTTATGACTCCAGTCCCAAAGAAGTCAAATCCAGCCTGACCAATGGACTTTCCCCCCGGAGCCCTAACACCAATTGTGACCAAATGTCTAGAGCGCTTGGTCCTAAAGCACACTAAGAACAGTCTTCCAATAAACATGGACCCTTTACAATTTCCATATGAAGCAAATCGATCCACGGAAGATACCATCTCCACCACTCTCCACGTCACACTGTCACATCTGGAGAGGAAAAACACCTACGCTAGAGTCCTCTTCATCGACTTCAGCTCGGCTTTTAACACCATCATTCCACAGCAGCAGGTGAAGAAGCTGAGGCTACTAGGTGTAGACACGGCAATCTGCAATTGGACGCTCAGCTTTATGACTGACAGGCGGCAGACAGTCAAGATCGGCAGACACACATCAAGGGACATCTCAGTGAGCATGGGCACACCACAGGGGTGTGTCCTGGGCCCACTGCTGTTCAGTTTGCTCACACACGATTGTGCAGCTACAATCAGCACCAACCACATTGTTAAGTTTGCAGACGACACAACAGCTGCAAGATTCAGGACAAACAACGGCTCAGCAAGATTGTTGGTGCACCTCTCCCATTCTTGGGGGAGTTATAAGAGCAGAGCAACCTCCATCATTAGGGAGCCTCTGCACCCCTCCCATGGACTGTTCTCCCTCGTGCCATCTGGGGGAGTTCTGGAGGATCAGCTGCAGACCTAGCAGGATGTAAGAAAGCTTCTTTCCACAAGCTGTGAGACTGCTGAATGGACTGTCCTCCTCATGCAAACATGCGCTCACAAACTCCACACCACAATAAGACCCAATGGATTACCCCACCCTCTGCACCACCCAAAGACACAATATATGCGTACAGACTCACAACCAACCTCCACATAAAAGAATGCTGCTAAATGCACATTCGCACTTTAATGATTGAAGATTAGTTTTTAATACTGAATGCTGGCCTCTTTATTGTTTTTATTTTATTGCTATTTAATTCTAGTCGATCACTATTTCTTTCTGCTCTTATTCTATTTTATTGCTTTTTCTTTGCACTGGCATACTAGTGAGGAACAACACATCTTGAAATATTGAGAGCTTGAAAAAAATAGTTTTTTTTTCAAAGATGGATTTTTTCACACATGAAAAGCAAAGTCACTTTCTAGATATAAAAAAAAAAGATAACAGTTACATGCCATCAGAATTATAACTCATCTGCACTGACTGTGTAATGCCTTCTCACCGTCTACCACTAGGGGTCACTAGTTGACAACTTTAACGTCGAGGTGACGAAGGCAGAGAAAGGTTTCAGGAAAAGAAAGCTTTTATGACTAAAGTGAAAGCGCACGGCTAAGTTCGCTTTAGAGTTAGACAAAAGTAATTGAAATAGGTAATTCGTGTCACGAAGAGCATACCCTCCAGACCCAACACAGCTGAAAGTTGAAGTTCCAGTGAGAGGATAAAACAAGAAGGTGTTTTGCTCTTCCTGTTGAAGAGCGTTAACTCTCTCGCGCCACTTCCTGTATGAGTAACGACCAGACCTGTTCGCTGTAATCCCCGAGTTTAGTCTTCCAGGAATTCTTCAAGTGATTATGCGCATTGACTGTGCATGAAGTTACATATAAGAACTTAATCATCGAATTGACAATTACAAGGGTGTACTAGCAGTTAGAGAAGCCGACACAATAATAAAGAGGTGGAACTCTCCTGACAGACCAAAATTAGGGACATTCGCTCCCATGAAATTTAGAGCTATCTGGATTACGCTTCCTCCAGTTATTTTATGTAAGGTGTTAGACATAAAACCCTCAACAAACTATGTAATCAATCATATTATTACTCCAACACAAATATTAAACAATAGTGTCCATTATTCCGCATGAAAAGGACAATGTCTAAATATGTGCAAGAGCAATAGTGTACACTCAATCTTCATAAAACTTAAGGAAGTTTGTGTTTAATAAATTATTTCTGTGAAATATGAACTGTTTGGCATTCGATGAGAAGATTTTTGATAACGTTTTCACAGAAAGAACCCACATATTCTGCTCTGCTGCTTTATGACAAAAGAGAAACAAATACCATTAATGCTAGATATCTCAGCTTCTCAGCCAACTTAACTTAAAAGTTAAAATGTTTATCAAAGAAATACATTTTAACTTTTTATGTTAAAATATATACCAATCTAACAAAAGTTTAAATGTATGTCTTTGGTATACAGGATCACCTTTCCCCTAACCTGCCTTGTGTTTGTGGAGTTGATAGTCTCACTATTTTACATACTGTCAAATAAAGAGTTATATAGCAACAATACACACTATAATATAACATTTTGAGCTGAGACCAGAGTATTTTAACTTTCTGATAAACATATACTCTATCACAGATATAGTAAACGTTGTGAGTAAAGCTAAACCATTTGTCTTGATAATTCAAACTTTAACTGAGAAATTGTCTTTGAATTGTTCCCAATTTAATTAAGTAGGTTAGAAGTTTCCGGTTTGCATTGGAAACCCCTTCTTTAGTAACAGCACTCCTGTTAATGTTAACTCTGGAGATCCCAAGAACAATTTACCTTTGGGCTTTTACAGTTAATTTGACTTTTTAAAATTTTAGGGTACCAGCAATTAACAGAAGTAAAAAAAATAGAAACAAAAAATGTGAAAATGAAAATAAGAAAAAAATGTGGGGGTAAAGTGACCAAATTTGACCCTGGGGATTCTCAAGGGTAAAAAAATACAAAATAAACCACTGTGCTGTGAAGATTGAGCCCTTATTGTTTTTTTCTTTTTTTTTTTTTTTTCTTTTCCACAGATGAGAGCTGAAGGCCTCTTGTGTTGGACATATTTTACTTTAACAACAGGGGTTATTAATCTTCGGACAAACCAGAGGTATGTCTGAATAAACCCCTTTTGGAATTGAGGCCAAACTTTATTCATTTCAATCATATTTGAACATCTTTGGTGTTGGACCGGAAGGAAAAGGAAAGGAGGGAAGAAGAGAGAGGGATGTTAGAGAGGGGGTGGGGGGGTAGGAGGGTGATAATAGGAGAGGGGGGGGGGGGAATAAAACCATGAAGCAGCATAAAGCAACAAGTTTACTGGATGTTTATCATTACGGTAAGGTTTAGGTGTAATGCAAATCTTAAAGGGCGGGGCCTGTCCACACAAACTCAGATGTTATGAACACACCTGTCAGCTGCAAAAATGCCCACATGTCAACATGTACACAATACAGATAGTGTTCACACACGCATACTTATGCCTTCAAACCAACTGGTGTGAAATATTTCATTCATTCAATCATGCAAACTATTAGTGTAAAGGTGAGCTAACACCTGTGCTCAGGTGAGTCTTTATGTTCTTCTAAATGGATACCCTTATTGTTTTCCATAATGTTTTCTTGGGTCATGTTACGTTCTGTTTTCCAGTATTTCGTTCCCCCGTTTTAATCACACTATAGGTTATTATCCTTAGCTGTAGCAATTCATTGGAGTTTTTCCTCCTCAGTATATTTAACAACCCTTTTTGGGTCTCTCTTTTTGCACACTTTGTTCATGTACAACTTTATTAAAGTTTCAATGTTTTGATATTAAGCTGGGTCTACTGTCTTTAGGTCCTCAATCAGGTATTTCTGATAGCTATGTTGTTTATACATTGTTACAGTGGATGCATTTTCACTGCGGGTTTTACAGAGACAGTTAAAAAAGACACATAGCATAAAGTTTAATTGAGCAGTTGCTATAATTTAATAAAAAAAAAAAAATCCCAAAGGAGGCTCCAGACTATTGCAGAAGCTGCCATAATATCTGTTAGAGACATTTAGTGGATATTTGGATTTTTGTTGCACATTCTCTCTTGAAAGCAGGGGAATTTTATCCAGCCTTGTGGTTTTGCACATTTTTTGATGTTCCCTCTGTTTACTTTCACTCCTCTGCTCCTCAACCTTTGGTCAGTATTAAGGCTGGCACATTTTTGGACCTGGACACTATGTTGAGGTATTGCTTTACAACTTAGAATTTTGGTTATAAATGAACTTGACAAAACTGACACATTGTGTGATATTCTTTATTTAAATGATGTATTAAGTGCTTAAAGGATGCAAAAAATCTTTATATATCATGTTACATTGGTCACAAGAAATTTTTCAGCAATTTAATTACAGGCTTTGTGCTAATACATTTTATTACATCCAGCTTTCAACAACAATTTACAAACTGCTGAGAATAAATTTTACCAGAAAAGTAAACATAAAAAACAGTATGTTGTTCCTCCCATGTCAAAATATCAAGCTATAGATGGAGTGTTTTCATGAAAAACTGATAATAAACACTAAAGTCACTCAGATAATTGGTTTCTACAGCATTAAAAAAGGACGAAAAAGGGGGATTGTCAAAGCACTTCTTTTTATGAAGACATTTATTCAAGTTTTTGTCAATTGAAGGTAGAAAACAATTCAAGTCCTCTGTTAATTAGTTAAAATAATTTAAAGTTACAATAAAAGTCTGATTTGTTCGTATTTTAACTCCTTGACATCGGAATTTAGTTTCCATTATGAATAAAAAATTCACTTCTGTTGTTGCTTTCAAGTAGATGCATATTTGCATTAATAGGCATCAAAGGGTTAGTAATTAAAGGCTACAGTGGGTTATCATTGATCCTAATATGATGCAGAAGTAGGACTCAAATAAAAGGCCATAGGCTGACTTCTAAAACAAAAAAGGAATTTGTAACATTTGAAAGGTCCTTTGTTTTTTCCAAATGAAAAACCCAGCAACAGTGATTTCAAAAACAATGAGTATCAGACTTACGTCAGCCTCTGCTGAAAAAACAGCCTCTTTCCTATATTTCCATGTGACGGTTTTGTGTAAATGTTTTAGATTTTCTAAATTTTACTTTGTGCAGCCACAGAGCAGACTAAGTTTGTGTGTCACACAAGGTGTGTGGAGCGAAATAGTTACTTTTTTTTTTAAAGAGACATTTTTAATTTTAAACAGTAAAGGCGTGACACTGAACATTTTCCTGTTTAGCCTGAGCAGACTGAGGAGATCACTCCAATGCCAGATCTTCACATGGCACCACCTTCCTCCCAGCGACAAACACCTCCACAATGTTCCGATCATCTCCTTTCAAAGGGCAAATTGGAGGAAAAAGAGAATAGAATGTCAAAAAGGTTAGCTTTATGCTTAAAAACAAAAATCAAATAAGCTGAAAATTGACACTTACCCAGATTCAAAAACTTTTCCAACAAAATCTGAAACACAAATAGTATTGAAAATAGTTTTACAAAAATACAGTTTGCACTTTTGTTAACGTTTGGATAAACAAACTAAGATGAAACCCAGTTACCCACCTTTGGTTCTTTACATTGCACCAAATCAATGGGCCCACCACGAGCTGCCACATTAACTCTCAGGGCGTCAAAGTCTTTCCCTACTTCAAAGTTTCCAACTTGGTCATCCAGGGACAGGGCTGGAAACACAAAGCAGATGACTAAAAATGGCCAAATCCTTCTAGAGGAGTTTGCATGCTTCTTTGTTTAAAATTTGCATGTGCAGAAAAGTCAGCATCCATGCTTGCAGGCTTCCTTTTACATCCACTTCATTCTCAGGAAAGATTTTACCAAAGAAAAAATCTAAAGAAGGCAAAAGCAGAATGGGAGTGTTTTTTGTAAGATGGGAATAAAAGTACTGATCAATTCATTCATGAGAATTGGGTTCACAGGAGGATGATCTGTAAGCATTGATTCATGTGGTTCCTAAAGCTGGATTGTACTGCTGTGCAAAGAGTTGAGCAGAAGCATTGATAAAGTGCATTTTTGTAGACAGTTTGTAGCTCCAATATATTTCAGTCATTACAAAGGAATAAGAAAAGGCTTTATTTCTTAACCATAATTTGTTATAATTTTGTCAAATTTTAAATATCAGCTTTATTCAGTTAAGAAAAAAAAGGTTTGAACGGTGGTCTGTTAAATGTAAGAAGTGTACCGGTACTTTATATAGCAGCTTTCCTACATATCAGTTAGTGCCTAGAGATTAAAGTTTAGGCATAGTTTTTATACATAGATGTATACAGTATAAATTTAACTTAATACAGAAAATAAGTCACTAACTCTCCATTCTTTACTGTATGACAGTCATTCATGTTGGCTTCTCAGTAAACTAGATAAAGAGTTACGGTTTTGTCCCACCTTGGCTGCCTCCCAGTGTGGCCAGTCTGAACACCTCCTCAAAAGTGAGAGTCTGATGCTCTGGGTTCTGGATTGTCAGGACTTTTGATGCATCCAGAGTTCTCCTCACAGCATCAAGGATGGAGGACGAGTAGCCGCCTGCAACATCTGAAGGACCATCACATAAATGAATGAATTTTGAATGTCAATGACAGGAACTCACACATCCTGTCAAGTAGCGGTCCTTCAACCCTGTTTCTCTAAGCACCTCTGTTCTGCATGTTGCCCAGCTATCCCTGCCCTACTTGCCCCTGAATCCTGGGATCAGATAGGTTTAGTTAATCTGAATCTGAAATCAAGCTGTAATGTTTCAAACAGCTGAGATATCAGAGAAAGACATCTACAAGGACATACTTTAGCTCCAAAGCGAGGTCATAAAACACTCACCTGTACCCAGCCCCAGTTTCACTTTGTGATTCAGGACATTGCGGGCATCTAATATTCCACTGCACAACCTAGTGAAGTGGAAAGATGACAAATTTAGTTAAAAAACTAAAGCATTTGCTGTTCCATTTTTTTCAGGAAATGTGGTGTATCATTCAGAACCAACCAATAACCTACAGGGAAAACAGACGGTTATCACTCTAAAATGTAGATTTATGAAGGAATCAACTATTTGTCCTGGGCTCTGTCCCACACAGTTTTGTCTCAGCCTTTAGTCATCATCAACTTCTTGCACTTGAAACCACATGTCCACTTCTCCAAAAATGCTATCTTTCTGTTCATCTAGATTAGGTCATGACCAAAGACTGTCTGTTGAACTTTACTGTGAATTCACGACTTCCTAATGGCTTCAAAGTTCCCTCTGATACATCCTACAGCTTATTTTAGCTTTGGCACGGGTAAAAAAAATGACTACTTTGTTACCTCAAAATAATTGTGACCTTTTACAATCCCCGTATTCTCTACCAGAAATAAACTTAACTTGCTTCTGGTTACGCTGGCTGGTTAGCTGGCAGACAGAGGGGTGTGTGGGGTGCTTTTCTTATTTTCATTAAGACAATTACAAAAAGATTCTCTAGTTTGATTCTTGTTTTTACTTTTCCCCTTTCAAACTAATGTGGGTCACAGAAACAAAAGTAGGGACGGAAAGTGGCTATGCAGCGGTAGTGGAGGTCACAATACCGGGAGAGACTTCAAATGATGTCATGGACTCAGACATGGAGACGTGATTACCGATGCTTTTGTAGAGCTTTTTTTAACATAAATAAATCAGATCTCTAAACATCCTCTGTGTCTTCTATGCATTCGAATGAGATAAACACAGACAGAAATGTGAAGGTATCTGCTGTAAATCAAAGTATTGTTCACATCCGTGTTTTCGGATGACTTATCGCATGAGTTGGTTTGTGTTTATTCGCATAAATCATTTAATGGAAACAGTGTAATTACACATTTTGCAAAGTGAAACTTAGCAAATCCAACAAAGTAGGTTAAAAGATTCGCGTCATTTTCCACAAAATCAGGGCTAGTCAGAAAAGACACTGCCTGACAAATAACTACTTTCAGTTCATGCACAAATAAAAGTCCGCTTTCAGGATCTTCTTCATTTTAAATAATTTTACGTTCAAACTAATTAACATTTTGGAGGAACAATTTAAATATTCAGTGAGAACGAATGACTATTGCATGGGAAATAAATACTTTTTCGTGGTAAAAAATCCTAATTTGAGGGAACAATTTAATTATTCTTTTAGCCATGTCAGGTCATGGGCTCCGTACTTTTATACAATATGTATTTCCTTTACTTTTACTAAAGTTCTATATTTTTTAAACAAAAAATTTTTTTTTTGCAATCATTGATGATTCTTTAACAGTCACAACTAGCCTCATATGTACCCCTTGACTACATTTTTAATTTTTTTTCCATATGTTCAATATTTAATATTTTGTATTCATTGTTTGCTGTTTCTCCCATCACTTTCATCTGCTGATGTTGGCTTCAGTGAAATGCAAATGAAGTATTTTGCCTTTACTGTGTGCTACCTTTTCAAGAACTGAGTTTAAAAATAGACTTACGAAAAGTTGGAATTGGGACAGTGAGACAAAGAGGTTCCTGTTTCTCTGAACACAGTCAGCTCTTTATCACTGAGGTGACAGCCGTGGGCCATTATAGTCTGTAAAACAGCAATATCAACAGGTATTGTCATAAATGTCAACAGTAAAACTTGTGAAGGGAAGTGATGAGATGTCTCTTACCTTGTCAGTGAGCAGGTTGAATTTGTGATAAACATCTGTGTAGGTTTCTGAATCAGGAAACAGCTCCTTTACAAGTTTTAGCTCATCAATGTTTTCACTGATGTGACTCTTTCAATAAAAAACAAGACAAAGTTACTTCATGAAAAGCTTTAGATCACATGTGTCAAACTCAAGGCCCGGGGGCCAAATGTGGCCCTCCATGTCATTTTATGTGGCCCTTGAGAGCATAAAAGTTTTTAATTTCTTAGAATAAAGAATAAAATTGGTGTATTTATTCATATCTATAATCGGACTTGAAATATCGGATTGGGCTACTATACATGAGGACTTAAACACTGTCCATATAACTTAACCTGACAGAATCAAATTTGAAAGGATTTATGTTAGAGTAACAAGCAAACATATGTTTTCTATGCAACTGTAATTGTCACTTTAAAAAGTTATAGTGAATAAATAATGAGTAATTTACATTAAGGAGTAGTTACTTTTATTTTTCATTACATTTAGTCACATGTATAAGGTTTATCTGGCCCTTTGAGGACAACCGCTATGCTAATGTGGCCCTCGGTGAAAATGAGTTAGACACCCCTGCTTTAGATGTTATTACTAAATAACGTTGCAAACTTGTATTTATGCTTTAAAATGTTTTAAAAACTTCATTGAGCTGGCACTGTGGATTTACTTGAATGTGAAGGTTGTTGTTCTTTGCAATGGTTCCGAGCTGTTCAAGCAAAGCTTCTGTGCAGGACGGGGCGAAACGAGGAGTTACCACTGGCTTTACAAGGGGGTACTGCAATTATAACCCCCAAAAAAGAGAAACACACATTAAGGAAGACTTGTCTTTTTGAAATTTTGATCTACTTTCTGAATCACTAAGGTTTTACCTTTTTATTTAGAAGCTCTTTGATGAATCTTGGAAAAGCAAAAGCATTGATTAATGATCAATGTCTTGAACTGGGGGCCTTCTTGCTGTAAGGCAAGAGTGCCAAACACAGTAATTTATTTTAATAGTTAATACATACCGGTGTGTTTCATCTACAGACTCCTGAACTGTTTCTCTGTAATGTTTCACAGAGTTGTTCCTGTCCATGCACACTTTGCCAACCAATGCTCGCTGTCCAAAGTCATCTGCAACCAAAAGAAGAGTTGAAGAAAACCGTGATTAAAAAAAAAAACATTTATATCCAAATTAAATGGAGACTTCATTTTAAGTAACAGACAAAGTTTACATGTGAAAGGAAGATGACAGTGACAAGATGCACATACAGTAGCCACCAGAGTTTTGAACATGTGTTCCTTTAGTTCAGTCAACAGCAGTCATTTGTATGAACTAATATATCCTAAAATCATCACTTTTAAGCCATAACATACCCTGTCTGTAGCTCATCTTCCCATCAAATCACATTTTTTTATTTGTTCTATGTTACTGTTGTTTTCCTGGAATTCCACAGTTCTAGTTTTCATTTAGCTGTTTTTAGAGCAACTAAGTTTCTATACTTTTGAGTTATCTCAAGCTCAGCTCTGTCTAATAATTTGTGTCATTTTTGTTGGCCTAAAAAGCTGAAATGGTCCAAAGTCAGTCCACTGTTCAGTGTATTTAAAATAAGACGAGGGAACCTTAAAGTAGCTTTTGCCAGAGACAAGTTGTACCTAAACGCTTTATTTTCCCCCATCCTCTGATGAAAACTAAAAATGCTAAACACAAAAAAGCTGCACCCTGTTTACTAAGGTTGGGTTCCAGTCTTGGTTCATGACTAATTTTTTCTGTAAATATTGTTTCTATTTATATGTGATATATCATCTTAAGCCCTTTTGTATTGCTGTTCCTGTTTTGTGACTTACAGTAATCTTATGTTTTGTTATGAATTATGACACACCTTAGCTGCTTTGACTTATCCTGGAGAGGTAGAAGGTTATTTAGAAAATCCGGGCTTTACTTGTTTGATTCAAGTATAGAGTCTGCATGTGGGTCCAAACATCTTCATTTGTGTCATGAATAAACTAATAAACTAAGTCTGAATGCTTTGAATGAGTAGAACAGCACTGTTATTGACCATTTCTGTATGTATAGATGGTCACATATTACTCTTTGTAAATTTAGATTATGTTTCAAGGTGGGTTATTGGTTAGGTTTAAGTGTCACAGAAAAAAATCAACATTTGCTAAACTACCATTATGGTACCTTTAAGGACCCAATAAGATACTTTTACTGTGCCTTTATTGGCACAATACCAATAAAACACCATACCAGAAATTGTCTAGTCACCCAACTCAGACATCCAGGAGCTATAAAAGGAAAATGAAACAAAACAAAATTCCCAAACAAGCAAAACCTGAATGATAGGGAAGTCCACCTGACCTTTCCCCACTTCTTCTTAGTCTGATACTGTTGGCTGTTTTTAAAGGTTTGTAATACACTGTACCTATGCCACTGCTTTAGGTAATTTATGTTCATTGATCTGCTCGATAGTTTTTATTGACGATGTACTGAACAACATTAGCGTTCACTTGTATGTTAACCAACATCGTCTTTTGTTTTGTTTTTTCAACTGCATGAGCGTTCAGATAAACTATCATACTTGTCTAAGGAATGATCAAAATGTAGGATTTCTCCTTGTTTTTAAAGGATCACAGATAGCAAAGGGATGATTCCTTGCTAGATTTTAAGGTAGACACTCTTCTAGACTCAACTCTGGACTGTGGCATAGAAAACACTGTTAAATAAAAAACGCAGCGTACTGTAAAAAACAAACTTTAGTTAGAACTTTGCCAAAGTGTTGTATTACGGCTGCAATAAAGGTTTGTTGTATGAACTGCCTCATTAAGATCATGCCACACCGTCTCAGTCAAAATTGAGAGTCAGATTTTTGCTAAGACTTTGATTAGGCTGTCTTGGACTTTTTTGTCTTAAGACAGAATAGAAGTAGAACTAAGAGTGTTTTATAGGGTTGAATGTGTTGCTGCAGAACCAAGGAGCTACATACAGCATGAGATCACTGATAGATAGATGGACATTCTCCTTCAGCTTTTTATGTGAGACTAATGGATTCATGGTTACAATTATCAAGCAAGTCTTTCAGATTTTGAAGATGCAGAACAGTCCCATACCATTATTCTGCCACCACTTAATTTCACACTTAATGTCTGAAAATGCTTCAATTAAAAAAAAAAATTGTGTTTACTTGTGTTACCTTTGTCTAAGTTTGGTGATCTTACCTATACAGGGACACTAGTTCAGGTGTTTTTAGTTTATTGTCTGGTTTTGTTTCTCCTTCCATTGAACCACATCCTTGTCTCTTGATTGGTCCTAGTTGTCTTCGTCTCAACAATTCAGTCTGTGTATTTAGATTTACTGTTTTCCGTCAGTCCCTGCTCGGATCATTGTATGTTAACAGTCAGAACTTGCGTCAGTTCCCCTCCTTGGTGTTCGGACTACTGTCCAGTCCAATTCGTAAACCACATCTATTGTGGTTTATTATCTTGTGCAGTCCAGCTTTTGACGAATCAAGCAATTCTGTGCATGTCGTTCGTGGGAAGTCCTGTCAAATCCAAGACCTGTTATAGCAAGCCAAATCTTGTCCTATTATGCTCAGTTCCTGTAATGCTTTATTATGACTTGTCATGTCAAATCACATTCATTTGTGTCAAACGGCCATGTCTTCTGTTCAAGAGTTCCTTTCTTAAACTAATTCCAGTCGTTCTGGGTCCTTTCATCGCCGAAATGTTGAAGTGAAAGACTTTTTACCTCTCTGTATGATGTGACCCAACAAAACTCCCATTTTTATTTGTTTACAGTTGAATTTAAACTGCTGAGGTCCATTTGACTGACTTTATTGTTATACTGTCTTTTCTCATCTATAAAAATTTGTGAATTGAAGGGTACTTTCTTTTTCTTGACTGTAAAGCTTAAGTACACCACATTTGAGTTAGTGCTATAGACAACAATGGCAGTTGTTTTCATAGCTGTCGGGATCAGCAGGTAAATCATAACTTCTTTCCTTTATCATATGACAGGAATAAATCAGTGCTTGTAGGGGATGAGGACTCAAAGCAAGAAAAGTTGCAGGAGGCTAACATTGGAAAGGCAAAGTGGAACACAGCCTTGACCAACATTATTTGTTACATCAGTGTTTGACCTGCAATGACATTTCTAGTGTCAACACTTTTTCAGTCCACTGTTGTGTTTAATTACCCCAGGATATTTGATTAATAATTATATTTTTTGATATTTTTAACAGTTTCGTTTAGTTTTTACTTTTCACATTTTAGACCAAATTCCATCCTTGTTCCACTCTTTAGTAACCTGAGCATGCAAGTGGTAGACCTTTGTACAGCATGTTTTGCTTTTTTTATAAAAAAAAAAGAGGAAAAGATCTAAAACCAAGTTAATTTGTTTTAAAGGAAGTTTGCTTTTAACCTGGCCGGATGTGTTCGTCCTCATCTGAGATGCTGAGATACAAATCTTTCAGACGCTTTTTGCATGTGTGTAACAAGGATGTGCTTTTACAAGTGTCACCGATTCAGTGCATGATCAGCGGGTGACTTAGGGTGGAGAGCTGTTGCTGCGCCTCTTTGTGCTACTGTGACTAAACATCTGGAATGAAGTTAGAGAATGCACATTTATATCAGATTTTCTGAAAGGAATTGTATGACCAAGGAAAATTTCCTCTGATTTGACATGCTTAGTCATTGTCTTAATCTAACTCTGAATGCTACCGAGTCGAACTGCCTGATTCAGCGCACAAAAGGGAAACGAAAGTACCGATTTTAAAGAGTTATAAAGCACATAGATTCAAGATAATAAATGTACCAATGCTGAAAACTGATGTTCAAGAAGTAACAACTAGCTGTAAGGAGGACAAAGGTTGGAGTTCAATGTACCTGATTACATAAAATGACTGTAAAACTGTCAAAGCCAATGTTTGGTTCAGCTCGGCTGCATCGTTACACATTTATGTGACCATGTGTTCTGAATGACGCAAGCACATTGATAAGGACAAGGCATAAAGGTGAAGCTCCATTCAGATTTTACAGGATTTTTACCTGAAGAGAGAAGCGATTCTCCTTAAAACAGTTAAGATACTTGAACTTGTATTGTACTTTGAGCTGGTGCTCTACTTTTAACAGATACTGTACAACTGGAAGAGGTGCTGCAAAATATAGTTGGAAAAATTTACTTACATCATCACAATAAGTTTCTAAAGTTGTCTTAAAATTAAGCTTTTTTTTGTTAAATAATCTGTGTTTTTGTTTACTCTTTGGAGATAGGACATGCTGTTTGAGGAAGCCCATGTTTAAAAGGATCAATGCATGTGTGGGTTTGCGTGTATGACATCTTACTTGCAATCTGACCCAACAGAAGAGAGGCATCTGTATGTATGGTAGCAAAGTAACATGCAGTTGTTGTTCCGTTTCTTAAAGTCCTCTTCTGTAAATCACAGAAACCAAAGTATGGATTAACACTCATTTTAAACGCCTGTACAGTTTAGGTTACAAATCTCAAAGGCCACATGAAAAACTGCAGGCATACAGTGTCTTCATAACACTAAAATGACCCATGCTGAGACTTTTTAGTCTCAAAGATACAATTTTGCCAAAACTCACCACTACTTGTGTGTAGACTTTCTTGGCAAACTCCAAGTCCTTGAAGTGTGACTCCACAGGGAATGTGTAAGTATTGAGCCACTGCAGTAAAGGCATGTCCAAGGCTGTGCCTGCGTAGCTGTACTGGGATGCATGGATGTGGGTGTCAATCATTCCTGGCATGAAGAACTCACTGCAGAATCAAATTAAAGTTAGATTAAAAATTGATTGTTCAAAACACATTTCATTTATAATACATATTTTATAGCAAGATATGCACATTTATGTTTCAAAGACGTGTTTTTACATCCCCTCTTTGCCGACCAATATTATTGCTATTATGATGCTATTACCCCTGCAGGTTCCCCTTTATGTTGAGTTCAATCATTCATTTTGGACAGCAAAGATTCAGAAGGCAAAGGTCCTTTTTTAAGACGATTGTGTTCAAACTCATCCATTCCCATCAACTAAAATCAAAACTTGTAAATCTACTACTAAAGGTTTTAATTTGACTTACTGTTGTGCCAGTTGATTGACGTCTGATCGCTTGAACCCAAACTTCTGAGACAGTTCCAGTAAGTTTTCACCCTTTCCAATGAAAGCAATCTGACAAGCCAAAAAGAAATCAGGTAAACTCTTTTCAAAATGGCAAGATGTGAAAGATGACAATGTTGATAAAATTCTGTGCCATGTCAATCAATTTGAAAAGAATTAATAACACTTTGAATAGACTGTACTTGGAACATCCCCACTCAGGAGATATTTTAGTGCTATATTGTTGCACTATTCTCAGAGTAATGCTGCAACTTTGTTTCATGATGCTTGAATACAAACTGAGAAAAACTAAATGTAGTATTTTCTTTTTTTTTTTTTTTACTTTCTAGGGAGAAGTTTTGCTGTTAATTTAGTCTCATCTTTTTAATTTGGTTCAAAAATACTTTAATAAACAGTATTTAACACAAGTTTACCATAGTTAGACTATTAGGTTATTTTATCAATAGCAATTGGGGGAAAAAAACGGCACTTTGCTTTAGATTAACGTGTATTCAAAGTAAACAAATGTTGCAAAAATGAACATAAACATACATTCGTTTATTTTTTTTAAAACATATTAACGGAAATATGCAAAGTATTTCGTTTTGTTTTTATTTTCAGTTCAGAAAGGGACCAACCTTCCCGACAGTGTCCACTCCCAGGAGCGCATCCTCCAGGACCTGCAGCGCCGTTTCGGGGGTCGAGTGGATAAATGTCCCCCTGAAAACGTGCGTAACTGGGCCGCTGGAACCCTCCGAGTTTGCCATCCTTCCTCCAGATCACTGCCAATCACTCAGTTTGACATTCGCTGGTGGATTTTTATTCTAAGTGAAGCTCAGAGTAACACCCACTAGGAGGCAGGCCTTCCTGACTTCCAGCAGCCAATAGAAGGACAGGAGGTGGATGCGCTTTTCAGGTGCGTCTGCCCGCACGGTTTCGATTTATCCACAAAAGCTTTATTAGCGTGCAGGAAAGTAAGAACACATCTTTTCTATAGTTCCAAAGAGTATGCCAAACCTGTCATTAACTTTAAATGTTATATAAATAAGAATGGCAACAGATAATATGCAGGAACCTAAAGAAAAAGGCTTGTGGAAGTCCATCAACTTCTGAGAGTAATTCCAAGTACATTCTTTTTAAATAAAGCAACATATTATATTTTTTACTTCAAAAATGTTTTGCAAATTGGCACATAACATTGTAATTTTTAATAGGGAGACAGATTTTTTAAATTTAACTTTATGGTATAAAATTCCCAACCATTAATTACTCTGTAAGAGAATCAACAGATTTATGACCAAAGTTTAGGTGCTGGCTTCTCATTCATATACTTGTTACCCTTTAGATGATGTACTTTAAAATGTTTGCAGGTTTAATTTAACAATCCAGCCTAAAAACATGTTTAATTCAAGATTTTAAGATGCCTTTATGAGGGTCCTAAAGTTTATTTAGCTACATGAGTCCCTGTTGGAATGGTTGTACCCTGCCTTCATCCAAAATGTAATAGTCAATTTTCAGTGTAATTTTACCTGTTTTTTTCTTTTTCTATAAAAATTAACAAGTAAAACCTTTTTAATGACTATAGAACATGAAATTCAGAGATATTATAGAGGAAACAATGCTTATTTGTAGATAACAGTGAGGTGCATTAAAAAGGGAATATGACCACTCTGTGACCAACATTCATATTTATGAGAAACACACACTTGACGTTACAACATTGTTTTATTTATAAAGTCCACATGACTAATGACATGAATTTATGATGATGCTAGCACGCACCAAATGGATGATCTGGACAGAACTTAAGGTTATCCTGTGACTTGAGGCAGAAAAAGGAGAACTTTCTCAGACATTTCTGATTCTCCTAGTAAAAGTTACTTAATGGAAAACATTACATCATTTTTTTCTGGAAGGTAAAGGTTTTCTGACTTTATGTGGCTGAACTTTCAGAAGGGCACCCAGTGGAGCTTCCAACCATAGCTCAAAATCCCCTTCACTCACAAATCAAAGTCACCTAAATGTTTATAAAGTTTCAACACCTGGGCAAAAAGGGCGGACCAATTATTTAAAAAAAATTAAAGGAACCTTCCTAAATCAAGAGTAAGCAGAAATCTACTTAGAACTTAAGTCTCCTGTTGCATCTTGGCAAAAATAAAAATTCCCCAAAACCTCAAGATTTCAGCAGCTCAGTAAATATTCATTTACAGCAATACATATGGGACATTCATAACGTCCTTTTTGATGTAATGCATGTGGATACTTCTTGAAATGGGGTCAAAATATTGCGACACCTTAAACAGATTACCAGTGAGGCAGTTCCACTGGGCAAAAGCCACCCAGTAAAGAAAAATGGACATCTGAACATAACCTTTACATAAAGGTAAAAACCTCACTATAAAGGGATCCCTTTGGTCTCGAGGCAAAGTCAAATACCTGCCGAACATAAGCAGCTGGTTTGAGAACAAAAGCAAATCGTGACTTTCTCCTAAGGCCAGAAATTAAACCTTCTGTACCAGACTACATAAGTGTTTCCAAGCACAAATGGTTTGTGAGTAGTTTGTGTGCAAAAACTGCAAACAATCAAGCCTCCATTGCAGTTTGGTACACAAAGTATGCTATGACTACACCATGACTTCAGTTCATGACTTTTTTGATGCAGTTAGCAACCTCAAAATGTCTGAGGTTTTTAAGCAAAAAATAATTCTTTTTTCAAATTCTCTTTAAAAAAAACTGTTTATTAAATCTAATTAGACTTAAAATGAATGATTTGCCCATCAGGCTCCTTCTTAGAGACATTTTATTTAATCTTTTTTTTTTTTTTTAAATCAAGGAGGGGATTGAACTGAAGTGTCCTGACTTCTCCTTAGAGACACTATTGCCTCTAATGTTAAGAGATTAAAATCATTTTTTAAAAACTCCTGAAAAGGACGAGACAGTAACAAATAAGACACATTTTAAACGCATTTCATTTCAAAGACATAATGACAAGCAGATATGTTTTATTTATTGAATAGATTCTTGAAAAGTATTTTGAAAACAAACATGTTTTGAATTGGATCCTTAATCTTTAATATCAACCAGATTCACATCTGGGAGCACAAAAGATTTGCTCTTTATCACTTCTGATTCCGAGCTGCAGTCCAGATCTTCACTGTTATCACCGTCTAAGCTGTCAGCATCGTTATAATCATCATCGCTGTTAGAATCATCTTCGTCTTTCCTTCCTCGTCTGCATTTTCTGGTTTTCTGATCATCATCTTCTTGGTCTGTTGTTTCCAGGTGTGAGTTTACTCTACAAGACAGTGGAGAAATAGGTTCAAATATCTGCAGCATATTGATTTATTTAACAAAAAGGAACGTTGTGTTTTTCATTTGGTATGTCGTAATTTTAACAGTAACTCTTTGTAACATAGTTGAAAATTCCATTTTGAAAGGAAAATGTACAGGGGTGGACAAAAGTGTTAGTACCCCTCAGTTAAAGACAGAAAGTCCACAATGCTCACTGAAATGACTTGAAACGTTCAAAAGTAACAAATTAAAATTTACAGAAAATTAAATAATCAAAATCAGCCATTACTTTTGAGTTGTTGATTAACAGAATTATTAAAAATAAACTGCTCCAGTTGTCTCAGGTTGGCATGTTTTCAGCTCCTTCCACAGATATTCAATGGGATTCAGATCTGGGCTCATAGAAGGCCACTTCAGAATAGTCCAACACTTTTCTCTGAGCCATTCTTGGGGTTTTTTGGCTGTGTGTTTAGGATCATTGTCCTGTTGGAAGACCCATGACCTGCGACTGAGACCAAGCTTTCTGACACTAGGCAGCACATATATATCCATAATTCCTTGATAATCTTGAGATTTCATTTAACCTTGCACAACTTCAAGACACCCTGTGCCAGATGCAGCAAAGCAGACCCAAAACAGAACTGAGCCTCCTCCATGTTTCACAGTAGGGACAGTGTTCTTTTCATTGTATGCTTCATTTTTGGAGTCTATGAATATAGAGCTGATGTGCCTTACCAAAAAGCTCTAGTTCTGTCTCATCTGTCCAAAGGACATTTTCCCAGAAGCTTTGTGGCTTGTCAACATGCATTTTTGCAAATTCCAGTCTTGCTTTTTTATGATTTCCTTTCAACAGTGGTGTCCTCTTTGGTCGTCTCCCATGAAGTCCACTCTGGCTCAAACAACCACGAATAGTGCGATCTGACACTGATGTACCTTGATCTAGGAGTTCACCTTTAATGTCTTTGGAGGATGTTCTGGGCTCTTTGGATACAGTTCCAACTATCCGTCTCCTCAATTTGTCATCAATTTTCCTTTTCCGGCCACGTCCAGGGAGGTTGGCTACTGTCCCATGGGTCTTAAACTTCTGAATAATATGTGCCACTGTCGTCACAGGAACTTCAAGCTGCTTAGAGATGGTTTTATAGCCTTTATCTTTACAATTTTTGTCTATAATTGTGTTTCTAATGTCCTGGGTTAGTTCTCTCTTTCGCTTTCTGTCGTCTATGTTCAGTGTGGTACACACCTTTTCACCAAACAGCAACGTGACTATTTGTCTCAGTTTAAATAGGCCATAGCCATAAGACAGGCCTCTTCTGTGTTCATGTTCAAATCTAGACTTAAAACATTTCTGTTTAGTCGTGTATATGACTGAAAGGTCCTATCTGCACTTTTCTCTCCTTCCTTTCTTTTTAAATCTTTTTTTTTTTTTTTTTAAGTAAATTTTACGTTGATTATTTCTATGATGTATTGTGATTTTAATGCATTTTTCTGTTTTGTGAAGCACCTTGAATTACTTTGTGTACGAATTGTGCTATACAAATAAACTTGCCTTGCCTTGCCTTGCCTAGGCAAACTGACTGATTATGGGTTTGAAAACAGCTATGATGTCAAATAAAGGACATATCTGAGTTCATCATGACCCCCTGGGCAATTAGTTCTCTGTCTTTTATGGAGGTACCATCATTTTTGTCCAGCCCTATTTCATTAGTTTTTTTTTTTTAAGTAATTCTGTTAATCGACAACTCAAAAGTAATGGCTGCTTTTGATTATTTAATTTTCAATACATTTGAATTTATTGTTACTTTTGATTGTTTCAAGTCATTACAGTGAGCATTGTGGACTTTCTTTAACTGAGGGGTACCAACAATTTTGTCCACCACTGTATGTAAAAAGTGTGCTTCATGCACTGAACACAGTTTTCCACATGATCTGGTTCTACTCCGTGTTGCTAATAATACTACAAAAAGGTCTAAGTATGTGGCAAGAATGGCAGGGCATCTTGCAGCAAATGAGACCAGAGACCCAATATCTAGACTCTATTTAAGGGAGATAATGTCAACTATAATTATATTGTGCAAACCCTACCCAAATGCAGACATGTCCAAAGTGTGGCCCACAAGTCCATTTTTATTCCACATACAGCCCATTGCAATGAAAGTATTAAAAATAGCCCTGCTGCACTGTTGCAAAGAGCATTATACAGATTTGAAAAAAACAAACAAAACAAAACGTATTTTGCCACCAGAAGATGGCAGCACTGAATATGGTCTGCATCCATCAATGCAGTGAAGGTTTTTAGGACAGCAGCAATTCTAAAATCTTTTGGGAATCTTTTCATGTTCAAAGATAAAGACAAAAAAAATGCATCTAAAAAAAATGCGGACATTTTTCAGAACGATTAAAGGGATCAAAAGTTTATCACGAATTTCAGAATCTAGCATATACACTTATGACACACAATATTTGGTATTCTGTCAATAATGGTTTGTTTGCATGCTAACTAAAAGACACACAAAAAAGTAAGAAAATTGTCATTTTAATGCACATACTAAGTCGAGATGAGAGCTTGTCATATAAATGTATAAATGCCAGTATGAGACTTTGATTTTTCACTTTTTGTAACTTAGATAATCTCAAAATGAGCAGAAATGAGTGGAATTGAGTTTTAACTAAAGCTTGGTTTCCCCTTGTCCCGCTTTGGGGACAGCAAAAAGACACATCAAGTTATCCAGATCAGTTGTCCAGATCAAAGAAAAAAAAAAAGTGGATCACATGTTTTACAGTGGATCACATGTTTGCAGTGGATCACATGTTTGCAGTGGATCACATGTTTGCAGTGGATCACATGTCACTTTTGCAGCTGTATTTATTTAATGTGAATGTCATTTCTGAATGTCATTTTTGCTGCCGCAGATAAGTGAATTTCCCCATCGTGGGATAAAGTTATCTAATCTAAATCTAACCAGTTAAACAAAACAATTCTGATTGTTGGTACTGACTGCAGTAGACCACTGCAGGAGGCCTGCACTCACACGTGATGACAATCAGGCTCCAAACATGTCCTCCAATACTATAAGACGTACTGCCACAGAACACGTTTGAATTAGGGGGAAAAAAAACATTTAAACCTTACACATAAGCTTTCTTACCGTTTGTGTTTTACAATTATGATATTTAATACTGTGAAATACAAAAAATCTCAAAACAGCAAGTTTGTTAGCAGATTACAGTAAATATACTTTGTTTCTACTACTTGCAACACATCATCTCATCCACAAGAGAGCAGTATTACAGTAGTATTTTTATAAACTATCCAGAGATGAAAATAAAAATAATGTCTTTAATAATCATGTAATAATACCAACTGATAAGCTTTTGTTTTTACTCAGTCTGTGGACAAAATAATTCAAAACAATTTGCAGATTCTTTACACGGTCACAATATGAGAGGATTTCTGCACTCACGGAATAACGATCTCCTCCTTCTTCCCGCATTTGCAGCAGATCTCCAGCTGAAGTGAACAGGGCTTACAGACAATGTGATATGCATCTTTAACTGTCTTTTGAGAACACTTGACACTGTAAAAGAAAAAAAGGCAAACAAATATCACTTTTCACCACACATGAACATGTTTTTGTGGCATATATAAAGAAAATTAAGATTAAAGCTGTGTTTCTGAGTATTTCTTTATTCCAGCAATTGTGAATCGGGAGCAGATGAAAAACTGTCATTTGAAAAAGCTTGTAGCTGTTGCATACAAATTACATCCGGCAGGCCATAAGCTCCCTGCTCTGCTCCATTCCTATGAATCTACTTTTAGAAAAAATATCTCCATTAAAGTCTTTGTTATCCTCGTCTGAGCTAGCATCTGGCTTAAAACCGTACAGCTGGATAGCTCCAATATTGCTCACCATTTTTGTTGAACTGCTAATGTTAGCTGTTGTGAGGAGCTGTAATCTATTCTAGTGGGAGAGTGTGTAAACAAAGGGCTGATGGAAACTGAGTGGTGGCTTGCTCCGTGCCAATTCACTCTCGCTCCCAACTCTGAGACAGATTTCTGATGAACTACTACTGCTCTGCAGAAACTATGTCCTAGAAAACAAAATATGTTTTTTTTTTATTTCGGCTAAAGATTGTATAGTTATAAACGTATTAATTACCATTGACATGTATACTGTTTTATATGCCAAGAAGCTTGACTGAATCTGGGCGATAAAATGCTTTGTTAAAAGGACAGAAGAAGGAAAAATAAAAACGGGAAGAATACTTACTTTGAAACTTTTACATAGAGTTCACAAATTAAAATGTAATCAGTACCTGCACTTATTTGTTTTAAGTACCAGCTTGAATAATTTGTGAAACATAGTTTAATTCATTGTTTTAATTAGCTGTTGAAGTCATGAAACAGTGAAGTTGTGCAGATCCCTGAACTAAAATGAAGCTCCACAGGTAAACTTACCATTTTTTGGGCTGTGTCAGTGGCTTATATTTGCTGTATTTGACTTTCCACTCCAGAACACCTTTACAATGTTGGCAAAGGCCATCATGGACTTTAGCATTTGCCATCTGCAAGTACAGAAATAGATACAAGAACAGAAAATGGGCATTCTCTTACTAACGAACACACACACCAAACACAAAGTCACGTTAACTACGCACAAATAGACAAACAACAAGACATGTACTTCCTCCCGTTAAAAGTTTAGCAACAAATGACATCAGATCATCAGGCTAGCTCACGGTGCACAAACCTTCACTTGGACAGTTGCGCCATACTTGTTGTTTTTGAAGGCGGTGACATTTTTATGCTTCTGGGGTCGCGATCGAGATATATTTCCTTTCTGAGAACTCATCTCAATGTTATTTAAAAATAATCTTGGCTAAACAAACACAACCCTTAAGATTTGAGGGCTAAACACATGCTAGACAAGGCGAAGAGTTATAACCCGGAAGAAAATACAACCACGTGATTAAAACGTCATGGGGTCAAAAGAGAAGGGATGTATGTTAATCTTTTAATAAGTTGAAAAAATAGTGTCAACATATTTGATATATGAAAAATAATACGGTAAGAATATTTTAAATATTAAAAATGTACGGGGAATGTTAATAAACAGTATGGTTGATGATGTCATCAGCTTCCCTTTCTAGGATTGGTCATGTCCATTTCAATAGTAATTTTCGATTTGTGTCAACAAATGCCACTCAGCGGGATCTGTAAGCCCCGCCTATTGATTTTATCACTCTATTCAATTGGTCACCAGAGCTGTCAATCACATGAATTCCCTCCCCCAAGAAAAAAAAAACAGGACTAAAACAGATGTATCGGTAGGTAGTGGCTTGATAATCAGTCAGACTCCAAAGCCCCTATGTTCGGATTTATTTGACTCTATTGAACATACTCATGTCAACGTTTAGCCGTATAGACTTAAATCTTTTAAACACTTCAGTCTTGTCATCATTCGGGACCATATGCTGACAAAACCGAGGGCAAGAAAAAAGAAAGGAAACGGCAGTTCTCGAGGTTGCCTGCGCCGGAGGACGTCGGGGGCCAGCTAATAGTAACTGTGCTGCCAAGGAGGATATTCACACTCAACGTGACAGTGCTGACTAATAAGACGCAGAAACTGAGGATAATCTAATCTGGGGCCAAGGAAAGCCGAGACAATCTCCTGGCTGGAAGAAGAAGGCAAGTGCGAAAACCACTACGGCGACATTGAACACCCGCGTGAATTATCATCTACCCACAGCCCAGGTAACGTAAGATGATCCATCGATGTTACCCCGCAAGCATTTGTATTATACCGTTGGCTAATTGTCACAGCACGGTTAGAAGTTTCTGACTCTGTATGGAATGGAAGCACACATACACAAGCACAAAGACACACGGAATTCCATAAATCCAGCACTTTTCCCTTAAATTATTGATCTATGAGTGAATTGGCTTGGCGTGGCCTCTGTTTTCTTCATGGCTGCCTGAACATGTTGGTCTCATCCTGCTTTGTTCTTTCTTTGGTATGTTTCAGCATCACTGAAATACCAGTTGTGGTATGATCTAGTTATCACAGATTATTTTCCCCTATAATTGCTAGTGGTTACTTTTTTTTTTTTTTTTTAAATATAGGAGGCAATTAGGTGAAGTTGATATCACCTGTGAACAATTAAACCTCGTGTATTTTCAGCTTGAATGTTCCTTATTTGTGAGGTCTAATAGTAGCTGCCAATTTAAAACCGCCCGAAAACGATCTGAATGGGAGGAAAAAGGAAGTCCAGCACAAGAGCGTTTAAAAATAACAATGAATATCCCAAGGGCTAAAAGCAGTTGAATGAAAGCAGCTGTAAATCTACCCATGGGAACCAGAAGAGTCCTGATGAGAGACTATTTAGGTCAGTAGCAAAGTGCTTTTTCCCCCACTGTAGTTTTTTTGGATCATCCTCTGTATGACCCTGATTTATTCACGGAGGATGTGTCCAAGATGCACCTTGAAAGTGTTTTCATAATCCACCACAATTGGGTTGGCCATCAAAGTATGGTGACAACCGGAGGATAACTCAGGGATGCCACTCCATACTGCAGTGGACGGTATGGAGAGACCACACCAGAATCAGGCAGGATGAAAGGCCCCAACTGGACTGCTAGCCATAGCTGGCAAACTTGGCTGTTACATGTGGACCTTGGGGGTCAGTAGAAGTTCACTGAGCCCAGACCTGGCCCTAACATCTGACTCGATTAAGCTGGTTGGTGCTGGAGCTTACAGTAGGACAAGCAGATGGAGGAGACACATGAGTGGAAGAAGGCCAAATACCTGGAGCTGGCTGAGGCGTGCAGAGAAAGTGACTGTTGTGAGTCAAATGGGTGCATCAGGTATTCAAGCTCCTTGAGATTGGAAGGTCGGAGAACAAGATTCAAAGTGGCTGTGAATTAAGAGGGGAGATATTCGGAGTTACACAGTTCTGGGACACAAACTAGAGCCTGATCATTAAAAACGCCCTTTGGCCCTGGTTTCTTCTCTGACGATGTGTCCTCGAAGGGGTTATGAAGATATGTTTATTGAGCAATGTAAAATGCTTAGATTTATTTATTTACCGGTATAAGAGATGAGTCAGAGCTGGGTGCCATAAACATTTTACATGTTCTGGAAGAGGGAGGTTTTTTTTTTTTTGACAAAGAGCAATTCCGTCTTTACATGCAGTGATGTTCAACAAAAGTCTAATAAATTAGTTCATCATTTTTTAATCTTCTATTTTTCTTGCTACACTTTGGCATGACTTGACAAGCCAGTTCCTGCCATTTCAAATGATGTGCGCATAAAGAAGTTGTCAAACAGGGGGCCGTGAGCCAGTTTGGAGAATGACTTTAGCATTTGTATTCCTTCAGGAGGTTCTCAGCATCAGGGCTGGATGTTCCTTCAAAGACACTCTTCTGGTGCCTGTAGCTTTGACCGCTCCAATTATTCACCCGGTTTATAATAAAAGTCGCCTAAGGTGGCGATCCAGGTGCAGCAAGAAACAAAAAGGCTTTGTGATAATTGTGACTGATTTTTCAACCCTGAGGAAGACGCAGGAAAAGCACTCCTCCCCATCAATGATAGTACACAGAACTGTCTAATGGGAGCTTCACATTTTGTGAAGAGGTTTGATGGTGTTTTTATTTTTAACAGCAATATATTTTTTAATTTTATTTTTTTTGTTTGGCATGGTCCTCCCGATAGTCTCCGCCTAACAATTTAACATTTGTTTACTGCAGAAAGGAAGTGTCACTTTACTGTTTATAGAAGTCTGCTCTATTTACATGTTTTTGTGATCTGTCTGAACAGGGATATGCTGTCATGGCTGTATATCAATGTTCACTTTATTTCACAAATGTGTAATCTATTTCAATAACTGTCACTCTCTCTTGCAGACTTTTAAGGATGAACCATTTATCCTTTAGCGAGCTATGCTGCCTGTTCTGCTGTCCGCCGTGCCCCAGTAAAATCGCCTCCAAACTGGCCTTTCTGCCTCCAGAGCCAACCTACACCCTCATGTGTGATGACAGCGGCAGCAGATGGACCCTGCATCTCTCAGAGCGAGCTGACTGGCAATACTCGTCCCGGGAAAAGGACGCCATCGAGTGCTTTATGACGCGCACCTCAAGAGGGAACCGCATTGCTTGCATGTTTGTCCGCTGCTCACCTAATGCCCGCTACACTTTACTGTTCTCCCATGGAAATGCGGTGGACTTGGGACAGATGAGCAGTTTCTACATTGGCCTGGGTTCACGCATCAACTGCAACATCTTTTCTTACGACTATTCTGGTTATGGAGCCAGTTCTGGAAAACCGTCAGAGAAGAACCTGTATGCAGATGTGGAAGCTGCATGGCATGCCCTCAGGTCAAGGTAAGGAGAGGTACAGAAATAAAAATGAAACGTGGGGTGTATTCAGACTGGAAAAATCCATTGGTCTGGACCAAGGCAGGATTGAGTCCTGAACCTTCCATTTGGTCTGTAATCAGACTGCCTTTCAACCGGACATTTGTGTTTTAAACCAAAGCTCGTAAACGAAACTATGTGACTAAAGATCTCGTCAGACATTGAATAAGAATTACGAGCGCGGGGAAAAGCAATGAGGGAGAGAATAATGAAGTCTACGCTTCGTAATCCTTGTCAAGATGGTTTACTTATTCAAACTCACCAATTTTGAATTTCTGTACCAAGGACGGGTACAAAACATTTTACTTTAGTACGACGGAGGCATGATGCAAGGTGCTTACTGAAGAAGTTAAGTGTTTATGACATAGTCGGGAAAATAGTACGAGAAGTCATGTGTACCAAGTTTTAATGCAACCAAATTATGATGAGTCGCTTTGCCTCATTGTTGCCCTGCTGTTTACATCCCATAATGTCTGGCTATGGTGGCTGTTTGGTTTAGTTGTTCAGAGCCTATGAAGATGGAGTAATCTGAGAGAACTGAAGCTCAGTTTGTTTGGAAACGAACCGAGATCACTTCAAAAGATGGGTCGAGAGCAGTTCCTGGTCCCGTAACGGGTCGGCTCTGATGTGTTCAGACGGAAAATTTGGTGCGGATTATCAGGGGAAACAAACTCTGGATCACTTTAAGAGGACTAAGGGTGTCTGGGGGAAAAAACGATTTAAATTTAAAGGTAATTTAAAAAACAACAAAATTTTGGATAAAAATATTAAATTAGATTTTATATAAAAAAAGAGGAAAACAATAAAATAGAAGGATAAGACAATGCAGAGTGCTGCAGGAGCTTGGAAGAAGAACTGTTTTCAAATGAGCTTGGATATTATGAATAAAGTCAGTGACAATTGTTTGTTTAAAAAAAATGTTTTTTTTTTTTTTTAAAGACAAAGGCGCAGAAAATTTTGATTTGATATATAGATTCCCTGCATACAGTTCTTCCCATCGACGATAGCATTCATTGAGCAGTTTTTTGTGGCTTCAATTTGACATCAAACTAGCTTATTTTGTGCTTCATGTTGGTGAAAATGGTTGAGAATTTAAGTTTCCAACAGAAAGAAAAATACATTAAGGGGCCTATATCATGCTTTTATTCATTTATATTTATTTTTATGAAACATGAGTTGTTTCTGCGAGCTCATTTTACTACCAGGAAGTCAGACGACTTGATCTCTGAGGCACCGGCTTTCACTCCGTTTGGGTGCTGCCCATTTCATGGCGTTATCTGCGGCGTGCCTGCATTTCACCCACAAAAACAAACAACATTCAAACTTTTTCACAGATGGTCAATGCTAGAATGAAAGCATTTTACAGATCACCGCTAGCTCAGGGGAAAAAGTGTGTGTTTTAGCCCGGGGGCGGTGCTGTTAGTGCAGACTCCTCCTGGAAGGGGCTGTTCTCACTTTTTTACATATGAATGTGAGAACCCACTCGTTTTCGTGGATTGGGAGGGGCTAGTGTTCATACAGCAGGGTTTTAGAGGAATACTCAGAAATGTGTGAATGGATCAAAGATACCGGTATGGGGTTGTTTTTTGTGAGGAAGGAACATTATGATGCACTTATAAGCTCAGAAAAGTTAGTTTTGCATGATATAGGCCTTCTAAGTCAGAGGCTTAAATGAGTGGATGAGAATTTTTTTTCCCCCCTAAAATAATGTACTTATTAAAAAAATATTTGAAATGGTGAAATCAGCAATATGAGATTAATCTTACGTTTTTTCTTTGAGGCCTAAATAACTCTTTATTTATAAAAGATCTGTTATGTTTTGATATAGTATTATAGATTTTATACATTAAATATTGGGACTTAAAAATGTTTGAATATTTAACATTATTTCTGGAGTAGTGCTTTTGGCTTGGTGTGTGTATTTGGACGTATGGTTAAAGTCCTCATATTTCCATATTTGTAGACTGTAGTTTGTAAAATGCTGGATTCCATTTAAGAAGAAAATGAGCAAATAAATGCATTGCTTGCAGACGGGTGTTAGTTTCTTATTTTTAAAAATGTGGCATCTTTGATAATACAAAAAAAAAGCTTTTCTAGAAAACTCTAGATACCAAGAAGAGCAGAGCACCTAAAGGGTGTGGTGGCACTCATTTAGACACCTGATGAAAAAGATGAGGTGTTTACACCTGAAAGGGAGAATTTTTTTTTCCTGTTCATTGAGCAAAGACAAAAAAAACAATGTATTTCACTTTTAAATGAATTGACGCAGAACAAAATGAGGCTGAAAGGGTTTACTTACAAAAGCTCAAAATGGGCATGCGACAAATGTTTTGCTGATTGCTCGCACTGTTGATCTGGCGTTTGTTATTAACCAAGCTGTAGAACTAACACGGTTTCAGTCCTTGAGTAACTGCTACTGCACTGCCAACAAAAGTGCTCTGTTCCCATGCTGATGACATTTGGAGTAAGTTGCTCACAGCATTTTCCAAGAATGAGTGTGCCTGTGTAAATAAAAAGCTTTTGCATACGGAAGCTGGCAAGTTAAACAGGAATCTCAAACATAAAGACTTTGCATATAATAACATGACCTATTACTGTGACAACGAACCTGTTTATCAGGTGAGCATACCCAACATGCATTTGGAGGGATCATCTGCTGATGGCACTTGAATAAGTATTTAAGGTTGTTTTGCTTACTGATGTTCCCAAATTTGATTTAAAATACTAATCTTTTTTGTTTGTAAAAAGAATAGTTGGAAATATAGCCTTGGAATAGAATTTGATCCAACCCTTGATGGGATGTGCCAAAAGGTGAATGAACAAACAAAACATTAAACTTAAACAAAAGGGAAATGGATACCAAGTCAGCCTAGCCACTAAAATCTTATCCTGCTGTTATTCCTTGAGCTACTGAACTTTTACACTTGATCAGATGAGCCTATAAGCCCACTGATGTAGTTGCACTTGATAGAATAGAGATATGTTTCACAAAAGCATCTCTGTTTTCTGCATGACTTAAATCAGCTGCGTGTCAGTGGAAACAGAAGAAATATGGAGCCTATAGTTCCACATACTTTGTCAAATGACTGGCCTTTTTATTCTTGAGGGGGAAATGACTCTTCATGATCGGCTGGGACTTTTTGTTTTTATTTTTTCAAAACAAGGATACAGGAGCACCAATGTTTAATAGGCACATGATTGGCAGAAGCATTAGACTAAGTTACATATTTTGCTCTTGCAGCAAAAAAAATAAAGAAAATCTGTTGAATGACTTCAGAAGACTGATCACTATTTGAACTTGTCTAGACTAGATACAAGGCGCGTGTGTTTAAAAAAAAGTCACAATATTCTGAGAGATCCTTCAATACCTCTTCACTTTAGTTGTTTATGGGTTTTATTAGAATTTCTTTTACTACTTTTAAAAGTCCAATTTACTCATTTTACTTGAAGAAAAAGACACCAACAGCTAAATCAGGTATTGCTAATATTATTATTGTTATTATTATTATTATTAGTCTCTCTATTCTATCCACCTAACAAATGTCATTACCAAATAGATCTACTTCTCAAGCCTCTAATATAGGCAGTTGTATGGGTAGAGCATGTAATGAGGCGTTTGAAAGATGTCTTAAAAATATATATATTACATGTTCGACTTGTAGTCATATTTTTCTATATCAGACAAGTCTTTCTGTAAAAAGTGTGGTCAAAATGTCCGTATTACCCAAAATCATGTCCTGTACTACAAACAGGTGTCGTCTTCTGTCTGTCTTATCAGCTCAATTTAAATGAAGTTTGAATGTTTGGATTTGCTTGTGTTGACATTCATTTAAATTTTAGTTGGTGATACTAAGATTCCAAAACCTTCTGAACGTCTCAACTATGCTTTGTAAAAAACAAAAAATAAAAAAATAAAAAAAGGTCAGTGACAGTTTTACTGTCGAGGCTAAAATGTAAAAATAAATAAACTTTTTTTTTTATTTGAGGCAAGCCAACATTTATATTTTCATGACACATACTTTGCACTATGATTGACTGTGATTAGTCTTTACAGAGGGATTTATTTCAATTTAAAGGTTTTAATACTGACTCATAAAATTTTTGTATCGATTGGTTCTTGTTTAATTTGCTGTTTTGCTGCAGGCTTTTGAAAAACTGGTTCTGATGTTGTGAGACTGTTTTTCTGCAAGATTATTGGTTAACGACACCAGTGGTTATGGGAGAGGGCACAAAACAAAGCAAGAAATTCAACACTTTCTGTTAGACCTGGGAGATTTGTTGCAGATTTGTGTGATGGAATTGTATGTGGATTGCTGGCTCTGGTAATAAAACTAAACTTGAGACATGTTTGAATTAAATGAGTATACAGGACTTTATCAGCGATACTTTGCTGTGGTTGGTAGTCATGAGACAAGCTGTTTACACCTTCATTCTCCTCAGCGTTCACGTCAGAGGCCGCCACCTATCACTTTGCTGACAACGTAACAAGTAACAAAGAGAAACACCCTGTGTAGTCTACTTGCAGCGAGCACAGCACTCCCTACACCTGAGCAGGGAGTGCTGCAGGGTGCACTCATTGGATGAGTCAGAAGTCTTAGTCAGTCACAGGACCTGATATGTCATTACAGTTTCTTGTTGCATTTTATAGAAGAAATGTAGTCATTTCTTAGAATTGCTGGTATCTGGTATTTCAGTGAGTTATCTGAATTTCAGAGCTGTGGAGAAAGATGATGTATTCATATTTAGCGAGCTGATTGAATTTTTACATTTTCTATGCAGTACTCAAATATTGATTCCTCTTCTTTGGACAGAGAACGTGATACTTGAATAGTTAACCATAGTAAGCTACTCTGAAACTACTTTCCTTTTCAATTTTAACTTTTAAAACTGTTCAGCTTGACATTTGGTCCGTGTCTTTGAACTTACTCCTGAACTATCAAAATAGGTTTAGTTGACCTTGTGTGTTTGTCAGTTAAAACTGACAAAAAATACACTTTTTTGTGAGGAAAAGGCATGCCAGCAGTATGTTCAGCTAGTATAATATTAAGTGGTAGCCAATAGCAACAGCTTTGGCTTGATCTTTCAGAGAGAAATTCCCTCATTGTTGGCAGTAAAATTAAATCTGACAAAAGGTCGAGTCTTGGTGAATATTCACAGTATTCCAGTTGAAAATGGTATCTATTCTTCCTGGCATCAAACATTTGGAGGTAGAGTGGAGCTTTTCCTGTACTATTGATTTGTTTCTTGAATTGAGTGGAAGTCTACACAGCTGCTGTTTTGTCAGTGGGGTGTGATCTATTGTCTGACAGAGCACAATGGGATGACCTGATGTGAGCACCTCCTCTCATGCTCTTGAATTCCCACTCCAGTCATCTTTTGATCTACTGGAAAACCGTTCCAAGTGGTCTTTTAATTATGATAATGTCATTTTTGGCAAAATCAAAAATTCCCCTCTGAGTCGTGGGTGGCACTGTTGGTGCAAATTAACCGTTTCCCCACTTCCTATCATCCATTTGTAAACACTCCAGCTCAGACGAGGAAAACTAAGACATACGCTGATCTGATCTATTAGTCTGCAAGTGGATGCATCAGAATGGAGCGGAGCAGGGAGCTTATGGCCTGCTGATTGTAATTTGTATGTAGAACAACAAGCTTTTTTTTTTTTTAAATAGAAATGTTTTTGTCTACTTCTAGATTCTCAACAATTTCAGTAAAGAAATATTCAGTCACGCAATTTGAATCTTGATTTTCTTTGCATATGCCATACAGCATATGAAAAATAAAAAATAAAAACATGCTAAAAACACCAAAAACATTATCTTTAACAATCGATGAAATTAATTATCCATTTCTATCAATGTATTAAAGATTTTTCATGTTTTTTCTTTCATGTTAAAGTAGTAAGGGGAGATGTTTACAGAGAAACCAAGGTTTAGAGGAAGGCTCTACCAAAGGTTGTACTGAAGGGTAATGAGTTGAGTCCACAACAGTGAAAGAATTGGTTATGCCTCAATTTCATCTGGAAGGGGAATCTAAAGGCAGTATTGTAACCATACTTTATTAACTATGTGCATCATGAAGTCAAACACGAGTTGCCAATTCTAGAGCTGACGATAGACATTGGGTATAAAGATATAAATAAAGTATGTTTGTTTCCACTGGCTTGTCCTGTAGCTGGGTAATCAGTGGTTTCTGTACAGCCTCTTTATTGATATTGCATAACATTTGTTTTAAGACATCAATGAGGAATGTAAATCCTCTGATTGGTCTGGTTGCAGTGGTCTGATAAAGTTAGAGCATTTACTGCACCCTTCTAAGATAAAGGTGCACTTGAAGACTTTGCTGGGTCCAGAGAGATTCACATTAAAGTGGTAGAAGTGAAAATAATACTTAAATCTTTTCTTTGTTGGTAACATTCAGAATATGACTAACCAGTGGATCAGAAGGATTTAGAATCATTAGTAGGTGTAAGGCTTTTTGGTGTCATAACAAACTGGCTTCCTAAATTGCAAATTCCTGCAGCTGTTGATCCTCCTGAAGTGTTGGTACATTGTTACATAATGTCTCACTGGACTTGATGGCAACTTCAGATTTTAACCTTTAAGATGGACCAAGAATGGTTTATCTTTAGGATGCAGAAGGGTTAGTTTATCCTACATTTTTTAATCATTGATCAGTTACTGCAGGTCACGGAAAAATGGAATACATTTTGTTTAGGGTCTTCTTAAAATCTTAGATGCTTGTTCTTCATAATGAAGTGATACCTTACATCTATGTGGGTTTTAAATACCCTTTAACAATGTCAAAAAATATATTTTAATAATGTTTAGTAGAGTTAGATAAGTGATTGTCACGCCTTAGACATATAAAAAGGTTCTCCATCTGTATTTCAATCTTCACAAAGAGGAAGAGTTTTTCCTTTTATCTAAATCAAAATTCTTTTTATTTTTTTTTATTTTGGTCCTTACTGGTTCTGGAACAAAAAGTATTATTAAAAATGCTATCATTTTTATAGTCTGGCACTCGTTCAAATTGTGTGCATCTTTTTAATTTGTTTTTATTCTTTATTTATGTTTTGATTGGCCACATTGTCACTATTGATGACATTCAAATGTTTTAGTCTATTAAATTATCATCAGGAGATACATTCTTTCTCTTTCTTCTTTATCGTAGTTTATCTGGTTTATGGCTAAACAATTATTCACCTTTTCCTATCCTTTTTGTCTTTGCTAGCTTTGGTCTATTCAAAGGGAGAAGCAAAAGCAGGAGCCTGACCATCCTGTCATGGGGTTGTAGAGGGGTTTCATCCATCCGATTCTTTTTCTCATTGTATTGAATGCCTGCTTTTTTCATATTCCCTCTCCTGATTAAATAAGTAGGTTCACTCAGCTGGTGGATCAGCTGAAGACCTTTCTGCAGTGATTTACTACATTTTATGGATTTAGATTTAAGATGATATCAGTAATTATTAACTTTTAAGTGAGGGGTTTTGTTAAAGTTACGTATTTTAACAAACCTGAAAATTTGGCATATTTGACATTTTTTAATTTTAGTGAAAATATGTCAATTTGGGAAACTCAATGTGTCTATTGTAAGTTTCAAGGGATTTTTTTTCTGTGACAGCTGCATCACATTTATAGACATTACTGTGTTCTATAGCTGAAGTAGGCTTTCATTGCACACAATCCTAATAGTATTTTGCAAACATCATGATAATGGGACTTCACCATCCTCTTCTGTTGGATTTCTGATAATGTGCCAGTATTTTGACCACTACTTTCTGCTCTTTCTGAAGAACAATGCACTTCAGCATTAAACTGTTCCTGTATTTCTGCCAAGTACTGTATGAAAGCTAGACTGAAGACATTTCCATGCTTCATCTGAGTTATAAGGGGTCTGTGGTTAAGTTAGGATGATGATGCAGACGGTAATGTTGGTTCATAATCAATAACACAGGTTAGCACAGAGTGTCTGGGTAAAGCTGCTGGGATGGTTTCAGGCTGCATGGCTGAATAATATCATTTCAACAGTGATGCAGTGTTCTTAGACTCTGTTCAAAGTCGTCAGCTGACTGGAAGCGAGTCACGTTAACCATAATCAGCTGTGGAATGTCTTCCACTGCTTTCATTTCCACAATCGCATTATATTCCTTCCCCTTAAACCAGTATCACTGTGGCTTTGCCCTTTTTTCTCTTGCTTTCCTATATACAGTCATGGGACTTCAGTGGATGTCTCTCTTTTTTTTATTTTTGTCAGATGCAAGACAATGAATTGGAGCCAGGATCACTAAACCCTTCTTTGAATTTGTTTGTGGGCTGTTATTCCAAGAGCTTGTTAGATATGATGATGATGATGATGATAATGATCCCAAAATGTAAACCAAAAGAAAGATGATGTCTCAACGTCTTTTCCCTTCAGGAACTAAAAGACAAAGTTCTACTGTCTTCCTCTTCTCATACAGTCATTTGAAGGTGCTCAATCACTGAGCCACTGTGGTTTAGCTGATCATAAGGTATCCGTTTTCCTGTTGGCAAAGTACCTTGTGTTTGGTTATAAGGCAACAAACAAATGAGAGGCTGGAGGGAGAATAATTGGCAGTTTGTATGGTATGAGATGCATAAACAGCCGTTAAATCTCTAGACTAAGTTTTGTTGATTCCAAAGGATTTTTTTTAACTCTTAATAAATGTGCTGTTATTCTGCCAATATGCCCTTAAGTAAAGGGAATATCTGTATATATCTGCCAAGTACTTGTAAATATGCAACAAAAGACAACATCAAACATGGATCCTCTCTCACAGATATGGCATCCGCCCAGAGAACGTGATCGTGTATGGACAAAGCATTGGCACTGTCCCCTCTGTGGATCTAGCATCCCGGTACGAGAGCGCTGCAGTCGTCCTCCATTCCCCGCTCACCTCTGGCATGAGAGTGGCTTTCCCTGACACTAAGAAGACCTACTGCTTTGATGCTTTTCCAAAGTGAGTGAACTGTCTAGACTCTATACAAATGAACTGTGTGTGAAAACCAGCCACTCTCATTGTACTGTCTATTTGTGTTGTTTTGCAAAGTTTAAAGTATATGCTCTCATTCATGAAAAACACAACATTGCCCTAAAATATTTGAGAAACCTGCAAAAATGAAGAAAAGATTTGAATGTGATACTTCCAACAAGGTATATTTGTGGTAGGAAAAAAATTGTGCCTCATTCTCTGCTAGTTAATGGAATATTTAGTCTTCTACATTTTCTTGTTAATAATTAAAAACATCTAAATCTAATCTTTATTTTTCCTGCCTTTTTGTTTCCCTTTTTGTCTCTTATTCCAAAGCATTGACAAGATTTCCAAGGTAACATCACCAGTCCTCGTGATCCATGGTACAGAGGATGAGGTCATTGACTTCTCCCATGGCCTAGCTCTTTACGAACGCTGCCAGCGCCCAGTGGAGCCGCTCTGGGTTGAAGGAGCCGGACACAATGATGTGGAGCTGTATGGACAGTACCTGGAGAGACTCAAACAGTTTGTGGCTCATGAGCTCGTCAATTTGTAGTGGTCAGAAATATGAGAAGAAATGCAGGAAGAAATAAGGATTAAGGATGGACATGGGGGGGGGGGGGGGGTTCCCTACTAAATGGTGGAGGAAGAGTTGGTGTTTGTCTGTGTAGAACTGATTTCAGAGGTGAATAGGAGCTGACTTGCTTCCTTGTCACACCAGTTTTCTTCTGGACCTGCCTGTCATCTGCTCCACACCCCACAGCTGTTAATCCATTAAAAACCTTGTTTTTTTTTGTTTGTTTGTTTTTTTTTTTTTACTTTTTTTATGCTGATATGTGCAAGATGTTCAACATTTTTAGCTCTTTTTGGGGTGATTTTTTTTTTCTTTTCTTCCTGCTGCCTTTTTGAGAAGGATACGATGTACATTTGCATGCGATTAACCTCTAGGGAGCTCATGAGGCTCCAGGAAACGGCCTTTCTGCAGACTAGTTGCTTAGACTAACTGATTTGATTTGATTCTGCACACTTTTTTCCCCTTTTTTTGACATCTATTTATACTAATTTTTACGTGACAGGAGAGCTGTTCAAGGCAGACTGAAACATTACTTAGCTGTGCCAGTGTTGCCAAATGTTTGTTATATCAGACATGCACACAGAGAAGTGCACTTTAACAATTGACAACTAAAAATATCTTCAAAGCTGTGTTAGTTCTACTCATTGTCAACATCTCTGTTTAGATTGTAAGTGTTCTAATTTAGTGTTACCTTCTGAAAGACTCTAAGGCTCCTGTAAAGACTTAACTATAAAGCCAGTAGAGTGTGGGTTTTCCCTTTAGACTGTTGAATAATCACAAGTTATTCCTGACATATTGTTGTAGAAATATTATCAGTGCACTGTAGTTAATGAACTGTCAGAAAATGCTGGGCACTTTTGCAGATGAAATATCTGACCCCATCAAAAACAAGTGTTTATGTAGGCATAGGGACAGTTATTGTCTTATATCATTTTTACTTTGAGTCTAAAATATGCAGTAAAATCTTCAATGTAACCATCATAAAAATCATCATGAATCCGACCTTTGTTGATGTCATTGATGAGACTATAAGCAATTCTACTGTGGCAGCAGTCTTGGAAAGAATAAAAACACTTGATGCCAAACACGATGAGAGTGATCTTTAGGACCGCCTCTCATTTCAACTTAACTTTCAGATCAGCTGTTTAAACAAATGTCAGTAATATTTGGAGTCATTTTATCTTTCAGTGTATTTGAACTGCACAAGGAATTGGGTTTAGCTAGAGCCAACAGACCAGTGAGATGCATCCCTGAGCGCCTCAGAACTTTACTTTTTTTATACCCATAACAGTTTTTTCAATAAGATGATGCATGTTTGTACCTCTATATTCAAGGAAATAGAAAAAGTGGTTATACTACTGTTCGTGCTCCAAAATGTCAAATAATGACTTCCAGCTTAAACAATTATAGAATTTTATCAAAAATATCAATTTCCTGCTAATTTTATTATTTTTAATACATTTAAAGTTAACTTGCACCTGTGTTCATATAAAATGAAATACTTTAATACAAGTCGGCTGGTGCTGCTAAAAACCTTCATTTCTGTTGTGCTGATTTGAAATGCATTGCTGCTGATCTGGAGATCAAGAACAGGATTGGTAATTCCTGGTAACTCAGGTGATTGCTATAAACTCTGTTGCCTTACATTTAAGTTATTCCTCAGTTATTATGTTTTTAACTTAAATATACACACACAAAAACATTTTCATGATGAATAATTGTTTACAAGCTTCAAAAAACTCTTGGTTGAACAATTTGTCTCCTCTAAGGCTTATATCTCCAGTTATTTAGAACACACTTTGTACTGACATCCAGTGTCATTTCAGATGGCTTTTATAGCATTATGCATTATGAAAGAACTATGTAATACAGCGTATCTCTAACCAACAAAAAAAATAAAACCGTATTGACAAACTGTTCAATTTGTGACAGATTTTTTTTTGCTTGGATGAATCATACGTGTATAAGTAAAAAGTTGATCCCAACATGAAAAAGGATTTGTACAAACTTATTTCGAAGTGTTTTAATCGGCTTTAAATGACCTATGACTTTGCCATAAACCACATGATTCCATTTGATTCTTGTTTGTTCCTTGCTAGCTGGGGGTTGAACAGCCCATCAGGTTAGGAAAGAGGGGGGAAAGAATTCATATTGGATCAATTAATCCATTTGCAGCCAGTCACCAAAACAGCAGAAAACATTGAGTATTGATTATTAATATCCTAATGTACTCTGTAAGAGTGTATTTTAGGTCAAATACACTCTTTCATCCGATATTTCATTCCTGTGGAATCATGTATACTCCCCCAAGTTGAAGAGTTCACATTTAAAAGAAACATGTTTGAGTCTGAGGTCAAGATGTTACTTCTGTTGGTTCTATGAACGTTCATCACCAGGAAGGATGAAGCTATGACATGAAAGGTTGTGGGAAAGGTCTCCTTGAAAACCACTCTGTGACTGGAGCAAAATAGAAGCTGAGCTGGGCAAGTCAGTCATTTCTTTTTCTGCTCAGTTCTGTACTCTTAGAAGATATTCCATTTTACACCACCAGATGGAACTGTGGCTTAGATTTGTTTCTTCATTGACTGTAAATACAAACTATGGACGTTTTTATTTCAGCATAAAAAAGGGAAAATCATCAATGGTAGCCTTTAGAATAACCTGTTAACGTTTTTTTCTGAGAAACAATGGGTGATATTTCATCAATACAATGACTTTTATTAGATGGTTAGCTTCTCTAAATATTCTGAACATATACCTACTAGTTTTGTCTGCTCCTTGTTCTTACCTCTTGTGCAGACAGGGGCACAACCCTTTTTTTCCCCACCTGATTTTTTTTTTACAAGCTATAGTAATGTTACAAATATTTTAAAATTCTTTTTTCAAGGTTTTATTTCTGAACGCTTAATTGTTATACCAGTACTATTATTAGTAATATTATTAATAACACCAAGCCATGAGCTCATGCATCTAATGACCTTTGGCACGTTTATTTCAATCACCAATTGACCAAACATGTTTTGACTATCTAAAGAAGTAGGGCCAACCTTTTTTTTTTAAATTAAAACCAGCAAGTAAAACATGTTTTAGTGGACTAAAAACAATAGTTTGAGAATCATTTTGAAATGCACAATACAAGACTTCAGCCATGAGGGTAAAACATTGCAACTTTAGTGCTCTTGATATCAGTTACATAATGCATGGTTAAAATTGTGCATTTAGTCTGCAGTCGTCCCTGTCAGTCAGATTGGCTGTGAGCAACACTATGTTCACAACTGTGACTAAAAAGGGGAAATTTGAAGGCCCAGCCTTTCTTTCATTAACCTCTTGCCCAGTACCATCTTGGGCAGGATGCGACTTTTATGAGGGGAGTGTCATGAAGATAAATCTAAGCAAAGGATGGGCAAACAAAACATTGAACTGGAGATAATAAAAGGAGGAGGTTTCATCCTTTACTGGAAACATTTCCGACGGTAAGTGAACGCATCACAACTTCCTCTGTCTGTAAGCCGCGCCTGCTTTCTCTCGGTGGGGCTGGAGGTTCCCCGACGGACGCGCGTCCACCTATCAGCAGAAAAAGAAAACAAAACATGTAAGAGAGGGGGTCTTATAAAAGGGGGGGGACTTGAAAAGCTTCAAATTGTCAAGGGGGGAAACTTTTTCATTCGTGCGAAGTGCTCGTCAGGGAGCAAATGGACAGCGTTGGAGGAGCGTGGAAGCCTCAACGGTAGACCGCACCGTCCGTCCGTCCGTCCGTCTGTCCGGGGGGCTGCTCGCGCTTATTGTGTCCGTCAGCCATAGGAGGCTGAAGGAGATTCACCGGGTGAGCCTTTGCGTTACTCATTTGCTCAGAACGAGGGCTAACAGGTCTGCGTAGCGAAAAGGAACTAAGCTAATGGGTCACACTTGCACACAGCGTGTGTGTACTATCTTTAAAAATCAGTCTGAAATTTGGTTCAGTTTAGCCTCCAAAAACAAAGACGCCTATCACTCGAACGCGCCTTGTTGTTCAGCACTTTTCAGCTTTTCACTTTTGCCTCTAATGTACCGGTTTGTAGTTGGAGTTTGTGCCCGCGCGGACTTTTGAGTTGACGTTGTAGTAAACACACGATGAAACGTCCATGTGCCACACAGGGACGCACACACAACGCACTTATTTCTTCATGATATCTGCAGGATTTGTAATAGTAAGTCATGATATTTATTTATGTATTCATTTATTTCAATTCTGTTTCTGAAAAATGCAGCAGACACATTCATTGCACAGTGCTCTGTGGAAAAACACTCTTAACCAATTGGAGGTCAGCAAACCAGAGCTGAGGTTCTATTTGTTTTGTGGCCTGCACAAATGCCAGAGACTTGACTTCCAGCCTCTGCTTGTGTCTCTTTGTTTTGATTTCAAGAGATTTTATTTTAATTGCTCATGACTAAAATAATGACTATTTGGGATGACAAGACAATGGCTGATCTGTGAGTAGTGTGTCTGACTTCATGGGTTGGCAATACAAGTGGTTCTCAAGTTTTTGTTGTTCAACAATGCACCCTTTGTTAAAAAAGACAAACGAAAAAGAAAGAAAAAAAAAGAGTCAAGTACCACCTCAAAGGCAAATAAGAAGCTTTATTTATTGCACCGGAGGTAATTCTGAGAGTGCTTGAGAGACAAAAAGCGTTGGCAGCATCAGGACCACAATGAAACAAAGCAAACAATAGATTGACAGCAGTAGAAATCATGAATATCATGAATAAAAAAACAACAAAAAACAGAACCAATGTTAATGTTTTTACAACTTAAACTGTGCAAAAAAATCTTATCAATAGAGTTTGTTTGAATGTTATGAAAATATTTAAAAGATAATAATTTATGTATTTACTAATGCAGAATGAATGACTTAAAAGTGAATAGACACTTTTATGGATAAATATAAATTATTAAACTGAGAGGAAAATGTTTAAAGTACAGTATCATTATCTTTTATTTGTGAAAATTGTTGTTTTGTTTTTTTAGTCTGTGTGTGTCCAGCATTTTTATGACAAAAGTGTGTTATTTGTGCTTGATCGTTTTGTGGTATCAATTTCCGTTGAAAATATTTTAAGATAAAAAAAACCCCTAAACTTTTCTTTTTACTTGTTTTGCATTTGATCTTTTGTCATTGGAATTCCTTTAAAAACACACATTATACAAAAGAAGAAAAGGAGAAACCTATCTACTCAAATAGAAATTTACAAAGTCTTTGCATCTGATTCACCTGCACTGTTGCCCAAATCATTTTAACAGAAATAATGGCTACAATACCAAATAAGTCAGATCTTGCGTTTGTGATAAAGTTAACCTATGGTCATGTGAACACATTTTCCCACTCTGTAATTAGCATAGGAAGCATGAGAACATGTTTAGAACAAGCTGGTTGAAGCAGTGCAGCCATCAGGCTCAGACATGCTGGGCAGCGAAAAATTCCTTGAATGATCTTGAGTTTCTTGCCAGATTTGCAAATCTGACCCCACTTCTTCCTAGCAACCCAAAGATGTGTGTTGTTCTGTAGTGATGTCACTTTCAAGTTGTGTGGTGGTCTGTGTCTCTGATGCATTGATCATACACCCCCCACTTCTCTGTTAAAGTTACTGTAGGACAATACGTCCGCAGAGACAGCAGAGACAGCGCTACACCAGCAGACAGTGTTGCAGCGTATCATTTTAAAGAAAAGTGCAATTGAAGCCTTTTTTTCTGCAGTGTCATTTCCTTGCACACTGTTTTCCTGGTGAGTCCAGCCTCACCTTGGTTTAACAGACCTCCTCTGGTGTTGGCCACACTTAGGTTGCACAATTCTAGACTTGCATTAGTTTAAGTTGTAGAAAACCCACATTCAATCCCTTTGTGTTGTTTTTCAACATTTCTGAAAAGTCAAGTGAACACAGACGGGAGGTAGAGCCATCTCTGCCTTCCCTACTGTAATTGGTGCCATGTGTTTGGCTGTGTTTAGGTCTAGGAATGTTATTCACAGCCTCCACGTCTGTTGTTGACAAGAGGAACTACTGTCACCTTGCTCCAACACAGCCAGCTGTTGATAACTAATGTATGAATAGGCTATTTATTATTTGGTAATTGCCTTGTTTCACCCAAAACGGTGATTTTCTTTGTTCAGCTTCTGCTGCTTATTCCCTCTGCTTGAAACTTTTGAGCTTGCCTGTTGTTATGTCACCCCTTTTTATTTACCCACGCTGGTTTAAAAAATACCTGACAAGAGAAAAAATATAAATATCTGAATAACAATCAGAATTTGTACATTGTTTTTTGTAAAGAAAAAGAAAACACAGTACAATAAAACAAATTGTATTTATTATTTTTAGAAATGCCTTACTATTCTGTCTCGCATGTCTTTTAGAAGTGAATTTCTGACAAACCGTGTCTCCATCAGGTAAGCCGATCAGTATACCATGCCTACAGGGGATGGCACCAGCCGCTTCCCTGTCTTCTTAGGCTCCTCTAACCACCCAAGATGTCCGGGTTATGTTCCCGGCCGAGTGGCTCCCGTCCGCTCGCCTCCGCCTGCCAAAGCCCCACCACCTCCACCGTCAAAACCTCGCGGCCTGCTGCTGGAACAACAGCCTACATCTAGTGTCTCAGAGGTGAACCAACGCAGGGAGCGCGTTCAAAACCTCCAGCGAAGAAAGAACACACTGATCTGCTGCGGAATGTCACTGGGCGCCTTCTTCCTCACGCTCATTCTCGTCTTCTGTCTCAAGAGTAGAGCTGTGTTGGATGGTCGGTAATAATATATAATGACTATATACATGTGTGTAGTTTAAACATACAAGTTATTTCTTTATGCAATCTGTGTATTTCTATCTACAGAAAACTGTCCGGACCACAACCTGTCCCTTAGTAGCTGGAATCCAGGCCATCAACCAGATATGGATGTCTTTGTCCGACGAGGATATTTGCTAAGGCTGGAATCCTCTGCGACCATGCGTTCACTTACTATTCAGTCAGGAGGTAAACAGAGATTGTATGAATGAAAAACAGCCTGTTATGGTGAAGAACAGCCATGCGTATTTGTGGGTTAGGTAACAGACTCCTGCAACTGGGAAGAAACACGAGTTTTCCAAAGTCATCATTCAGTCAGGGTGTTTTAGTTTTTAGTGACTGTCATGTTTACCATACTCTCCAGCGAACTCTTGTTTAGTTGGTGTCTAAGCTATCTACTTTCATGCGTTTCTTTTTTATTATTATTATTTTTTTTTTTTTAGTGGGTAAGCTCTTCATTGGTAATTGTCAGTCAAAGTATGATTCATTGTAACAATTATTATTTGTAGTTGCTGATACGATTCTTATTAGATATTGGTTCACTTTGAAAGATGCAATTCGATCCTAATCACTGACCTAAAATTGATCCATGACATCTTTAACCAAAAATTGAAGCATGTTTTTCCCCCAACTTTTTTTCAGGTAGGGTAGTTTTCGCAGACAGCTCTGATGGCTCCAAAACCATCACCTTGAGAACACACTACATCCACATTGAAGGAGGTGGATCTTTTCATATTGGCTCTCCCAAATGTCGCTACCGTTCTCGAGCCACCATCGCCCTCATGGGCCGCTCAGATGATACGATCATCCCTGAGGTCCCCGGATTCGGTCGCAAATTTATCGGTGTAATGGCTGGTGGCACCCTAGAGCTACACGGCGCTGAGAGAATTTCTTGGTCTCTGCTATCTCGGACCATTCCGGCGTCCGGGTTGGCTGCAGGGGATTATTCCTTCCAGAGGAACTTCCAAAGAGGCATCAATCTGCGTGTGGTGGACCAGGATACAGCTGCTATTGTGTTTTCGGAACGCTATGACACCTATGAGCTGCGTAATGACAGTCGACGGCTCACCCAGCTCCTCCGTTCTTTGCCTGCTGGTCGCATTGTTGCTGTGGCTGTTGGAGACTCTGCTGACAAAAACTTCTTAGATGAAACCAAGAAAGCCTTTGCAGAGATACTCGGAAGCAGATTTGCCCATAATCTCAAGTACAGGTAAGAACAGATTTTCAAGACACATTGTTAACAAATTAACAACTCTCCTGGTGCTAGTAAAGAAAATTGGTGTTTCTTTTTTTTTTTAATTAATAATGGTTCAAGTTCATAGATGTCTCTGTGAATGACTGTACAATTCCATTGTTCTACGCTTGGCCTTGGATGAAGATGCCCTCTTATGTATCTTTTTATTTGCCAATTTCCTTGAATCTTTCCGAGTTACTCTTCTTGTGTCACTGTCTTGTGTGTCTCTGCCATATCACTGTCCACCAGAAAAGGAAGGACGTACAGGATGATGAGGCCATGGCCAGAGTTTCCAGGATTTGTGCAAAAACTGGCAATGCTGCAAATTTATGTTCCCTGAAAGGCATTTGCTTTTCAGTGTGTAGAGACCAAACCCGAAGTCAGAAGGTCACTGGTTCTTTTCCCACATTCATTTCCGCTGACAAGGGAAGGAGTGCTGACAACTAGTTGCTTCTTTTTTTATTATTATTATTATTTTAAATCAACATAAGTTGTCCCTGCCTGATGCTGACATTTTTCAATCTTGTCATCCACCCAACTGTTTTTTAATGCATTTTTGCTGACTATTTTTATGTTTACATGTTAATTTTATATGTTTTATCTTTGAGTGTTTTTGTTGTTGTTGAAAATCTTAAAAAATAAGATCCACTAAGAAGTAGATCAGTTTAAGATCACAAGGCATAAGTTTAGTAAATGCATCTCATACAAATTACATTATACAATGTAATGTCAGTGCAATGTAAAAATTGAACAAAAAAGCTGTGTGAAACGCCCCAAAACTGTGAAGCTGCTCTACAGGGCCATGTTTGGGATCATACACCCCTTCTAAATACTCGTGGAATTCACCATCCACACCCTTAATATTCCATTCTGCAATGATTTCAGCCCGTTCTTTATTTAGTCATTGCCATTTTACAAAAATGCTCTCATCACTTCTTCATTTTAAATGTTCTATCTGAATCGACTATTTATTTATTTATTTATTTATTTATTTATTTTTTAAACTACTCTGAGTTGTATTCAATGGGGTGCAATGTCTTCAGAGGAAATGATGACAGTTTTTTTTGGTGTCTTTTTCATTGTTTGAACAAAGATGAGCTTTTGAAGTCTATCCCTCTTTTTTACCATTAGTGGTCATTTCTTGGGTTGTTTCAGGGAAGCATGGGCTTTGGTCTCTGTGGTTGGTGGGGATAATTCATCCTGTTCAGAAGCTGTGAGGGAACACGAAAACCTTAACACCGGAGGCAGAGCGGTGGCAAGACGCAACTTCACCACTCCTGATGGAGTTAGCTTCTCCGTCACTGCTTACAGCGAATGGAAAACTGGTAAGGAGAAGTTTTTTTTATAGATGCAATCAAACTTATTACTGTTTTTAAGATATATTTTTAGTGAAAATTTTGTTTTTACCGAATCTTGTCATCGTAAAAAGAAAAAGTCAGATTTTAGTCATGTTTGGTGTCATAATTGTGAATTATCCAGATGCTTTGACCAACGTTAGTGTAAAATGGACATCAATTGCTATTTTAGAAAAATACTTCTTTTTTATTTTGTATTATTTACTTTCAATTTTTCACTAAACCTTGTAGAAATGTACAGTTGTCACTTCTTTGTTGTGGATTGAATTTAAATGTTTTATTTTTAACATTTTTATCAATAAATTCCAAAATAAGCCATCCTGAAAAAGAGGGAAAAAATGTGATTTGGTGATGTTATTGTAGTGATGGGAGGGAGTATACGCAAGTATAAATGAAATCAAACTTTATTTATATAGCACCTTTCCTATAAAAAAAAACTAAAGTGCTGTACATTAAAACAAAACATAGATAAAATAAAAACAAGCATGAAAAAAAAAAACAAGCACAAAAATTGAAGTAAGCACAAAAATTTAAAAAGCCCCCTCCCCATACCCAAACGCAAAATACAGTTAAAAAATGCTTCTATTGGTCTTGTGTCATCAGGAGACATAGCTATTAACAGCTGTGTATCGTTAGCATATCTATAAAAGCTGATGTTGCGACCTTTGATAACATTCCCTAGAGGAAGCATGTAAATATTGAAAAGCAAGGGGCCAAGGATGGAACCTTGAGGCACACCACAATTGATTTCATGGACCCCAGAGAAGTGTGTGTTACCATAAAGTTTCTCTCCATGAGATAAGAGTCAAACCACTTGAGAACAGTCCCTGAAAGGCCAAGACTTTTAAGTCTGTTTACAAGGATCAGGTGATCAACAGTATCAAAAGCTGAACTTGGATCCAGTAGAATGAGTACTGAGATCTGACCTGAATCCAAGGCACACCTGATATCATTGACTATTTTTAACAAGGCTGTCTCAGTACTGTGGTTAGTTCTAAAGCCAGAGTGGTTTATCTCAAAGATATTGTTTTGCTAGAGAAACTCATTAAACGGAATAAAAACAAGTTTTTCTAAAATCTTGCTTCAAAATGGCAAGATGGACACAGGTCTGTAGTTATTAAAAACAGCAGGGTCTAAATTGGTTTGCTTTAGTAAGGGTTTCACCACTACAGTTTTAAAGGCAGCAAGAAAAACACCGTTTGTAGAGGGTGGTTCATAATATTTGAAATCTCACTTTCAAAAGGCCGTAAAATTATTTCAGAAGTGATGTGGGGATAGGATCTAAAAAAACTGGTTGTTGGATTAACTAGGGAGAAATTTCCACCAAGTGTTGCAGCTTCAACCAGGTCAATACTGTCCAGTTCTTCATCAGGTAAAATCCAGACATCATTACCTTTAAAAAATAATTTTCTGTTCTTTTATGATGTTAGATCTGACAGAATCGATCTTGCTCCTGAAGTGGTCTGCAAAGTCCTCACACAATGAGGCGGTAGCTGGCATGGTGTATTTCTTTATGTTACAGTTGATCAAAGATTCAATTGTGGTGACGAGGACTCTGGGGTTATTTTTATTTACAGAGATGATGTTTGAAGTATGAACTCCTGGTCTGTTTTACTGTTTGGTTATATAGCTTTAGCTGGTTTTGGTATATTTGATAGTGGTCAGCAATAGATGAGGCTTGTCTTAATGGCTTGTTGAATTCACCAGGTTACCCCATCATGGGCTTCCAGGTGGATGCTGAAGATCAGGTGGTGCTAAACTTGCAGGACGAGGTAAAGCAGACCTGGCAACCAGGTGATAAAATTGTCATTGCTAGCACGGACTACTCCATGCACCAGGCTGAAGAGTTTACCCTGTTGCCCTGCCCCCATTGTACCAACACACAAGTGAAAATAAAAGGTGAGTGAATCAACCCAGTTTTTTCTTTTTACATTTTCATTGTTTCCATGATGAAGATACTGTGGTTTTTGGGACTGTCCAAATACAGCTATTTCTGTCATGCTGTTCTTGAATTGCTTTTTGTTTTTTAGGAAGCCTTTTCAAGCATGTTAAATGTGTGATTTTTCTCTCACTGATGTCCCCCAAAGTCTTTCTCTTTTTTTTTTAATTTATTTTTTGATGTGCAGTTCTTCTGAATTTTGCACAGACTGACCTTTTGGTGCAACGCTCTGGATTAAAAAAAAGAAAAGAAAAAGGAATTTATTTACAAGCCGGAAAGTCTGAAATCACTCAGATCAAGTGTCAGGAATAGTCACAATTGGAATGATTCACATGTTACCAAAGTTCACTTCTCCTCATTGTATTGACAGTAAATGAAATGACCCATAAAAAAAAAAACTACAGTTACTATATAGCGTAAAGAAAACTATACGCTATATAATGTCATAGAAAAACAAAAATCCTTAAAGCCTTTCCCTGTTCCTGCAGTCTAGAAAACTGACAATATTCACCCTAGTTTTTGAAATATAATATTGCAGATTAGGTTGGTTTTGTGAAGTCCTGGGGTCTTTAGACACATCTCTCACTAGTTTTCTTTTCAGTCTTTGACATCCTTTGTTGCCTACCTCTGCCAGCTTAGATCTGTATTGTGTGGCTCTCATTGAATTTCTTGATTCCTCTCACTCCAGTTATAGACACTTCAAAACACTTTGTAAATTATTCTCCTGCTTTGTGAGTATCAATAATCCTTTTTTTTAGACTGTGTGTAAAAAGAGACAAAACCATCAGGTTAACTTGATTTTACAAGCTTAGGACCTGACAAAGGTAAAGCAAATCACTGCACAATAGTTGTTTGTTCTAAAGGTCAATAAAAAGGTCAGTCCTTAAGGGGGGGGGGTAATAATTTTGACCCTCTTTGTTTTTTTTTTGTGTGAAATTATTTTTGTTTTTACATACAACGTAAAATAAAATAGGCATCCCAAATGAAGCAAGGATTTTAGAAATAGATTTGTTAAAAATTCTTTTCTTTTTTTGGTCAAATACAGGTTTTTCATTGTAGTGGGATCAGCAGATTTCATGTTTTTATTTTTGGCTCAGTGGAACATCATTTCCTTTGCGGATGTTGCAGTGATGTAAACTTTTTGGAAGAAACTAAGGGAATTAGGGTTTAACAATGCATATAAGTTGTAGAGGTTTTTACTGGCATTCTCAAACTCCCATGTTTTTACTGTACATTCCTATAATTTGGTTTGTCAGCCTCTTTTTTTAACTGTGAATTTCTCAACTGGAAACCTTTTTTTGTTTGTGACAAACGCCCTGATTTCATCAGTGTTTTATGAGCTAACCTCAGAAAGAGCAGTTTGTTTGAGCTTAGTTTTGTGTTGAAAACACGACTAAATTAGTAAAAGCAGAGGAATCTGCTGCACCTTATTTTTGGCATTTGCACCCTTTGAGCAAATAGACTTTCCAACCTAATGGAGTCTTATTAATGATTGATCAATAACGTCTGTTAATGCTTCAAATGTATTTGATTCGCTCTGGTTTTGCATGTGTTCTTTTTTATTTATAATTCTTATTTTGGATTTTGCAAACCAAACAGTCTCTCTGTGGAAAGTCTTGTTTTGTCTTCTCACTTTTGCACCTTGCTGTCACATTTGACCAGCCCTCTTCTCCTCTGTGCTCAATAGGGAAGCCTCAATACACCCATGTTGGAGAGGTAATCGATGGAGTGGACATGCGTGCTGAAGTCGCTCTGCTGTCCAGAAATATTCTAATCTATGGAGAAATGGAAGACTCGTGCTATGGAGATTTTTGCCAGTACTTTAACTATGACACTTTTGGGGGACACATCAAGGTATGACTGTGGATGGGTGGTGGTCTTTTTTAAAACACAGTCACTTTTTAAGTCTGGACTTGTGGAAATATTTTCATAATTTATTTGTTGCTTTTGTTGACCGTTCTTAACTTGTAAAGTTTGGATTTTTCTGTATTTTTTAAATCAAAAATATACTTTTAAGCCAAATTAGCAAAACCAAATGCCGCTTTTTCACCAATAGTTATGAATTCTTATAATAATGAATACTTTTAATGCCGTCAACACTTAACAATTTGGGTGAAATTCATTATAAATACACTTTAACAAAATCTAAAATGAATCAAGTTAAACCTATTGAATCATATTTTAGTTAAGTAGTTTTGAATTGGGTTGAAGAACAATTTGGATGTGCATGTAAAAAGCTGAAGAGTTTCAATGTTAGTAAGCAACACATGAACTTGAAATGTGATTTACTTAACTCAGACCAGAAACCAAACTGATATGCTACTGACATCAGGACAGCTCATTTGTTGAGAGACAGACTTAAGATTATGTTTTTACTAGACAGCGGAGCAGGAGTTTGCTGGGAGTTGTTCCTTTGGACTAATCAAAAAACTTCAATGAAACAGAAAAAAACTTAGGAACAAACATTTTTAGGGAAGGGTTATAAAAAACAACAGAAAAGAAAACTCCTGTTTTAGTCCTTCCAGGAGAAAGTTAACATTTACGAAAAAAAAATTTATTTGTACCTTAAGGATGACAAAGTACACAAAAAATACAAGAGAAGTGTAAAGTGTGAAATGAAGCATTTTAGCTTAATTCTTTTTAGGTAATGTTTTTTTTATTGTGTGTAATGCTTTTATTCATTGCTTTGCTTCTATATTTGTGGGGTTTATATAATGTGGACCCCTTTGAACCTTAGTCTGTCTTTAAAGGAGTCTTGAATATTTGCCAATTTTTTTTTCCATCACTGCATGATCAAACTTTTTTTTAAAAAATTCAAAGTAGAAGGTTAAAATACAGTCATTTGAAATTGGTGAGAAAATCATGACAATTTAAACCCTAAATTTGGTCTATAGTTCAACCAGATGCTAGTATTATTTAAACAGGGCCGATTATATTTTTTTAATAGTGTAATGTAAGTTTAATGATTTAAAAAAGAATCCGTTTTTCACCTCTGCCCATCATTCTTGTGCTCTGCCACCATCGCAGGTGTTGCGTAACTTCTCATCAGTACACCTGTCACACGTGGAGTTGAAGAACATGGGTCAGCAACGGGAGAAAGGCCGCTACCCCGTTCACTTTCACATGTGTGGTGATGTCGACCAGATGGGAGGATACTCGGAGCCCACCTATGTGGACGGACTGTCCATACATCACTCGTTCTCCCGATGTTTGACAATCCACGCTACCAATGGGCTCCTGGTTAGTCATAGCCATGACATGGAAATGTGTACACCATTGCTCATCTTGTTACAGTAGATTAGTATAAACTATGCCAAGAGCTTTGGTATGCTTACAGATACCAAGCCTCTCATTACACAGCAGTGTTCCAAACCACATCAGACAATCACACTCAGCAACTCTCTGCTGATCATGAAAAACTGACTCAAGGTCATATAAACCAGTGTTTTTCAACCAGTGTGCCGCTGCACACTAGTGTGCTGTGGGAGATGGTCAAGTGTGCCGTGGGAAATTGCCTTCATTAACTGATCTAGAAACATTTACCATCTCCAGGATATCAGCTCTTTGTTAATCCAAACAAACCCTGATAAAACACTGAGAAGTTAGGAATATGGAAGATCATAAAATGATTTTTTCTTTGTGTTTATTTGATTCTATTAAAAACATTTTGATAAGAATGACGGTAACGCGATTTAGCCGCAGCTTAAGCTCTGTTTTTGGAAAAGTCCCGCCCTTTTAACTGTCTCCACCAATCATTCTTGAAAGCTTAATCACATGTCATCAGTCTGACCAATCAGAAGTGGTTAAGGTCTTCACTTCCTTGTTCCGATTTAGCTCATAAGTCTCTCAGTTCCAACAAAAATACCAGCTAAAGCTCGTCTTTAGTGGTGTAGCTTTCCACAGAATCCGGTATCAGACCGTGGAAAAAGTGAACAAAACAATGAAGCTCAGAGACGCCAGTCTATCTGCGGTCGGCTGATATTTGCACTACATCTCCCATGATGCATTGGTTTAAAGTGACAGCACAATGAGTCTCTCCTCTTAACGTCTTAAAACAACAACAAACACACATCAAACAGTTTTAGAATCTTTTAACTTCACTTTTATTACATCTTTTAGAAAAAACATCTGCCGCTTCCAGCTTTTTCTGCCACAATTATCACAAAAATGTATGTGAGATTGCAGAGGGACTGTAGATCAATACAGACTATGAGCTTTTCCTTTTTTATTTTTTTTATTTTTGGATGCTGGAGTGCCGCGGGATTTTTTTCAAGGTTAAAGTGTGCCGTGGCTCAGAAAAGGTTGACAAACACTAATATAAACAACAGTACGTGAGGTAATCCTCTTGACTCAAAACTCCCCACACATTGACTGAATAATATTTATGAGAGAATTACCTACCTGCACACACTCCACACAATAATCTATGTCTCTACGGCTCGGGAGCTAATACTCTTGTACCACATACTCCAGCTTACACTAGAATTATTTTTGTCAGGTATTTCATAAATGATAATAACTCCTTAAGTGTCATCTTGACTTAAGCAACAACTCAAATTACACTGAAGGGAATATTACTATCATTGGTCTGGTCCTTTTTTTCATTATAGCAAAGTAGGTGTAGATATGCTCTTTTTAATGAGGATCACATGACGTTGATAGTCTATCTGAACTCTTAAATCACCAGATTATTGCTCAGTTTTTTTTTCTATGATAGGAGGGAGGTGATGGAAAATGTTTTTTCACAATGGCATGTTTAAAAAAAAATCATGGAATCATTATTGTGAGGTATATTATTTATATATAATTTATTATATTAAACACTGTTTAGCAAGGTAAGGTTTTTGCATCATGTCTGGTATTAAGGGTATTCTCTTTTCGTTAGCAGCTTCTCGATTTCATTAATTTTTTTCCATCTTCTGCTGTCGTGTTTAGCCGGCCGGCTGTTTAACGGAAAGGGAAAGCCCTTAATACTGGAAGTGAAGTAAACACTTTACCTTGCTAAACATTGTTGTAATTTTTACTGTAGTAATACTACTTAAAAATGCTTTTGGACTGTTTTATGTATTTATAATGTCCATATAAAGAAAACAGCAATAAATAACTTTAAAGAATCATGCACAATTGGTTTTATATTACGTCCCTTTCTGTTAGAAGCAGTTTCTCCGCTTTCGTTGTTGTGTTTCTGAATTTTGTCATTTGTAGCGGAATTGTTTTTTTGTGATTTGGTATTTGGTCATTTGTTCCGTGATTTGCTTTTGTGTTTCAGCATTTGTTCATTTGTACTGGGATTTGTTGTTGTTGTATCTTAAGTGTAAACGTGTCTTTCACCTCTCGGCCACCATAGTTATTCTTTCATTTTCAAACCTTTAAAAAAAATAGCTTTAAACATCAGTCTTTCTTTACACTCTTATTTAACTTTCTCCATCCGTCTTTGACTTAGGTGAAGAACACTGTTGGTTACGACACATTGGGCCATTGTTTTTTCATGGAGGATGGGATAGAACAGCGAAACACTCTGTTTCACAACCTTGGCCTGTTGACTCGACCTGGGACTCTTCTGCCAACTGATCGCAATGAGACTGTTTGTGTCAGCATGAAGGACAAGGTTTACAAGGGCTACACTCCCTCCCCAAGTACAGAGTGCAAGTAAGAGCTTCTGATCAGTCTTTGCATAATTGAAGATTTAGGTTTTATAATAAGGTAATAAACCCAACTTTTTGCAGGCTTGATAGATTACTTCTCCAAGAGTTAAAAATAAAGTATGGAAGTAATACAAGTAACAAGATTTCTCTGTGTTTGTGTTACTGGTATGTCTAGATGTAAAAAGAGTCACCTCTTGTAGGTGAAGATGTTTTAAATGTCAAGATATTAAAAAAATGTGACAAAAAACGGGTTTCAGCAGGAAAACAGTCAATGCATGAAGAGCATGGTGTGCAGCATTTTATCTGTGTAATCAAACATGTTTGGATCACGTTTGTTCACAGTGCAAAAGTAGATTTAGAAAAACCATCTGATTTAGTAACAAAGCCTCTTAAATTTCCACTCCAATCATATTTTGAGAATGCACGCAACAATGCAGCTTTCTAAAGTTCATTTGAAGATATTCTGAGGTTTATTTAAGTTTGAGAATAGAGTTCCACATCTTTTTTCACGTTTATCTCGTGGTGAAGCGAAAGGTTTCAAAGGCTGCTTCTGCATTCTGTTTAAACACGTTTTCCTTTCAGCTTGTTGACAGGACACACCTGATGCAGGTATTTAGAAGGTAGGAACAAATGGAAAAAAGTAGAACAGTAGTCCTTAGGAGCTTGAATTAAATCCCTCCCACCTGCACTAGACTGTGGTGCTTGGTAGATTTCATAAGTGGAATGCTACTTTATAACAGTTAATATTGTTTATTTAATTTCCAATAACTCTGGTTGTCGGTTCACTTTTGCAAATAATGCTATGTTGTCATTCTTAAATCAAGCTTAGTGTTTTTCTGTATAAAAACCTTCACTCGTGGAATCATTTATAATATACCAAACTTAAAAACTAACATGCTTAAAGTCTTTAAAGGGTCTAAGATATTAACATTTATTAAAAAAAACAAAGCACTATTTTAAAACAATTGATGTGGTATTCAGCCCTGGAAAAATGTCTCCACATTTGAGTTTTTGTTCTCATAAATTGTTGGACTTCACAACAGTTTTAAATGTCCTTATAGCTTTTTTTTTAATTAATAAATGTAAAACAACTATATTATGCATAGTAATAAGAAAACTACTACTACCTCCCTATCATTCTCGGTATTATTTCAATTAACATATACACAGCTTAATAAGCAGAGCAAAGTAGTTTTTTTAATTAAAGCTTTTATTATTGAGTCTGTATGGGAACCTAGTAAATGGCTGCAGACACACGTAAAAGAAAAGCTAATGATTCTCATCCTCTTTAGAGAAGTGCTGAACAAGAGATTGAGTGAACAGAGGTAACTGTCTCTCCTGTTTGTTAGAATGTTTTATGTCAGAACCTAAAGAAGTTGCTCTGCATGGATGCAGGAAGGCTTATCTGTGCTTTTTCTATGGGAGTTGTGGGTCTTGGCCAGGATTTTTTTCTTTTCCTTCCATGGAAGATCCTGGAAGGGAGGATTGTTGAGAGAACCATACCAAAATCCCGAGTGCCTTTGATGTTAACCCTCCTCCTTATGAGGCCCCGTGTCTGTTATTTTCTGTTCATGCGTGTGTTATCATTTCTTTGTCTGTGTGCGGTGGGGGTGTTTTGCAGGGCAGTCTCAACATTCTGGATTGCCAACCCCAAAAACAACCTCATCAGCAATGCAGCTGCTGGCTCTCAGGTAGTAGCATAAAATGGTGTTTTTCTTACAAGTTAATAAATACAGAGAAGAGAGAGTGTTGTTGAAAGTTTGAAGTGGCTTTAGAGTGGAAAATGAAAGAATTTTGTAGACTTTACAAAGTGATCCTTCAATAAAAGTGGACTTAACAAGCTTTAGTGTTTGACGTAAGAGACACTCTTAAGTTTTCATGTTGGAAAATATAATGTGTATTTTGGCACAAACAAATAGAGGTGTGAGGGAGTCTTGGTTATTTGTCAGTAGGGGGTATTTTCAGTTGAGCTTAACATTCATGTCAGTACTGCAGAGAGACCTAAACATGAAGGGAATACCTGACGATAAAGATTGCCACTGTTGCACATGAAACATTTCTACATTTCTTTTCTTGTCCTTCTTTTTCCAGGATGCTGGCATATTTTTTGTGTTCCACAGTTCTTCTACAGGAAACTCTCATGGACTTGTACCAGAGACCAAGGCAGAGCTCACCCCTCTTGGAATTTTTTACAACAACCGTGTGCACTCCAACTTTAAGGTGGCATTAGTATTACTGTACCTCTCAGTGTAGCACTGGAAGCTGTTTTTCTTTGTGTTGTGTCTCCCCTAATGGCTCACACAGACCAAATGCAGTAGTTATAACTTGTAAAAAAAAAAATATATATATATAAATATATACATTGCTCATAATCTGTGAGTTTACCTTTTTCCTGCCAACATGCATGCGCATGCATAAACACAGACCTATGAGTGAGCTCCACAATGGCGCTCTGTTGTGTAATGACAGGTACAGGGCAGGTGAACTGTAAGCTCTTTGTTCTGTGTGACCACAGCAGCCCTCCATAAAGGAAAGAACCCCAAGGTTGAAGACTAGACTTTGCTTATTCAAACTGTAAGCCCAGATTTGAGTTTGCTTAAGAAGAGCACACAGATCTTACTCTTGTCCTCTTTTTTTATTATTACAGCTCACATTTTAAAATATGAATTTGGAAAAAAAAAAAAGAGAAATTCCTGTTAAACTCTGTCTAGTAAAATTCAGCTTTATTTAATTGTAAACCTTGCTGCATGGTTATTTACTTACTAGCATCACTACCACAATGCATTCAAGCAATAAAAAAAGAGTCCATTTCCATTTTAGTAGTTAAATGCAGAATCAAAGAAAGGGTTTTTATGTTGCAGTGATATTGTTGTCTTTGTAGGCAGGACTATTCATTGATAAAGGTGTGAAGACCACCAATGCAAGCGCTGCTGATCCACGGGAATACCTCTGCTTAGAGAACAGTGCCAGGTTTGTATGTGGGAGCTGCAGCAATTTTACAAACTTATTAAGACTACAGATACAACTACATATAGTTTTATTGCCACAACACTGTTTTCAGTGTTTTTGAAAGTTTGTGTTATTGGACACCAAGTCTCATTTTTGTATGTTGTATATTTCACATGTGGACTATGACAGAGTTTTGTGTGGTTTAATGTTGTGGTTTGTTCTCACATGCATCATGTTGTAAATATGAAGCTATTTGTGGTTTACTAATGTTTGTTCAATGCCACTTTTAATAAATGTATCTTCTTATAGTCAGTGAAAGCTTTGCATTGTCTGTCCACAACCATTGACAGGGATAGACAGATGGATTTATGGCGTGTTCCTGGATTTTTGTGGAAATTGGTTAGGTCTGTGTTGACAGAGAAAATAAGGCTTCACTGATAGTTTCCACTGTGAAGCCAATGCCGCCTTCAACTGGATGGAAAAAATGTTGGTGTCCGCTGAGAGTCCCGGGTGCACACACTAGCTGAAGGCACACATACACTGTGTTAGTGTAAGAGTTTGTGCTCCAAAGAGGACAGAATTGAAATGCTCAACTGTTCTGTTATGGAGAGGGAATGTTGTCATTGCAGAAAATTCCATTGAAGGCGTTTTTGAGAGAATTACTATTAGGACGTGTAATCATTTTCATCATCATATAAAACAGGAATAGTTAAATTTGATGTCAAGAGGAATTCTTCAGTCTTGGTTTTCATAAACCTGCTAGGATAAGCATGTGAATTCATATTTGGATTGTAACAAAATTCTTTTGCTATTCATTCTAGATTCCGACCTCATCTGAATTCCGACCCTAATCAGCCCCGGGTGGCGGCCGTCATCGACACTCTGATCTCTTTTAAAAACAATGACTTGGGCGCCTGGATTAGAGGAGGAGACATCATCATCCAGAACTCGGGGTGAGATGCTCTCTGGTTGGGGTTCTGTTACGCTGAGCTGCAACACTGACTGTAGTTTCCAAAGTCAACCAAAGATTAATGGTTTAGGTTTAAAGACCCACTTCAATGAAAATCATGTTGTTTTTTAGTATTTCTTTATTCAAATTGTTGTGAACAGATGACAAAATGCTAAATAACATATTTGTGACATAGAAAATGCATCAGGCGGGCCACAAGCTCCCTGCCCCGCTCCATTCGGATGCATTCACCTGCAGGTCCATGTATGCTTTTGTTTTCCCGGTCTAAGCCCAAATCTGGCTAAAAACTGTACGGCTGGATAGCACCGATATTGCTCGCCATTTTTGTTGCACCGATAATGTTAGGTTGGGGGTGTGAGGGGCTGTAAGCTAGCAGGAAAATCTGTAAACAGAGAGCTCTCAGTAACGGGGAGGGGAAAAGTGCCGGGTTGCTTGGCGCCAATGATCTTGTCCACAACTCGGGTGAAATTCTAAGGAACTACACCGCTCTACAGAAAACGGCACAAATGTTTTGATTTTGGCTAAAATTGGCATAAATGGAATTGCTTTTAAAAAAGCTAAAAAAAATGACCAGAGAAAGAAATTGTGAAAAAAATAAGAGCTGCTGTTTTTCTAATTCACATTGTTTTATGCTACAGTCTATAGGTAGTATTCAAAGAGCAACTAACAAATGATATATATAGTAAGATGATTTAAAGTTGGTCTGTCTGGTTTTTATTTTTAAGTCGTTGATTCTACCCAGTAACCAATAATGCAGGTAGTGCTTGTTGATGCTAAATTTTTTTTTCCTTTTACAGCTTTGCAGACAATGGAGTTGGTCTGTCTTTTGCCAGGTGTGTCCCCCAAGTCATTAAGACTTTATGTTACTTGAAAGCACACAAGAGCAGTCAAACATGTCTGACTGGATTCCGTTTCATTATCTATCAGTGATGGCAGCTACCCTAAAGATGAAGGTTCAAGCCAGGAGGTGAAACAGTCCCTGTTTGTGGGTGAAAGTCGCAACCGAGGAAACAACGGGGGGCAAAATAAATACTGGGGACCAGGAGGGGTTGATGGAAAATTCCGAACACTGCCTAGAAACAGGTACGTTACGCATATTCGGAATAATATGCGAGTCTGAGTGAGAAACGGAGGAACTACAGTCATTTGATGTCTAGAATAGAGGCAAGGAAGTCCTCATTAGACCAAAGACAGTTACAGCTGTTTCAAACTAAGAAAAACTTTTAACAGGAAATTCTATTTAGTCACTTCCTTCCTGTTTTACTTTTAAGACAGTTAAAAAAAGCTGCAGGAATATGACTTCTAGCGTCTTGGTAATGAAAAACTGTATTTTTATCTTTTCTCAGAAGCATCAGTGGCAGCTTGAGCTTCATTATGTTTACTGGCTTGCTCACCTTTGTTTCTTTGCTCTTCTCATAATTCTGGCAGTTTCTCTTTGATAAGAGAAATTTCTGGCTTTTTATCCAGTTCTCATTATTTCAGATTTTGACCTTCAGACAGTTCCCTATAATGATTATTTATTATTTGTTTAAAAAAAAAATTAAAAAAAAGCATACCAGAACTTTCCTTGTGAACAGGCAAACCAGACAAGAATTTTGGGCTGTCTTTCATTTAGAAAACATATTTTATACATTAAAAAAAAAAATGTAAGGATATAAGGCAAGTGTAGCAGTAGTTTTATCTTTATGTGGTTTGCAATACTGTCTTTTTTAGGCCTGTTTTGTTACTTTACAGATTTGGTTCTTGCATCTAGCTTAGTAAGCTCCTCTGTTGTCTTACTGCTTTCAGAATCTTTTGTTTCACACTTTATTTTTCTGTCTAGAAAAAATAGTTTTACTTGACCGGACACATGAAAACAGTTTTAAAAAAAAACAAACCGGCGTTGCAATATTTTTTTGTAAAAGTACATTTAAGGATTTTACATAGATGTTTTTGTATTTTTGAGTTCCAAGTTCAATAAGAATCCCCCATCTAACTTGCTGCATAAAAAATAATGTGATTTTTTTTTTTTTTTTTTTTTTTTTTTTTTTATCTAAACCATCATCCTATAGACAGTTTTCTGAAACTTTATTTTCCAAATAAGTGCCAACATAAATCCTCTCTTCTTGCTTTCAATAAACTTAACTGTTGGATCTATTTCCATACCTCAGGACGTTTCCAATCAGAGGTTTCCAGATCTATGATGGCCCATTGAGGGTAACTCAGAGTACATTTCGTGGATTTATGCAAACACCAGAGCGTTTTACCAGTGCCATAGGATTCAACTTAAAGAACAACTGGCAGCTCACTCCAAGAAACAACCTGTCTCAGCTCAGCTTCCACCCAGACGTGAGTAACCATCTGAGTTCAAAGATTTTCAGATCTTTGTGTCAAAACTAGCACATGATAGGAAATTCCCCAAAATTAAAAAAAAAATATTTTAATCAAAACAGCTAAGAGTGGGAATAGCTCCACAAAAATTGCGATGAACAGACTAATACATCTACTGAAAAAAATTATTGCTGTTATTATAATTGCATTTTTTTTACTTATTCTGAATTATACAATATAAAAAAAGTTGTGCAGAGAGAAGAAACAAATGAAAAATACATGACAGTTCTCATCTTAAGTTGTGTGCTCTGCAAACTTTTATGATAACATTTCAATAAACTTTTAAAGTCTACAAGTAATTTAGAGCTTTAAAGTGTATGGAGGCACATGCATGTCTCATGTAGATATGCAAACAAACAAAAGTCTTTTTTTTTTTAGACATTTTCAGATGCTTGTTTTTATTCTTTCATCCTTGTAAATCATTTAAACTCCAGCAAATTACTTTTAATTGAAAATCTTATCAGTAAAACTTTGTTGAAAATGAATTCAATTTTCCAAAGTATTAGTTGGAAAAAACAAACAAAAAGAAATTTAATTCTGACAAAGCATTGTTCTTTTTTACTATAAAAATAAATGTTTTTTTCTGTGTTTTTTTATTATTATTTTTATTGTTCTTATAAACAATAAGGATTTAAAATGTATTCCTGCAGTTTCAGTCAGTCTGTGCTGCTTGTGTATAGTTAGGCTCTCCAGTTCTAGTTCACATTTGATCATGTGATTATATCACGTTATAATTTTGAAGCAGGGGCGCCCTCTTGTGGAGGCACAGTAAAGTGCTCTTGTACATTTCTCTCTGGATTTTCAGCCAATAGTGTATTTTATGTTCTTTAACTCAATATCAGTGCTGTCACAGTTCTGTTGGGAGGTTCAGATAAACCTCCCAACATTTACAAGCTATTTGGTTTCACCAAAGCAACTCAACGATATATTTTCACCCTCTCGGTCTGCATAACTATTTAAAAAAGTCTGTTTTCATTACATTGATATTGGAGAAAATAAACGGGGTTAGGGAAGTATTTGTTTACCTTTCAGAGTAAAGGTGCTGAGGTTTCTCCACCTGGTTCCTCCAGTTCATATAAAACTTTTGCTGTGTGACGAACTGTATATTGACTAAAAAATAAAAGCAGAATTTATTTGGGCATTACACCGGATTCTTGAATTAACTTTTTAACAAAAAACTTATCTGAGGAATTGTACTTCATATAGTTTTTGTATAAATCCTTAGCAGCTGAACTTAAAAGTGAATTTAAGCTCTCAAACTAAATTTTTGTGCATCACTTAAGTCATTATGTGTGTAATGACTGTCTTCTAACAAATGATGTCATCAGGTGAAACTCCAGGCATTTTTTGGTCGTCCTGGACAGTGGTTTGAAGGGAATGACCTAGACGGGGACAAGAACTCCATTTTTCATGATGTGGACGGGTCAGTGACAGGTTATCCCGACACCTATGCTGGTCGAGCAGACAATTACCTCATCCAACATCCTGGTTGTGTGAAGCTTCTTCAGTGGAATGCAGTGACCTGCAGCGGCCGTTACTCTCAGGTTTGAGACCCTGGAATCGAAACCCAACCCGTAGATCTTTTCTTTATGTGTGTCCTCATGCTCCCTTTCATCCATTCGTCTTCTGAAGGTGTTTATTCAGACGCAGGGTGCTCCAAACCTCATGATATCCATCAGCAGAGACGAGTACCCTGATGCTCCTCTGGTACTGAGGGGGACTAACAGCCAGGGGGCGCTGTCTCAGCAGTACCAACCTGTACTAATGATGAGCAAGAGCTACACTCTGCACTGGAATGGACCAGCACCCAGAGAAACAGTTCTTTCCCTCATTAACTTTGATAAGTGAGTAACTGCATAAATAAAGTGTGCCATCAAAGGTTTTTTTCTCCAGTTGCAGTTTAGCATTTTCTCTCTTTTCTCCATCACTCAGAGAGGACTGGGTGTTGGTGGGACTCTGTTACCCATCAGACACCACATTCCAGATCATGTCTGACATCTACAACAGGCAGTTGAACACATTTGAAGACATCACAGACTACGGCACTGTGTCATCTCTTGCTGAACTGGAGGCAAGGCCGATGGAAAGAAAGTATTTCTTTGACCGCTCTGTTGGGTGAGAAAAGTCAAATTCAGTCCTGTCGCTTTTCTAATACAGTTGGCTTTCTTTCTTAAAATAATTGTTTGGTTTAGCTTTAAATCCAATGGAACTGAATTTGCAAACCACACGTTCAGTCGTTATATCTGCAAAACCTGAAACCCTTTTGATGGTTAATTTCATTCTCCCTATTTCCCCATGGGTCTGCATTGTGCCCAGCTTGTTGTGGCTCTACCTTCAGGCTCGGTATAATCGTGATGGTCACAGCTACTGTTCAACTAAAGGCTGTGAAAGAGTGAAAGTCATGGCCACAACCACGTCCAAACAGACATGTAATTGCACAGCCAAGGCCTACCCCAAGTACTCAAAGACTCCCTCTGCAGTGGTGCCTATGCCAACTCAAAACACTCTGCCATGCAAAGACTGCGGTGCTAAACAAGTTTGTGTTATAACCCTCTAAGAATAAATATTAGTCTGCCTACAACGCCAGTGTTAGTAACTGTATTTTTTTCTTCAGCTTGTGTTTTCCAGTGAGCCATGGACTTCTTACCTCAAGACTCAGGTGAAATCCCTCGGCATAAAACAGCTGCAGAACTCGAATAACGTTTCATTTATCACTGTAAGTGTCTGTTTTGCTGCTATATTAATTCCAAACCGTTTTTCTTGTTTGTTGGATAATAGCCCTTTGATGGGGATGTTCATTCTTTCGTCTTTTAACAAATAGGTAAATGAGATTGCCCTGCCTTTCTCTAAGCCTGGGTTCTTCATTGTGTCAGTGGATGCCTGTTCTGGAAAAGTCACCAAAAAGAATTCATTTGCAAGGATGGATGCCAAGATGGAGCAGTTCCTAAAAACAGGGATACCAAACCGGTAGAAATGACTGTTCTTCATTGTTTAGCATTTCACCCAGTAAGGAATTGATGATAGACCTTTGCAGACTCTTGCATGATGTTCTGTTACGTTTGTCTGCAGGTCGATCGTTCTTATGGCAACACATAGTCAGCCTGAAGGCTTGAGGGATTTAGCCCCTCATCTAGTCTCCTTTGGTTTAGCCAAAGCCCCTGACCTGCTCAACAAAGGTGAATGACTCATAAAACAGTCACTCTTTTTTATTTTTTATATGTGCTTAGTGTATTTTTCTTCAAAAAAACTTATCGATGCCTTTTACCACCAGAGAGTTTAGGGCTGTGGGGGTTCCAGGGGGATTCTCCAACCCCATCATGGGTTTCACTGCAAACCGGGGAGGGTGAGGATGTCTTGGAGCTGCAGGAGCGCTACATCCCCCTAAATTTGGAGGTTTATGGCTGTTTGCCCCCCACAGCTCATGCACGCAAAGACTTGGAGCTTCTCAGAAAATCCACAGGACTCCAATAACCAATGTGAACCGTACAACTTGCCTAACCAAAACAGTCTTGCACACAAACACAAAAGCCAGCTGATGAATGTGAACTGCTGAACCTTTAATTTATTAACAGTGAGAAAGGTGATTTGTCACTTTCACATGGAAAGAAAGTGTGTTTTTTATGAGCGGGGTGAGTATTTCGTTGACCTTGTTTGTGTTGCCTTAGGGCTTTTTTAAGTCAATGCACTTTTGTTAGAGACTTGAGAAGTTACCATTTAGCCAAAGTTTTCAGACTCATCTATACAGTGTATTAGCTTCAAAACCAAAAAAGCCAAAGTAACCCGCAAGAGCTGCTTTTCACTATCAATGTTAATTGTGCAGTAAATGGTTACAGAATACATCAGATTCACTGCCAAAGTAGAAACAAAATGGATTAGATACACAGGGACCCAAGGTAATTATGAAAATAAATTGCATTGTACCTGAAAGTTAGGTTTAATTGGAAATGAAAATGAAACGGCCGTCTGAGATTTAATCTGCAATACTAAGCCAAAAAATGAACATTTGGCATCACAATTCAGAGTCGTGTGTTAGCTGTGCTGCTGAATAATAGGTCAAACCAAATAGCATCCATATTTATGAATGCTTAGTCATAAAGACAAACTGCATGCAGTAAAATAAAACTGATTATTCTGAGAAATATTGAATGAGTCCTAACTAAATGCAGTTGGAAGACAAAGTGTGTGAACCCCTTATATCACCTTCTGCACAAACTGGGAACAAGTTGTGTTCTGTTCTATATCTGACAGTAGAAAAACATAGTCTCACATCCATAACCACACAAGGAAATTTCATCATTTGCTTTTAAGCCTGCATGTAAAAGTGTGCTGCGGAAGGTGGAACATACATGAGAACTTTTGGGTTTAGCGACTGGTTGACTCTTTTGGCAGCAATAACCTCAACCAAACATTTTCTCTTTGCTTCTGGATCCGACCGGCGCAATCGTCAGGAGAGGTTTTGGACCATTCATCTTTACTAAATGTTTTCAGTGCAACGACATCTTTTGGATGTTGAGAGTGAATCACTCCCTTAAGGTCATGCCACAGCGACTCCATCTGGTTGATGTCAGGACTCTAACTGGGCCACTTTCTTTTAGAGCAGACATTCTGGTCATTATCCATCACCCATTGTTTTGTTGCGTTTGAGTTGGTAGGAAGGTGGCCTCCACTTTTCCTACAAAATTTCCTGATACACTTTGAAATTCATTTTTCCCTCGATGATGGCAATCTGTTCAGGCCCTCAGGCAGTAAACAAACCTCAACCCATGATGCTCCCTCCTCCGTATTTCAAAGGTGGAATAAGGTTTTGATGTTGGTGTGCTGTGCCTTTTTCCCCCTCCACAAAGTTCTGTTCAGTTCCTTCCACACATCATAAAAAAAACACAACTTTGGTTTCATATGTCCATGAAATATGTTGCCACTATTCTTGTGGAAGATTAAGGGGCTCTTTTCTTTTTGGACAGGAGACACTTCCTGCTCGGTGTCCTTCCATGATTTTGTAATGTTTCCAGCTTTATACAAGACATTTCCTAATCTTTGGTGCTGTGGCAGAAGAATGGTTCACATCAGGCAATGCTTCTAGGGAGCAGCTACTCTATACAGAAACAATACAGAAATCAGAACATTTCTTCTTTCCAGTTTATGCAGAAATATAAACAGTTTTAAAGGATTCACATACTTTCTTTGCAAAAAGATAATTTTTTTTTTGTATTTCTGCTTCTAATATAAGTAAATCTTTAACTGGAAACATCCTCTGATCATCGCGCAGCTGTTCAACACCTAATGCACCTTTTTTGGATCCTTCTGTGGATTCGCTGGATCTCATGTTCATATTTAGCTGATCCCTCTGACAGCTTCATAGAAGCTGGTTACTTGTGCTGTAAAAATGATGGATTTTCTTTGTACTTACTCAAAAAAATGAATGTTCTGCCTGTTTGCCTTATTTATATTGTTTATTTGCTTTAGTTCCAACACAGCATCTTCTGATGGAATTACCTGCGACTGTCTGTTTCAAGTGTAACTAGGAACTGTGTAATACTAAAGATAGATCTTGTACCTGCTGGGATAGATACAGCTTTACTTAAAGAAAAATGTGTTTATAGAAATGAGCAGGGCTCCCCCACTGAGAGTTGATGCATTTAGGACTGTGTTAGAATATGACTGAATGATGAGGCAGAATGTTGGGAGTGTGATAGTTTTGTGGCCTTTTAAACCACTTCACTGTAAAAAAAAAAGAAAAAAAAGTCCATTTTTGTCTTTCCTTTTTTTCATTCAGTGACTCTTAAGATGCACAACCTACGTTCAATTTTAGTTTGAATTTTGTTTTGTAATGACCTTTGTAAATAGTTATTTTAGACTGATGATAGACTTGTATTAGATGACTGGTAGGCAGTGTTATGTGTGTTTTTGTTTGGTGTCAGTTAAGTAGTGATTGATATGTTTCAAAATTGACAAATAAAAAAAATCTTCTTTTGTGTTTAAATCTATACATCTATTTTGTATTATTTTGGATTTATTTAATTGTGTTGATAGTCTTCTGGTCAAATGTCACCAGTGCATTAGTAGCTACATAAAATTGTGCTGAATTTCAAATGTGTTTAATAGCCTAATGTTACTTTAAAAAAAAAAAAAAATCCTTGAAAAATATCACCAGACTTCAAATTGTCAAAAATTCTTTATCAATAAGGACAATCTTGCTGTTTATTGTGGGAACCTTTACAGTTGAAAAAAGCTCATTTAGATGAATTTATTTAAAAAAAAAAAAGTTGAATGAGAGCCTGCCAACACTGGATTCTATACCAGAATCCTGATGAAATAGACTGGAGCAAACCAGAAATAACACATAGGAATCTTTCAAAAAGAGTGAAGATGAATTTCTCCGCCTTCGATTTTTACTGGATTCTTACCAACTCAGTGTTATTATATTGACCCGGACACATTCAAGCTGGAGGCTTGATTTTCAGAAAAAGGAGAAAGCTTTTTTTTTTTTTTAACCGCATGAACCATTTTTTAGTTTTTCCTTTACTTAAACGATTGTTTTCTTTTAGATTTTCCACAAGAAAACAGATATTTCTCCACAGCTAAGTTTTAATTATGTAATACTAAAGCTTATGCAGTATGCAAATACATTTAGACAAATGCCAAGGCTAAAAATATGACGCATGAGACCTGTGTGGGTGGAAGCCTTTAGTTTTATGCAATATATTGTTTTTTTTTTTTACAGGACAAAGAAAGGGGTCTTAAAAAACATAATCTAAAATGTGAAACAGTACTTATTGTGTCTGGTATATTACCAGCTTTTTGTTTAAGTTTTACAACTATTTTGAGTTTCGATTTTGTTCTCATTTTAGCAGCAATAAACACAAGTTGGAAAAGGTTTCTTGTAACTGGTCAAAAGCGGGAAATTGATAGAGTGAAAAGGCACATTTATTGTTAAAATGCTGGTTTATTTAGAAAGTCAAACAAAGTGGTCACCTTACATGGAAACATGTTTCTTCGACTGGATGGTGGTTATTGACTTGTTAACAGTTTTGAACAGTTAACAAAATCTAATCACTGATATTTCCTAATTGCAGGAAAAACATTGAGGGAATATCAACAAATCAACTGGTATGTCATCTCCTGCATTTATAAAGCATCTGCATTAATAACTAAGGTATCTGTTTGCAGCTGCTGACAGTCAAGTCAGTTGTAGGGAAACCAAAAGGACTCGTCTTCTTCCTGAGGTTTCTGACCCTCGAGTGAGGGCATCTTTGTAAGGAATTGAAATTCCTGTGGTGAGCACTTTTTTTTTCTGTCTCCATGGACCCTGCATTCCAGTGGTTTATTATATTTATAGTAAGTTTATCTAGGTTTCCAAACTTGGCTCATGATATGATTTCCTAATCTCACCATTCAGTCTTTTCCGCTGCCCCAGCTGATGCCCTGCTGATGCTCAGTGATGGTGGTCCTGAATAATTAAAAAGGCCTGACAGCCATGTAGGGGGCCGTTTCCATGACAACCCCTCTTCCCGTGTCACTCCAGCCCCGAGGAGCAATGTAAATCTCCTGTCTGCTTAATGTCACGGTAACTCTCGCAAAGTGCCACACAAAGAACCGTGGGACAGGGTCGGTGGGACCTTTTGATTGGGCGATGGCCTCCGTCTCTTTAGGCTGCGTTGTCAAACTGTTGAGGTGTGGTGGACGGCCTGTAGCAGGAAGCAGAAGCAACAAAAGCGGCATAGAAGCTGCAGAAGTCAAGTTTGTTTGAGGCTGTGCTGAAATCAAAGCGGGGATGGCTGTTGGGTCGCTGAGGGGAAATCATAATGATGTCCCCTAATCATCTCTGACAATGTAGTGGCATAACTATGCTTCTGAGTGCGCTCATTCTGCCACTGCGTGCGCACAAACACTCACACAGGACCACTCAGACATAGGCAATTACCCTTTAACATCACATGTTTCATCAGTTTCCTGGCCCATTAGACAGTGAATTAACCTTCTCTGTCTGTGGATGAAGAGGTGTGCCGTTAACACTCGGCAGCTTTGTCCCGGTCAGCACTATTACCTGAAAATATGTTGTTCACTTTCCACACAGCATGACTCAGGTCAATCACACCCGGAGAAATGTAATAAAAAAAGGATTATTATGTCCCCGTTCTGTGTTTTAATCCTTCACTAATTTAATATGTAGCCATGTTTTGGGGATTGAAATCACACCTGCCAGATGTTTAAAGGCTAAAACCCAGCATGACCTTTTTTTTCAAGCCAAACTTCTGCAGAGTTGGCCTCAAATGATTTACACTTGGAGTGGTATAAAGGGTAGAAGATGTTTTATTTGATTTTGTTCTCTTGTAAATAGGAATTGAGTCTTACACATGAAGCTTCCTTTTATTACTGTTTGGTTGAGGATTTTCTAAAAGCATCTGGGGCTGCAGTGTGTTCCATTCTGCTTTCTTCAATATTCAAGTCTTCAATATTCATGGCAGTCTGGGGTCATCAGTGTCTGTGTTAACGATAATAATCATTTTGAAAGTGGAAATTATCTTAATTGTAATGATGTCCTTCGGTCTTCATTTCCAGCCAATGTCGTATGGTGAGGTTCATGGCTGATGAGGCACTCTGGAGTCAGATTTACAATTTTTCTTCTTTTAGGTCCTCACAACCACCCTTCAAGACACGCTCAGCTAAATTTTTATTTAGAAAGCACTTTAAACTCCACTAAATTTAGTGAGTATTTGTTAAAATACAGAGATGAGACACGTCACATTTCTGTTGACCTAAGGTTTCCTCCCACATTAGACTCCATATGCACAAATACAGAAAATTTCACTCGAGAGAAATGATAGAAATTATTTATATCGTACTGAAAAAACATCCATAACACAGGTCAGTGGGGGAAAAACTGTTTTGTTCTATCCAACCCTTTTGTTTTTAGTATATTTTGCAGGTGATGCACTGAGTGACTGCATATCGTTGCCTGGGGAGAATTAACTAGATATAAAAAGCAGAAACACAACGGGCGATCACAAAGCTGATGTAGCATCTGGCAGGCAAAAGTTTGATTTCAGTTATTTTCCTGACAGCTTGTAAAGATGCTCCTCCAAATCCAAAAACCCTAGTTAGATGTCATCTAAAATCAGCTCAAAGACACAAGTCCTTTGAGATTTGTAAACAGAAAAAAGACTTCTTGTTTTGTACCAGATCTTATTTTTCCCATCTGCTATACAGGGGCTAACTTTGTACATCACACAAATGGCAAAAATGCAAACAGCTTACCATAATTTATTCATACTCCTTCACAGTAATCTACTGCGAAGCCATTGTTTTTAATTACAGAGATAAAAGACTTTTTCATTTCTACAGAGATTTCGAGCCATTACTCATTTTGTTCCCCAAACTATCTTTTAGTCCAAATAAGATTGTTTTCTGTCCATCATTTATCATCCTTTATTTTTTTTTCTAAATGATTCACAATAAAATCGGAGTTAAATAGACCTACAAGATCCACAACAAACATTTGTTTACAGTTCTTAATCATTTAGACTTTTGTAAATAGTTGCAGGCTGTTTAAAAGATGAAAATGTACAGTTCTCTTTTTAAATCTTTGATCATCACCAACATTGCTATAGTAAATCACAGTGATTTTAGCAACAGCATCATGTTGTTCACTCAAAAAGGCAGTTAAAAAATAACCAAAGAATTTATTTTACAGTGTGATGAACCGGACGTTTGAAACAACGTTAACGTGAAAAGTTATAACTGAAATGGAAAAAAAAAAGACTGAGCAATATTGAGCCAATATTAGAGTTTTTTATGTTTTGTTTAATAGGCTCCATGAAGCCAAAGTGATAAAAATGAAATAAAAAAAGATTTGGGTATCATACAAAGAACACAACTGTTCCCGCTTTAGACTAAACTTTTGGTTAAACAAAATTATATTTTGATGCACTTTAAGCAGTCCATTTTACAGCTCGTTTCTAATGCAGACGATGAGCAGAGAGCACAGGAGATGCCTTGGACAGACCGTAGCATGCTGCCTATTGCAACTTCATGAACAGCTAACCACTTCTGATGTATCATCTCTTTTGGTCATTGATCAAGGGACATTGTTTTCTTAAAGGTCAAACTAGCATCTAATCATGAACCATTAACCTTTCTGTTTACTTTCAAAGGTTGATGCCATAAAAAACTTTAAACATCCTCCATAATCATTCACATCTCCACTTTTTTAGTCTGTTCAAAAAGTATCTTCAAACAGTTACTTTCCCTTCTCATGTGAGCCCTGAGTACACCGTCTGTTATGGCAAGCATGGTGGAGAGAACCACCTACTCCATGTTACTCATGCTCAGGTAATTGATTACTAATGGTAAGCTGTTAACTGCAGCTCACAGGCATAGAAACCAACACCTCCTCTGATTGCTTTATCTTGTTTACTCTTATTCCTGATGTTGTGCCTTTTCTCTTTAAGGGTGTAAACCTGTGTTTATGAGCCTTGGTTACATATGCATGCAGCAGATATGCATGACAGAGCGAAGGAAAGACCCTATAGAGTTGATGAGACAGAGCTGCCATTTAATTTACAAACTTACCGCTGCATTAATCCAGGCAGACGCTGATGAGAACAGGAACCAAGAAAGTAGAAAAGGAGAGTAACGGTGTCAAAATGAAAAGCTGCAGAGCAATGCTAAATAAAAAAGGAGGAAATAACCCAATATTTGGTAGAAATAAAAAAAGATGACAATACAACGAAGTGAAATAAAAGAAAGGAAAATGCTGATTTGCCCCGAACCAAGTGAGGTGTAATGGCATGCTTATGTTTCCAGACAACAGACAGGTATCTCTGGGCCTTAATGTGATCAGTGGCATGAGAGGGGCCCCTCTCTGTACATTTTTACAAGACAACCCCTCCTCTCTGTTGCTGTGGTGTCCTGTACTAATTCATAGTACAGGGCATCACTAAATTTGCACTCGTTAGCCACCCACTGTTTACTTTCCTTTATTTGCTATCATTAACCCTCTTCCTTTCGAACTGCGTGATGTGGCTGTGTTCAGCGTGAGGGATTCAGAGTGGGTATCATGACATCCTCACCTAGCAACCTGCCTCAGTGAGATGCTCAAAGGGTCTGGATCACTGGGGGCAGGCACACACGGAGTCTCCCACACTGCAGCCTGGTTGGAGTAAGGGATTCAGGTGCTTTTGTTGGTGAAGCTCTGCCAGGCAGAAGGCCATCAGACTGAGACAGAAACTGGACCTCTGACGGCATTCCTTTCCTGGCGGTGATGGTGGAACATTTCAATCCTCTTTTCAGCATCTGTGGCCTTACAGATGTGTTTTAACAGAGACTGACAGTGTGACACACACACATGCACTCACCCATGGGCTACGTCATGCTCTATCTTCCAACACGCCTCCATTAGCAGAGGGACGTCTTGCCCACCTGTGGCTTCTGACTCCTGGAACCCACCATCTTACCAGAGCTGCCACTTGTTCTTTGTACCTGGCTCTGCTCCTCATGTGGTTGTCTTCAAACGACATAAGGACTTCTGTTCAGAAGATAAATAGAGTTCAAGTGAAGTGGGAGCTTCTGGGACTTGAGGGACCCCAAACACAGGAGCTTCAGTGACTGCTACTGTGGTAAGATATCAACCATTTTAAATATAACCTTTGTTGAGCCACTAAATGATAAACTCAGCATAAATGTTGTTTTTAAACACGTAAAAAAAAAAAAAAAAAACTGAAATCAAAGCTGAGGAAGAAGAATTGGGAAATGAGGCCACAGTTGTCAGGGGGTCTGTTCATGTGATTTTTTTTTTTTTTTTTTTTTGATGAATATAAAAATGGCCTTTTTTCTAGCGGGAGTGACAAATCAATGCAGAAAAGCATTTAGCTGGTGGTGTGCTAAATAAATCATAGCTGTCTTTCCTCTCTTTCTTGATTTGCCCTTCCATCTGTTGGGCATTGGACACTGGGGCAAACCATATGTTCTGTATGTATAAATCATCTCGCTCCATAGCTCACGGTGGTAAAACATGGGTTTAGAGTTGCTTTCACAGCAAGTTTGAAAGGTATTATCTTTTTCCTTAGGGGAGTAATAACCGGGTACAAATTTGAAAAAAGTGATTTCAACTTTGAAGTGCTATAAAAAATTGAAGTTGTGTGTAATGAGCCGACCTCTCTTATCTTTTCTTGTTTCCCCTGACAGTCTATGGTGCTAAAAACAATCATGACTTGACTTTTTCTGATCGAGTGTAAACCTTGTGATGTGTTAAAGAGCTGCGCACACTTCTGGTTTTTTTTTTTGTCATACTGAGATGATTTGTTGATGATCTATCCTCAGACATGAACCAGCCATTCCTCGTTAAAGCTGTGTAGATGGAAAGCCAGCATGACTGACTCACCATAACCCACACATCCGTACAAGCGTACACATGAAAATTGCGAATGCACCGTTTTGTGAGCATATGCAGAACATCACGGGTTTGTTGGCTGTCATTTAGACTGTTATCAAACAGCCTTGGGGATGAGTAGGAGTTTCAGCTGTAATTCGGACAGTTTTGGCGGCACCCCTCTACAGGAGGCTGCGTTTGGCTCATCTGCTGTTACAGCCTGACAGCTTGTTGAGTCTTTCCCAGCTGAATTACTAAAGGCAACAAAAATTGGCTCTAAATGTAAAAAAATACAACTCATTTGGGTTGGTTTTTATTTACCTTTTCTCACTCCCCATCTCTGAAGAGCATTTATTTTAATATTTCCTACTCTTTTTAACCAGTGGTGTACCCGCACCTAAAGGTTACACGTAGTTTTAAAAAGCACAAATTTACACATTCTGGCAAACACAAAATCACATATTGTCCATGAATGTTGCGTTTGAATTATTGATGGCAGCTGTCTGCTTAAAAATGCATCCCCAACCTTTCTGTCGCACAGAGAGAGGAAGCCGTAATTAGCGTTCAGATATGAGGAGACACGGGCTAATGATCGGTTGGGTAAACATAGCTGCCAGCACACAGTTATTGGAGTAAATATGCTCTTTTTATTTACAACAAACTCTGAATTACAAGTATGCAAAAAATGCTACACTGAGGATCATGGAGAGGAAATTCTTCACACCATGAAGCTGGTTAAGTTTCAACAAATAAAAAATGAACAAGGACCCTGCATTCATTAACCCAATTTTCCACATGGGTCTGCTCACTGCTCAGTGGAATGGCATTCTTCCAGGCCGAGTAAGCTGCTCACATCTTGGGAAATCAAATAAACCAAGAGGAATTGAGTGTGGGAATGACAACCATTGCAGCTGGCTCAACTCCGGCTGGCAGAGAAGAAGCTTGTGGAGATGACGGCCAGAACTTGTGAGAGAAACAGGAGTGACACATAAGCTGGGAAACTGTGCAGGAGACTGTCACAGATGCTTATCGTGGATCGTACCATTTATTTTGTTTTCTCTTCCAGTTCCTTTGACGATGGTGTGGTTGTGTTTTGACTTTTTAATTGGAGGGTTGCTGTTTGCATTACAACAGATGCTTTTCAATTGTTAACGATCAAATGCTTGATTTTTTAAAATTAATTACATCAAGTCAGTTGAATTTTTTTTTTAAGAAAACCTCTCCCTGTCAGTGATCTCTGACACATTTAGTTATATCTATTAAGACTGCATTATGTTTTTAATGTTATGTGACATATATTGTGGTAAATGCAATTTAAGTGTAATTTTTGCTAAATAAAATTACTTTATTATTTTTTTTTACACATTATTCAAAACAGATGTATTATGCTCTTCCACCTAGCAGCTCTTATTGACCTTTTCTGTCTATCTAGATTTTCCTTCTCCTCTGGTACAATCAACTTACGTGGATCTTCTTGTCTATGGTACTCTTAGTGTCTTCACTGTAGCATCAATTTGTAGAGGCTTTCCTTCTTGTTCCAGCCTGAGTTCAAGTCAGTTCCACAAAGACACTCAGGTTATGCCTTTGAACAAACTTCTGTCAAAACATTCCCCACTAAACGTCGGTCCTTGTCCACACTTTAGTCCAAGCCCATTGCATATCAGGTTTCTATTCTCACCACATTCCATTGCTAACAGGCTTCATTCCTAATCAACTACTGATTTTTATGCCTGGATGCCCTTTTGGTGGATTCTTTGCTAAATCCCAGAACTACAAATCAGCTGGACTTCCACATACTCCTCCACGGAGACCACAAACTCTTCTTCTTCTTGGGTTCAACTTCATTCTCATTTTGCTGCCATCTTCAGGGGAAACAGGGAGTGAGCACTTCACCCTCTGCCTGCCTTGGTGATAGAGACTGTTGATTAATCAGTATGTTTGCCTTCCGCTGCTGTCTTCCGCTGCGCTCCAGTCTTTTGGTATCTCACCCACATGTTTCATTCAGAACCACCATGCTATAACCATATCATCTACATTTGTTCATCCATATTTATACCTAGTAAATTCTTTCTTGTTTTGCCGTCTCTAGGTTCTCACAAAGGTTGTTGTCTAATCAGTCTATCTATTCAGTTAACCATGATCATCATTACAATAAATGATCTAATTGTCATGGTTTTAGGTTTTTCTGCTTTTGTGTTCAAATTGTTTATTGTTCTGTGATGTTTTGAGTTTACTTCCTGTTTTATTTTGTAGCGTTTCCTGGTTTGTTGTAGTTTTGAGTTTTACTTGGTCCCCATCCTTCCTTAGTGTTTCCACCTGTGTCTCGTTTGTCTGCATGTATTTAAGTCTTGTCATTCCCTTCCTCCTGTGCTGGTCCATATTGTGCTGTTCCCTGGTTTTGAGCGTTTCTGTATTTTCATGTTTCGAGTCTCTAGCCTGCCGTATGCAGTGGTTTTGGTTTGGTATCTTTAGTTTTGTTTATTAAAGCCCCCGTTCCCCTGCAACCTCCTGCCTCCTCTCCTTCTCTGCGCCTGGGTACTTCCCTTCTCACCCGTAACACTAATTCTTACTTACCTGTATTCGAGTTGTTTCTGGATTGTCTGTCAGTCTCCAGTGTTCTGACGCTGCAGAACAAACACGCCAACCTGGAGCCCAATTTAAGTTAGGAGAGCCAGAGTTGACAGAACCATAACAAACCAAAGGTTTTACTGAAACTATTGCAGGTATGAACAACATTGTTGTTCTAAGAAATATGCCAGTGCAAATTTCCCATCCTAGTTGTGAACCACTTCTCATATCAGATCTGTCGATGACTGAGATGAATTCAGAATTTTTCTATTGAAAAATACATTGAATAAGTGGGTCCTATTTGATACATTTTATTAAGATTTAAACAATCCGCCATGTCTGACACTGGCTAAGCTGACCAGTCATATTTCCTCATCCTTGACCAGTAAAACAAACCATCACTTTCAACATTTGGGGTGCCTCATTTGGAAAGGAGCTGATTGTTATGTCAAGGATGCAAGGCTGATCTGGGAACTGGCTTCGGTTTATTCCCTTGGTGACTCCAAATTGTCGCTAACTGTGAATTTCAGTGTGTGGTCTGGCCACAGACTGGCAACCTGTCCAGGGTGTTCCCCACCTTTGCCCAACAGTAGCAGAGATTTGCTCCAGCTCCAGGATTGAGAAAAGGGAGGATATTGTGCTTGGGACCTGCATGCCTTCAGAACTGACCTGCACTAAATTCAGCCACTGAAGCCAAAACATAGAAAAAGAGACAGGTGTGGTTTTGTCAAAGGTTTCTCTCCAATATTTAGAGCAGATGGAGGGTTTTAACAGCTACAACTCTAACCTTTCTTGAAAATGTATTTTTTGTGGGGGATTTTTATGGTTGCTTTTTGAAGGATTTATTTTTATTTGCACAGTCTAGTTTTTTTTGTTTGTTTTGGTCTTGTTTTCACTTTAGTAAAAATAAAAAAAACATAAAGCAAAGCTTCAAAGTTGGAAAGTTCAAACATTGAATCAATTCAAAACTAATAAAGTCTAAATTTGATATTCTTTCATGTTTTAGAGAGCAAAGATAAAGAGTTAAAGCAGGATAAGTACCTCTCTGAGCTATACTCAGATGGGATTATAAACACACTTCAATCTGTTTTTTTTATGTCAGGCGGGAAAACAAATATGTTCATCTGTTGTTTTCTTTCTGTCTATTTTCTGCTTCTTTGTGTCCAAAGGGAAAATGACGAGGAAGTCTCATACCAGGAGAGCCTTGACCCCGCTGTGCACAGAGATTAAGGTAGGAAAGGTATTTCTTCTCATACTATAGTCTCCTAAAATAAGAAAGAATAGACACCTCATAACCATCTTTTAAATTTTTGCGTACTGTATGCTTGGTCTATGTACATTTTTTGAATCTGGTAGAATATTTTAATCAGTTGGAAGAAGCAATAATAATAATAATGGATTGGATATATCTGTGCTTTTCCAGACGCTCATAGCTCTTACAATGTGTGTCCATTATTCATTCACTCCTCATTCATACTTAGTGATGGTAGCTACTGATTTAGCCACAGCTGCCCTTGGTCAGACTGACAGAGGCGTGGCTGCCACTATGCGCCTACGGACCCTCACTGATGCAAGATACAATGTCAGTTACAGTGCAGATATTCTTTTTTTTGTCTGTGAGGTTGTCGTAGGTCCCACTTCAATAGATTTCTAGAGCAGATAAAGGATTTTTCACCTCATTTTGAGTGTCAGAAAAACAGTGGCCCTATTGAAGCGTAGCAAGAGAACCTTTCCATCGACCAGCCCTTTCCCTCAGTGATCAACTGATAAATTACTGAGAATTCACAGATGACATTAAATGTTCTTCATCATAACGTGTCTCCACATCAAGACGCTGACATTTACGATGTGAACACAAAAGGTAAAACCTAAAATGTCTCTGTGTATTCATCTGTTTATATGTTTGATATCCAAAAATACAAACACTTGGAATAATGCGGAGAATACTATGCATGAATAATTTCTTTGTTTCCTAATGTATCTTAGGATACATTAGGAAAAAAAAAAGTCAAATCTGTCAAATCATAAAGTCAAATCTTACAACAGAAACCACTCTGATGTTGAAGTTTAAAAAAAAAAAAAACCCAGGAAAAAGAATCTTTGGTTGTAATTTTTTGAGCGTGACTATATTTGTGTGTAGGAGTACATATTCTGTGGACTTAAATACAAAAAAAGACATCTAGTAAAGTGACTATGCCAAATACCATTTGTTTGTGAATATATAGATATATAGATATCCAGATAAGGAAAAACATCAGGAAAACTGGGTATTTTTAATGAGACAACTGACTTTTTTATCTCCTATTATTTATTGTGAATAAAATGATATGCATGCGCGCATGTAGTGTTCTGTGGATTAGGAGCATTATGAGGGGCCTATAATACAACAAAATAAATTTGTAACCATAGCTACCCCATGACCCTGAGTGGGTGGAATTTTTTTATTTTTATCATGGGATGAGGAATAGTTGGGAGGCTGGGATCAGTTTGACCAAACAGACTGTAGGGCTTAAGTTAACTAGGCTCAGAATTCAGCAATCTATTTTAAAAGAAATCCTTCAGTCTATATTTCCCAACATATAGGTTTTACACATATGTCTTTTAATAACCTGTTTATAAGTAAAAAATATAGGTTCATGCTAATCTTTTTTTTAAAGAATGGTAATATTAAAAATCTTAATATTTTTAGGTTCTCTCTCTCTCTCTGTCTCTCTGTCTCTCTCTCTCTATATATATACACTGACCAAAAATATAAACGCAACACTTTTGTTATTGCTCCCATTTTTTATGGTATGAACTCAAAGATGTGAAACATTTCCTACATACACAAACCACTTCTCCTTTGCCAAGAGAATCCATCCCACCTCACAGGTGTGCCATATCAAGATGCTGATTAGGCAGCATGATTATTGCACAGGTGTGCCTTAGACTGGCCACAAGAAAAGGCCACTCTGAAAGGCCACTCTGAAATCTTCAGTTGTATCACACAGCACAATGCCACAGATGTCGCAAGTTTTGAGGGAGCATGCAGTTGGCATGCTGATAGCAGGAATGTCCACCAGGGCTGTTGCTAGGGAATTGAATGTCCATTTCTCCACCATAAGCCGTCTCCAAAAGCGTTTCAGAGAATTTGGCAGCACATCCAACCGGCCTCACAACCGCAGACCACGTGTAACCACACCAGCCCAAGACCTCCACATCCAGCATGTCCACCTCCAAGATCGTCTGAAACCAGCCACTTGGAGAGCTGCTGAAACAATCGGTTTGCATAACCACAGAATTTCTGCACAAACGGTCAGAAACCGTCTCAGGGAAGCTAATTTGCATGCTCGTCGTCCTCATCGAGGTCTCAACCTCACTCCAGTTCGTCGTCATAACCGACTTGAGTGGGCAAATGCTCACATGCGATGGCGTCTGGCATGTTGGAGAGGTGTTCTCTTCACGGATGAATCCCAGTTTACACTGTTCAGGGCAGATGGCAGACAGTGTGTGTGGCATTGTGTGGGTGAGCGGTTTTCTGATGTCAATGTTGTGGATCGAGTAGCCCATGGTGGTGGTGGGGTTATGGTATGGGCAGGCATATGTTATGGGCGAAGAACACGGGTGCATTTCATTGATGGCATTTTGAATGCACAGATATATCGTGACGAGATCCTGGGGCCCATTGTTGTGCCGTACATCCAACAACATCACCTCATGTTGGAGCATGATAATGCACGGCCCCATGTTGCAAGGATCTGTACACAATTCTTGAAAGCTGAAAACATCCCAGTTCTTGCATGGCCAGCATACTCACCGGACATGTCACCCATTGAGCATGTTTGGGATGCTCTGGATCGGCGTATACGACAGCGTGTTCCAGTTCCTGCCAATATCCAGCAACTTCGCACAGCCATTGAAGAAGAGTGGACCAACATTCCACAGGCCACAATAGACAACCTGATCAACTCTATGCGAAGGAGATGTGTCGCACTTCATGAGGCAAATGGTGGTCACACCAGATACTGACTGGTTGTCTGAGTCCCCTGACCCCTTCAATAAAACAAAACTGAAGATTTCAGAGTGGCCTTTTCTTGTAGCCAGTCTAAGGCACACCTGTGCAATAATCATGCTGTCTAATCAGCATCTTGATATGGCACACCTGTGAGGTGGGATGGATTGTCTTGGCAAAGGAGAAGTGCTCACTATCACAGATTTAGACAGATTTGTGAACAATATTGGTCAGTGTATATATATATATATATATATATATATATATATATATATATATAGATAGATATTTCATTCAGAGATATGGCACCCTTTAAGGTTTGACTAGAGAAAGTGTTTAGCCTAATTTTAAATGTGTATCAGACTTGAATATTAAGGAGAACTAAAACTTCTGGCTGTGAGAAGGACTGGCATCTTGAAAAATGGCAAACTTGATTTTGGATGTTTACTGTAAAGCTAACAGAAACCTCTGACTCTTGGTAAACAACAACAAAAAGAATTCTAAAAAAAAATACCAGATTGTGGCCAGTACATTAACGCAGAGGTTTCCAGGGTTAGATTATAAAGGGACTCACTGTTATTGACAAGAACTTGCCTGATTGTCAACAGTCTGAAAATAGATGATGCTTCTTAAAACTTTTAGACTGAGGATTAACTGTCATCATGTGTTGGTTTAGAGTTAAGCCACTTTTAGGCAAAGCAGTTTTTTTCTGCAAACACTTGAATGAGTTAAGAACAAACAAAACAAGTCACACAGACAAGACCATCATTTCCAAACCAACTCTTTTAGCCAGTCTTTCACCATTCTCTGTCAGATTTGATAAGTACAGGATGCCCTTCACAGAGGCCAGATCAGTTATAAATGCTGTAAGTTCCCTTTATCCCTAGATCCCTGTTTTATAAAGAACAAAATATCAGCCTGAGGGGAGTGAGAAAAATACAGCTTTGGACAGGGTCAGCAGAAGTCAAACTACAAGCACAACCACCTGCTGAAAAATCTACGAAAGTATGAAGATCTAATATCCAATCCAATCCAATGCTTCCATCATTCTGTTACTTCACCATGGGCCATTACTGGTGTAATGAACAGCTGCACACTTATTCTGAAGGACTGCTCACATTTTAATCACAGAGGGTTGAAATGGATTACCATCAAGGTATATCAGCAAGATTACAAAGATTCTGGAACCAGTATGTTTACTAATTCCAGATTCACACTTGATTGACTAATAAGTGATTGGTCAAGGGAATGTATAACCAGAAAAAATAAAACCCCAGGAAAGTCAGTAGGTCCATTTCTTTGATTGGAATATATTTTTTGTTTATTCAGTTGGGTTTGTATATTTTCCTTTGATGATTTTTCAGGTAGACTAAAATTTGCAAACAAAGGCATGTTTGTGAGAATTTCTGCACTGATTTACCACAAAACATGAGGATGTGGCAACGAGATTTCAGAAGAGAGGGATTAGAAAGCAAGATGTCTCCCATTCTGCCCAAGTTGTTGGAAAAACCATTCTCTTGTCACAGTTACAATTTTGTTTGAAAAACTTTTTGGATTTCAAGAGCAACAGTTACAAAGTTTTGTCCTCACATTCCGGTTTATTTATTGTTACGTAGCATTGTGACATGATGAAGCCTAGCCTGTAGAGCTGTTTGGTCTCAATTTTGTCCATGGTTGCATCATTTTTTAAATGTTTTTATTTTTAGCAGAACTTTCACTCCCTCATGCCTTAACCTTTGGTTTGGCACAGATTTTCCTTTTCACTGCCCTATTCAGGAATTTGCTATTGCTCAATGTTTATGCCAATCATAGAAGACATTAAAGTTCTGACATATATAGACAAAACAGAGAGTATGAGACTGTTTGATTTCTGTTAAAAAACTACCAGCCGTGACAACAGTGGGTTAGGGTTTGGAGCTAAAGATGATAGATTTGACAAAAACATGCTGCTATCATAAATAGCCTTGATATAGTCTCATTACTGGCATGAACACAGATACTGCTCTAGTGTATGCAATACCGGTAATTGTACACACAAATGGTACAGGAGTGTTCTTTGTCACCTGTTTTGGTGCAATTTGGGTCACATGATGTGGTATGAAGGGCTTCAGGTGAATCACACTAATTGTAATGTCAAAAACAGAACAAACACACTTATTCTAAGAAGACATTTTATCTTTAACGGCTTGGCAATTAATAAGCAACAATATTGAAATCAAACAGTTCACTGGTTAAATGTTTTGACACATTTTCATCATTTTGTTGTAACAAATGGTTTTTCAAGTTGGAAAAATTAGTTTTGGTTTTGTGATTTATTATTGCCACCATTACCTCAAATTGAATATTTTTTTAGATAGAGAATTTGGGTAGATTTATCTAAAAATGATCCAAATAAGAAAATATAAGAAAGTATGTCAAAGTGTTTAAAAACTCTGTTAAAGGCAGGGGTGTTCCAACTCTAGTCCAGTCCACCATCCGTCCTCTGTTCCAGGTGCTGCTGGTTAACTGGATCAAGTATGCCATACTAAGGAGAAACTGCAATGATAGCATTGTTTGAAAAAGTAGCAGCCTGAATTCGGACCCCCCTGATCTAAGAAATATTTTCTATTAAACATTAGTAGGAAAACGTGTTCCATTGAATAAATGTAGCCAGTAATTACAAGTATTGCAAGCATATGTCACCAGCTCTGTAACCCGGCTCTTATTGGTCCATCAAATCTTTCCCAGAGGTTGTTCCACTCATCAACCCATCAAGCAAGTCGGCTGTTAGCCGGTGCGAGATGGGATACATGCACAAATTATTTTTATGTAAAATAATCAGAATTTGCATTTTTGAAACATGTTAGATACCTAAAATATTTATTTTAAAGTTAATACAAGAAATCTTTAGTTCTCAATCTTTAGGTATGATTATATATTTTTTTACATTTCATAAGATAACTTCAAATTTTTTTTTTGTAAATGAAATATTATTATTTATAATACAGTTTTGACTTTTTAAGTTTAGTTGATCTGTGACATTTAATGTGAACCCCCAATGATTGAGATCAATCTTTAGTTGTTCGTAGAACAAACTTTATTTTGTTGTTTTTAAAATCAGCTGTGCCATGGCGTCATTTTACTTTGAAATAACGAAACATTAGTATTTTGTTTTACAACATGCAGACATTTTGAAAATCCGTAAATGGTCATCTCTGACATTGCAGGGTATCTCATTTGTTCAAACTACTGTTTTATGACATCAGGTTTTCGATTTGGTTTTTATTGTTTTTTGAGATGTAATTTTCCTCTTTGCATTAGATTCTCAAACATTTTATGTCACTTTAGCCCAAAAAAGACAAGGCTGTGGTTGAAAACAACAGTGAAAACTCAACTTATATTTCCCTTGGGGGCAATTCTTTATGAACAAAATGGGTGTATTTATGTTCTCCAACTACTGCGGTTTCTCTGTCCTTCCTCTGCTCTCCAACTGTCACTTTTCTCCCACTCTTCCCACTCCGGTTCTTCAGGGGATCTCTGTCTCTCACGTTCTCACTCTTACTGTCTCACACACAATCACCCACTCATAAATGCACACCGGAGTGTGCTCCCAAGAGGTGAGTGGTTGCTTAGAGAAAGCATGCAGCATCCCTTGGTGTTCAGACATTCCCACTCCTCCTTTATGATGTCTCCTATGAAATGATCTTGTCTGTTCATTCTTCAGGTCTCATCAAAAACGTGCTATTTTTCTGTGCTTCTGTGTTCCACTCCGATCATCTTCTGATTTATTGCAATAGTGTTCCCAGTGGTCATTTAATTAACAGTTGTTGGGGAGTTGGTTTGTTCTCATTTCCCATCATTCCTCTGTCCCGCTAGCGTACACCCTTTTTCACCCCCAAACTAGCATTAGTGGTGCAACAAAAATGGTGAGCAATATTGGAGCTACCCAGCCGTACAGTTCGTTTTGAGCCAAATGCCAGCCAGACGAGGAAAACAAATATGTAAGTGGGTCTATTTGTCTGCAAGTGGATGCATCTGCATGGAGCGGAGCAGGGAGCTTGTGGTCGCCAGTTGTAGATTTTACGCAACAACTACAAATTTTTCTAACAGCATTTTTTTGTTTGCTCCTGATTCACAAAAATGTGAATAAAAAAATACTCATAAATGCAGTTTTAATCTAAATGTTCTTGATAACTGTCATCCATCATTACAAAAATGCTAAAAGAACATGTTGAAAACACCAAAAACACAATTTTCATTGGAGTAGGTCTTAAAATAGCAATATCACAAAATTCTCCTCAAAATTACTTAAAATGTTGCCCTTTTTCTATCATCTTCACACCATCTTGTAAGGATTTTCCTCTCATTTGAAGACTTGAAGAGGAAGCAGGGAGAAAAAGAGATCACAGTTTTGCATGAAAGCTGCCCAGAGGAGCTGTAGCCGCAGTCGAGAAACTCCTGAACAGTGGACCAGACAGGGAATGGAAGAGTCCTGCAGCCGTGACAGTCAAGAGAACGAGGGTGAATGAAAGCGAGGGATCAGGAGGAGCAGTAGACGGAGGAAAAGGAGGTTTGAAGGCAGTGGTATTCAGAGAGCGGGGGACTTATTGCGCTCCGGAGTCAGTGGATGCCAGCTCTGCTCTACATTCAACAGGAGCTCTGGATTCTAGATACTCTTGCTTTTCTTTTTCTGTCTTTTTGCCTCACTCCACCTGTCAGTTACTGTTTTCTCTCATCTTTGTCTCCTCCCTTTTCTCTTTTTGTTATTTCCCATGTCTCCTGTGAAGCCCCTCTCATTGTGTTGTGAATAGTGTAGCCATCCTCAGTCCCTCTCTCTCTCTCTCTCTCGCTCCCTCTTTGCCTTGTGTTGTTTTTCAGTATTTTCCTTTCACTCTCTCTCCTCGAGAGAGGGGAAAACGGCATCCACGGCTAAGCCGCAATAACGGCACATTCAACAGGGTGCAGACGGCACCTCACGCTTTGCTGTCTTCCTCTCTGACTTCTCTAAGAGAATGGATACAAAGGAGATGAAGTGAAGTGTGGATGAGCTGGAGAAGATCTTCTGCAAAACTCAGTTTGATGGAAGGATTAGAAAAAGGAGGAAAGTAAGAGCCTAAAAACAGGATAAAGCAGTTGGAATTATCAAGTTGAACCTTTGAGGTACAAAGGAATAATCAAGGAAGGAGAAGGGGAGATTGCTGATAGTTAAGACTGAAAGGAGGATGCCACCTGTGGCACAGATTCTGCTCAACAACAACCTCTTCAGCTGAGCGGGGTTTGCCCTCATTTCAACAAACATCAGCTAAATTCTGACATCAATGGCTTCCAAGAAGAAGTGGGCAGAGCGGAGAGAGTTAAGAAGGGATCGGGCTTTCTCCACCCGGGATGATACATCTGTTGCGTCCGCAGCATCTGGGCCAGGGCGTTCAACCACCAGGGGGCGTTTCTCCGAGTCATGGAAGAGGCTCAGCTCAAGAGGGGGGTCCACCAAGAGGGGGGCGCTCAACTCTCAGCAGCCACCGGTAAGATAGTTTGAGGATACGCAGGGACTCCCCCCATACTTGCTCCCCAAAGAATAATCAATGACCTCTGTGCTGCAAGGGAAATAGAGCAGGAAAGGCTGCTCCACACCTGGGGGAGTAAAGCATCTGTGAGGGATTAGGGGGTAAATGAAGTTGAGGACTTTGATGGAGTAACCTACTAATACACCAGTTCCATTTTAAGAACTCCAGGATCTCCAAAAATCTATTCCCTATTTAACCTCTTGCTGAGAATCACATCTTGTTTGATAAAAGAAAGCTTCCATCATTGTCAAGTCAGGGTTTGAAGGCAGTTCTTACATTTAACTTGTTACCTTGGAAACGAAAAATTCTGATCAGAGCAAGATGTTACCTTTTCTTTTCTTTTTACACTTTTAACCTACACTATTTTTATATCATAAACTTTTCAAAACATACACGTGATTTCCATTTTCAAATTAAAAGAAAACCTATTTTATTCATAATTGTTCTGAACAGAACACAAGAAACTTTCTGGAGTACTAAAATATGAAGTCTTTGCGTTTCATATATTAAAATGACCCAGTCTGTAAAGTAATATTAGTATTCAGTGTGTGCATGAGTAAAACAGTGTGACAAAATCGGAATATCTAGCTGTATAGGATGACCATGCCTCCATATGCAAAAGGGTTTTGTGGTCAGCAGCCCTGATAATGTAGATCTAATGCATTCAAAGTTCTATCTGCTCTATTTTTTAAATGTGGAACTAAGCTGATGTTTATGGATCAAGGTCAGAATAACTAAGGCCGTCTGCGAGCTGGTGCTCATGGCCTATCATACTCAGCCAATATGTGGGGTGATTTTTGGCAGCAATATCTGAGCTTGAAGCTGAGTGGGAGAGAGAAATGCTCAGATGAAGGTTTCAGATCAATTTTTTTTCCACTTATGCTCTTGTAACCAACTATTTCACCCTGCACCCTTAGTCTGACAGTGACTCATGGTGTGTTTCTGCACTCCAATTTTTTTGTCATTTATTAATTTTGCATTAAGTATTAGAAATATATACAACGTTAAAATTAGTGATATATGTATGATATGGGGATTAACACTTAAATCTCAGTAGTTTCCTGCACAAAAGGTTGTTGTTGAGTTTGCATATTTTTCTCTGGGTAATCAAACTTTCTTCCACAGTCCAAAGGCATTCAATAAAAGCAGAAAGATATCAAATTGATATGAATTCATTTTAAAGTTACAAAGATTTGCATCTCCAGGAAGTTTTTGTATCTCTGTAGATAAAACAGATGGATATTCATTCTTCTAGATTTGTGCTATTTGAATCTAAACCACATTAACTGACACACTGGGGAAAGTGAAAGCACAAGTTAAAGTTATTGTGTTTGCTTCTGTGAGAGCTTATTCATTTATGAACTACTGTGCACTCCTGCAGGTGACACACTGAGTGAGTGTGATGGACAGAAATTGGAAAAGAAAGTCTGTGGGAGCAGGATAATTAGGAAATAACGGCTAAATATGAACGCAAGTGTTGGGCAAATAACAAGTAAAAGCTAAATGAATCAAAATCTCATTGATTTAAGTTATAATTCAGTTTTTGTTTTTTTGTTGAAGAGCTAAAATAACCTAAAATGCAAGATGAGCATGTAAAAAAAAGACACACAAAGATGTAAACCATTTTCATTTGTGCTAGTTTTACAATTTTCATGGCTAGTAACTGCTGTTTTCTAAAAGAAAAGTTGGCAATTTAGTTCTTTAGATAGTTCACAACTGTCAGGGTCTGATGGTCTGTGAATATGTAAAATTACTTTTACCACAGTGGTTGCTAGATGATTGATTGAATGTTTTATTTGATTTATGTTCTAAAAAGTATTGATTGTATTTTTTGTACCACAGAAACGTATTTTGAATGTTTACATTTTCTAAAGTGGTAACTTGAAAACTCAAACCTCCAAATAATAGGGTTATTACTCGTGAAGCTCCTTTTTTAATGTCCTGAAGTGTTTTGCGGTTTCTCCTACGATAAGTGTTTTATTTCAGAGGATCTTTTGGCAAAAGGATAATAGCTCCAAGGTCACTTGGGACCTTGGAGTTTGGGCTTGCAGTGATGAACATTTTATAACAGTGAAGCATTTTCCCTGTTGGGTTTTTCCTTGTCTTGAGCATTTAAATTGCCTTTTGTTTAAATCAACTGAGAACACACTGACTCTGAAAAAAGGTTGGTTTCTGAAAGAATAAAGTATAAACAAAAACACCCACAAGCCAAAGAAATGTGTAACATTGACCCGAGCGCTTCTGACGCTGAAACACATCCATTGGTGTGACTCCTTTGCAGGAGTGTGGCACAGCGCTGGACCTCCTTTGTGTATTTCTGGTAAAATCTTTAGAGACTGGGTGTGTAATATTGTGTGCCTCACATGGTTTCTTGCTCTATGTGACGACTGTTCAGTTAAAGCCATCTGTGAATCACAGAGACCTTCTGCTCATAGCTGCTGCAGAAATTCCTCATCATATAAACCAAATTGGACATTTTGCACATCTTTTTTTATCTTAACAATTTTTTTGTGCTCAATATTCATCTTAATGCATAAATCTTTACTCTGTGAGCAGTAGAGACCCTTGTTATTAGCAAGGGGCATGCAGCAACAGCTTACACCATCCTTTGGTTGCAAGGACAGTCATCCTAAATCACCATGAGGCCACAATAGTTTAAAAAATAAACAGGCCCCCTGCCTCCACTATGGGAATAGTGCATCAAGGCTCCCATCGCTCGTTTGTCTTTTTGCTTTAATGACTGGTTGTAGCTTTGATTGGGAACTTTCCTTTTTTATCGGCTTTAAAATTTAAGGATCAGGTAAAACTAATTAAAAGTCACCTCTCATGACTTGTAGCTGATCAAAAAAAAAGAGAAAAATCCCACCACCCAGAGCTCAGCATGGCACTTTTCTCACTTAAAAGCTTCAAAACTACACCATACTTTTACATTTGTTTGCTTTATTGGTCAGAATTGCTTCCACTACAAAGAAAAAAAAAACATTTAAAAGACAAACCAGTGTCATAAAGTTTTTACCAAATTAAGTAAAAAATGCAAGCCTAACTGAAGGCTGACATTCACAACAGTGTTAAACACAGCCTCCCTAATGACCTTATTCCATTAGTTTCATTTAATTTGTTCTCATGCCTTCAACTCCTACTGCGCTGAACAAGTTCATCTGCAAATTTATTTTGAGCTTATTTTTGAAGTTGATGAAATTATAACTGTCTTAAGCAATGACTTTTTACGTATTTATTCACACTGATATAATTTGTATTAAGAATATGTTGTGTGAGGACTATTTGCTGCTTTTCTATATTTTTGGGGGTTGATTTAACACTTTCAATGAAGCTGAGATTCTTCTGCTAGTGGCTTAAACACACATTAATGTATGTGCAAAAAGCATTTTTGAGAACACAGATAAAGAATATGTTTAAAAAATGCGTGATGGGCAACTATAAAGTTAACTGTATGCATAGGAATTATTTTTATTCATAGAGCGAAAAAAACACCATAAGGAAGATCACACACAATTATGAAAAAAATATGTTTTAAAAAACGTATTTATTGTAGTTAAAGATTCTCATAAACTTCCTAAGGTTTTCAGTAACTAAGACAAAAGGGTATATTTGTTTATAACTCTGGTGCAGTTACTAAACAGTCCTGGGTTTCAGGTATTAAAAAGCTTCTATTTTAAGTTTGAACAAATTGAAAATATCAATATACTGGACTCTGTATGCTTTATGATCTTTTACGCAAAATCCTTTTTGGAAGGGGGGCAGTCAGGGGCTTTTGTTTCTAATTTAGAGTCAAAAGGCTCAGTATTCAGTGCTTCTCAGCCTGGGTTTACCTCTGGGGATACTTTCTCACCTTAAGGGGGTACCTGTAAGACATTAGGGTATGTGGCAAAAAGTTCATTGCTGTCCTAAAACTGTTTTTCTTTGCTAAAGGTTTCATGAAAACTACTAGTAGCAAGTTAGGAAGAAAAGAAACAGTTAAGAATCGCAGATACTAATAATGGGCAAATGTTTAAACATCAAACTTCTGTCATCTTGCATGCCTGTGAGGGGGAGCTCAGCAGAGCTAAGGCCAATTAAAAAAACAGAAAATTCAGTGAAGATTTACATTTATGTGGTTGTTACTCTGCACTGAGATTGTCCTTGTCTTTTAGGTTACCTGAAAAGCAACTGGGAAACTGCTGATTAAAAAGAAAGGTTAAAATAGCAAAGATCAAGATTAAGCTTGGTTAAAAAAATGGAAAAAAGTGTTTTCTGCAGAATAGCTATGGCAAGTTTTTGTTCTTCAGGGTAACTGAACATTTAAAGTTGATCTAGATAACATTTAGCATCAGAGCTGTTTCTTCAGTTCTAACTACATAAGGTAAATAGATGATTACTAATGTGCATGCAAAAAAAACTGGATAAGGTTGTTTTTGAAGCTTTAGTAAATATAAATTGAGGTAAACATGGTTTTTGTTATGTTTCTTCATACAATGAACAGCACACATAGAGGCAAATAAATATTTGAACGCCCTGGGATTTTGCAAATTCTCCTTAGAAATCATGGAGGGGGCTGACATTTTTAGCTTTTAGGTGCATGTCCACTGTGAGAGAAAAAATCTAAATGAAATCTGAAAATCACATGGCATGATATTTTTAATAATTTATTTTGTATGCTACTGCTGCAAATAGGTATTTGAATATTTGGTACAATAGCCTTTATTTGCAATTACACAGGTCAAATGTTTTCTGTTGTTTTTCACCAGTTTTACACACACTGCAGGAGGGATTTTGGCCCACTTCTCCACACAGATCTCCTCTTGATCAGACTGGTTTCTGGGCTGTTGCTAAGAAACAGAGTTTGAGCTCCCTCCAAAGACTTTCTATTGAGTTGAGGTCTGGAGACAGGCTAGGCCACTCTAAAACCTTTATATGCTTCTTCTGGAGCTGTTCCTTGGTTATCCTGGCTGTGTACAACCCATCTTCAATGCTCCTACTTAGGGATTCAATTCAATTCAATTCAATTCAATTTTATTTATATAGCCCAAAATCACAACAGCCAAATTCAAATAATTTTATTTCCAAAGCACCTTTCATTAAAGGGAACAGCTCAAGATGCTAAACATAAAAACAAAGAACACAAAAACACCTATCCCCACACATGCAATAAAATATTTAAATAAGCCCCTCATAATAAATGCACAAAACACAAATAAAAGAGAATTGATTATAAAAAGCTAAAGAAGAGAGAACCCAGAAGGTGCCGACCGCCCTGTCCTCTTATTGACCGGGGTGTCAGCAGTCGTCTCGATGGGCTTTGTACCGGTAATTATAAAGTAAACATAAAATCATAAGAATCATAAATACAATCCATATTGCATATATTTTTTGGGGGAGCTTTATGTGGGTAGAGGTTCACATTTATCAGGGGGAAGTTGTCTTTACGTTAAGTCATGGAATCTGGACTTAGAATCTTCTTTCTTGTGAAGCTTTTCCCTGTTACCTGTCACACCTGCTTCCATTTTTAATTTACTCATCGGCTGCTTATTAATGTTCAGCCTCAGTCCATATATCAATGAATTATTCTCTGTCAGACCTTTTCTCGTGACTGCTTTTTAATAGGATTTATATCTGCTTTTATCCTTAAGTTAATTAGTTTTCAGCTGTGTACTACAGGCTTTTAAAATAAATGTTTGAGGTTTCTGTACTTCATGTAAAATTCATGTAATATAAGTAACAAAGTCACAACATTTTCTGGTTATTTGCTTTAGGTGTTTTTGATTTCAGTGGTTTCAGAGTATTTCCAATTGGATCCATTATGGCATCTAACAAAGAATACATTTTCTTTTGTACCAAAGTCTTTTTAGCAGCTCAAAAAGAAACAAAAGCTGTTATTATTGTTTTGTCAAATTCTACCAACAACAACCACAAGTTCAATTAAAATTCATGAGATAAAGGTTGTGGAAGTAACACATAGTTTTGTTGGTTCCCAAGGAAACAGTGCTTGGTTTTGCAATTTGTATATTTCTTTTTCTTCCAAAGAAATGCGTATTGAACCAAGATCAGAGGCTTACACATGTGCGGGGTTACATGACAAGAATATTTTACCGTTCAAAGACGTGCAATCAGAGTTCTACCCTCAAGCTTACTTTTGTCAAAAGCTTAAGAATACATTGTTTGGCTTACGCTAATGATGACTTCTTATTTCCTAATGAAGTTTCATGTATTGCATTATCTCCTTTTGCATGCATTGATTTTTCCCCAACACAGTTTTCTCCCAGAGTCCAAAAACAAGTTTAATAGGTTAAACGAGGTTAAATGGCTCTAGTTGTCCTTAGAAGTAAGTGTCTAATTGTGTGTTGCCCTTAAGTTAACTAGAAAACTGTTTAAGATGTACTTTGTCTTCGCTTTGAACTGAGACATGCTCCAGCAATCCCAACTGAACCCTGCACAGGATAAAGCATGTATAGATGATAGATGCATGGAACATTTGTGACTGAATAATCATAGATTCACCAATTTTTTAGGGATTTGCTGTGTGGAAGTGACCTAAGTATGTTTGCAAGTACAGTCGAATGCAAAAAAGTATGGAAGCGATTCTGTAGCATAATTAAAAATAAAAGTCAAAACCAGAAAAGGTTTTTCATTTTCAAAATGAAGCAGCATTTTTTGACTCAAAATTAAAATGAAAAAGCAATCCACCAAAATGCTTTTCCATTTTCTACTTAAAAAAACGTTTATTCTGTGTCATAATTAAAAGGAAAATGCAAAGAGGGGATTGCATTTGCATTTTCACATCCATCATGTGAATGCTGTCGCATAATTCAATTCGAATTTGCATTTACAGAGGGGAGGCGGGGCGATGACATCAGTGCTTTCTCCGTCTGTCCGGCTGCTAAGAGACGCATGCTAGGAGCAGTGTAGCTTTGTGTTATCGGCAGAAGAGAGGGCTTTGTGATGGTTGTGAATTCCTGGTGATTGTACACAGCCTCTCAGGACTACGTAGCAGCATTTCGCCTTCTGCGGTCCTCCTTCGGACGCACCGCGGTTCGTCGGACGGAGAAGTGCTTTGTCTTCGGACCGGCAGCCGCCTTCACATAGCAGAGCGCAAAGCCAAAGGCGAAAGTACTGCTACGCAGATCTGAGAAACCCCCTGTTAATCCATTTTAATTGTCAAATTAGACATTTCTAAATGAATTTTGCTACACATTTACCAGGGAACTTTTTGAAAATGAAATGTCAAATACCATTTTCATTATTATTTTAATTAAGTGACAGAATAAGCGGTGTTAATGACTAAAAGGAAAAAGCATTTTGGCGGATTGCTTTTTCATTTTAATTTTGTCTCAAAAAATGAAGCTTCATTTCGAAAATGAAAAACCATTTCTGGTTTTGACTTTTTTTTTAAACTATGCTACAGAATTGCTTCCATAAAAAAGAAGCATCCCATTGTTTGTGAAAAAGTTTAAAGACTCACTCAAATGAATATTGTATTTTTTGGGTTGTTTTTATTATGATTTCTTTAGCTTTTTTTCTGAGGACATCTATTGTATAAAGATAATTAAGATTAACTACACTTCTAGGTATTTCTTTATTCAATTTTTTGTGAATCAGGAAGAGACGCAAACTATGCCATTTAAAAAAGGTTGTAGTTGTTTAAGTAAAATCTGCAATCGGCAGGCCACAAGCTCCCCACTTCACTACATTCTGATACATCCACTTGCAGACAAGTAGATCCACATACGTGTTGGTTTTTCTTGTCCAAGCTGGCACCTGGCTTAGAACTGTACAGCTGGATAGCTCATATATCGCTCGCCACTTTTCTCACACTGTAATATTAGGTTGGGGTTATGAAGAACTGCAAATTAGCGGGAGAGTGTAAACAGATGGATGATGGGAAATGAGAGCAGGCTTACTCCATGCAAACAATCCCACCAGTAATCTCCTGCCGCTCTCCAGAAACTATGACTTACAAAACGACACAGGTTTTTGATTTGGGCTAAAAACACCATAATAATAATTAAAACCACTGCGGGGAACTCTTTTACAATAGGTCAAAAAATGATTGTAGTGAGACTTTAACGTATGTGACAATGTGGTCAAACTTGTCATTGAACGTGTATTTTAAGCTGTAAATCTTACCTTATTAACAATTTCCATAACATTTTGTTCATTTCACAATGTTAATGTTGTATTTATTAACCTTTATTATACCATGATCCAGGTGAATTCTCTATTCTGAATGGCTGCTAGGTGTGCATTAAAAAATAATGATGCACAGTGTTAATGCTTGAAAAAAGAATTTAATAAGGCCATGAAGAGTTTTGTAAAAAAATTGGCACAGTCAATGAAGACCACTCAGCTTTGGCAAACATTTCGCAGTGATGTGAGTGATGACTACAGCCTGTTACAAACCTCAGAGCACAGTGATACTCATATTGCCCTGCTTGTGGCTCCAAACTTGAGTATAAAATTGTGCGAGGAGTGAGAGCGTTCATGTGTAACAGTGTTCAGTCAGCTTCCAGAAACTGTAATCTATTTCATTTATTAGTTTTGGAAGAAAATCCCATGTTGAATTCAACATTTAGTGTAAAAAGAAAGGTTGAACCAATACATTCATTTTTTTTCCTATTTCAGATAATGAGGCAGCAGGAATAATGTACATTTTACTTGAGGGTGTTGTGCAATATGAACTGAAATTTCTCCAACATTACCTCAAACCCAAAAGGATCTGTCTTTTGGAGTCATTATCACTGAGAATCCGAAGTTTCAATTATGGACACGCAGAGAGAAATAAAGAGGCCAAGTGGACTGACAGTGGATGAGACTTGCAAGGACCTTGGACTATAATACTATTTACTGTAGTCATGGTGTCTTGTGAGAAACACTTTTCTTATTTTTGGTGACATAGTTGAAAAAAAAAATACCTATGACTGGAGTCTATCTACTCCTCCTCCTGATTCAAATTGTGAACATTGCTTTTTCAACAAATGGTATGACTTGTTATTTGTAGCTTTTGATCAATGATTAACAAAAGCTCGTCAAATCTTTGTCTCCTTGGAAAAGATTAACTCCCAAATATCATTTTAGGCTACAATATCCACATTGTATTAAAAAGAAAAGTCCACTACTTCATGTATGGTGTATGAGGTTTGGGGCAAAATATATAGTTTAAAGATCTTTGAAAATTTTCAAACATATTACAAAGGGCTTAGTGAAAAAACACTTAAGACGGCCAGCTTGCATACTGGTAAAAGTTTTGATTGAATTTCGTCCAGCTAAGAGAAAAAAAATTGAGGATCTAGACAGAATTTGCATTACAACTCATTAATATCAACCTAATGCAAGTGTCATGAAACTCCGCTTTAGTTGCACTAATGTTGCTAAGGATATGTATCAGTACATCTGAAACCTTATTTTTCAATTCTATTTTAGGTCTGCTTAGTGGTATAAAGTCAAAAGTGTTGTGTTTAGGTTTTGGGCCGATTTGCAAATCTATTGACTTGCCAATGTGTTTTTCTTTTTAATTACTGACTAAATTAAAAAGATAAGAGATTTAGGAAGTGATGCAGTTTTTTAAGAAAGGCTTGTGATTGCCAGATGGCTTTAGACAGATGTGGGGAAAAGTGAACACATCAATTCTCGTTAATATCCTTTAACCACCGTCAGCAAGTGTCGGGAGATTTTTCTGTCATTTGCCTCAAGTTGCTTTGAATATTATTGCATTTCCTGCCCAGCTCAGTAATTGCTCTTCCTGTGAAATAGTCATGCCATGCCTGAGAGTTTTTCCCCGCCTTGTGTTAGCACGCTGCTGGGGTTGAATTAAAACAGAGCTGAGGCTGGGGCTACTGGCATGCCAACCCGGCTGAGTCCTCCACACCTAAATCTTCTTAATTCATGTTTCAGTAGTCGACCGGTAGTACATATAAGCTGGATATTTGATGGAAATGGTTGTGTGTGGGTTCTTAGGTGTGTGTCCGTAGCAACAGTAGCATGGAAACAGTTAGAAATATCATGTAGAGTTTGTTTAAGCGGGTGAGACGGTGGGAGGTGCTGGTGGGAGACCAAGCTGAGGTGACAAAGCTTCTCTTGGGAGAATATAAGAAGTTAAAGTGATTGCGTTTGCATCTCTGAGGTAGATGCTGAAAATGATGCTTCCTTTGACAAAGACTGCTTAGTAGAGGACAGGCTGGATGATTGTCACTCAACCTGCATATGACTAACATTAGGAAGGGCATTTTTGGTGCAGTTTGCCGTTTAAAAAAAGTTCAACTCTCTGCAGCAAGCTTCACCAGAAAAGTACTGCAACAGATTGAGACTTCCAATGAAAGTTCAAACTGCTGTCTGTGTGTGAATCCTGCTTTGTGAGCAGCAAAACAAAAGTGCTACAAGAAATTCTGCTTCTTTCTTGGCACACACATCAGTGAGTTTGCCACACAATCCCTTTTTTCTTTGTTATTTTCTTATAGCCAGGCTTAATTGATCTTCTCCTGAGATACTATTAAATAGAATGAAGAATGGTAAATCTTTCAAGAGTGGAGTTGTACTGGCAAAAGGAATTGTGGCCATGAAAAGTAAAAGTCAGAGAAAAGCGGTAGAGAGGTGTTGACAAGGCTGCATAGCTTTTATTGCTGCAGAATTTGAAAAAAATAATTTGTGCTTTACTTATCAAAAACTATATACAGAGCACTTGGGACTGCATCAGTGGATTAGGCTGTAGTCTGTATGTGAAAGCTGGTTTTTTAAATCCACAGAGGTACTCATCACAATCTTTAAGATTTGTCCAAAGTTTACATGGCGTTACAGCTTTTGTTGTGTCCGAGCAAACAAATTGTCAAACTTTAAATTTAGAAGTAAAGAACTGATTTTATACTTTTGATCAGACTTCATCACATTTGTAGATATTACACTTTTATTTCTCTTTCTCTTTTAGAGATACCATAGATGGTGTCAAATGAGAGATCTAAGGATGCTAAATCTGAGCTGTCTGGTTCTGTTACAAATGAGATGTGTTCTACCTGGAGGACTGGATTAGGAACTGTTATCCTTGGGGGATTCGCATCGGTCAGTGAGCTGTGACTCACAAGCAGGGACTTTATCAAAGAAATGCATTTAAAATATATTTGGAAAAATCAAAAACTACAAACCAAGAAAGTCTGGATTTCATTAAAGATGGTTTACCTTCCAAAATAGGCCTAATTCTTCTGTGAAGTTTGCTGGAGTTTACACACACATTGCACGGTGACATCTTCAGGCAAAATGTATGTAGCCTCTCAGCCTCTGGGATATGTTGGATTACTGGCATGGGTCCTGATCAAAGCTTTCAAAAACCTGCTAAAAAGATCCCCGCTCTGAAGTCCCTCTAGCTAGTTTATCCTCACTGAATCAGCAAAGGTGAGGAACAGAAGAACTCAAACAGACAATGAGGGACTTTAAGAGACGCTTAGTTGTGTCTCCCCTTTGACGGCTCCAAGCTGATTTCAGTTAGAACAAGAAACAAGCAGTATTTTCAAAGGTTTTCTTTGCTAATGCTAAATTTACATCCGGGGTGGCCGTGGTGCAGCGGTAGAGCAGCTGACCCATGATTGTAAGATTGCAGGTTTGATTCCCGCCTTGCACGCCCATGAGCCAAAGTGTCCTTGGGCAAGACACCGAAGCCCACCTTGCCCTTGGTGGTAGGCGGGCGCCCATGCTTGGCAACGGAGCCGTCACCAGTGTGTGTGAATGGGTGAATGGGACTGTGACTGTAAAGCGCTTTGGGCCTTGTAAGCATCTTACAACTTAAACTCACATTGAAATGGGAAAATACATCATTGATATTTTCAATGAAAATGTAAAAACTTGAAAGTTCCACTCTGGGAATAGTGCATTTGTGGCCCGCCTGGCATATTTTCTATAACACAAATAAACTCTTTTTCAAATGACATTTTTTTTGGTCTGCTCCTGATCAACAATTTGAATAAAGAAAAACTCAGAAAAACAAAACAAAACACAATTTTCATTTAATGTGTTGCTTGTTCCAAATTTTTAAAGCTTGTTTCTGGATTGATAACGTAGTTAGCACCCCAGAACCTCTATCGTAATAAATACTTAAATGTGACAAAGATGTTGTTATGAAAGTGAAACTATAAATGCATCTCTGTGCGCCTTCTGCTTTGTAAAACATGAGATCAGCTGCTAACTGTGAGACGTTTGCTCTCAGAACACCCCCTCTGCTTTTTGTGAGCACGTAACTGTGCTGATGGAGCTGCTTTCTCAATTCCTTTTTTTTGTGGTGCTTTTTATTTCTTTCTCACAGAAATATGTTCCTTCCCCCCCCAACCTTTTGAATTGTTTCTCAGGTTAATTGGTTGCCAGAAAATGTACAGTCTGATCAATCAGTCCAAATCCCGCAGTGAGCTGACATGTCCCATCTCATTACCAAAACAGACAATATCTAACCATTTCAAAATTCACTGTAATTGGCCTTTGCTGCGTGATGCAGTAGCTCAGTTGATTTTCATTCAATCCTAATGTTATGTTAGAGATGTATTAATTTCTTGTGGCATTTGTTAAAGTGCTTTTTTTTTTCAAAATATGTCAGACAGAAACCAATTGGATGTCATTTAGCATTCATTCCAGGTGATTTAAAAAAACCTGTTGCACAAAAAAAAAAAGAATTTGGAAATGGTATAACAAGGAAGTTGCATCTTTCTTATGCAAATTTAGAAATATTTTCTCAAAATGTAAATTTAGACATCTTTGATTAGGGATCTGTTATCCTGGAACCTGTCCTTACCTTTGAACTGTGGCTTTGAAGTTCCTCTTTCTGATGCAGTGAGCTTTAGGCTTTGAGGATGAGGAAGCTTGCTTATAAATGTACGTGTGGGTCTGGTTTTTCCCGTAATGATTGCCATAACAGCCATTATCAGGGAACCCCAAAGCCTCTTGTCTGTGGGGCCATCTATACTGTTCCTACTTGGAATTTGGTAATTGGCCTTTCTATATGTTGCCATAGCAACGTTGTGGCTTCAGTTGTTTACGCGAAAACTGTTTTAAGTCGGAATGTAACATTTTGCCTGTCTGCAGGAAATATTTGAGTGCATCAGCCACAGAACAGCTTTAAAGACATAAGAAGAAAACAAAGTGGATTGAACTTTTAAGTTCACTGTTTCACCTCACTGTGGTGGGAGTCATCCCACTCCCACCACATTCTGGTTTTAGAGTTTAAGCTGCAAACACGTTAAGGATCTTTTTGACACAGCTTTCCTTGGCCAGACTGATCATACAGATAAGGCCAGATAGAATGGGTTTACAGCTTCAAGACTGAGTTTTTCAGCCACCAGTCAATACTCAGACAGGTTGGGTGAAGATGAAGGTACTCCTCTGGCTTAAATCTGGCTAAACTTTGGTTGAAAGGCAGGTTTATATTGAGCCCATCCCCATTTAAGGAGAAATAACAAAAATCTTTGTTCAACACTCGTACTTCCACAGGCTTTTTAAATAAAGGTTGCTTTTTTCTGTGGATAGAAATAATGTGAATAATCCTGTGGTTGACCAACAGCTCTAAAAACCTTTCAGTTTGTGGAAATTTCACCAGAGGTTTATCCGCTTGAAGTCAAAGAGGCTTTAAGGTGACAAAAAGAAGTGGAGAAGATCAGCAGTCCACCCTCCACCTCCGGGATGAAAGGAGTGAATGTTCATTATAGTACCTTCTGACACTGAGCCGTGTCTGCATTGCTCTGTTGACTCAGAAGATTAGATCAGCAAGATCTGGCATTTATAGATTTCTCAGTGTTTGGTGGTTGACAGTTTGCGCATGCTCTGTTCTTTGAGCCTTTGGCTGACATATGCTGACTCTTGTGAAGTGTTACCAGGTGAGCAGTGTAATGACCTGCTGCCTTGAGAGCCAAAAAAAGGACTCGTCTGAAGAAAGACATGCAATCACATCAATCTATAAAATATCTGGGTTAGATCAACCTCCTCTGATATAAAAGAACAATTGCATGTGTCCTTTTATGTAAACATGATGTAAAATAAACTTATTAAAGAACAAGAGAACAATTAATAACTCATCAATGCCTCATCATTACAAAAAAAAGTAAAATGTCAAAAAAGATGTTGCAGTTTGTTTGTTGTAAACATTAAAATTCTGACTCTCTGAGCAGCAAAAACCTTATTTCAATATTTAGATTGGGTACAAGAAAGCTTAGCATACTTTCTGAATTGTTTATATTGTTATGCTTTTTTTCTAATATCAATGCTGAAACATCATGCATTATTACAAGGTACCATGATGAAAGTTATTTTCCCAGCAGAGATTTGAGGGTTACTGTGTTTTGCTGAGTACATGTCAATTATTTGTTGCCAGAAAATGATGCACCACATACTGACAGAACAAGCCATGATGATATGTTCTTCAGAATACCCTCAGAAAACAGAATTAAAATGTAATGAAAGTAGAGTTGGTGACAAAGTCAAATTTAACACAGTATAAACAAGTTGATAACGTTCTTGGATTTATTAGAGGCAAGTCAATTTTAGGACCATACCCCTATCCATTATCAAGAAAAGAAAGATGTTTAAGAGATAAAAAGTAATTGAAAATGTTATGAGTGCTCATATAATCCAAAATCAAATGAGAACATTTATGTTCACCTTTATGTGGTATCAAAGGACGATGAGAAGCAATGACTTGAAGCAACCATAATGGGACATTTTATTGACAGATGCAAAGTTGTGAGCAAAAAACAAAACAAAAACTGCAGGAAACGCTATTTGAATTCATGTTTTAAAAAAAAACTGATTGAGTAGTGCAATTTTCTCTTTAATTTGGGCAACACTTTCCTTTCCACCTGTAAAGGTGATGCACCAAAGCCCAGATAGATCTCGTCAGGGCAGCAGGTTGCAGGTTTTTACTCTGGAGTACAGCATATGCTTACTTTCCCTTATCTGCTGGAGCAGGAGATGCAGCAGGCAGCGTTTCCCCAAAGGACTTAAACCACTTAAACTTAAAGCATTTTGCCTCACTCGAGCAAGACTTTAGCGCTTAAAATGACAGACTGCATTTAAGGGTTTAGCTGATTCCAATCAGCATGTTTGTAATATTTAGGATAAACCTCAGTGGTAAAATCTAGGTGGGAGAATGAAAAAAAAAAAGGGTTGCTCAAAGGACAATTTTGTTTATTATCACCAACAGAGATAAGAGACAGTCAGGTATCGTATCAATGCAGTGCTTTTAAATTTGAACTCCTACTGGCTTAATGCGATCACACTACTTTTTTTGGCAATCCAATTTAGTTTCCAAACACCCATTGTTTGATTGGAGAAATTAGCCAAATTACACATGTTTTAAACACTAAGGAAACACAAGCAGTCTCTGTACTACACGTCTTTTATTGCTGAGATGTTCTAATGGTAAACCTTATATAACAGCTTGATTTCTTTGAGCGCTAAAAAGCAGCAGTAGTATGCAAAAGAGCAGTTTGCTGCATCTATAGCATGAGTAAAATGCATTGTTTGCTTCAAATTAAAGTAGGTCTGTGCTTTATCTCTCCCTCGCCATGTCTCAGTTGCTTTCTCATCTGTAGTTTTCCCACTCTCACATTTATTTTCTCCTCCATTCCTGTTCTCTCAATAGGTTTTATTCCTAAGTGCCTCACTGGAGTTTGCAGAGATCTTTTCTTGTCACAGCCCTTTAGTCACATGTGTGTGTTTCAGCAAGAAAAATGATAAAAAAACACACATTCTTGTCTTTTTGAGGATGTGTGGGTTTGCCACAAACTTTTAGAATTTTTTAGCATCTTATGCCTAAATTCTAACTCCAGACCTGATGTAAATTTTCATTAAAAATGTAAACATATTTTCTTTTATTTGTGTTTTAGAATGCTCTTTTACTGCAAATGTCCTCACAAAATAATTTGATTTCTCATCCTGTTTCTCACAAGTAGATGAAAACATCTAAACAAACAATTGAACTGTTCTTTAAATTATCCCTTTTTCAAAAGTTTTGGTTTTAATGTGAGAAAATGGGTTCAGGATTGAGCTGTATCTTCCTACTTTTTACTGATTGCCTTTAAGGTAAAGGTGAAAATGGATTTCTAAAATATAACATACACAACAATTCTCCACTTGTCCATGTGGGCGGCATTTTTCTTTGGTAGGTCGCCTAATGAAGGCTGCAGAGCCTGAGGGTCCTGCACAGCATTTGAGCTGTTTCCAGAACCACAATCTTTAGATGTTTCTTACATGTGCTGGGGTCATTCTCTGAGTTGGGAAGGGAGGATCCCTCAGCCCCTAGTACCTGTACGAAAAATAACTTGTATATGATAAACGCAGAATATATAATAAATCATATCTTTTCCATATATATATATATATATATATATATATATATATATATATATATATATATATATATATATATATATATATATATATATATATATATATGTGTGTGTGTGTGTATTTAAATACACAATTGTCTGATATGTGCAACATTTCTAAATAACACAAGTTGATTATATTACCACAACCGACTTGGCCATAAAAGGTTTTGACATTTCTATGAAGAACAGAAAACACATGATACAAATACAGTGTTCATTAATGTGTGCAGATTTATACTAAGTGTGCTTAATCTGATTTGGAAAAACTGTATTTTTCTTCTTTTTTTTTTACTGTATTTTGACACATAGATCACCCAAAGTTTTGTTGTTTATCACAAATAAAATCCTGCTTTTCTTTGTACTATATCTTCTTGCACAGTGTTCCTTAGGGGTTCCAAAATGCTGTTTATCCACAGCTGGAGATAAACTTACAAATACACAGCTCCTGAAACGACAATATCTACTTTTCAAATTTACATACACCTACACAGTCAGTGAGCAACCTGCACACTTTACTGTAACTGCCTCTTGTGAACTCTGTTTTAACCTATATGCTGTTGAGGGAGTCCATGTTGTTCAAAATAGTTACAATATTTGCTTTTTTACACAGAAAAAGGTTTATGGCTGACCTTTTTTCAGTCTTCCATTACAACTCTTTTGTTTTTACTTCTGTGGGAAGAGTCAACTAGATATCATAATTGTTGTGAAGGTAAGTGGAATGACAACAAATGTTTAATGCGATTGGTTTGTGTATCCCTATATAATTATATGTGGTTTTGATACGGGCTTCAGTGGAAAATGCCAAATGCCACATGAATAATTTCTGCTGTGGAGAACTGACAAGTGGCTCTTGCAGTGTAGTTTTTGGACTATTTCACAGCATGAGGGGAGGCTGGTAAAACTGTTGACTTTGGAGATTCTGTACCTTATTTACAGTCCTATCTCAATCTTTGTTCTGTCATCTGCAGTTCCTCAGGTTGCAGCATTGCCCCTTTTTCTTTCCTACTTCTATGTTTGCTGCAGGGTGCATTACCTCTGGAAAGTTTTTAAGTCCTATAATTTTACATAATTAATGTTCAACTCACACTATTATGCTAAAATTGATTTACTTGTAAATCAATGCACAATTTTCCTTAATACCACAGTCAATTCTTTCTCATTACATTTAGGGTGACACATTTAAGTTCAGTGAGGTTGGAGTGATAGTTTTTAGTGAAGATACATTCTTTTAATGAGTGTAATAGAATTTATTGAGATTTCATGAAGCAACTCTGCATTTGAAGCATACTCTCAAAATGCCCAAGTGCTATATTATTTATCCATTTATTAAATCCTTTGGATGCCACCTTGTTTCTGATCTTGGCTGGTTGGAACTACTCTTAACTGTGGAGATCCTATGCTGTATTACCTGATTGATCACGTGCTGTGAAAATGCTCCACTTTGACTGGGTGTCCATTTGTATTTCTTTCAACAGGTTAATATGAGTCAATATTGGTGATAAACAGAGATATTTCATGATCTTTATAAACCGTGTTGCTGAAATAATTGGATTTTGCTGGCAATCAGTGTCGAACTGATGGATCTAACTAATAAACCAAATGTTACGACAGTAGAAATGTTAAGCAGTGATAAACAATAGTGCAACATGAACAAACCTCACAGGTCATTATTTTTAATTAGTAGTCTGTTGCCTCTGACATATTTCCTAATGCTGCTGTTTGTCAGCAGATATCTGCACACGCTGATAACATTTAGCAGAACTGCTTGAGGTCAGATGTAAAAAGTGAGCCTTGTTAGAAAAAAGTAAATTAAAGTACTTTTGCTGTTTTTCATTTTGTTGGTGCTGTTTCTGAAATATGTGAGCAGACAAACTGAAATGCACGCCTGTGATGGAATCTCACAGCCCAATAATTTGTTGCTTCCCTCCAGATGGAGGAGTGAACCCATGGAAATCTCCAGTGGAAATCCTCCTGCCTCTTTGGAGTAAGGGGGAGATGAGGATGTGTTTTAGTGCACCTGAAAGGAGGTATTGGATTGTCACTTACTAGGAATCTGCTGGGACTTGGGTATCATACAGGGGAGAGGAAGAGAAAGTCAAACAAGACAAATTCTTTGGGGGATCATCAATCTACCAGACAGCTTTGTTAACACTTGACTTAAGTCAATTGTTTTCAGAGACACCTGAACGTGTCATGTTTCCAAGCATCAGCTTGATGAATACAGACAAGCATGGGGCCTTATGACAGTAATGAACGTTGGGTGTCAGAAGGAGCTCTTGGTTAGATTTATGAAATAAAATATCCAGTTTTGACTGGGAAAGCAGAGCTAGAATCACACTTAAATCATTACATCAACAGACATTATTTTTTACACTTTAGCTGTTTAAACCTTCCAAAAAAAATCATGCGTTATCTTCTGAGAATTGTTTGATTGACAGATGAAAATTAGCTGCCCTCCCACTCTTCCACCTGGAGCAGGGATGTCTCTGAAAGTAGAAAGGGGATACAAAGCACACTGTCAGTGCTGCTCATACTTATTTTTGCATTATTTCCTATAAATCCACTTCTATTGGCACTAAAGCTGAAGATTTTGAAGTGGTGCTTCAGTCAAAACCTTTCTTTTCAGAGGAGATGAACAACTAAGTAAAAATACGCAGGTTATTTTTCTTATATAAACCAGTGAAAATGCATTTAGGAACATTTGTTGTTTTGATTGCTTTGAAATCAAGTACTTTACTTATTCATTATAGATTTTGTACCTTACATGGCAGGTAAATTACTCAGAGGAAAAATGAAAAACTCTCATTTTGTCGGATGACAGCCGGAGTTTATAAATATTTTACTCAACTTTAAAGAGAGAGATATTAAAACAAAAGAGTAATTTGCTTGCAGATGTAGGTGTGTTGGTGTGTTAGTGTGTGTTTTTGTTAGTGTTAAACTGGTGCCCTCTATTGGTAAAACTGATAAAGATCACTATTCTCTCAGTACGATGTTGAGGGTTCTACCTCTTGCTTGAACCCTTTTTGCTTTTTGTGGTAGATAAAAATAAGAAACTATTCAGTCTAGATAGGAAGTTTAGAAGTTTGCTAGTATTTAATGCAGTAGTTCAACTAAAGACTGTGTTTATTTGATCAATATTGGAAAGGCGTTTTTTGTGAATTAGAAGGCTGCCATCTAGGGTATGGACAGTGGCAGTGCAGGTCCAATGGAACAGACCGGATAAATTAGATAATAATGGAAGGAGACCCCCCCCCCCATACAGACATATACACACACTTATACCTCTTTTAATTAAGGTTGCATGTCCTTTTAAAACAAAAACATGCTCTCTAACATCCCTTATGGTTGACTTGCATCTGACTCATTGGTCTCACCAGTCCTCAGGCAGGGCAGCAGTCAGTGAGGTGGATGTGTTCATTGTCAGTGCAAAAGACTTACTAACTGCATGGCGGTTCCGTACTTAGACTGTTATCTCATAGTCTTAAGACATTATGTCCATATTGTGCGATTGAAAGATTGAGGTACTGTTTGTGTTTTCTCATGCTAAATTCCAGCAACAATCTCTTTCTTAATCAAGTTCTTGTTTTATGTCCAGCCTCTTGAGTGTTAGAGGAGTGTTCTGCATTGGCATTTTTGATACTTTATTGCATGATGCAGCTGCATTCTGTGATAGCTTTTAGTGATTACTAAACTATATTTAATGTGTTTTATGACGGTAGCAGAACTCTGTTCTGTCATTAATTCAAACCTTAGAAGTGTTTTCCTTTAAAGTCCTTTTTTTCTATTAAAAGATCACATTGAAACCATCTTTAGTCTGTAGAAAAATGTCAGATCTCTCTCAAGAGAAGAAAAAAAAACCCTGCTCTGCTCCTGTCTTTTGTTAAAACTGGGCTTTTTGTGCTTCATTCTTTAAATAACTGAGTCACTGAGTGGTTTAAAGTAGAAACAGCAAGCAATAAGAGACAATGCCTCTAAAATGTAAGAAACCAAAACATGAAGTTTTGATGTTTTGAATGTTCAGAATGAACCAGAATAGCTATGTGCTGTTAAACTGGGGTTGAAATATATTGTTCCCATTATTGTTCCCCAAATTTACATTTTTCTATTGCAATTTATCATAAATAGTTTTCATCTTTGTGATAAACGATGACAGTGATAGACATCCTCATTGACACAGTAAAATGGCTAAAAACATTAATTCCTCTCTTAACTGAACTTCCTTTTTATATTCAATTTAATTCATAATATTCATTGAAATTGATTTTCTAGAGGGTTTTTTTTCCTGCTAAATTAGTTTTTTATAGATAAAAATAATCTGGTATGAATCTGATTGAATCATTTGTTGTTTCGTCTGCATCAATAATTGCTGTTTTACAGTGATGAAAATTCAACATAACCTCCATCACATGATGCAGATGCAGAGAGTGGGGTAGCGATGCTCTAATGAGGTGTTGCAAAGGGCTTTGCACATGTGACAGTCACATCCTCAGACTCTGTCTTTAGTGTCTTTCTAAACTGCTTTACAGGATTTTCTGCATAATTGTGTCTCACGTGTAGATTTGTAAGTAGGTCGCACTCCTCTCTGTTGCATCTGCTGCAAGTTGTTAAATGTGCTTCCATCTTCAGTCATCATCTGAATTCACTCTGAGCTTTGACTCCCATTCCGCATACAATCACCTCACGGTGCCTCATCACATCTCTTTCCTCTCTTTTCATTCTCTCCATCTTCCCTCCACCCTCTGTGTCTCTCCATGCTGTTATTTTTTCCCCAAGAAATCTTCTCCTACATCACATCTCCATAGTCTCAATTTCAGCTGGTTCATCTCTTGTTTTGGATCTTATTATTTAATCTTTCCTCTCTCCTCTGTCTCTTTCTCCCTCTCCCGCTTTGTCTATGTGTTTTCATCTTGGAGACAGGAGTGTGCATGCAGCCTCAAATTTAAGTCACTGCTCTGCTTTTGCGCTCTGCGCTACGCTCCTTTCCTCTCCTCTCCCCCCTGTGCTATACTGCGCTGTACTGCACTGCACTGCACTGCTCGTCTCCCATCTCTCCACATCTCCATCCTTTTTGCTTCTCCTTGTCACTTTCTCTTCATCCACCTGCATTTCTGTTACACTGTTCTCTGCTCCATCGCTTGGAGAAATACTGTCCACTGTGGAGTTTTTTTGAGCGCCAGAACTGAGCTTACTCCAGCCACTTTTCAGAGGAGGAATCGCATGCTGCTGGTGCACCAGGTTTGACTTTGCTTGGATTCTTGGGATCTGAAGGAGCTGGAGAAGAGAGGACGACAGGCAGGGGAAGAGGGTGGCGAGAGCTTGGGGAGCACAGGCTTCAAGGTGGTGGAGGCGGCCAATGGTTGTCCATCGAGGGTCATGCACTGGGACTTGTGTGCATTTTGTCACTTGGAGTTGGAGATCCTCTCCCATTTTTGCCCCCTTGGTGGGGCAGCGTTAATCCTGGTGCCGGGAGAAGCTACCAGGCACCAGTGGCTGCAGTGTGAAGATTGGACACCATGAACCAGCTGGACGCACCACGGCCACTCAACTGGACCATCAGAAAACTATGCCATGCAGCATTTCTGCCATCTGTGCGCCTGTTAAAGGTAAAAACAAAGAGATTGAAAGTGAGAGAAGAAAGACTGGAAGTGAACTAAAATACACATGCCCAGAAGATGTGGTAGAATATGTCAGGCAGCCCTGCTGCTGTCCAGCTGCCTTACAGAAGGAGAGAGGTGTGAGCATACATTGTGGATGCTGAAGAAGTTTATGCCGTGGCTGTTATTTCTGTTGTGTCCACTTCCTGATTAAATCAATTAACGTGCAGCAGTCCCTGAGCAGGAAGAGGGGGTATAATGCTGCTGAAAATAAAGAGAAGTAGGGCAAAGCAGCCAGCATAGCACTATCAGAGGGGAGCTTAAGGGTTTGGAAGTATGGGGATGCGCAAAGAGTGGAGGATAAAAATGGAGACAGGGGAAATGAGGGAACATGATGCTTGGGAGAGACAGTAAATGGGACAGAAAAAGGAAATGGTGATAACAAATAAATAAAACCAAATGGTTTTCTTTATATTAAAAATATGAGAAATCAAAATAAAAAAAATGAAATAAATGGATGATTAAATTTATTTAAATGCAAAAAAAAGCAATAAGGTTGCAGAGAAGGTGAAGGTGGAAATATGACCCATCAACAGATAAAGAGTGAACAAGCCAAAGAAGAAGGAAGTGAAGATTAAAGGTGGATGACAAATTGAGAGAGGATTTATTTTAAGGGATGTGTGAGCATGAAAAAAAAATCAAGGAGCTTCAGAAGGGTGCTGGCACACACCACAAAATCTCAACAGATAAAAATAATTCTCCTGTGTTTGCCATTGTTAAATTGATCGTGAAGTTCTTGTATATTTTGAAAGATCTCATCTTGTCACGTGTAGTCCATGATTGAATGTCCCCTCACTTTTGCTTCATTTAGTTTTTTGGAAAAATCAGTTTTAGTTTCCTTAAATCCACAGTAAAAAAAAAAAAAAAAAAGAAAAGAAACATGGTGGCAATTTTAACCTCAAATATTATCTTTTATGAGTGATGCTCTTTTATAGACCAGTTACAGGCACTCTATAAGAAAGGCTATTGTTGGAGGTCCTGAATGCCTATTCTTCTCTCAGCTTTGATCTGGCTTTATCAAAGTGCCTTGCAGAACAGTGGTGCTGTGATGTCGAACCGCACAGCCAAAGTGCATTTGCTTATGTGTCATGCATTTGCATTTGTAAAGCCTGGTTAAATGGATATCATTGTAAACCTCCATCGAATGCTCATAGAGTCAGTTTGTGTGTCTGTGCCTGCTGGTGTCTGATGATGCACAAAGTGCTCCTGCAATGTAACACGTGCCATGGCACTTAAATGAGGATGTTCTTTCGCTTTAGGTGAGTTTGGTTGTATCTGTATGTGGCTGTGCATGAGAATATTTAATACATTGATTAAATATTCTCTTCATAAGTCTAAAGCAGCTGCATTGGTGATTGCATCATTGGCACTGGGCTGTTTAAATTCCAGAGATGATCTAAAATTAGTGCATGTCTTTTTTTCAGTGTTTTATTTCCACAATGTCCAGCTTTTAGTTGCTCAGATTCTTCGCTCCTTATAGCCTCGAGTTGCAGCAAGAGCAGTAAGAATTTAGCACCACGGGTGACACTACACTACAGGGGATCGTGGCTCCTGAAGCTCCATTTATTGAATGTGAAATCTGCCAGGGGATGTCAGACTGTCATTGTGAAATTAACCTAACAGTCTGACATTATTGTGAAAACTATTCCTGTGTGACAAGCATTTTCTTCCCTTTCTAACCCCAAGCCTGCCACATGCATGCTGTCAAATGCAGACCTAAGTATGTGCACGTGTAAGTGTGGCTACAATTTAAAGACTGCCAGAGATGTTTGCTGTTCTCCTCTGGCTGGAGAACATGTCCGACAGGTTGTGTGTGTTTACATGTAGGTCTTTGCACACAGCTTTGAATGTGGAACAGTAGTAGCATCAAAGTGTTGTATCAATGCTTGGGTGTGAGCATATGAGTGGACAAATTGTACATTTGTTAGGAGCTGAAGCTTTTCTTTTTTTTTTTAACTGTAAAAATATTGATTCCTGGCATCCCCCGTAGCAAAATTGATATTCCAGTTTTCCCAGAACTGAAATGCAAATAAAAAAATAGAAATCTTCTTTTTACACAAAAAACGACCTGACAACCAATGTTTTGTCCACCATCTTACCTAACAAACATCTGAACTGTTTTGAAAAACCTCTTGGCTACATAGGGTTTCAAAGAAGGTGTGATAAAATGCTTGAGCTTGTGCATTATTGGAGAAATAATAATGCAATCGATCTGACACCTTTAGGCTTTTGTACAGGTTGGTTACATGGAAACAGACCTCTGAGATCTACTTTCAACCTTGCATTGCAACTTTAATGCTTCTGTCAGTCCTCTCAGTTTCAAACACATTCTTGTCTTTGAAGTTTCTTGATGACATCTTATTCATTTTGAGTCGCTTCTTTTTTCTCACTACTGATCATCGTGCCATAATTCTCATTTGCTTATCAGTTCTACTTTGCATCTTCTCAGCTTCAAAAAACACTTTTACACATTGTGGTTTTGTACAGTAAAGGTGTGAAAAAGGTGTATAAAGCTTGATTTCCCTGCCTGCTTTTCTTCATAAAGTTGTCTATTTCTAGCCCTTCTTTCTTGTCAGTTCCTTGCTTGTTTTCTCTCTTGATGTCCCGTATGTCTGCTTTTTTCCTTTTTCATCATTCTTCTGGCATCTGTCTTCTTGTAAATTTTGTTGGTCTCTTTTCCGTGATCCCAAAGTGCATATAACTGTTTTGCCTAAAATACATGAGAGGATAAATTTGCTGCAGAAAACAATGTAGGTACTCTAAAATAAATCTGTTACATAAAGTGGTACACTGGGCTTTATTTAGTTGAAGATTTTCGTCAGAAGTGACAACATTCATCTTGAAAAAACAATTCTGTTCAGTGATGTCTATTAAAAGCTACTGTGCTTAATTTAGACATCCAAAATACACCTATGAATGAGAAGCAATACTTTTTTCCCCATAGATGGCACTACTCAACTTTTTTATTTTTTTGCTTTGTTTTTACACTGGGTAAGTTAATTAGACAACAGCAAGAGAAATTTCTAAAAATTAACTAAACATTAAATTTGGTGCATTTAAAGCATGCTAGATGACCATGTTGCTGCAGAAATACACAACTATATAAATCTGACTGATAATTTTGATTTCAAAGAAATATTTTTGTTTATTTTTTTTTCTTAGTTTTTTTTTTCTTAGAATGAATGATGCACTTTAAGTGTTAAAGAAAAGTAGGAGAACTTTTTAGTCTTTCACATGTTTTCCTCCAGTTTAAAGGTCCTCAGAGTCACAGGATGAGTCACAACTTGCTCGTCTACGTCTTCATTATCCAACTAATTATCTATTTGTAAGATTTCAATTAAACCATGAATATTTTTATTGAGCCAAAACAAAAACATAATTTGCCAATTAACCTTTCGTTCCTTTATTCAAGAAGGACAAGACGATGCATGTCCTGTTCTGTTCATCGTCGAATAACACTACAGGGCGCGAAACAGGCTGTTGGTGAATTTATTTTGTTTTGCTGATATGTTTGGATATTTAAACAAGCAAAGGGCTCGAGGAAACAAAGCATTGTGCTTTTTGTACTTTTGTTCGAATATTTTTGTCCTGTATTAATACAGCAGATAGCAGCAAATGATTCTACCTACCAGTGTGCTGAATAATGCATGAGGGCTGATGTTGAAAGCACCTGCAGATTCAGAGTTGACGCATAATTTCCCAAATCACCTCCAGCTCTTATTGTCAAAATTTGTTGTGTGCCAGCGTACGAGCCGCAGCTACACACAGCTAACTCACATATTGGTCTACTGACGGTGCACTAGATCTGAATATTGACCTTTGCGTTTGAGCTGTTGGGGGGAGTCCTCCAAATGATTGGAAGCTGTTTAATTATGTATGAGTACCTTATGTCCCAAATAAGCAGATTAAGAACTCACCAGAAATAAAAGAGCAGTGTTACTAAAATTCCTTGTCTTCATGTTTACCAAGGCTTGTAGGGGAATTTTTTTTGTTTCTGGTGTTGAGCAGATGAAGAGCTTTATGCTGTTGCATTTTCATCTCTGTAAATATTAGGAGTACTGCACAACCTAACCTTTGAAGTACTGGTACTTTAACCCCAGCATCCCATGTTGCAGCTCTGAAAACACAGCAATGTTCCTGTTACTGTGAATTTGTTTACATCCCCCAAACTATTACAGTGTAAACAGGGGAAGGAAATATGTTTATCCATTCTTGCCAGGAGTCAGGGAAACAAATTCATCTGACAGTCACAGACATTTAGCATACATCAGAAGCAGGCATTGCAACTTTGAGATACAAAACTGGTATGTTACATAATCTATCTGCATGAAAACTGTTCTGTTCATCATTTGTTAGATTGAAGCTGGACTGGTATTTATATCCATAGTCAAAAATGATAAAAGCTTCCATCTTGCTCGACATCAAGGTAACATTTGCAGCCAAAAATGCCCCGTGGTGTCAGCTATAAATGTGCTTTGGAAATAATTACAAGTAGACTGGTGTCCCTTTCATATCATTTTTATCACTTTACTGATCTGATCACCTGCTGGGGATTATTTCTTTTTAAGTTCTAGTCTTTTTCTTAATGTTTTGCCTAGAGTTTTGTAATGCAGATGGCCTGTAGCACTATAGAGCGACTGTCCAACTCTTGAAAGGTGGCTGATTGGATTCCTAACAAAATAAACATCCTCAAGAACTCCATGAAATTTTCTTATTGCATATGATGTGTCCATAAACCTGTGAGTGTGCATAGACTAAAAGCACTTTATATATCCCACATATGATTCCACCTTTTATGAAAGGTTATGACTTAAGAGCATCAGAGCTCTGGTGGCCAAATTATGAGAGTTATTATAAGGAGATCCTGTGCTGACTGTGAGTTTGAACCCACTGGAGGTAGATTAGACCAAATGCTTACTATTAGTTTTTAATTATTATTATTTTTAACTTAACATCTTGTGTTTCCACATTAACAATATTGTAAAACTCAAAAAAATCCACCTTAAAATCAGCTGGTTAACAATCCTCTTTGTAGGGAACCAAAAAGATAAATCAGGTCAGCAGTAAGTCAATAAAATAATCAATATATTCCCATTAGATTGCCCTTTCATAACTAGTAGACTCTAAGATCACATTTTCATCAACAACACTAATACAGATGTAGCAAGGATTAAGCCAACATACATAGAAAAGACCCAATGAAAAAATTCAGACAAACCAGTAAAGTTTAGAATCCAGCACCATGGCTAGCGCCAAATTGTACTGTGTGATGTCACTCACTCCCTCCAAAAAAGGTTCTTGCACTGAAATGCATGTCTAAACAAACTCTAATTAGTATAGGCTTGTTACATTACACAGCACTTCAGTGAAATAGTTACACTGTGCGCACAGTTTCTCCTGTTGTCGCAGTCAAATGGGACATTATAGTTCTTTTCAGGGTCTTTTATTAGCAGCGTTATTCATCTGATGAAAATTAATTATTAACAAAGAGAAAATTGTACCTTTCTCAAATCATTATTTCTCTCTCTTTGCTCAAAAATTGATTTTGTCACCCACACAGTATTTGTAATGACTGCAGAACACAAAAGCAATTGTTCTTGTCGAGTTCACAAGTTTCAGTGTGTGTACATCTGATGCGTTGCACAGCCTTTTAAAATGTGTAGTGATAGTTCCTCTTGCTCAAACCTCAAGGCAAAGCCATTAAAGTGGAGTTACGGGCAAATCCATGTATGTCTCAGCATGTGGCAGTTAGAGAATAAATGATATGGCCTCAGTAATTCTAGTGTGAATTGAAGCGTCATAAAATGTATTTTACTTATAACCTCACATGAATCTCATTTAAACTGCTGGTTTACTGTAATACAACGGGTCTATTCGTTAAAGTGTTTAGCATACAGGGAATAATTTTATTTCACAGCCAACCTGACTTGTTTCTTACCTGGAAGGGCCATTTCTCATTTTAAGACACAAACTAGGAGGATTGGAAATTATTATTTCTATTCCTTACTCTTTTCTAATGTATTATTTTTACTACTAAATACGATGAAATATTTGGGGCTGTACACACAGGGATGTGTAGCATATATAGTTACAGTAGCTTTTCTATATTTATCAAAAAAAATTTTTAAAAAGAGATTATTATTTTAGGCTAAAGTGCACTCAAAGTTGTTTGGGTCCAGTCAATCTTTAGACTACGCATCCATTATTGTTACAGTCAACTTTTAGCGTTCTGTTGAAAAAGTGTCTGCCCCCAACAAAAATATCAAACACTTTGATGCGTCAAAGCCGGACATTAAACTGTGACCTCCAAAGTAAAAGCTAAAAGTAAAGGTGTTTAATGATATGAGGAGAGCTGAAAGACGAATAATTTTTTCTGACAGATGGAAGCTTTCAAAAAAATTTGCTGACACAAGAGTTTTGGAATAGTACTGTCTTCTACTGCCTGCAACAAAAGACACAAATGAAACCTAAATTTGCAGTTGCACACGGTTAGTTTGAACATACTTTTGCCACAATAAGTTTGTTGGCTCCAATCACTTAGACAAAAAGTTGTAATTATCCTCATAATTGAATCCTCTGTTTAGTACCAACGAGGCCAGAGTCTAAATATCTCCACATCATTGCATTGCTCTCTTCAGCTCTTGTCAGGTGTAGACTAGAAAAACCTTTTGTTAAAATTCCCAAACAGTTTTTTTTTAACAGATTGTCAGAGTCAACGTGGGAAAATGATACTAAATTTTAACACCGTCTGACAAAGCTCTAAAGGCAAACTGTGATCACATGCACATCTGTTTTGTAAAAATGAAAGTTTCACCTCTGTGTCATTGTTGCCACAGAACAATCCCCCCCCTTCCCCTCCCAGTTGCTAAGAGCTCTCTGTATATGCACTCTCTTGCTAGCTTACAGCCCCTCACAACGCCAACATAACAATAGTGCCGCAACAAAAATGGAGAGCAAAATTTGATCTATCCAGCTGTACAGTTTTGAGCCAGATTCAAGCTCAGACGATGAAAACAAGGACGCATGTGGATCTATTGTCTGCAGGTGGATGCATCAGAATGGAGCAGAGCATGGAGCTTGTGGTCTATCCAGTGTATTTTCTACAATACAACTACAATTTTTCAAACTGCGTGTTTTTCATCTTTTCTTTATACATATATCTTTTATCATAAAAAAAATGCTGCAAAAGCATGTTAAAACACCAAAAAACACGATTTTCATTGGACTTGGTCTTTAATTGTAATTATAGGACTTGGGATTCACTGTGCATTTGGTTTCCACTCGGGGAATTGTTCCAGGTGTGAAACTGCAGAATGTCTCTTCATAAATGTTTCTAGTTAGAAGTACTGAGAGAGATGTATCCTGTTGGTTACAGCCTTCAGAATGAGAGTAACTATTCCAACTGTTGACTCCTGCACTATTATTGCATCTGTTTTGTTCAAAGGCTCAAAATAGTGAACATTTTCTTTACCATTCATCTTGTGAATCTGACTGAATACTTCTTACATTTTTTTAATGAAAAAATCTGTATTTGTGAGAATTTGTTTCTTTTTGGTTTAAATTTCTTACCATGAGTGATGATTTGTGTTCAGTTATGTTCCGTTTTCCAAATTTTCTAATTGTCCTTGAAGTCACTGTAACACCAGGTTTCAGTTTCCAGTCACCACAGCTGTTTCTGTTGAATAAGTCAGGAGTTTAGGTTCCACTTTTGTAAAGATCATTTTAAGCGCCTCAGTTTTCCACCTGTTTTGTTTCTTTGTTCAGGTTCTTCATTTGTCATATTTGTACATTTTTATTTTTCTCATTAATTTATTGCTTCTGCCTTCTATTCCTTCTCACACCTTCATTTCTGACTGTATCTCCTTCAAACTTTTGAATAATTTTCCGCTTTCTACTTTGATATGAATCTGTTATGCAGATATCCAGAACATCAAATGAGATTGACTGTTTTGTACCAGAGCACACACACCAACATGGATTTTTTCCCTCCACATTCAGAATTTCACTTTGGTTTTAATGCTTTGTCAGCAACACTCTTTCACTGTGTTTACTCTTTGTGGTGAGGTACAGCACTTGCAGTGAATTATCTTCAATTTTTATGATCTTCTTCAAGCCATCAGTGACATCTTAAATCATACTTTAGCAGCTTTAACTCCAGTGAAAGCCTCCTCCAGAATGTGTCCCTGAGGTCTTGTATGTGGATGAGCTCAACATACATTGGAACTCACACATATGGCAATGGGCATGTGCACACTTCTGTGATTAGTCCTCTGTCTTTGCAAATGATACTCAAGTCAAGTATGTTTGCTTGCCAGCAAGATGGAGGAAAAAAGATAAGCTGTGGAGGTGGCAGATATTTTTTTTCTCTCTGTATAATGATAGACAAAAATACTCATGGAAAAAGACACACGAGCAGGCATGTGATTCAGCATGAAGGGTCTTTGAAGATCAGCTGTACCACTGAGCCTTAATATTTAAATACGGAGAAAAAAATGGGTTGGAACCTCATGTGTTGCTGTCAGCCTCAAAGGCATGCCACATGAATGCAAATTGTGCGCTCTATTTCTCTTTTCCCATTCCATGTTCCCTCGCATCACAACCTTTATTTCTGTGACATCTCGTCTCCTCTAACCTCCAACTGCTGATACCTTCTGTCCTATGGATTGGCATGACCACCTGTTTTTCAGCCTGTGACAGAGCTGAAGGATCACGTTTAGTAGAGTTTTGAACGAATCACACTTTTGCAACAATGTTGTGTTTTCCAACCAGGAAAGTGGAAGTACTTGTGATAAAGGTGCTCACGAAACAGAGGAACAAAAGTTTTGTCACATGTTCTTTTTTTGTGGTAATGTGTGACAGTGCAAAAGTCTTACATGTGTTTGAACCAGCCACCGAATGACGTGTGTGTTTGTGTGGCAGGGAAAATGAAATTTAACAGTACGGCCACACCGGGCTATTTTTGTCCCTCCATCCATCTCTCCAACCGTCTCGTGCTTTCACAGTTCTAAATGTCTTCCACCACCCCTCCTCTGTCACTCCTACCCTTTTTCCTCACCTTCTCCATCTCCCTCTTTCCTCTTGTCCAGTGCATTCAACATGTCTTAGGACATGTCAGTTCAGTCAAATCAGTCTACACTGTCAATATTCCACCTCCATGTATAAGCAATACCTCCATCTTCCACAGAGGCTTCCCCGAGGGGATGCCTGTCATTTGGCATCTCAAAGGTTGTTAGAACAGTGCTCCACTTTGACTTTCCAAACGCAATCCTAGCCTAAAATTATCTCTGCAAATCCTTTTATAAATCATTTCCGCACACCACTTTTTAAATGCAAAATTCAGCACATTATGTCCTCTGTAGGGATGTATTTAGATGTGTTAAAGAGGATTTTTTTCCTCCACTGAAGTTATCACAGTGAACAGAAGCCTTTGCTTTTTTTCTTCTTGCCTTAATAGCTCTGGTCTACAGCCATATATAGCTATCTCCCAAAGCTAAAATAAAAATAGTTTCAGTCCAAGTGGGGCTCATAGCATCTTACAAGAAAAGTAGTGGATTAGCATTTACTGGACAAGAGAGATATTGGAAATCTGCATAATGCGGTTTGGCCACTTGTATGAACAGCTGCTGTGTAAAATCTTGAGTATTCTTGGTTTTGTTGACAGCTTGTTGGCCTTTCAGGTAAAAAAAATCAGAATGTAGCTTTCCTTGAGCCTTTATTAAGCTTGGCTGACAATCAAGCATCTTTTGTGGAAGATATTCTGTGCGTTGTACACACACGTTCCATTTTACTCTCTGTCCTTAAGAAGCACATGCGGCAGGCACAGTGTGTCCCAACAAGGTGTCTACCTTGATAGTCTGGCAGAACATAAAGCGGATTATTCACAGTGAGAACAACCAGAAACTTAGGGCAGATTGATGGTGCCACCTACGTGTCCGTCAGTGTCGATCTCACCCCACGCAGACTGAAGGATTATGGTTATTCAGCCATCACAGACAGACGTATGTGCAGTCCTCCAGAAAGCTAACAGCACGTGGCTCTTAGAACTGACAGGCAAATGCTGAGAGGAGATGATCACAACGGATTTCATCACAAAGTCTAAAAAAAAAAAGTCAAAAGGAAAATATATATATATTTCAGCAATTCAACGACTGCCCCCAAGTGACAGTAAGAAGCTACAACATTCATTCGTGTCTGCCAAGAACTGATGCAGAGCACATGCTAACCATGCCAAAGCAGCTCAGCTCTCTTTGCTCGCTTTTCAGCCTGCTTTCAAGAGAAGAGTGGGTAACATTTTTATATTTCAGATGGCAAAAAACAGGGAAATCTTGAAAAATAAAATAAAGCAAAAAAAGACAAGTTTGAAATAGGTTTTGAGACTGTATTTTTGACCACTGTATTTTTAACCTTCAAATTTATTTCAGATCCTGAACTGGTTGGTAAACCATTTCCATGCTGATCACTGTAAAGTAATGACAGAGGATACAACGGCTGATTTATTTAAGACAATTGACATATTTATAAAAACATGTATTTCCATTTTGTCATTATTATTCCTAGTGTATTTTTTTACTTATACAAATTATTTATTTATGACATTAAAATATCTGTTATAAAGTGTAACTTTGTCCATCCAAAGACCTGAATAACATGCAATCATGTGCTGGCTGTGCCCTCTGAATGAAACCTAATTCAAGCTGCTCTAAAAAAGGGATGTACTTTTTCCAGCACAAATGACCCACGATTGTGTCCCACAATCCTTACAGCTGCTGCCTTTTTGGTGCACGTTTCTTTTTGAGAAATGCAGCTAGACGAACATGCACATTACCATGACCTTAGGCTGATGTCTTAGCAACAGGAAGGCAAAAAACTGCATGATATAGGGGAGTCTGGTAGAGGGAAATAGAGAGCTTGTTGAAACATTGAACTCTCTGGCATGTCTTATGGCCTTTGTGAAATGTTTCACATTCTACAGCTTTGCCCCAAAGCTGCAAGAGACCCATGGGACCCACCGGAATCCGGGATGTACATACAAAATGTAGACGTGAGAAAAATACAAGAAAGCATGCAAAAATTAAACATGAGACCTTTGTGCGCAAATATGCACTCACCGTGGCGTTTTGACTCAAGTATATGCATGTTTGTGGGAAGGCAATTTCTCCCATGAATTGAACAGATTGATGGAACTGAGCAGGATAGTGATGTGGGAATTGAGGAAAAAAAGCAATTAAAGTGGCAGTCATATGGCGGTGGCGCATCAGAGCCGAGGATGTAGTCAACCCCTGGTTCAGTTACACTTAACTTCTGATGTGTCATTACAACAAGCCAGATGAGCCAGGGTCAGGCGGTCAGGTCTCTGTGTGATCCTAACACGGATACAAATCCAGCATGGAAACAGCGGTTACTTTAGAGAGCTGGACTCCACCTCCTGCATGGGGTAAAGCAGCTGCAAAACTTTATTGGAAATAAAAGGGCAAGAAAACCTTTTTATTTTTATTAAAAGCTAACTGAAATAAATAAATAAATAACAAACAGCTTTAGGATATAAACAAAAAAAGTTGCTTTCAAGAAGTTGCGCTGGCAGATAATTTCAGTGTATTTTCACTATTCTGTTTGCAGAATTTTTCTCCTACAAAGTTGCTACCTGCTTGTTAGCAAATTCATTAGTTCTACTTGCTGAAAAGGGAGATTTTCAGCTGTTTCTGTGAGGTTGAAATTGTTCTAATTTTCTGATTGTGGTATTGTTTAGTTTTGACAAAGTAATTGACATATTTTAATATACACAATGTAAAAATGATTTTGTTAAGAAATTGGAGCACATTCAAAAAACAAAGAGGGAACACAATTGCAGATTTTTGATCCAAAGAAATCTATGTATTTACATTTTCTCCCTGTTCTGTATTGAATGTTTAAGAGAACTGAATCGAATGTGTAACGTCTCCTGTAGAAAACGGCTTATTTCCGGTGTAGATACAGTTCGGCCTGCAATGAGTGTTCGGGGCCCTGCCACTAATGATGACTTAACACGATTTGATTGGCTGTACGTTGGTCTGATGACGTTTAAGATAGTGATGGGTCTGGACAAATTACGGTACAGTCGTAGAAGGAGAAATTGCGAGTTCCGTTGTAAACAAACAAAGCTGTGGCATAGAGCGAGAAGATCTTCTAAATGGGCTTTTAACATTGTTATGATTATTATTAAGTGCAAGTTTGCTTATTTTTTAAATCCATGCGGCCAGTGGTTTATTATTGGAAGAAGGGTTAGGATTAGGTTAATACGTGCTAACAACATTTACCCATAGATGAACTTAAACTGGAATTACATCAGCCTTTATTTTGTCTGGACCTGACTGGTAACACAAATTGACACGATTGTTTACACGGTGTCTCAGGACTGTTCATTCAAAAGCCTCCTCCGCCAGCTCACACACCATCCCAAAGCTGCTCCTCTGCTTGGAGATACAAATCTCCCGGGAGACACGGTTCTCCTGAGTCCGGCAGCTCGCTCACCTAGAGCGGCCAGACTGCGGTCCGAAGCCTCCTCCAGAGCGCACACCATAACAAAGCACCCTCCCTACAAGCTACGAGTCTGGCTGCTCTGCTCAGAGACAAGGTTTGCTCGCATGGAGCAGCTGGTTCATTATTTATTCACAGTCCAATTCTAATATACAGTCATTGTGTGCACCTTACACAGTTCTGCTGTGGAAGTTTGGATATTCTTTACACATTTATTTAATGTGTCACTTATCAAAAAATCAATCTGTTATTTACTTATTAAAAGTAAATAACAGAATTTACAACTATGCTGGATGTGATGGATGGTTGCCAAAAAACCCCAAGGGGCTTAACATGTGGCAACCCCCATTATATGTCTATAAGCTAAAAAAAAAAACAATATTGTAAGCTAAAAACAATACATATAAAATCAATATATTCAAATTATGCACTTACATACTTATATCAAGCTAAAAAAGACATTCCATTAGAAAACTACCAGTATTAAGAAGAAACCTTTTTAGAGCTTTTTTTTTAAACCAAGTTTGTGAAAGTTCTTTGAAAGGGGAAGGAAGACTGTTCCAAATTTTACATCCTCTGTATAAGACACTAAACTGAGTTATGCGAGAGAAATGTGCTCTGATGAGACAACCACCCCGAGTCGGGTATTCATGAAATTCACTATTATAATTGAACATGTTGGTGAAATGTTGAGGAATAAGTTTTCCAACAGATTTGAAAACAAACTGACCAGTTTGAAGTTGGTTAACTTGATAGACACTCAGGACACTGGCCTGACGAAATAAAGGTTGAGATGACTGTCGATGTCCTACATTAAATATTATTCTCAGAGCTTGTTTTTGTAGACGCAGAGTAGGTTAAAGTTTAGTTTGGTGTGTGCTAGCCCAAGCAATATTACAGTAACTAATATATGGATATATCATTGAATAGTACAACATAATTGCAACCTTTGTATTCATCAAATGACGGATTTTACCTAGGATACCCACAATAAAACATTTTTTTATCTTGTCATCTATTGAATGCAGCCATGTTTTTCACTCATAACATATGCCTACGCATACCAGAACCCCACCACCATCATGGGCAACTCGACAACCTCAACTCCATGCAAAGGGGTTCTGTTGCTCTGCATGAGGCAATAACACAAAACAGAGTGACAAAGCGAGACATTTATTACTATTAAACAGTCTGTTATATAGTCTGACTCCCTATACCCATATGACCCTTAAACTAAATGGAAAGTGTATTGTGTTGAAACAGCCACATCCATAACTGCATGTACAGTAAGAGGTGCTAAAATTAACATATAACATGAACATTATTAGTTTCAGTGTAGTAAAATTGTCTTACAGATTATTCTAAATATACGTTTCATATTGAAGTTGCAACTGCAGGGTTATATTCATGGCTCTTTGATGGTTTTTCTTTCTCTTTTGCTGTTTCCCATTCCATTTTCATCTCAGGTGTGCCTGTTTTCCCCCATCTGTCTCTCTTTCTCTCTGTGTGTTTTTGGCATAGCTTTCAGCTCCCTGGCAGTCTACCTCCACACCTGTGTACCATCACATCATTATCCTGTAGTAAGTCACATCAACTGTAGTCTGCCCTGCACCCTGTCAGATTGTTGTTTTTGCATGTCCTGTAACGTCTACTGCTTTCTTTTGCTGTAGAGAATCTTTTGAAATTTCTTAAAAATTCTGTTTCCTCTGTACCCAGGAATTCATTCATAACTTCTAAAATACTTAGTTTTTAATATATAGTGGGTTTTTTTTCAAAGAAGATCACATGTGATTTAAGTGTTATTGAGCTAAACATCCTGCTGTGAAGTATTGTGATTATAATAAATGTGCTAGAGAGTTCATGATCCAGGTCTGTTGCACTTCCAACCATGACTGTGCAACAGTTGCTCTTCTTCCACCCCCCTGTAATGACCTTGTTTTGATTTGGCAGGAGGATATTCTTAACCCCTGTTGCCTGAAATCTTTGACTGTGATAGCAGCAAGCAGGCCAAGGGGGGGGGCAGTACACAACACAGCACGGTTTACTGTCTCACTGTTCACCCATGAAATTTGTAACTTTGCCTGTGGTGCTGTCTAGAACAAGTAACACCATGACTTCTTGGATTTATTACGGTGCTTAAGTGGGATTTTGGCTGCAAAAGACATGATAGTTTTATCCTGTTCTCAAAAGACACAGAGCAGCAGTGGATGCAGTTTATTTTTGCCACAACTAGGATGATGCTACTTCAGAGAACAGCCACAAAGCTTAAACTAAGGCTAGATTGCCACAAAACAGTCAATTGAACACGGACGTGCTTCAGTTGTGCAGAATTCTGCTGAACAAAAACCTTAAAGTTCTCCAACTGTTATGTCTGTGGAGAAACACAAACTGTCTGAGAAAGACGGCAGATTGCACACTTGAACAGTAAATCAAATGTACACTAAAGTAATATGCTGCTAAAGGGACCAGACATTAAAGCTTGTTTGCATTAGACAGGGGGCACCGTGAGTGACGGATAAAACGATATATGCACGTACAGGTGATGCTGTCGCACGGTGCCCTTACACCAGTGTTTTTTCAACCGGTGTGCCACAGCACACTAGTGTGCCATGAGATATGGTCAGGTGTGCCGTGGGAAATTAACCATTTTCACTGATCTAAAAACATTATATGTGATATATATATGGTATCTAGGATATCAGCTCTGTGTTCATCCAAACGGGCCCTGGTAAAACACCAAGTAGTTAAGAATATGAAAGATCATAAAATACTTTTTTCTTTCTGTTTATTTGATTCTATTGAAGACAGTTTGATAAGAATGGCGGTACTGCGATTTAGCTGCAGCTTCAGCTCTGTTTTCGGAAAAGTCCCGCCCCTTCAACTGTCTCTGCCAATCATTCTTGGACCCCTTATCATACGTCACCAGTTTGATCAATCAGAATTGGGTAAAGTCTTCACTTTCTTGTTTCACTTTAGCTCTTAAAGTCTCTCAGTTCCAACAAAAATACCAGCTAAAGCTCGTCTTTAGTGGTGTTCCAGTATCAGATCGTGGAAAAAGTGATCAAAATAATAAAGCTTAGAGACGCGAGTCTGTCTGGCATCAGCGTCAGTTTTTGCACTACATCTCCCATGATGCATTGTGTTGAAGTGACAGCACCGTTGTGCTACAATGAGTCTTCACTGTTAAACGACTTGAAACCACTACGAACAGTTTTTAAATCTTGTAGATGAAATCAGAGGTAAACAGTTTAGTTCTCCTTCAAGGTTTGTGTTTATTAACAGCCAAATATCCCAGTGTTTTTGGTTCAAGTCATCTGTCTAACTAAAAACTTTTCTAATAACGTCTGAACTGAATGATCAATTCGCTTTCAGACTTCAGTTACTTTTGAAAAATGAAAAGTTAAGCCTAAGTAGAAGTAATAACAACATTTAAGAAACAGGGTTAAGGTGAAGTGGCCAACAGATACAATTAAACTAATTTGAAACAATCTAATCATCTAAAAAGAAAGAAAACATTTTTGTTAAAGTTTTCAAAGACTTCATTTTTTATTAAGAAAAATCAAATAAAACGTTAACATGTTCACTTTTTGTGTAACTACAGAAAATATAGATATAATGTTAGTTTTTGTGTGTAAAATTTATCAAACGTATTGTGATCATATTGTTCAAAAATGCTTTTGCACCAACATTTTAAAAAATATAGAAAAAATAAATTACTATTCAGAAAGACTATATTTGTTTTTTTGTGAGGTTACATAACATTGCATGTTAATAAACTGGTGGACAAAACAACTACTAGGGTAAAATTTCAAATACTTTAGTTGAATATTAATACTGAAAACTAACTTCACTTTTATTACAACTTTTAGAAAAAACAACGGCAACTTCCAGCTTTTCTGCCACAATTATCACAAAAATGCAGACTATGAGTTTCTCCTTTTTTAAACTTTTGGATGCTGGTGTGATGCGGGATTTTTGTCTAGGACAAAAAAGGTTGAAAAAGACAGCCTTACTCCATTCTCTGGTTGTTAGTAAAGTACAAATGACCTCAAGTGAATGCCTGTGATACATAAGTGCTCACAGGAGACCTGTGAGATGCCCACACAAACTACGCTCCGATTGTCTGTTGTTCATCTTTAAGCACATCTTGTCAGGGAGTCAGCTTTCACTGATTCACACAGGTGGTTTGGCAGAGAGTTTTTATGCGGGATGCCTCTCCAGACACAATACTGTATTTTCTAGGCACAGGGAGACCCAGATAGACAGCAGTGCAAAGGGTCTTGCCTAAAAACCCACACTGGATTTTATATTTTTTTTAGCTAATTTTGCCCCTGGGAAACGAGCCCAGTCCTACAACAAGCCAACTGAGCTGTCCAGCCGTATCCTACTCTCTGCTTGTCTAATTTCTTCATTTCTAACAATTATTCACCTTTCGGCTTCTCCTTTCAGGGTTCGTAACAATGAAACCGCTTTTACTGATCTGCACAGGTGGTTTGAAAGAGGTTTTTTTCGGTGGTTGCTCTTCCTGACGCAATCCTGTATTTTGTCTAGGCTAGCGACCGTGAGTTTTTGTCCATGGATTTTGTTGTCTAGCCGTTTTACTCTGTTTCAACTAGTAATTTAAACTGTAATGTTAGGTACATAGAACAATATGATTCATTTTTGTTCAATTAAAGCTATCTAATCAGGTGGAAATACTTTCCATAATTATTTGTATTTTCATTTAATGTGAAGGTTTTTTGAGTGTACTTTCCCTTTACTTACCATCACGTGTTGTTGAAGTGTTCACCATGACCTGTCACATGCAGCATGCATGTAAGAAAATGTGCTTTGGCATTTTTAGGCTCTACAGATATTTTGTGCAGGCCACCTGCATGCCCTGTGCTGGTTTGCCCATTTTTCATCTGCAGACAGTCCATATCCACCCGTAAGGGCAATTGTGACTAAGGCCTAAAATCTGCACTGGTAGCCAGAGCTTTAGTTTTCACATTGGATTGCAACCTGCATCACACTTCAAATACACTGATCAACATCTACTTGCTTTTTTCTTATACTCACACACACACTGTATAATAGAACTGGCACCCCCATAAAACACACTCACTCAAACTAAATTTTATCTTTTTGTGAAGTTTCATAGTAAATCCAAAACAGTTTAGTTTGGCAGTGTTCGCGTGTGGTACTTAAAAAAAAAATCCCACAGAAGTTTCAAGAACAATGTGAACATGGTTTTGAATGAATGAACTTTATTTATATAGCACTTTAGAACACTATTAGGATTTCAAAGTGCTTAAAAAAGAAAAACAAAGGAAAGCAGCACAAATTATAAAAAGTATCAGGATAAGCAAAGGAGTTTTAGCAGACCTCGAAACTCTAGAATGGGAGCAAATGTTTAAACTCTCTGTACTTAGTCCATTAGCCACTCACTGCACTCAATCCATAGATTCTGATTTTTTGTTCAAAAGGCGATGAAAAAAGAAATTATTGATGTATGATAAAGCAATCTTGAATCATATTGTCCTTAAAGTCCCATTTGTAGATTATAACTATCATTTTGAAAATATCAGGGGGATCACTTCAAATTGTGCAGAAAAACAAACGAGTCAAACATGACTTTATAAATGCAGAATCTAGAAGAGTTGTGTTAAAGCTCCATGAACCAACACACAGATGCATTTTAGGAATTTCCCAAGTTGGGCACCTTTGTCTCATGTTGACGTGCCTTTTGGCTGAAGAAACATTAAAGTCAAAGAATGGAAGAACTTAGAGTTCAGCACTAGAAAGCTGAAGGATAGAGATGTGTTTTATCTGCGATCCACCCACCTTCTTTTCCTGGATTTGACACAAACTAGGAAGTAGCAGTTCTACCAAAACCACTGGCGTTGCAGAAGGGAGGAAGTATTCCCACTCGACAGTCTGATTTCATACCAGAAGGAAGTGTATTTCATGTTCAGTTACAAGAATCAGTATCATACATTTTTCTTTATTTCCCATTCATGACAACTGTGGGTGACAAGGATTAAAGTTATGCTTTCTTTTTATTAGACCTCAAAAATCTTTATTTTTATGAGTACGGTATGTCTCTTTGATAGGTAGGAAGGTCGACCAAAAGATGAACCCAACAGAGCTTTAAACTTTTACTTTGTACCCAGATTGCCTTTTTTAGACTGTTAATGTGGGTTGAATGAGTGACATCAGAGGAACTGCCAGTTTTATATATCAATATGTGTGTGCAAGTCTGTCTGAGTAAAAAGACAATGGATAAAAAATATCTATATTGAATTATACGTAAAGGGTTGAAGCATGTAATGAATTGTCAAGAGGAAGGGATTATACATTGGGAAAGGAAAAGAAGTGAAGAGGTGCACTGTAAGACAGAGAAACGCCCAAACAGAACAGAAAATACCATGATAGGTTACAGAGCAAGGGAGGACTGAATGAGTGTGAGAGGGGCAGGCTAGAAAATGATGGAGAGAAAGGCAGAGGTTTCCCTCATGCTGGTCCTTAGCCAGCTCTTTTCTCCTTATCAGGCGAGTCCAGACATGGGAGGAGTGCATGAGCATTGCTTCATGGCTCTTGTCCGGCAGAATAAAAAGATCCCTAACCCTTTTCTATCTCAGGTCTGCTGGCAGTGCCAACGGCTCCTCGTCTGGAAATTTAGGGAAATACTTCCTTCCTGAACACAACAATACAAAAACAATAATTTTTCTGTTGTTTTTGGCTCACAAACTGAGTAAAGCCTAGGGGATCTCTCTCTTGTGGTTTTGACAGCTAGTTGGAGGCATTAATGAAAAAAACAGTTTTTTGTTTTTATTTAAAGTCACATTGATTTGATGTTACAAGAAAATCACTTTGAAAATCTGAGAAATTTGGACTCTAATTTGCTTGTCATTCCTAAAAAAAATCCCTTTCTTCCTTCAATTTTAACATTTTTTACAAGTCAGTAAATCTGAGAATACTTTTTGAGGGGTGGCAGATAAATAAAATGAACCAAAATCATGATAACCAGATCTAGATGACCAGTCACTTAGAAAGATGTGTCTTGAATTGTTTCAACATAAACAGGAAAGTGCCTTAAAGTCCCAATCCAATCATCTTTTGATCTAGTCTAAATTCATTACCATGTGGTCTATTAATTATGCATTTTTTAGCCAAAATCCAATAAACTGTGTCATTTTCTAGGACATAGTTTCTGTAGAGGGGCAGGAATTCATTAGAGATTGACCTCTGAGTTGTGGGTGGGAATGCTTGCCTGGAGTTAGCCCCTCCACACTTCCCGTCATCTATCTGTTTACAATACTGGAGCTAATCTAGCCGTACAGTTTTGAGCCAAATGCCAGCTCAGACAAGGAAACAGAACACATACATGGATCTATCTGTCTGCAAGTGGATGCATCAGAATGGAGCGGAGCAGAGAACTTGTGGCTTGCGTTTTAGCTTCTACATCACAGATTTTAATTGCAATGTTAAGCTTACTGTTTTATATATGTCTTTCATCACCAGAAAATTGCCTGAAAAAGTGGATCTTTAGGGTTTGACTCTTAGAAAACCAAGAACCCTACAAACACCTTCGTTAATGTCATGCCTAATTTGTTGCAAGCTGGTACAGCCATGTGATTTATGACTCAAACCTATCCTAGCATGCAATGAATCACACAATTATCAAATGAAAAAAATCTTGTGTATCATGCATCAGAGGGCTTTTTCTTTTTTTTTAAATGTATTTTATTACTCACTTTTCTGATTAGGCACTCAAAGAAATGAGAATGCATTGGTAAAATTAACTCCCAGTTTACAGCTTTACAGCACTGTCAAAAAGAAAGCCTCTGGCAATATTGAGAATCACCTGAGTGTGCTGTGTAAATGCACTCATCCCTTAGTGCCACTACATCTTAGAAGGCTTTAGTGACATGTAATTTGCAATAAAATGACCCCCACTTACCTAATAAATTAATGGACTAGTTAAATATGTTTTTCCTTTTGGAACCCCTCTGACATGCTCTCAGTTTGTTTTCTTACATTTCGTTCAAAAAGTGCCCCATAGTTTGCATTTTGACCATTGAATGTGAAGGGAAGTTTCTGAGAGTGGACAGTTCTCTTGATCATTGCATGGTGAACGGCTTCTGGAGACCATTTGCTTATAGAGAATTGTGCTGCAATTTCAACACGACACAGGCGTGAAAATGATCCTAAAAGCTTTTCAAACCATTGTTCCATTTCAAATTAGATATTGAGCATGGCAGAGGAAGAAACACACAGAGGGATTTCTGTTTGTGTGTGAAAGGGGGTGAATGATGTCTTTAAATTCTCCATGGAAATTAAAGTGAGATGAGATTCTCCTTTGTCGATGCAAGCGAATGTAATGCAAAAGTGATGAATCTCATATGGGCAGGTATAGGTGCTGGTGAGGGGGTAGAAAGTGCATGATTTTCCATTGTGATTTTCTATCTCAAAACACATGTTTACTGAAAGCATTTTATTTGTGAAGACAGATGCATGTATGACATTGCGTGTGAGATCTCTCTGTCAATAAAATTTCTAGCTGTCTTCTGTCGACAGGCAGAAATCTCGTCTTATTTTTGCCATCCATATGTTGCAGTTTCTTATTAAGGAGCAGACTGAAGTGTTCTTGTCCGCTCCTTCATTGGAAGACAAGTGGAACTCATTTGACTTCAGACTACAAAAGACCCCACCTGGCAGATAAATGCAAAGCAGTGGTGACTGGTGGTTGAAGCACATTGACCCCCCTTCCCTAAAATTAGGAACATGAATATTAAACAGGTTACAGGTGCTTTTTTAGCATAAACTATTCCAAAGCAAGCCCTTAAATTGAGTAGTCTGAATTTTAAGGGGGTAACAAATTGACAGTTTTAAGTAAGTGGTAAATGAAAACCCTGTTTATCCAGAAGGACATCTTTGCTGAGTCACAAAGAAAAGGATGCAGCCTCACAGCTGGACGGTGGTCCAATTAAAGTGCATAATCAGACTGTTTACTTAAAGCTGGATTAAATTTTTAATGTAAACAAAAAGGTCAATTTGTTTACATTCTTTCGACAAATGGGACTCTTTAACTGTTTATGCAATTAATGTAATCCCAACTGATTCTGAACCGCAGAAAAGCGTCCTTGCTCTGATATGCAACACCTCACAGAAATGAAGTACTTACGTAATAATTTACTTGAAAAAATGTGTCTTTTTTGCTGTATGCAAATCAGAAAATCAAAATCAGCTTTATTCACTTTGATTGTGTAAATGGTCAAAGAGTGACAGTATGTCAAAGAGCACATGTAATTTATGTATCTCCAGTGCTAAAGGAATAATAACTGAACAGAATAGTAACAGCTTGGCTTCTTGGCGTGGTTTTTAACCCTGAAAACATCAGGGAGATTTTTGTTGTCTGGCTCAGATTGCCAGGGTTTCCTCACAGAGCTGGTTGAGTAACGGAAGGTGAAGGCATCCAGTCTGCTAACCTTGCAACCCCAAACCCTGTAAGCAGCAGAAACTGAAAGAATTAACAGACTTATTGAGAACAATTGAGAAGTATTTTTTTCCATCTGCTAATGTTGAATGTTTGTGTGTGTGGTTGTGTGTTGTACGCTGATTTCCTTTGGTTTATTGGGTTTTTGTGCATTGTGAACATGGTATCCACTCAGTTCTGTAACACCCTCTTTGGTTTATGTAGACACTGCTACTGTTTAACAAAGCTCAGCTGGCAGATTTTTTTCCTTGGTTCCATTTAAGCTCTTTAGTAGTAGCAGATTTTTTCCTCAAGAATACACAGCATGTTGGACTCTTCCAGAATCATATGGTATCATGCCCCCCTGCTTTTTGGCACAAACTTTGTTCCTCTGCAGGGAGAAAAGGATAAAGAATGAAAAAAATATGATGCAACACCAGCTGGACTATGACAGAAGGTTTTCACACTTGTGTTAGTGTGTGTGTGTGCTTTTGTGTGTAACTGCCGTTGCTGCTGATTGTCTGATTATGTGGTTGATGGTGCTGTCTACTGAGGCCCTTTTTGCCCTGACAGCTAATTTCACTTACTTTTAGTTTAACACTGGCAACAACACATCTAGCATGTGTTATTGAAAGTAAACCACAGGCAGCATTTCTTCACAACTTTGTTTTATTCATTTAGTTTTTGAAAAATAAACTCTGAATTTCCATAAATAACTGTGCAACCTTTAAAGAAATGTTTCTACTCTCTGAGATTGAAAACAAAGGAAAGAAGAAAAATTATGCTACTGTTATTGTCTTCAGTATTTATGCCCATGAAACAGGGTACAGCTTTCTAAATGCTTTTCCCAGACAAGTTGATTATCCTAGAGACAGCCTCAGTCAGTGCATTCTGCGGAAGACAATGCTGCCCCTCTGGCAAAGATGGTAATCAGCCAGAGGAGGCTGGCCTGTTTGGTTTAATTCAGGTACGTGGTGTTTCCAGAATTAGAATGGGAGGTAGAGCCTTCAGCTGTCAGAATCCTCTCTTGTGGAACCAGCTCCCAGCCTGAGCTTTACTTCAGGGTTTATCCTTAAATATTCCTCCTTTTGGTTTAAAGCTTTTAGTTAATGTATTAAACAGTAGGAACTGTTTTCTGTGACCCTAAGAAATTAATTTATCATGCTGTCATAAACCACATCTAATGGGAAATCATCATTACTACTGTTGTTAGTATCAGAGGATTTAGTTTAATATTCTCTGATTACTAGCTAGCCTGGCAATAAGCCTGTCCAAAGAGGAATGTTTTAAGCCTAACGTTGAATGTAGAAACTGTGTCAGCCCCTCTTACATCAGCTGGGAGCTTATTCCATGAAACAGGGGGTTGGTGGCTAAAAGCTCTACCTCCAACTTTACTTTTAGAAATTCTGGGAACCACAAGCAGTCCCGCATTTTGTGAATAAAGTGTTCTGTTTGGTTGATAAGGTACTATGAGATCTTTCATATAAGATGGGGTCATACCATTTAAGGCCTGATACGTAGGTTAGCAGGAGGATTTTGAACTTGATTCTAGATTTTACTGGGAGCCAGTGAAGTGAAGCTAACACAGGAGTGATGTGTTCTCTTCTGCCATTTCCTGCTAACAATCTAGCTGCTGCATTTTGATAAACCTGAAGACTTTTAGGACACGCTACTAGCAAAGAGTTACAGTAATCCAGCCTAGATGTAACAAATGCATGGATGAGTTTTTCAGCAACACCTTTAGATCGTATATTTCAGATCTTAGCTATATTGCACAGGAGAAAAAAAAAGCAGTTTTACAAGCCTGTGATATGAGACCCTTAAATGATACATCCTGGTCAAATAAAACACCTAGGTTTTAAACTGTGGAATTGGTGGCCATATTTATGGCATCCAGGGAAACTATCTGATCGGGCAGAGCATCTATCAGGTATTTAGGACCTAGTATAATAACCTCAGTTTTTTCCGGGTTTAGGAGGAGGTAAATATGGTAAAAGCAACATTACTAAGACACATAAATGTAGGGACTTCCGGAATGCCGGCATAGAGGAGACACGCTCAGTCTGAGGCTCCCGCACTCGGTTCACTAAAAACTCCACAAACTCGAAAAAAAAAACAACAGAAAAGAAGATATGAGTGGAGGAAACACGCTGCGGAAAAGCCAAAGAAAAAAAAAGAAGTGAACGAGCTGACCGAACCAGAAAGTATCGAGCACGAGATGGAAGAAGCGGCCAGCGAAGCTAGCTCGGACAACGAAAACCAGCGAAGCCACAGCGACACAAAGCTAATGCTAGACGGGCTAGCAAAAATTAGCACTCAGATCCATGGCTTGGACACAGAGCTGCGAGGGGCAAAGAACGAACTGAAACAGGAAATATCTTCCCTCAGGCAAGATATGGACCGACAGTTCAAGGAGCACCACAACACGCTGGAAAGCCAGAAAGCAGACCTAGCCGAAGCCCAGACTCGCATCGCAACTTTGGAGGAGAGCAACATGGAGGCGAACGGTGAGTTAAAAACAATGCAAAAACAGATGCAACTTCTGCGGGACAAGGTTACGGAATCTGAAGCCAGAGCCCGGAGAAATAACATCAGAATCTTCGGGCTACCAGAAGAAGTTGAAGGGGGCTCAGTTATAACCTATCTAAACGATATGTTTAAAAAAGAGCTTCTCATACCGGCGGACTTTGATCCCCAGATGCAGCGCGTGCACAGAACCCCCCCGATGAAACCCAAAGCAGGCCAGCGCCCGAGGCACGTCGTGGTCAATTTCTTTAGTTTTGCAACGAAAGACACGATCCTGAAGAAAGCATGGCAAAAGAAAATAAAAGTGAACGATCAGCTCATCCAGTTTGACCACGACTACCCAGCAGAAATTGTTCAAAAAAGGTGCTCATACTCGGACATTAAAAAAGCTCTGAAGGAGCGGGGAATCCGTTTTCAAACCCCATATACAAGGCTGAGGATTCATTGGAAAGAAGGCGTACAAAGCTACAACAGCGCGATGGAAGCGGCGGAAGACATTAAGAAGAGAGGGATCGATGTCAACATTCCAAGCAGCGAAAACAGCAAGGGAACGGACCGGACCCAAGCAGCAGAGGGATGGCAGCGCGTCGGAGGGACAGCGCGGCGTGCACAAGAGAGGCTCCAGGAATACCAGAGGAAATAACCACAGGGAATCTGTAAATGGAGCCAATTTAAACAAAAAAGGCCGAGACGGAGCTCACAGACTGAGGAGGAAGGAACGTTGGACAAAGCTAGACTTATGTCTAGAGGCAGGCTCCCATCTGGAATGAGGACATCCTGCCCACCCACCAACGAGGACGAGAGAGGAGAGATGGATCATCCTTTCTCCATGTGGAAGTCAGAACTTACGTTTGTATTCAGGTTTTACAGTTTTTTACAATTTTTGTTTTCAGGGTCACGGTCTAGGTGCATAAATATGATTGACAAAATGTGTAGTTTGAGCATTGCCTCGTTAAATGTGAATGGGTTAACCACACCCAAAAAGAGGGGGATAATTGTGCAAAAATTAAAAAAAGAAAATATACAATTAGCTCTATTGCAAGAAACCCATTTAAATGATCAAGAACACGAGAAACTTAAAAAACTAGGATTCAGAAATACATATTACAGTTCATACAAACAAAGCCGCAAACGAGGAGTCGCTATTCTGATATCAAACAGAACTCAATTTGAAACTGACAAAGTCATAAAGGGGAAGGACGGGCAGTACATCGTTGTTAAAGGACGAATGGGAGATGCAGTTTTGACAATAGTCAATGCATATGCCCCACCTGAAAGTGATAAACAGTTTTTTAAATCCCTGTTTAACGTTATTGCTGAAGAGGCCGAGGGTATATTAATCTGCGGAGGGGACTTCAATGTAGCCTTAAACTTTAAATTAGACACAACTAGTAAACATAAACATAAAAAGACTATTGCCAAATTTGTTAAATTATCCATGGAAGAACTGGGATTGCTGGATGTGTGGAGAAGCTTAAACCCCCGTAAGAAAGCTTACACACATTACTCCGCAAGTCACAAAGTACATTCACGAATAGACTATTTCTTTGTTTTTAAATCAGATATTAATAGAGTGGAAGAATGTAAAATTGAGGGTGCAGACGTGTCTGACCATAATACCCAGCACATGAAAATAAATATATCAAATAGGAAGAAACAAACAACATGGAGACTGAACGTTGGGATTTTGAATAATGAAACAATTATAAAGGACATAAAAACCGACATAAAACAATATATGGATGACAATGACAATGGTGCGGTAGACCCTACAGTGTTATGGGATGCTCTTAAAGCTGTAATTAGAGGAAAACTAATAGCGAAAACAGCATTGTTGCGGAAAAAGAGAATTCAAAAATATGAAGAATACTCGGTAAAATTAAAAGAACTCGAACAGCAGCTTATAAATAAAAATACAACAGAAATATACCAACAAATACAAAATATTAAAAAACAAATCAACCACATATTAGAGGACGAAATAGAAAAAAAGATGATTTATTTCAAACAAAGCTATCAGGAAGTAGGGCCTAAATCAACAAAATTACTAGCCAAAAGAATTAAAAAACAACAAACTCTGAATACAATCTATGAAATCCTTGATCCCGAAACCAATAAAGTAACAAATAATCCAGAGGAAATTGAGAGAATATTCACTAATTACTATAAAAAGCTATATTCACAACCTCCTTCAGCCTGTGAACAAGATAAAAGAAGCTTTCTGGAAAATATAGATCTGCCATTTATCGGATTAAATCAAAATAAACTACTTACAGCTGAAATTACTACAGAGGAAATATTAAAAACCATAAGCTCTTTGAAAAACAATAAATCACCAGGTAACGACGGGTTTCCAGCTGAATGGTATAAAATATTTAAAGAGGAGCTGACTCCAATACTACACAAATCTTTGAATTGGACCCTACAAAATAATAGAATGCCTATTTCCTGGTCCGAAGCAATTATTTCAGTTCTGTTGAAACCAGGGAAAAACAAACAGTCGTGCGCCAATTATAGGCCTATTTCAGTACTAAATATAGATTACAAGATCTACACGTCTATAATCTGTAAAAGGATAAACACTTTTTTACCTGACATTATTGATGAGGACCAGACGGGATTCATAAAAAGTCGCCAGACACACGACAACATTAGAAGAACCTTACACTTAACTGAAAGAGCCCAAAGAGAACATATAAGTACAGTTCTCTTAAGTATTGACGCGGAAAAAGCTTTTGACCGCGTTAATTGGGAATTTTTATTCTTAGAAAAAATGGGATTTAATAACAAATCGGTTGAAATTATAAAAACAATATATTCACAACCAACGGCTAAAATTAAAATAAACGGGAATTTAACAGGAACATTTAAATTGGAAAGATCCACAAGGCAGGGTTGTGGACTCTCCCCGACTCTGTTTGCTCTTTTTATTGAGCCTCTGGCACAGGCAATCCGAGAAAAACCTGAAATTAAAGGAGTTTCAATGAATGGCGTTGAACATAAAATAGGATTGTTTGCTGATGACCTAATAGCGTACCTCGAACAACCAGAATCATCAATTCCACAGTTTATGAAACTGTTGGGAACATTTGAAAATTTATCGGGATATAAAATTAATATTTCAAAAACTCAGACTCTAACATTCAACTATGTTCCTTCTGAATACATTAGAAACAACTTTAAATTCAATTGGAATATGAAAAGTATTAAATACCTAGGAGTAGAAATAACACAAGACTTTCAACATGTAAACGTTAAAAATTATTCAGAAGTACAAGACAAGATAAAAAAAGACATAGAAAGATGGTCAACACTCCCACTAGATTTCAGCTCTAGAATCGAAATAGTGAAAATGAACATATTGCCGCGGTTTGTATTTCTATTTCAAGCTCTACCAGCACAGGTCTCCAACACTCAATTCGCAACGTGGGACAAAACAATATCCAGATTCATATGGGACAACAAAAGATCCAGAATAAAATATGGCACCCTCCAGCTTCCAAAGAACAAAGGAGGTATGGCTTTACCAAAGCTAAAAGAGTACTATATCGCCTAACAATTACGGTACTTATGCTGTTGGTGTAGCCCCCATTATACTGGAAAATGGAAAAATATTGAATGTGAAACTTTACAAGAACCTATTCAAAACATTATTGGTGATAAAGAGTTATATGAAACAAAGAAAAGGCATTTAGATCCCATAACAAACCATACACTATATGGTTCAAACTACTCCAAAAATACAAAATCTTAAATAGTGCAAAAAAATTAAAATGGGTAGCATATGACGGGCAATTCAAACCAGCAGAATATGATCAGACCTTTAAATATTGGACTACAAAAGGAATAACAGCATGGTGCTTGCTAGAAAAGGACGGACAGCTGGAGAGTTTTGAGAACTTGACTAAACAATTTCACCTTGAAAAACAGGATTTTTTCAGATACTTACAAATGAGAAACTACCATAAGTAAGCAATACAGAGCGACTCCTCTGGGGATGAAAGCGGGATAGTTCACACAATAACAAAGACATATAAAGACAACAATACTAAATAGATTAGTATGTTATATAAATCATTGATGGAATATGACGAAAACACAACTTTGAAAGCAAAAGATAACTGGGAAAGAGAATTAAACATAAGGATAACTGAACAGGACTGGTTAGATATGTGGAGACACCACCATACCACCACTGGATCTCGAACGTGGAGAGAGTTTGCCTGGAAGAACCTTATTAGATTTTTCATAACACCTAAACTGAAGAGCAAACATTTGAAAACAAATCAGAGCTGTTGGCGCGGATGTGGAGAAATAAATGTTGACCACTCTCATGTATTTTGGAAATGTCAGAATGTAACAGGTTTTTGGAAAATGGTGGGCGATCTCACATGCAAAGTGCTGGGATGCAAAATTCCTTTTTTGCCAGAACTGTTTTATCTGTACATGTTTTCAGGAAACTTAATCCACCAAAGTGACAAATATTTATTTAAAGTCATGTCACTAGCCGCTAAAAAAACAATAACCAGAAACTGGGGCACTACGGAGATCCCTTCAAAGGAGCAATGGACTTCAACAATCAACAACATATATTCAACGGAATTAATAACATACAGGCTGAAGCTGCAAGAGGCACAACTACACCGAAAGTGGAAAAAATGGACACTGCACAACAGATAGACATGTGAAACACCTAGACTTGACCTTTTTCTTTTCTTTCTTGTTTTTTGTGATGTTGTCTGAGATTTATGTTCATGTAACAAAAACTAATAAAAATAAAGTTATAAAAAAAAGACACATAAATGTAGATTTTTAAAAATTCAAGATGCTTGATCGTCATTGAAACTACTGATGAGCAGTAAATGCATAAAAAAAAAAACAAAGAAGAAAAAAGTTTGCTTATGTGCAACATTCTTCTTATGTTTATCAAAAACGTATCTGATTAAATAAAAAGATGTTTTTAGTTCATTGATTAAAAGACACTTCATCCTGATGGGTATCTGAACAAAAGTTCATCTCCTTCAAAAAATATTTGAATTTTGGAAATCTGACTGAGAAAAACAAACTGGAAGAGAGCCACTCATCGTCTTTGTGTCGAAATTTTGTCCTAATTATCCCATTGTGTCGGCGCGTGCAATTGGCATGCTGATAGCAGGAATGTCCACCAGAGCTGTTGCTAGGGAATTGAATGTCCATTTCTCCACCATAAGCCGTCTCCAAAGGCATTTCCGAGAATTTGGCAGCACATCCAACCGGCCTCACACCGCAGACCACGTGTAACTACACCAGCCCAAGACCTCCACATCCAGCGTGTCCACCTCCAAGATTGTCTGAGACCAGCCATTCGGAGAGCTGCTGAAACAATCGGTTTGCATAACCACAGAATTTCTGCACAAACGGTCAGAAACCATCTCAGGGAAGCTCATCTGCATGCTCGTCGACCTCATCGAGGTCTCAACCTCACTCCAGTTTGTCGTCGTAACCGACTTGAGTGTGCAAATGCTCACATGCGATGGCGTCTGGCATGTTGGAGAGGTGTTCTCTTCACGGATGAATCCCAGTTTACACTGTTCAGGGCAGATGGCAGACAGCGTGTGTGGCATCGTGTGGGTGAGCGGTTTTCTGATGTCAATGTTGTGGATCGAGTAGCCCATGGTGGTGGTGGGGTTATGGTATGGGCAGTCATACCTGTATGCTATGGGCGAAAAACACAGGTGCATTTCATTGATGGCATTTTGAATGCACAGATATACCGTGGCGAGATCTTGGGGCCCATTGTTGTGCCGTACATCCAACAACATCACCTCATGTTGCAGCATGATAATGCACTTCCCCATGTTGCAAGGATCTGTACACAGTTCTTGGAAGCTGAAAACATCCCAGTTCTTGCATGGCCAGCATACTCACCGGACATGTCACCCATTGAGCATGTTTGGGATGCTCTGGATCGGCGTATACGACAGCGTGTTCCAGTTCCTGCCGATATCCAGCAACTTCGCACAGCCATTGAAGAAGAGTGGACCAACATTCCAGAGGCCACAATAGACAACCTGATCAACTCTATGCAAAGGAGATGTGTCGCACTTCATGAGGCAAATGGTGGTCACACCAGATACTGACTGGTTGTCTGAGTCCCCTGACCCCTTCAATAAAACAAAACTGAAGATTTCAGAGTGGCCTTTTCTTGTGGCCAGTCTAAGGCACACCTGTGCAATAATCATGCTGTCTAATCAGCATCTTGATATGGCACACCTGTGAGGTGGGATGGATTGTCTTGGCAAAGGAGAAGTGCTCACTATCACAGATTTAGACAGATTTGTGAACAATATTTCAGAGAACTGGTTATTTTGTGTATGTGGAAAATGTTTCACATCTTTGAGTTCATACCATAAAAAATGGGAGCAATAACAAAAGTGTTGCGTTTATATTTTTGGTCAGTGTATTTTCCACCTTTTTATGGTATGTTGAAAAATTGTTATGTATGGTATGCTGATATTCATACAAGTAAAAGTTGATTATTTCAATAAACCTATTTAAATAAACTTTTTTTTTATCTGAATGAATAATAAGAGTGAAGCAATTTTTTTTTTTACAGACATGTCAACACAATTTGTACAGAGTAGAACTTGAGTCTTTTTCTGAATCTTCTGGTTGGTACAGTATGTGACAAAGTCAGGCTCAGTTTTTTATTTAGCAATAATATACTGTATATTTTTGTGTATTTCTGCATATTTCTTCTAAAACAGACCTTAAAACATAATCTAATTATAATTAAAAATTAATAACACATTAATTTGAGATTTCAATGACAAACATTAGGTATACGTAGTTAAATTATTTTAGAGGGATCAAACATAAAAAGCTGCAAATGGTTGTAGTATGAAGGAATTTTATACTCCTTACTTAGACATAGTTTTGAAATTGTTATATAGTACTTCTACGTGGTGTTCTAATTGGATGAAAATAGGCTACAACTTGCACTCCACTCGTTTAAATTTATATGTAAAAATAAATCCTAAATAGACTTGGGTCATTAGAAGAAAACTGTGTCTGCAACAATGTGTTTCCTAAAGTTATGCTTTAAATGTTTGATATAATTCAGAGTTTGCTTTAGTGAGAGCGTGCTCTAATTACCTCAGCAATGCCAAATTGTCTCAAAATGTGAGTCAGCCACTGACTTGTTTAATAGACGAACATTTGCTCTTCTTGTACTATAACACCTTTTTTTTTTTCCTCCGGTCACACGGCTTTTCATCTCAACAAAAAGCTCCACTGCATGCTTGCATCTTACTAGTGGAATGTAAACATGCAGACCTTAAACTGTATCACAATGTTACTGTCAGCAGTTCCCCTGCAGGCAAAAAAAATGCCTGGAAGCTTTGTTTGCTCACTGTTATATTATGTTGTAAAGTCGTAATCACCGGATAAAAAGTACAGATGGACCTGCTTAGCTGAGGTGTGCCTGGGCAAGTGTTCATGAAAACAGATGGGGAACCTTTATCAAAGAACAAAATGAAGGGTGGAACTGTGGACTGCGCACACGCGCATACCCATTTATAGACCTAATCTTTTAGAGAAACTAAGTCATTTCAGGGATTTTGCCCCCTATCATTCTTACACATGCTGTACATTTTCTATTTCTACAAGATTTTGCAACCTGGTACACAGCACTTTGTGTCAGCATAAATGTCACAAGACTTTTTGCTTTATCTTGAACAAGTTTGAAGACTTCACAGCGTGCCCACGACCTCCAGAGCACAGACTGACAGATCCACTCTGACTGGAACTTTGCAGGGAAGTACTTGCGACAGGCATACTGTTCTAACCCTAAAGCTGTACAGTGAATTTATTGTCAAAGCCAAAAACTCCACCCAAGTTCTAATTCATCCTGAAAGTGCAAATCCTCTTTTTAGAAACACAGAAATAAAAATCAACCTTTTCATTGTCCTAACCATTTTTGGTGTATATTACAAGAGAGGGTTTGGAAAAAGTCTGACATTATGCTGCTTTTTCTCTGATAGTGTAAAGCTTTGTGAATTAATGAGTTGGCTACTGCAGCATCACTGAATCAGAGGGGCATAGAATTATGCCATGTCCCAGTCTTTATCTTTATCAACACAAGCTACACTTGCTGCACTTCTGAAATATGTAGCAGGCAGCACATCTCAGAAGAGGCACACCTTGTTAAAAAGAACAGTAAAGTGGAGTGACTGAGCTCATCCCATAAAAAAAGCCTTTTTTTGCAAACTGAATTTGAAATGACAGGAGTAAAAAAAAGGCCAATTTTGTATTAAAAGTTGGGTGGCATTTTGACACAAGTACGTCATGCTTGTTTTAGAAAACCCTGAATTTGTGAAGAAAGGCCATAATGGGTCCACTTTAACATGTCCTATGGCAGTCCTTTTTTCCATTGCTACGCTCTAGCACAATGGCCACAGTGACAAGTGAGAGCCTGCTCCCACCTGGCTTGTCATAAAGAAAAATATACCCGCTTTTACCCGGAAAGCACAGTGAGATTAAGTTATTTTTGAAGGTTTTTTTCATTCACTTTTCAAGTGAGGCCCTCCTGTTGTGATTAAAAACTCTGAAGTTGCTGCTTCTAAAAAAGAAGAATGTGTTGACAGGCAAAAATAATTTCCAGACTTTTTCTTGATCTCACAGCTCCCTGAATTACAGAATATGGGACAGACAAATCTAACAATATGAAGGGTGCTTGTTTTGTTTGAACAGGTTATGTTTGTGTGGGTCCGGATTTAATGCAACATTAAAGGGCAATTCCCCAAAACGAATGCTTTCTGCACAGAAACATTGATTTTTATACTCTTTCTGCTTCCTGTGCTGTAAGCTTTCCAAATTTAATGCCTCATTGAAGCCTCAATTCATCTCACACACCACAAAAACCCCACATGGGAGTGGAAACATATGATCATAGATGGGAGGTGACACAGGAGGGGAAGATACTGTGAGACTTGGAGATGAAGATACAAATTTAAGATCAAATTATATTTTCAGCTATTTCTGACCCAAGGTGAATTATTGATTCTTTGTGCAAACAGAATGTTGATATAGCCTGACTCTTATCGATGAATGTTTAGATACAAGTCCTCTGAAGGATACCTTAAAGTCGCTGACTGCTCAGTCTTTTAATCAGTTTGTGTCTCTGGAAACAGAAATAAAAGCAAATTTGAATCCATAAATTATTTGTCCGACATGTCTTTTTTTTTAAATCCTGCATTTTTTTTTAACTTTATGTGAACAAATTTTTTTTTGGCAAATTATATATAGGAACTTGTGACAGGCAGTCCATGAAGTGTGGGGGACACAGCTATGTGTACTCAGCTCAGCGAGACAAGCCTATTACTGCTCTGACAGCTCAATCCTCAAGGTAACAAATCACCCTCATGCTTCTTCCATAGTAAAAGGCACGTCAGAAATATCAACATTCATTTAACTGATAAACTTTACAGCACAGAAATCTACCCATTTATGTATCTATCTGCATACAATCACATTGCGGTAAATGTCTTATTGTAAAAGACCCACTCCAATGAAAATTGTGTTTTTGGTGTTTTTAACATGTTCTTTTGGCCTTTTTCTCGTGATAGAGAACATATATCTAAAGAAAATGAAGATTCAAACTGAGTCTCCGAGGATTTCTTTATTGAAATGTTTATGGATCATGTCCTGATAAAAACCTGCTGTTTGCAAAATGCAGCAACAGAAATGGGCGGGCCAAAGTGTCTCTGTTCCGCTCCATTCTGATACATCCACTTGCAGACAAATAGATACGATTGGACAATGCTGCTGCACTGCTAATGTTAGGTTGTTGTTGTGAGCTGTGAGCTAGCAGGAGAGACTGTAAATAAGGGGAGGAAAGGTTTTGAGTGCAGGTTTACTCCCGCCAACAGTACCGCCCACAACTCAGAGACAAATTTCTGACAAGCTCTTGCCGCTCTTCGAAAATATGTCCAAAAAAACATGTTTGTTTTCTTTTGCCTAAAAACGGCACAACCTTAATAAAAAGCATTGGAATGCATTTAAAAAAGATAAAAAAAATTTGTGATGTTTGCAATTTTTTCTCCCATCAGAATCAAAGCTTTCCAGCGAATTGGGTTTTTAAAACGTTTAACCTTGAATTTTCACAGCACTTCTCTTGCTGCCAATAATTGTAGGATTCTGACTGATGTGTAAATACCTTTAGGCATTATTCAAACATTACTTATCTTACACAGTCCTGTCTGATGGACAGGAGAAGAAATAACAAGAGAAGATCAAATTCACTTTTGTCATTTCCTGTAATTGAGAAATAAATCTCTGTGTGTGCCATAGGCAAATATTCAATTGTAATTTTGCAGAATTTGCTTTAGTTGTCATGTCTGTGAGTTGTCTGTGTGCAAGAGGAGAGGGGGCATTCTTCAGGGAGAGACACTCTGTTCTCAGATGCATGATGGGAAAACGGCTTCAGGAATCCATACAGGGGGTTTCCTTTAGCTTCCGGCATTTGTTGTTATAACATCATGACCCGCCAGGATTTTTGTCAGCTGCTGAGAGATGGCAAAGGCGACAGGTGAAGGCCTAGAAAGCAAAAGAAAGCATGAGGGAACAGAAACCCAATAATGAGTTTCTGTGCAGGGGAGAACCATAGAACTCAGTGTGTCAGTGGATAAATGCTCTGAGTAAGTCAGCTAAAGGATTAAAGGTCATTTTAAGGTGAAAGGTTAAGGGGCCTGAGCTACCCTCTTTTGAAGTTATAGTGCAATAAAAATGCTTTGACCTTTTAACCTCATGGTTTGACCCTTACCCTCATTTATAGATGACAAAGTTTCACTAAGCGTTAACATTTTTACCTTCCTGTACACATAGACACTGAGGTTGTTCAGTTTCAACTGATGAGAGTCAAAAACAGAGACACTAATAACAACTCTGCAGAGTGCTAAATTTGCATAGGTTTGCGAAAAAACATTTTGGTGAGTCCTCAACAGCTCCTTTATTTATTTATTTATTTATTTTCGGGTGTGAAACAACTCTAATAGCATTGCCAGCAAAGGAAACTTGTCAGCTGTTCCCGCTGTGCTGAAAACAACAGGGAGACAGACAGAGAAGAGACAGAGGCACATTTTGTGCTTTTTGGACCCAGCATTTGTGTGACGGTGTTGTGTTTGTGTTGTGTTTGGGACTGTGATAAACTGATTTAGCTGCCCATGTCGACTTCAGTTCAACTGCCATAAAAAACAAATATAATCTGCGAAATAAATTCATTCATTCTCCATTTTAGCTTGAGTAAAGATCCAGATATGTATGGGTTAATGGCTGACGAAGTGTGCATTATCACTTTTTCATCGCTGTTGGACGTATCAGGCTTCCACGCCTTGCGTTAGAAAGTAATAATGCACACTTCGTCAGCCATTAACCCGCTTATACCATGGTCATTTACAAAATAAATAAATATGAACCAGATATAAGTCCTTAATTCTTGTTTTTTTTCGATTTGGATCACTTTTTTCACAAAAAGCGGACTATTTGTTACGTGGTGCGGCACACCACCACTGCAGTTAAGATTCAGCGATATAAAGCGATATATATATATATATATATATATATATATATATATATATATATATATATATATATATATATATATATATATATATATATATGCTGATCGTCCCTATGGGTTAAATAAAGCATCAGTTCAGAGAGAAAGTTCACTTCTTACCGGTTGTTTTTGTCCAGATGATGAAGCTAAAGGTTGTTGAAGCCAGCGCAGTGATATAGAACATTTATGCTATGTGACCGGAACTACTTTTTTAGGCGTGGTGTATCACTGTGGTATGTCACTTTTTAATCCACACCCAGCAGCCAATCAGAATGGAGTATTTACCCAGACTATGGTATAAAAAATATAAAAATATGGAATATGTGACATAAGACTTGAATACCCCTTTAAAGTTTGATCTCTATCGTTTATCTTAGAAATAAATGGGTCTTCTCTTTCAGTCTGTCATTCGCTTAACTGTCTTAGATTTAAAGCTGCTGGTTCCACGATAGAGTTGAATTATTCAGTCTCAGTGAACAACTGATGATTAAGGCGATGGAAACACTTTACATCTGTTTTCAAATTTGAAATGAGACATTTCAGATATGAGACTGCTTCCTGGAGCAAAGCAGGCTTCCTCGCTGTCAGAGTACAAGTCTCGTTAATGAAACCTCATCGAAATCACAGTGTGAACGCTGTGTCGGTTTGTGGTGTTAAAAATGAACCATTGGTCATGTACGCTTGATCGAAGGAATGCCATCATAAATTTATAAAAGGCATGAGGAAGAATGAGACCCTGGACAGAGAAAGAAAAATTCCATGAAGGGAAAAAAAGGGGTCACGGCCAATTAAGACAAGTCTTCATAGCAGAGACTGTTTTATTACAGTTTTTTTGGGCTTCTAAAGCACAGCCCTTTCTTTCTTCTCTCTCTCCCACCATTCTTCTTTTCCCACACATACATTTTGGAATTGCCTGTAAGGCAGAAAGCAGTGGTCACCCAGAAGCAATTTCACAGCGGATGATCTAAACCACAGCAGCACATGAAACTTCATTACAGGACTCTGTAACGAGCCTGCTGTGCACGCATAGACACACACATGACGGGTCACAGTGAACTGCATCATCTCTTGTTGAGCCTTGACTGCGACACTTGGTGATAAAGGTGCAGACATAAAGAGTGTCTTCTTGCTGCAAGTCTAGAAAAGGCTCTGGTGTGTTTTGCAACAACACTGGATTAGCAGACGTACAGTTTTACAACATGCATCCAATAAAGTTGGTTTTGTATTTGCAGGCATGTGTGTATAAAAAAAAAGACTAATTAATATTTGCTTGAGCTAATTTTTAATGTGTTTGAGCACTCCCAAAGTCCTGGGGCTCTGTTTGCAAAAGCTAACCAATCAGAGCAGCGCAAGGAAAATAATCCCTCATGGCAAAATGCCTTCACCTGCCACATACCTGTAATATGGGGCAATTTGACTCCTTGTGCAGCCACCTGCATTTTTTTATACATCTTAATCTATTTTGGAGTGAGACTCAAGAGGCAAACCTTGAACACACGCTGAAACTAGCTTTCTGTTTCTTGCCACCAATTTAGATGCTTTTTGTTTACACCCTATGTGGGCCACATCAGCTGCTCCTCACTGAATGAAATCTATGGCTGTTTTTGCAGTGACACGTCGAGTCAACAAAGAATGAAAAATGTAATTTAATAAGGAACAGCTTGTATTTTTGTGTGCAGATGAAATATTCAGTTTGTGACATTTTTGAGTTATTTTTCATGGTATCTGTTGCATGCATTTGCAAGAAAAACAAAACAAACTTCCATGCATTTGACTAACTGCTACAAAGAGCTAATAATAGAAACCTGTTGACATACATAAAGGTTGAAATGATTGACAAGGTCTCAATCGTTACAGTAGTTTGAAATAAATGCATTTATTGTATTTTGTATGCTTATTCTATCCATCCAACATTTTCAGAGCCCCCTTAATCTCTTTTGGGGTTACCAGATTGCTGAAGCCAACTCTGTTATTGTTGGACAAAGGCAGGATACACCATCAACAGTTTGCCAGTCGTTTGCAGGGCCATACACTTATTTAGAGATACCAAATAACCTTTGAAGCATGTTTTTGAACTGTGGAAAGAAGCCGGAATGCCTGGAGAAAACATGCACACATGCACAGGAAGAACATAAAAACTCCACACAGAAGTAGGGCCTTCTCACTGTTAGGTGAGAGTGTTAACCACAGGGAAGTATATCGTTATTTATAGGACAAAATTTAGTTTTATCTTTTCACAATGGCTTCCTAGATTTATTTCATTTACTCTACATTTGTGAGTCCACTGGCTGCTGACTGGTTTAAGTCCAATTCTAACACTCACTGGCTGAGTGTTTACAGGTGTTCATGAATGAGGACACACTTGAACTCCTATGAGATTATTTGAGGTCAGGATATGAAGAACAAACATGTTGTTTTACTGCAAGCCCAACATATAAAAGCTTTTAAAAAACTTGACCTGAATTTGTAAAGTTCACCTTTTTTACAACACCACTGCAAAAAAACAAAACAAAAACAATGCCAACTCTATTTTTTCTCTGCTGCAGTTCCTTCAGGCTACTTCACACAAGTCAATCAAAATGGGCTGAACTGAAATGACAAGTGATCATTAGACTGACAGCAGATAACTGCTGGTTGCAATGTCTGTCATTCCTTATTGAGTTATTGCCTCTTTTATCGTTTTTCTTCTCTGCAGGTTTCTCATTTTCTTTCTCTTCATTTTTCTTCTCTAGTGTAGACAACGACACAAATGTTTATAGTATAACGCATATCTGCGCGCTGTCAGTTTACTTTTTTCTTTTTTTCCACTTTGTTTGATTATTTAGTCATGAGGGATTAAAATTTCTGCTTTCTTTTTTTTTTCTTTGCTTTTTTTCTTATTCACATTTTCTACTTCAGTTCAACTCTTCTTTTATAGCATTTGTAACTTTATATCTCCCACAAATCCTCCATGTTACAATACAATTCATGTCACATCCTACCTCGCTACTCTGTATTCCCATCTGCCTCCTCTGTGTTTTCCCTCTTACCACAACCCCACACACTTTCCCTTATCGGGTCTAGCACCTATCTGCCTCCATAATGTTGTCTCCAATGTCGATCCACTTCTACCTTCTTCTCATCCAGTCAAAATTTGGGCCCCCCCATCCAGCCTCCCTAAAATTTGAACCTGTCCCCTTCTGTCACCGACAGAATGGCTGTGCCAGTATTGATTAGAGCCTGCATGACCAGATGCTCAGCTAGGCTTAGTGCAGGCCTGTGGGAAAGAGAGCTGCTTATTCTAGTCTCAAGAGATGGATCGAAAGCGACGTGGTGCTTAAACAAGCAGGCTTTCTTTCATTACACTCACACTTTCAGGGCATCCTGCACACAGGTTTAACGCTGCGCTGTCTCTTGTAGATGGACGCCGATATGAGCCACATGTTGTACAACATAAGCTTATGCTCACCGATGCTAATTCAATTTATTAGAAAGCAATGGTGCCATGATCAGCTACTGTTAATCAGGATATTTTATTGAATGGGCAAACATATTATTATACATTTCACAGGAACGTTTTTTCTAAATGTGTTTATATTTTTAGGTGTTTGTGGAAAAGTTCGCGACGCTTCAGTAAGGTCTATGATTTCCTATGATGAGTTTGTACATTTACTGTACAAATTTGCTTGTTTTGCATCTGATGTTATAGTGGTGCAACAAAAAAAAAGACAAAAAAAAAGGTCAATGTCAGAACGTCACATGACAAGAATCTTTAATGATTTGTTTTACATTTCCCTGTATTATTTTTAGCAGGGAACTCACTATCCTTCAATAGACATTTTTGAACAAATAAACCGCTGTTGTCAAGTCAACACCTTTTGCTCATCTAGATCTTAAAAAGGACTGTCTGTACCTCTGCATCCATGTCCGCTCTCAGCTTTTTCATCAAAATTTGCTTTGCAAAATTGCTTTGTGCATTCAGGCAAATCAAGCCTTTTTTTTTTTTATCTTTTACTGTCTTTATCGTTCTCTTTGCTTCAAGAATTTTAGTTACCTGGATGTTGCGCTTTCCTCCTACATGCAACCTCCTCCCGTTGAGTCAATTCTGTCAAACATTTTGGCATCATAACTAAGTTAAACAACTAACTAACTCTAGTACCCTTCTATTTTAAAAACTTGCTGCCTCAAAATGTATTTAAAATAATCCAAAAATCATGATTTACAATTATAAGAATATCCGTTGTGATCAGTATTGATGAGATGTAGGCGCTGAGAAAATGTCCTTTTTTATGAATAAATTTAGGGATTTTTTAAAATTTCTTTTATTTTAGCTCATATTTGTCCTGTGAGGCAAAAGTCCAAAATATTTCCACCTATCTGCCACCGATGCTTTTTCTAAAAATGAGGTTTGTGAAAAAACGGAGTTGTTGCAGCATTGTCCCTCTTGAACATGTTTATAGAAATGACTTGTTCAGGTTGATTCAATAGTTTTTTATAGCAAGGGCTGATGCTTTTACATATATGGTAGCAAAAAAGGCACAACCATAGATTACTTATGCTCTTCATGTGTGGACAAATCAGCAGTTATTTTTTAGCAACTCCACATGGAGAAATGATGAAATACATGGAAAACTCCCTTTGTATGGATAATGCTTCTAAGATTTGGTGTAGTACATAATATTTGTGTATGAGTGTGGCTCAGTTCATGTTGGCTTCCGACCCTCCAGAAAAATAAACCCAACAGTTATGTGCGTTTTTGAGTCAGTAAATGTTTCTTCATTAAAGCTGCAAAAATGTTTCCATCCCCTCTTACAACAACCCATAGCCCAATCTGTTGCAACCACACCCTTCATCACCATTCATCAAATCACCACCTTCACAAAGGGCTTTTCCAAAACCCCAAAAGGCCTGGTGAAAGTATGAATTAAAACGGTGCCCACTCACTGAAGCATTGGCAAGATCACGTGTCCTACCATCATTATGTTCTCATCCTACCCCCTTTTCCCCCTGGAGTTTCACCTGTCCATTTGCATAAATGCTATAAGCTCCAGCTCCTTGGCCAACATTTAGTCCTCAAAGTACCCCTGTCAGACCCCCCAAGCCTGCTTTCAGTCCTTGACTACTGTCAAGTTATCAGTGACTGAGACACCCAGTGCCTCTGCTGGTTCAAGGTTTTTGATGAAACCCGGCCAGCTTATTTTCTACATCACAAATAAACTCTTTTTGAAACAGCATTTTTAACGATTTGAATAAAGTAATACTCAGAGACGCAATTTTGATCTTAATTTTCTTATGTCTTCCATCAATAGAAAAATGCTACATTTTAAAAACACTAAAACACAATTTTTATCGAGTGGGTCTCTGATACCAAATTTTTATGTAACAAATAATATTTAATCAGCAATTTTACTTCTCAAACTCTGGATTTGATGTCTTTAACAGAGAAATGGTTTGATACCACAATGAGAATGCAGATTTTGTAGAATCAGTTAAACATCAAACTTAACCTTCCTTTATTGAAAAAAACTAGGTCAAATCGGATGGATGAGTTTGTGGCCCGTTCAGAGTGTTTTCAGCATTTGATTAGGAATCTTTCAAAATGGAACTAAAACTATACTCCTACATATTCATTTATCATTTGAAGTATATTTGAGGATTTTTTTCTGTAATGGTTTCAGTTGTCTGCATAAACTTTGTTAATTATTGCAGGTGATTTTAATGTGCATGCAAGCGACGACACTGACAGAGATGGTAAAGGACTCAGTCTTGTCCTTGAAACATTTGGTCTTGCTCAGCATGTGAGTGAACCCATATCAGAGGGAACACAGAGCCTCTGCACCCATAAATATATCAATACTTTAATTATTTCTGTGGTAACTTTTTCTTCTCAGGAGGGTTTTTGTGTCTTCTTAGACCTATCTGCTACTCTCAAACTGACACATGAATGATATTAAGACATCATCATTTATGGAGATCAGGTTTGAACACACCTCTTCCTCTAGGTTCAATCATCTGTTGAAATCCCAAACTAGTGTTTCAAATGTTTTGGACACTATTGCTGTTTTTAAAGTTAAAATGGTTGGAGATAGGTTGAATTCACCATGGAGAGATGAGGATTTGGTCAGGGCACAGAAAAGGGCGAGCCGAAGGGTCGAACGGAAGTGGCACAGGTCTGAGCTCCAGGTTTATTATGAGACATGCAAAGAAAAGTTACACATTTTCAATGAGACTTTTCTGATATTCCCAACTACTGTGAACAAGTTAACAAACCCCCCAGCTCCAATTTCTTTAGAACTTGTTTCCATGTTCCAGTGCCTTAATGATGAAATTGTGGGTGTAAAACATGCAATGAACTCCAGAACATCATTTCAGCAATCACAGACACATTTAAAGCAGCCTTGATGTGGTACCCACTAGGTTCCTTAAATTTGTGCTGAGTGGCCTGTTACCACAACTCCATCATGTGGTTAACCTCTCAGTGGATTCTGGGCCATTTCCAAAGGCTTGAAAACTACAGTCTTCCAGTCTCTCCTAAAGAAGAGCAGTCTCGATACTATTATACTGAGCAGTTGTTGGCCCTTCTAAAACATTTCCTTTGTGGGGAAAATTCTTTAAAAAGTTGTTTACTAATAGTTTTCTCCAGCTAAAAATGTATTTGAATGAGTTTAGTCGGGTTTTAGGCTGCATGCCAGAACTATACTTATCAAGAAGACTGCCACCATCCACCTGCATATAGATCCAGCCCATATCTCTGTTTTAGTTCTATTGGATCTGAGTGCTGCTTTCAATATAGTTGGTAATGTAATTGTACTACTGAAATTCCTATCTTGAAGACATAAATTGTGGAGCTGAATTGAAAGCAGTCTCAGACCAAATGGTCTTGACTTCTCTTTCAATCTATATGTGATCCTCTGAACCAGCAAATAAGCAATATTAATGTAACCTCCCTCAATTATGCCAGTGACATTCAGATTTACATTTCACTCACAGCAGGTAAATGTGAGCTAATAGATTCACTCTATCACTGTATCCAACAAGTCACTGGGTAGCAGCAGAACAACTGTCTACATCTAAACACAAACATTTGGCCCAAAGACACAAATACAAAGTGTTGACACAACCACCTTTGCCTCTTTCTTGTAACCTCCAAGACAGATCAGAAATCTGAGTGTAATTATGGACATCATGACCATATTACAATTTTAAAAACATTGCCAGCAGATGTATCTTTTCATGTTTTTCTCTACAGTCACAATCTGCTCATTGGATAGACTTTAAAACAGCTCTGCTTGGACCCATATAAACCTCTTTAGTGAGAAGCTCTGGGACAGGCTTCTCGTAGTAGTAACTAGTAATAACTAGTCAGGACTAAACATATTTAGCAGCATTTCAGTCTACCAGATACTGTTGGACAAATTTAATGTCAATGTTCAAGTCCAAAAGCCACTCTTTTTAGATCAGGATCTAGCAATCTTTTATCCTTGTCTTTTAACTTTGTTAAAACTGAGTAGAAGATATAATTTTTGATTTTAATGTTTTTAGTTGTGATTTTGTTATACAGATTTACTTTTTTTTCCTTTGTCTTGTTACCAAAAGACATTTGAGTAGCTGTGAGTGTGAATTATGCTATAGAAAATAAATTTTATTTGCCTAGAGTGTGTTTAGAATCAGTAATATTACATGAGCTTGAGGTGTAAGTCAATAGAATAACATCTATACTGTAAATTCAGAAGTTATTAGGTATTTGTTTAACAGCTTGAACAAGATAAACAAACCAGGATAGTTTTTTTTTTTTTTTACCCAACCATCATTGCTTGTGTGTGTTTACATGTTTTGTAACACATCTGTACTACATTAGGCTCTGTTTAAAACATGTGCACCTTCTGTCACGTTATTTTCTTTACCAAGACCCTCCAAGCTGATATGACGGAAGTTTATACCATTGAATAAAACCACTGCATATGCTCCAATTTTAACTGCTAAATAGAAGAAACATTACCCCTTTTACTCAAAACGTGGCTGGTTAATGATCGTGTTACTATGGTAGTTTGTCTTAAATTCCTCTTTTACTGACAACACAGTCATTTCTTGCTTCTTGCACATATAAGAACCGTTCTCACAATATTGAAAAACAATTAAGATTACAAATGAGTTCTGACACATGTGATTCAGCTTTAACACCTACAGGGCATTTAAGGTAACAGTGAGTTCGTTGAACTTTGTTATGAGTTGAGAGTGTTGCCTTTGCAGAAAGGTTGAAATTTGTATTCGCTTTAAAGGATTAAAACACATCAATTTTAAATTGGATGGTTTAGATTGACATAAAGGGATTTATAAGGATTGCTAAGGTTCAATAACAAAACAATGTGAACATTCAGGGAAAAGACAAATTGCATTTTTTAAATTGTGTCCAAACAAAGTTTTATTAAAGTATTTATTTGAAGTTTCGTCAAAATGAAGCCCTTTTTATGTTTGCATGACAAGGTTCAATCAGATTTTGTTGTATTTCTGTGATAGAATGCTTTTCAGGTCTAAAAGTTCTTGCATAACCTTAGTTTGGAAGACAATTCCCTAAAGCTTTTAAATTTATGAGCTAAACCTAGATAAAAACAATGCCAACAAACTATGAGCTGAGTTACAGATTGACAGCAAAGGTTTTCATAAGTGCAGCACTTGTTTCTATAGTGCCTTGCAGCATGTAGAGGGTTTGGGCTCAGGTGTATTCCTCTAAGAATTGTAAAGGTGTCAAAACACTAATGCACAACATGTTTACAACAGCCACTTCTTTCTGATGAACCTTTATGTATCCTTACTTCTTCCATAATAACACTTTCTTATGCATTTTGTCACACTTTAGAAGCGAGTATCACCTGCCCTCCCACTCATTGACACACACTGTCGCCAGGTTTGTTTAAACGCCACTTGCTTACATAAAACAAAAAAAGTAGCCACAGTAGTGTAAAAATATTGTCTGCTTGTGGTAGTTGTTAAGCAAAAAAAAAGAAAAAAGAAAGGACTCCAGTAAGAAAAATGTCATGCTGCTCTACCTAATAGGCTGTCTTGGCATTCAGACTTCCCCTCGGTCATGGTCTCTGACAGAAATGCAGCTGATAATTATCTTTAGTTTCATACGTCTTTGAATGAATGTATGAATGCTTATTGTATTGTTTTGTGCATCATTCCGTGATTGCTTAAAATAAATCATTTCAAATCAAATCAAATAGAGACACACCATCAAACAAAAATGGTGCAAAGCCGAAGAGACGTAAGCGTCAACAAGAACTCCCCAAAACTTGTGAGAATAGGTGTAGATGTGCAAACAGTTTGGATGAAAAGAAACTACTGTTGCATGCATAAATGATTGTTAACCCTTTTACTGCCTGCTCAGCCAAACAGTAAAATACATTTTTGAAAACGTAAAAACACGGATTGTGTACAATTGATTGTACACCCAGGGTGATAAGCAAAAGAAAACACTATTTACTGATTTTTTTTCTTTGTGGGATTGTTTAGGGGTTAAATACAGAATATTTCATGAGTATTCTTTACTCGCTGCTTTGCCAGTGTGTTGGGCCTATAGGAGTTGGGAGGAGTCTATGAAGGACAGCCATTCACTACTTGAACACACAACTATGATTACACAAGATCACATACATGCACACAAATGCACTCCAGCTATGTTAATTGTCTCTTAGTAGATGTGCTGCCTGCAGAGAGAGAGGAGGTCTAATTAAGTTTTTACTGATCAAGTTAAATGAAAACCTTTTAGTTTGCCTACTGGATGTTTCATCCTAAATCAATGAGAGATGACCATCATGGAAACATTACCACAGCGCTAACAGGTGAGTCTAAAAACTCAAAAACCATTGTATCACTATTTAAACTATTAATGAGATCTCATCCATTTTTGAGGGAATTAAAATGTATTTGTTTTTTGGAAAAAACATTTAAAAAAACATGTGAAAATTTAAATCTATTTTTTTGTTGGTATTATCTAGACCAGAAATATTCCTTTATTATTTATTCATGTTTTTGCTGTTTCGATTTTTGTACTTGATAAACATGAAGTGAAAAATGCAAGGAGTTTAGAAGAGAAATGTTTGTTGTGCATGCAATTTGGTGCCTTCTTCAATAGTCATGTCCTACTGTTTCCTAATATTAGGTTATCTGGATCATTTCAAATGTTTGCTCTCTGTTGATAAATTTTGAAAAAGCATTGCATCCTTTGATAATTAATACAATTGTTGACACTTGAGAAATTGAGGTGAAACGAAAGCTAAGAAGTGTGAAAACTAGCAGAATTGCTTTTATTTAACCATCATTAATTAATTGGCAGCAAAGAAAAGCTGATTCTAAATTTGCAGAAAGAAGTGGGAAAAACAAAAGCTTAGAGCAAGCTAAAGAAAACAAAAATAATTATGGCTGAAGCATGCATTCTACTACATTTCTACCACCACCTAAACCCTTCTCTTTACAATTAAAAAAAAAGTAATTTCGAGAAAATGTTAAAGGGGAAATACAGGTAGGCAATGGCATTATACTGCAGATTGGATGTGGTTCTCAATTCAGCTCCCTGCAAGTGAAAATAACAAAGAGGAGATACAATAGTAAGAGAGGGGGAGGATGGGACAAAGAGAGGAGGCTGGAGGTGGCGAGGTTTGACTGTAATGGAGTCAAGATCCGTAACAGGCTGTCAGATGCTGCCTCAGAAACACACACACACACACACACATGCCCAAGACACACTAATAAGAATGAGCCCCGCATTTTGCTCAAACAGCTGGTGGGGTGCCATATGTGTGTGTCTTTGTGTATGTGTGTGTGTGTGTTTGCGGGAATGCTCCACTGATAAATATTAATTATACAATGGAGTGCAGGCCATGTGCCATCTCATCATACCATGTCAAATCTCATCAACAACAGCAAGGATGGTAAGAAGAAGAGTCAGAACGGAGTGGAGCTGGATGAGGCAGGAGGAGAGGAGCATCCTGTACAGTAAATCACACCTGCAGAGGAAAAAAAAGAATTATGCAGGAGTCGAAGAGAAGGATATAACCACAGAAAATAAAGGGAATGAAAGTTCTCTAAAAGCTGTTGTGAGTTGTGACATCGAGTTGTGTTATGTCAGAAAAAAAAAAAAATGTTTTGTACTGTCAGGTGTGCATCTAGTTTTCAACCAGAAAAAAGCTGGCGGATGAATACGGTTTAAGCATTACAGAGAAAGAATTGGAGGGAGGGGGGCATTGTTTAGGCTTGCTGAGTCATCGTGATTGGGTTGATTTGTAAAAGCAGCCCCCTCACCCCAGAGTGATGGTTAATCGTGGGAAGTGTGGTGTTCGGGTAAGTGTGTCGTCCCAGCCTGATTGTGGAGGGTTTTGCTGTGCCTTGATGTGACAGCGTCAGTCAGGCGGACGGGGCACATGTTGTTGTAGTTGTGATTGTGTGGTAAACCCTGTACAAGCAGCTCTCAGTGTTGCTGGTTGGCAGAAGAGCAAAGGCTTTGAAAACAACTTCAGCTCTTTTGTTGTGCTGGGCTTGTGTTTCTGTGTTTTGCTTGTGAGTCTGGTCTGCCTGGCTCTTGGTGAAGGCCTTGTTGTGACATTGGTGCTTCTCTGGACTTTTGATGTTACCACAAACTCTGAGTGGTGCTGTCAACACTGGGGTGCTGCTGGTAAACTAAGTGCCTGGCTGACAGACAGAACAAAACTAGAAAATATTAGATGTTTTCTGTTGAGTTTAGCTCCAAAAATACAAAAAAGGGAATTTACATGAAAATTAAAACTTTTGAAAAAACTTTATAAAAACAAGAAAAAAGGAGGAGAGGTAAGAATACTATAACCAATGTGTATAATAAACTACAAGTTAAAAAAAAAGAAAAAAACAAAACAATATTTTACACGCAAAAAAATGCTTTTTGGCAACAGTGTAAGCTTTCTGAAATCTAAGCTGACTCTTCTGTTCTGACAATTTAAAAACTATTTTTGTGTTGCCGTTTGTTCCATTTAATTTAAAGTGAATATCTTCTGAGCATGTGTGATAACCTTTTCTATCCTTACGGATTGTCAAACATTTTTAAACCAATGTAGACATTATGTCTGGGCCACAGCATTTTTAATATGTACAAAAGCAATGTTTTTTGCTCCTGTAGCAGCAAAAGCAGCAGTAGTTTAAAGGTTGAATATTCTTTTCTTCCTTTTACCAAACATGACCCACATATACAGTATGATCCCAAAGAGCTTTAGGCCAGCCCCATCAGATCAAACGGTAAGACTTCAATAACTTACAAGTTCCAATGTTGGCAGGTAGACTTCAGTCTGGCTTTGATGTGATGTTGTGTGAGTGGAGGAATTTTGTTATCTGGAGGTTAGTGTTTTCTGAACAAGCCTTGAATCTTTTTTGCTGATTTTTTTTTTTATTTACATTTGCATTAATGCAACAAGAACATGGACCTTAAGAATTATAAAATGTCAGGTTTTAAAACAAATAGTCACATTTTTTTTCTTTTTTTGTAGTTATTAATAGTGACCCTAACTATTATTATGAGACTAGCTACAAAAATTAATGATACGTCTGCAAGCCTTTACATATGAAGTTTAACATAATCTGAAGATAATTTAAAGAAATGTGAGACTTCAAAAAATTGAACCTGTAAAAACATTTATTTTTACCAAAATGCTGTAAACAAATAGACATTTTCATAACTGTTGATCATAACAATGATTCAGGTAAACAAAAAGTGTATTTTTAGGAAAATAAAAAGCAGGTGTTTTAATTATTTTTTTTTAAGCTCAGCTTTGTTTCCCAAAAAGCGTACAGGCGTTAGACAGTATGGATTTTATTGTCATCAGATTAATATTTACCAGCTTTCAGAGGTCACACAGCACAACAGTTGATGTTCTTCATGCGTCTTTATGCTCTAGGAAGGAGTCAATGCATGCTTTGAAACACCACATCTCAAAGCACTTTGCACGTGTGGATCTTTAGTGTCCTCAGTGTTTTTCTCCTTTGACAGTGAGCTTTAAATCATACCCCCCATATTTTATGAAAATATGTACACTTTGGCCCACTGTTCATGGGGTTGTTCAGAGGCTCATACATGCTCTGCTGGCTGCACATATGAGCATCTAAAGACGAGAGCTCTGACATAATTTACTGCCTCTGTGCGTTTACAGTAAAATCCGCTTTTGCTTTTCTCCCAGCTCTTGATCTGATCCAGTTTGAACTGGAGTGTCTGAATAACACTGAGCATTTGTGTCACTGTCTTCACTGTGTGAACCGTCTCTGAAGGACTGTGCATCTCGGGTTTTCGTGTGGGCGCTAGCACATGACAGTTCCAGAGTGCTGTTGTTTACTATTCCTAAACTAGATGTCATTGTGAAATTCATTTCTTTCATTTGTTTGCTTCTGTGACATGCTTTGTTTATTTAAGAGCACAAGTGGACGGCGGAGAATAGGTATCGGCTTCCCGATAATGAAAGCCACTTTGTGCTGTCTGGCTGCTGTCATGTCTTCCTGTTCAGGTGGCATCTAAAACCTCTGATTTTGTCTTCACAGGCACAGAAGTCATGGATAGAAAGAGCGTTCAGCAAGAGAGAATGTGTCCACATCATAGTGAGCGCCAAAGACCCCCATAGGTGAGTGCAGCACCAATGCATAAATACTGTGGCTCAAAAACATTCTACCCAAGTACTTAAACTACACGATGCAACCAAATTATAAGACTCTGGCTTCCTCCCACTGTTCAGAAACATGCTTCATAGGTTAACTGGTTACTCTAATTTTGTCCATAGGTGTGAATGTACGATTGCATTGGTGTGTGATTGTGGCTTTGCGACAGACTGGCGACCTGTCCAGGGTGTCCCTGCCTTCACCTGCAAATGGCCGGGATAGGCTACAGAATAGAAGATGAATGAATTAATCAATATATTTAAGTGCAAAGAATAAAAAATGCATAATGTTTGCTGTTTGTAGGTATTGTCACTGGTAGAGTGATTAATGGTTCAAATGAGTGCATGACGATAAGGCTGCTTCATTGTTTCCTAGAAAAAAATGCTGGAAATGACATTATCGTGATAGCAGGAAATCTATTAAATCTAAAGATTTAACACTTTTGAAGCAGCAGAACTGCTGAGGCATGACGGTGAAATAATAAAATACAATTTCTGCAAATTTTAGTCAAGATTGGGACGCCTGGAGGTAAAGAGGCAATTATCAAATTTACCTGTAGCACTGTTGGGAGTATAGAATAAATAAAAATAATGCATAACAGTCATTTGCTTAAGGTGTTAACAATTATGTTTTAGACATTCCAACACTTTCTTGATGGCGCTTTTTAAAGCAGGTCTACAAAAAAAATGTACCAGGTTTTTTTCAGGCATTCCCCCCACAGACCAAAAACATGGGTTGATTGGTCACTCTAAAATGTCCATAAGTGTGCATGTGTGTGTGAGTGTGTGTTTGTAAGTGACAGTGTGCTCTATGACAGACTGGCAACCTGTCCAGGGTGTACCCCCCCTTCACCCAACAGGAGCCTGGACAGGCTCCAGCAGCCCTTGACCCCGAAAGGGACATAGAGGGTTAAGAAAATGGATGGATGGTGGATGGATGGATGGATGGTGGATGGATGGATGGATGGATGGATGGTGGATGGATGGATGGATGGATGAAAGGCTGTATCATTTACCAAAGACTTGGTCTGAAAGAGAGTTAGGAATGAGTTGTAGGATATTTAAGAACTTCACAGAACTTTGCAGAAATTTACACAAAGATGTAAGACAGTTCACTAATCTGACAGGTTTTAGGATGAAAGATGACATCTCAGTTAAAGTAGATTATGCACACATTAGAAAATGGCCATAAACATTGAAGGAAGAGACTGAAAAACAAGCGTCTAGGTCAAAATGTAATCGTGACTTCTCGTGAATTTGCAGGGTTTACTCTGGAAATTAAAGAATTCTAAGATTATGTTAATGCAAAAAAATTAATTTCACTTCCAAATTTAGGTCAAATTTGATTGACTTCAAACTTTAACTTCTGAAAAACATGGCTTTGAAAACCCCATCCCTGATGTCCTTTCCTGCACAGCCCAACGTCATCTGTAAGAGTAGCATCCCTGCTGAACTGAGTTATAGTTGTGAAACTGTTTCAAATCATCTATAACTTCTGCATTGCAACCCAATTGTTACAATGATGCAACTAAATGAGTGCATGCTGTTTTCTACCAGAACAGGTTTGGATAATTGAATTGAATTCACACGGATCATGAACTCTCAAACTCACAGGAAAGTTTTCACTGTGTCTGCTTGAAAGACATAAATAGAAGAAAGCATGTGGAAGCTGTGAGCAGAAAAACGCTGCAGCGAGATGTCCGTTAACATCGCATCAACTTTTTTTTCCCCCCAAAATGCTACTATTCATGCTAGAGGGAGAGGCTGGAAAAGTAGCTTTGGTAGGAGATCATGGAAGCGTAGCAAGATAATCAGAACCTTGCTTTCTTCCTCCAAGCACTCTTTATGGTGACTTTATCCCTAAAAATATCATATTAAACTTGCATTCATTACATTAAAGTGTGTACTCTTGTAGGGAATGTTCATGACTGCCGTTAGTCTTGTAAGTGATAAAAGTGAGGGGAAGAACAAGAGAAAAATACAAGCTGACGTTTGACAAAAAGAAAAGGTAAAAGGAGACAAAACCAGCGAAACAGCTAATCCTGCTCCTCCTTTTCTTTCACTGAGAAGATGAAAGTCAGATGACAAGCAACCACTTCAGCAGTCCCCACCTCTTACACTTGATTATGGCAGCTTTCATGCTCTTTTTTTCTGTAGCTCTCTCAAGTTTTGGCTCCTTTGTCTCCATCTTCCCTTGAAAGCGGCTCTGCTTGTCGGTTACACTTCTCAACTTTTTCAATTACATTCCGCCTGTGAAATACCTCGCATCTACTTCTCCTTCTCTTCCAGGTGCTGTTGCGGTCGCCTCATAGGTCAGCATGTGGGTTTGCCGCCTGGCATTTCATCCAGTCAGAATGACAAAGCAGAGCGCATGGCCAAGAATGACAGCCTGTCGGAGAAGTGGTCAATCAGCAAACACACACAGCTCAGCCCTACTGATGCATTTGGCACAATTGAGTTCCAGGGAGGGGGACACTCCAACAAAGCCATGGTGACTACCTCCCTGCATTTGCTGTGTTGCTTTTTTTGTTCTTTCACAAACAAGGCCAGGTACATTAAAGAAAAACCTTGAGGAAAGAAAAACCTGTGTCAGGAATTGATGATCAGTCTGCAAGTCTTTACATATGAAGTTTAACATAGCATGAAGATAATTTAAAGAAGTGTGAGACTTCAAAATGTCAAAAACAGATTGAAAATAAGATTTTTTTACAGGTTCTAATTAAAATATTTGCTTACAATATATTTATTTTTTACATTATACATGGAGTTCCTGCTTTTATCGACTTAGACTTTAAATCAAACAACAGTTACTGGACTGAAGAAAGCAGCTGACACTGCTGAAACTTCCTCTAACTCTCAAGTCACTTTGAGAGAAAGCCAAGAAAATCCCTTTTTCAATCAGAGTTGACACGGTTCAGTTTAAAGCTTCTGTAGCTGGTCAGGGTGACTGCTTGTGAGTGCATATTAAAGGGTTAGCACTGCTGTTTGAGTTCTAACTGGTGACTGTGTAGCACCTCATTGCATCACATTAAAGCACAAGTGTTGATTGCTTGAGTACTTTACAGTTTTTTCACCAGTCTTTCTGTGTGAGAAGATGCACTGTCTGACCTCTTGTTTGTAACACCGCCGCATACTTGGCAGCACTGCAGAATCTTTTGCTGCAAATACAGACATTTTCCCTCAGTTTTCAAGTTTGAAGCAAGCAAACAGAACATGTATTTCTACTTCTTGTAAAGTCATTGTGACTGGCTTAAAATCAGTTTCGTAAGTGCATGCAGCATGATTGACATGGGGCATTCTGTTGTGGTTAGACAAATTATCTGATATATAAAAGTACAGCTGTAAGCTAAAAGACTGATTGGTCCTCAGTGTTTGAGAAAATGTAGAATTCGAAAGAGATGTTGGGCTTACTTAAAACAGCTTTAGTGCAACTTAAAAGAAAATGTTTAGACAAAAGTTTGTTCTGGGAGTTAAATAATTTATCAGATATTTGCATGTCAGATTGATTAATTTAGTTAGATTGATGCACTGATGTCTGTAATGAATTTGATTATGTATAGCATGCGTAATTTCAGCAACTGGATCCATTAAGAGAAATGGTATCACTAGTTTAAAACATACTCTAAAAATTGACTTTGTAATAAGGATTTTGTCTATTTCTGTTTTAAATATTTGATCTTTTGTTTTTATCCAGTACGTGCGTGTGTCTTATGACACCAAGCCTGACCTGCTCCTCCACTTGATGACCAAGGAGTGGCAGCTGGATCTCCCAAAGTTGCTCATCTCAGTTCATGGGGGTCTGCAGAACTTTGAATTACAGCCTAAACTCAAGCAGGTCTTTGGTAAAGGGCTCATCAAGGCTGCCATGACAACAGGAGCGTGGATATTTACCGGAGGAGTCAACACGGGTAATGCACAAAACAGATAAACCACTTTTTTTAAAGGCAAACACCACATTTGTTTCCTAAATGTGTATCAAATGTGTGGAGTAGATATTTAAAAAATCATTCTTCAAGCTCTATGGGCCTTCCAGTCATTAAAGCAAAGAACTTGATCACTGTGCTGCTTTAATGTGTTTTATGAGCTTTGAAAGCAAAGTGAAAATGGCCGGCAGTCAAAACTGAACTGAAAATAGATGTGGTGTTTAGTACTTGTAAATGAGAAAACAATGCAGTAATTTACTAATATTAAATTTTAACTGTACAAATATGCTATAAAATAAAAATAAAAATGATAGTAAAAAGGATCAAAACTTAACTGGTCTTGGTAAAAAAAAAAAAGACATTCGACTGCAGGGAAAAATAGGAAAAAAAAGACCACCTCTATTAAAGGAGTGAAGAACTCTGCATCAGTGGTGACATTTAGGTGATAAACATACAAGTCTCTACACAACAACAATGCTTACATGTTTTGAAGAAATGTATGGGCTCTGGGTTTTGAAATGCAAAGAAAACAAAGGGAGACTGAGAGGTCCTGCACTGCTGAATGACTTGGGTTTAAATAAAGCAAGACTAGAAAGATACTTCAGATCCGCTCATTTCCCAAATGATTTGAGAGGAAGAGAAAAGATGATGCAATGCAGTGGTAAAAATCCTCCATCTCACCTTTTTTTTAACATGTCACCATCAAATTCTAAGGAAGGAGACATTTTATTCTAATAATACAATGTTTTTCTCTGGATATTCCTTTTTATTAAAGGATTTGATCGGTTTTAGGATTCTCATATTGTTTTTTTGTGCTACTTTGAATGTATTTTATAACAACAAAAACTAAAAAAAAACTTTTTTATTTGTATTTACTACATTCCAACATCTTCAAATCTGTAAACACGATAAGGTTAAGTACACTCACTGGATTAAAGCAGGTCTGACAGTATATTGACTTAGCTACGGAATTAGAAGGCAACAAGTTAAACTGGAAATAGTTTATTTCAGTGGTTTATTTGGTTTATTTCAGACTAAGCACCTAAACATCAAGTGGTTTTTAGGCTTTATAGTCCTGAATATATAAATCAGCATATTTCCTGCTGTGGTTCAAAGTGCATTAAAATGCATGCATTCGATCTTTGGATTCTCTTATTTCTCCTACTGTTTCAAGATGTTTTGGATCATGCCTTCCCCTTGCTGACACAAAGTCTCTTCTGATTGGTCAATTTGTAAGGGTACCACATAATGGTTATCTATTAATTGTTTTACTCAGGGTACAGTCCGGTACTGTACCGTACCGTACCGGTAAAAGATCTGGCGGCAGTACGCCATAACGGCTGAAGGATCAGCTTCAAAATAAAAGCTAATGCAATGATAGAAGTGAAACATGCAGCAAAAAAATAATAGTAATTTATGTTTGAAAAAAGAACAATGCAGGGAAGATTGTTTAAGAGGAAGATTGCAAGTTAGGATAAAGATGCAAACAAAAATTATTAAAAAGAAGAACAAAATGAGAAAGAACGTGCATTTCTTGCATTTATCAAGTTCTTTAGTCCAATAATTAGTTAAAATAATTTCCACAAAGCTCTGTCAGCAGTTGTATTTACAGTCAAGATTTATTCTTAAGGGCACTTATCTGTAGAGCTGTAGCGATTCATTTTAACAATGATTCACATTATATTTGTGGTCGCTGATCCAATTCGTAGTCGATATTTGTTCATTTTAAATGATCCGATTCACTGACCTAAAATGGATCCGGGACATCTTTAGCCAAAAATTTCAACCAGTGGGACTCAGAAGTTTTCCTTGCAAGATAATCAAGTGTAAGGGAAAAAAACAAACAAACAAGTAAAGTAAACAAGAATTATTGTCAAATAGACAATATACATTTTAGTTTGTTTAGTTGAGCCCACTGTTCTTTTTCCACATCCAAATAGTACAAAGGGAACATTATTAGAACATTCTACCATATGGTCACATGTCTTTGCAAAATTCAAAGTGTTTCCACAAATTGGACTGGAATGATGGTTCGATTATTTTTTGCTGCCCTGACATATGTGTTTTCCGCTGTGATGCACTTGGTCGTTTAGTAACCTTGAACTACAGTGCCTCGATCCAAATTGTATTTTCCAATATCAATTATAATTGGGTTTTTTTCTTTGAAAATTATTTTATAATAGTAGTTTGATTTTGCTCAATTTAACAACTTGCATACGACAGACCAATCTGGTTGGATAAATCAATTCATTGATTAATCATTAAACCCCTAATCTGCATTTACTGCTACTAAAAAGATTTACATTGATGTACTTTGTTATAGTACAAAATAAACAAAAATCTACTTTCTTATTGCTATAAGGATTAACTTAAGCACAGAAACACAAAGGGTGAAGATTTGGAAACATACAGAGACTTTAGCCCTGGACATGAAACTTCACCATAGAGAATTCTTCAAATTTCCATATTTAAACAAAAAGGGCAACATTTTTCTTCATATTACATTTTAATCATTAAGTTATTCTCTGCGAAATGTTATAAATAAATGAAGCCTCCAAAGATTCATGCATGTCAAAAGAAATATTTGTCCCATTAACTACTGATTTAAACATCTATCCTTAGTAAACAAGGAATGACTCCACCATTTTTCTTAAGCATCTTAGCAAATTTGAAAGATCTTGGTGAGAATTCATGAAATAAACCTACGAAAGCAGTCTGAAGGGGAATGCCAAGGGCTGTTTTTGTATTTTGCCACACAAGAAGGAAGATTTTACTTTTACTTGTCTGCACACTTGTGAAAGAAAATGCTCAAGTTGTTTTTTAGCCAGGAGGTTTTATACGTCCCAAAAAGCTCAAGAGCAGAACAACATGATTGCAAGTTGCCATATTTTGATTTGATTGAAATGAAGAAGAAACAACTGTCTAAAGGAGACAAGGAAGACAATTTGTTAAACTATTGCTGAGGGAAAAATGTAATTTGACCTCCACATAGTCTCTAGCTTTCAGCAATCACCCCATAGATTGGGTGATTGCTGAAGGCTGAAGTAGATCTACTTCAAGCATTCAACTCCGTTTACAGCAGTTGTCATACAGCTGATAAAATAAAAGATTTACCAGAGGATGTTTGTTCAAAACAACTGAGACTTCTAAATTTGGGTGAAAAATAAGATCACTTCTGTTTCTCAACTGCACCTTCCAGTCATTTTAGAGGGCTGGGAGGCAGACCAGCTGGAATAAAGTCATAAACATGGATTACCATTTTTGACTTTTATATCCTCTTTATTGTCAACTTAAAATTACTACTAAAAAATTGTTTTGTTTTTAAATGTTAAATATTAATGTGTTCGTGTGGATTCATCATTCTGGTTTGAAAGGGTTTCCTGTGACTGAGCTTGATCTCTGCATCTGATCTTTGATATCTTTGATTCTTGGCAGGAGCTCTTTGAAGCTGATAAGATTCACTTTGCTGTCATTCTGAATACCTTAACCCTTTAGTAATATATCAAAGCAAATTTAGAAAAAGTTGTCTTCCAATTTAAGTCCTTCTTCACAAAAGAGCGACAGCAACATGTTATAGCTGCTGTGCTGATGCTTACATGAATGCCATTAATTTCTTTTATCTCACCCGTTTGCGCTTCTGCTTTCCTTTTTCTCAAATAATTTAACATTTTGTCTTTGTGACAAGGAAAACAGAAATTTTTATAGTAAATCCAATTCAAAATGGAAGATTTTTACTGTTTAAAAAAAATGAGATTGGACTCTAATACTCAGTAGTGAACGATAGGAACAGATGGAAATAAATGATACAGTACTGAATGTTTTAGTTGCCCACACTTAAATGCAGAAAGGAATGGAAAGTAAGATTTAGTGACAGAATGGGTACAGGGGCGAGAAAGGGAAAGAGAGAGGCCTGAATAATAGATAGATGCTTGAATTGGAGGGACAGTAGGCAAAGAAAGAGGGAATGTCAGCTGAAGAAATGTGATAAGATGACTTCTAGGTTTGACTGCTGTTCCCCTGAGGACACAACAACCTGAGACCTGGACTTGTGGATGTGTTTGAGTTTTTGCATTCAAACTAAGAATTGTTTGGTTTCAACCTTTTTGTATTTATTTATTTTTTCATTTATTGCACTAGGGAAAGTAAAATAATGTTTTTTTGTGTGAATTGTTTCTCATATAGGTGTGATTCGCCATGTGGGTGATGCGCTCAAAGACCACGCCTCCAAGTCAAGAGGAAAGATCTGCACCATTGGTATTGCTCCATGGGGCATTGTAGAGAATCAGGAGGATCTTGTTGGCAAAGATGTAAGCCTTTTATTGAAAAAAAAGCATCTCTGACAGTCACACAGCAAATGTGTACACGCCTTTGTTTTATTTTTTCATAGTAGATGTCAACAAATGTTCAAAATGTCTTTCTTATCTTTTGATAATTTTTCAAAGAATCTCATTAAGTTTCACAGACTATTAATTTTTCTCTGTAGGGATTTACCATTTCTGATGAGATTATTAGATATGCACAGTGTGCTCAACAGCTGGCAGCAGCCCATGACACCACACAGCTCCTGCTGACTCATCAAATCTCAGGAGCAGCACTAGATTAGAGTTCAACTTTCATCAAGAGGGGCTGCACTCTGTCGCATAGAATAAGTTTGACACTCATATAACGTAGATGGCTGAAGTGAAATGATTTAGTCCAAGGAGTCCTCTTACTTGGTTGATTTCTTAATGCAAGCTCAAAATGGAGATGTTGTCTCCGGTTGTCTCCCAGTCCACATACTTTGTGGGGCAGCCATGTTCTCTCAAGATTTCTGAAGAATCTAAAGCAATAATCTCTCTGAATTGCATAGAAACTGTTGTTTTGGTCAGTGCTCAGGAAAGTATAGATGGAGGTGAGACTCTGAACAAGGACTGGTGTTGATGAGGTAGCATGGATGTCTTTTGTTTGTAACTAAAAAGAAAAAAAAAAAAGATATTAATATTGCAAATATGCACCAAATTACCTTTTAAGAAGCTGGATCCTTTTCCTACTGTCTAAAATTATCGGTTAAAAATACCCTAATTTTTTATCTTTTTATAACAGTAAAATATTCTCTTCCTGACCAGGTGGTGCGTCCATACCAGACCATGTCCAACCCTCTGAGCAAGTTGACGGTCCTGAACAGTCTCCATTCACACTTCATCCTAGCAGACAATGGCACCACAGGAAAGTACGGCGCTGAAGTCAGACTGCGGCGTCAGCTAGAAAAACATATCTCCTTGCAAAAGATCAACACACGTGAGTGAAGTCAGAACAAAATGACCTGAACCACAAAGGCTAAATTAAATGCTACCTTTAATACACAAGGTGACCACAAAATCATGTAACACAACAGAGGGTTAAGTTCAATGAGTCTTTTTTAGTTCTACAGAAAAGGGTAAACTTAGCTTCACTTGCTAAATTTAGAGCAAATTCTGTCACTTGATGTTTTTTTAGACTTGTGGGTGTAACTTAATGAGCTTAAGAAGCATCAAAAGCTCTGACAAAATATGTCAATTTTTTTTTCCTTTTTCTATCTCATAAAGAAAATATTATCAGCTTTGCATTTTATTTGTAAGATGATAATTTATTTGTAGACATATCTACACAAAAGTGCATTTATCATACTGTAGCTTGGAACATTTATCCTTTTGTACAACTGTATACCTTTTATTTTGTTGATTTATAAATTCAATATAGTGCAACACTGCTTTCATAGGATAGAGTTTTAGTTAATCAATCATTATTATTTTGCAATTCTTTTACAACTATTTCTTTTTATTTTATTTAAAAAACAACAACACAGTCCTGGTGGATGACATTGGTTTCCTTGATAGAGTTTGTGTTAGGAGCCGTGGCTGACTTGGTGTAACCTTTTTTTTTTTTCATTTGTACTAATTTCCTTTAGGCGGGATAGAAAGGAAAGCAAGCTCCTAAACGTCAAAGATGATTTAAAGTAGCAAAAGACTCCCAGAGTCAGGAGGCAGGTTAAACTAAAGGCACTATATGATTCAAAGCTCCCTTGTCAACATTGTTTTGGTTCACTGTTAGAAATGTCACTCACGTTTGCTGATAGTGACACTATAAGGTAGGTTGAAAGGAACTGGGTGTTCAGTGTTGCTTCTAGCAGGTTATTTATAAAACTTTAAACATTTGAAATTTAGCAACAGTCTTCTGCTGAAAAAATGACAAATATAGACTTTGCTCTCTTTTCCTCACCTTACTATGACATATGGGGTTCCCTTTGTCATCCTATGCCTGGAATCATATAAAAGGGGCTGGGAAGGCAAAGGGATGCTCAGCTGTCATACAAGCACCATAAATAGTATTTCTTTGTGGATTGCATGTGTCATCATCTTTTACTTTTACTTGGAAGCAAAGTGAGAATTAGGATTTACAATTTGTTTCTGTCCTGTGACAGACACATATGTCTAATATCAGTCGGTCAAACCTTTGGTTTAGTGGTTTCTCGCTGGTAACCAATTCCAGCAATCCGGTTGGAATATGAATTAGGCTCTATTGGTTGGAACTGGTTGGAAACATATCTTTTTTAAATGAGAACAATTTACTGTGAAGCAATCAAAAATGTCCAAGAAGTACAACTAATTTCAGCTCCTTGGGCTTTGGACTCTGTGGAGCTAATCTTTCCACAATGAACATTTTTTTTTTCAAGATAATTAAGATGCATAAAAAAAAAGGAAAAACAAAATCAATTTATCCCAAAAGATGCTGCTGTACCGTCCTCACCACTGAAGGGTTTATAGAACAGGACAACTTCTTTATTCGATTACCTGTGCATGGCCAATTGTAGGTTTCATCAATTTTCTTCACAGCAGGGTCCCTGCTGTCATCCAAGTGAGGCTTGACAAGCTGCCAGAAAGTGGGCTATGAAGTAAATGGAGAGGAAATAATGCAGTCGAGTTTGTTTAGCATGTAGATTGTGGACCACATAAAACCCAATTATATTTTTTGTAGAATTTCATATATAATTTTTTCTTCTTAACTCATAGATGCACATGTGCCACATAAACACATGTTGAAAAGTGTGGTGGCTTTGTATGTGTAATCTCCCCCTGTGGTATTTCTGTAACGTCTGGGTAATACTGTATCTAATCCTACTGTGCCTGTTTGTAAATTCCCATGAAATAGCAATCAATATGTGTCTGCCAAATAAGCTGTGACAATCAAATTGGCTCCACAGTATTTAAATAAGGGAATCAATAGCATAGTCTGCAGTTGTCTCATGGGCTCAAATATATATATTTTAAATAATGCTTTAGTATCCAAAGCTTTGATATTTTACCATAGCACTGCTCCTGGTTGATATGGTATGGTCAGGTGATGCTTTTAGTCCTTTAGCACACTGCAGGTTTTCTTCAGTAGAAATAGAGGCAGCACCAGTACCTATCAAAAGTCACCACCAGAGCCCAGTTGGGCAGTTCCTGTAGCCTTTAACTCTATTTTTGGAGATAGATCTTGTTTTTCTGCTATTTCTGGCTTTGTAGCATTCTCAGCTCAAAAGTGGATGAAAGTACCAAGTAGCAGATCTGACTGGGTGTAAACAACGTTAATATCTGAAGACAGCTGATGCTCAGCTGATAAACGAAGCCAGCTTGCTTTCTTCCGAGAGTTTCAGTACACCACTGTGTCTTGCACTATGACTACGACTTTAAGTGCCACTCGTATCATCTTTTGATCTATTGTAAAAGTGTTCCCAGTGGTCTTTTAGCTATGATTATGCCTTTGTTAATCAACATCAAAAACGTGTGTCGTTTTCTGGGAAATAGTTTCTGCAAAGCGGCAGTAGTTTAATGGAAATTCATATCTGAATTTTGGACAGGACTGTTGGCACGGAGTAAGCCCATCTCTGCTTCCCAGCATTCATCTCCTGCTAGATTATAGACCCTAAAAACTCCCATCCTTACATTACAGATGCGACAAAAATGGATATAAAAGTGGATGCATCAGAATGGAGCAAACCAGGGAGCTTGTGGCCATAACATCTACAAGCTTTTTCAAACAGCATTTTTTCATCTGCTCCTGATTCATAACAATTTGAATAAAGAAACACTCTCAAATACAATTTTGAGATTAATCATCTTAATATATGTCCTCCATAATGAGAAAAATACCTCAAGAACATGTGAAAAACATAATTTTGATTTGATTGGGATTTCAAGGAATTTGATTAAGGTTTAAACTATTAAATGGTTCTCAGGGGGTGGGGTGGGGGTTATTATTATCATTTTAATGTAAATTATTAAACTAAATACTGACAGAAACACTCTGGCATCCAAATTTACGGATGAACAAGTTTAATGCAACTTTTTTCACCGATCAACACCATATGCTAAACCACTTTGCAGCTCCTCTGACACGTCTTGGGCTATCAAGTCCTCTCTTCACCAACTTGCTTCACAAAGACGATAATGGAAAGACTCTCAGACAGCAGTGAAAATGTGATGACAGAGAAAAAGGGCTGAAGGTGGGAAATGAAGGAAAATCATTTTTATAATGTGCAAAGAAAGGATAACACAGCTTTGAAGAAGATGCAGGCGGCCAGACAAGGTTTTACCTTGACTTCGCAAACACAAAACTGCAAAAAAAAACATTAAGCGTAATGCATAAAATGTTTACCTAATGAACTAAAAAAAGATGAAAAAAATAAAACAAAAAGTGTATTGTATTAGGTTGTATTCATTTTTTTTCACAGTTAAGTTCAAGCATTCAGAAATGAACAGTTCACCTTGAAGTTGTCCTCCTCATATCGCTGGAAATTACATGGAATATTAAATTAACAAAAGAAATACAGGAATGTGCACATACCTGTAGGCACAGCTGTAACCTTCCCTGATCCTTTTTTTCTCAATGGTTTCATTAATAATAAAACATATAAAGGAAAAAAGCAGACAAGGTAATTGAATCTAGTAGTAATAGGTCCATTCATTACATGTAAGCCATGGCATAACGACCTCTAGAGTGAAACAGCGCTCACAGGAAAATCATAGTTTAGCAGACACACAAGGAAAGTTGCTTGAACCACAAAAGCAGCATAAAGTGCTGATCAAATACAGTTTTAATGGCAGCCCTGAGTATTTCTGATAAAGCGGGGTGTCAAACTCTGTTGCTCAGGAGCCAAAATCCAAAATATGCTGAAGGTTGCGGGTCGAACAAGATAAATGCTTACTGAACACACTAAAACTAAACTTTTAAAACTGTTTAAACATAAATAAAAATAGAATAAAACCTATAGAATTATTATTCTAGGAATAAATCAACTTAAACCTTAAATAACTTATTTTTTTCTCTCCATAAAATATATCCTGTCAAAATTATACAAGACAGTAAACATTAAAAGAAAAAAAACAAGACATTTCTTTACTTTTAAGTCATTTTATGTAAAAAAGAAACTTTATTCTTAAATATACCAAAATACTTTTCTCTTTATAAAAATATATCCAGTCAAAATTACCTAAATTCAAAATAGGTATATGCTGCAAAACAAAACAAACAATGGAAATATGAATAAAATGTGTGCTTTTCAGCAATAAATTTAAATTCTGTTTGCTTTGCTCTTGTGTCATTTCATCAGAACGCCTGGCATCATTTTTTGTCAACAAGTGTGTTTGTGTTTGATTTGAAGTCCTGTGTTGTGGAGATTCTCAGGACGGACTGCAGGAGCTCATCAGTGAGATGACACTTGTCTGCTGTTTTGTTAGTCTGCATCACTGAGAAGAGCTTCTCACACAGACATGTGCAACTAAACATGCACTAGATTGGAGCTGCATATAGACGGAGTTGGGGCATTTCTGCAGGAATGGAGAGAATAAGCTGTGCAGCCCTGCAGTGTTGTATTTTTCCTTGAGTGTGCCAAAACACTGCACAGGTGGAGTTTCCACATCGATGGCAAACAGGTTACGAAGCAACTCAGAATCGTTTTTTGGTTCAAAGTTATGCCGTGCGAACTCAGAATGATGAGCTTCTCAGCAAAGTGCGGTTTTATGGGTTGTCTCATAGCGGCGTCTTATATCATATTCTTTTATTACAGCCACAAATGACACACCAGAAATGTTTACCAGAAATGTCAGAAACATTTATTCTGCCGAATCTGTTTTCAGAATCAACTTTTTCTCTTTTGGCATCGCACCCATATAGAGTTTGCCATTTTGTAGTGCTGTCCGAAACTACAATTCCAAAATCGAGTGCCCTAGAAATTTACCAGAAGTCTCTGTGAAAAACTAGTGTGCATTCATGCTCGATTGACGAATATAGACCACAATGCATTGCATTTGAACAATTTTTGCAAAAAACTGTATTTAAATGTATTTTTTAATAAACATTCAATATTTTCACCTCTTTAGAACACAGTGGATTCATAAATAGTCATCATAAAACGCTCATATTAATTAGGTTTTAACTTCCTGAAATTAATAACGTCATGATCGCTGTTAAAAAAAACAACAAAAAAAAGTTGTAATTGCTTTTTAAATCCAGGGTACTGGATAGTCCCGCAATACGTAGTTGGTTAGTAGTTAGGGATTAGTGTGGGAATTCGGACTTAGCCTACCTTTCGCTGGGAAGCTGAAGCGCTGCATTGTGGGATTTGTAGTGGAATTGTTATATGCGCTACATTTCGCCGGGCCATTAATAACAATGACAGAAAATTATCTTGCGGGCCGGAATATAATTACATGGCGGGCCAGAAGTGGCCCGCGGGCCTAGACTTTGACACGTGTGATAGAGCCTCTTGATCTTTTATCATTTAATGTTTAGACTTCTGTAGGTTTTGCTGCGAGAATGGAGGTGTTGTTTTTATTTTTTCAAAACTTAAAATACCACTGCACAGCTGATTTGGTAAAAAAAAAAAATGCACAAAAAGATGCTTGAATACCAGTTAGTGGAATCTTTCAGTAGTCACTGAAGTCGTGGGGCGTTAAGGTGGAGTCATGTGTGAACAAATGCAAAATACGAAGTCAAAATCATAGCAAACGAGCTGCCAGAGAGTTCAGTTCTGTAGTGGAGCGATAACAGAGTTGGAAACAAGTCTTGCTCTTGGTACGATTCCAGGCTAAAGATGTGTTTTGGTGACAGCTTGCTTTGTGGTGTGGAAAGAATCTGAGAGCAGGATCGGCACTGTGCTAACTGGAAATGTGACAAAAGTCTTAGGAGCGGTTCTGAGGGAGGAAAACTGTTGTTGTTGGTTTGGACACCATCTGAAAAAAAAAAAAAAACAATCTTGTTTTTTAAGTTATACAGCTCTCCCTCTGATGTGCATCCTCACTTACTGTTTTCCCTCATCTCTGGTAATCAGACTTAATGATGTGCTTTTTCTGCTTGATATCATTACTCTGTTGCAAAGCAATAACACTGAAGCAGCACTTTAGTACTGAAGATGCATGAGAGAGAACTTTGTAACACTTCTGCTCTTCAATGCTTTCTAATTGAGATACCGGACTCCTCAAAAGGTCAATACATAAATCTTAGGAGACATAATATAATGAATGTATTATTTAATGTTAACGTCTTTAGAGAAATCCCTTTACAAACCAGAGGAAGGGTTGTTTTTGTTACCGGCATCACAGCCCTAACACAGGGAGGAGTGATACACTTCAGTGGACTTAATTTGCCAGTCTACCCTCCACCTTAGACTTGAGTGGAGATGCAATAGGCCCAGGGGTGAAATCATCTTTTATCTTAATAGAAAAAGAACAGTAACATTTACGTGCTGATGGAAAAAAAATGCACATAAACTGTACTGCAGCACACCTACTTCAGTTATGCTGATGCTAAGTGGATGTAGACAAAAGCAGTGGAGTAGAAATTAGCATGCACCCACACAAACACACAAATGCATGCATACCCCCCCACACACACACATGCAGAGGATGAGTCATCACTTGTGCCTTTAATTAGTATCATTAAAGTATGTTATGTGTGTCTTGTCTCATCTCCTCTAATTCCTGATGTTTGTCATTACTACACCCCTCTAGTTAAGAAAAATACAAATTGTAGCCTCAACAAACCTCTGTTTTTATCTAACTACTTTTTAACACATGAAGTCTGCATGTCCTGGACAATCCCAACAGGTAGATTGCTTTCTGACCTTGCAAATATGTCTATCCTGCTCTCTGATTGGCTGATTCACCTGGAGCATTTTTATTTTTGAATGAATTCCCTTATGTTGTCTTAAAAGATGTTATTTTATCATTTGTTATAAACTGTATCTTGAAAAGGAATAGCAGATTATTTTCTTACTGTTTTTCAAAGAAACCAACCTAAACATTGAGAGCTTGTGTTCTGTCTGTACACTGGGTGGTCAGCATTTTCCTGTGTTTAGTGCAGTTACTAAAACAGTCAATTAAAAAAACAAGAACTACAACAAAATTAGCTGATTTCTTTGTATAACAGACATAAAATCTGTGTGATGCTGTAGCGCCTCAGGAGTAATTATCAGCATTACACAATAAAGCTGTCCTAATCTATGTGCTTTAAAAAAGAATCTTTTCAAAATGCTTGAAGAATTGTAGCTACTACTCTGTAGATGATTTCAGATAGCATGCATTTATTACTTCCAAGAGAAATTCTGATCCTGTATAAAAGATGATGCAATTTGCCCTTTAATGAGGAAGCGTTGCATTACTAGGAGAGTAAAACAGGAAAGAAAAAGATTATTTTTAAATTGTCCTTCTGTACACTGGTGAGATACTCTTTGTGACTTAAAATCAGGCAGTAAGAAATCTATTTAAAATTTGTAGAGAATTGCAAGGACATCTTTCTTCAAAAGATTAAATAAATATGTTTAACACTATTAAACTGATACTATATGATAGATACTATATGATGGACACTATCCAGTTTTGACTAGTTTATCTAAGTATAGGTTACGGAAATGCCCCTTTTGTTTCTGAGTGTAATTTAGTCTTAAATGCAGAGATTAATATCATTAAATTATATGAAATAAACAAGCCTTTTTAAGGAGTTTTGGGTGGAATCTTAAAAAGTGTTTTGCCCACTTTGCAATAGTGCACTCTCTATCTATCTGTCTGTCTGTCTGTCTGTCTGTCTGCCTGTCTGTCTGCCTGTCTGTCTGCCTGTCTGTCTGTCTGTCCATGATGCTGCCAGGTAAAGCATACATGGAGCGCCACAATCAAGTGGCTGGAATAATATACAGGAACATGTGTGCAGAATATGGACTGGAAATCCCAAGGTCAAAATGGGAAACACCTCCGAAGGTCGTAGAGAATGAGAGGGCAAAGATCCTGTGGGACTTCCACATCCTAATTTCAAACAAACCAGACATTGTATTTGTGGATAAAGAACAGAGAAAATCTGTTGTGGTGGATGTGGCAGTGCCAAGCGGTGGGAACATCAGGGAGAAGGAACATGAGGAACTGGAGAAATACCAGGGAGTCAGAGAAGAACTGGAGAAAGCCTGGAAAATGAAGGTGACAGTGGTGCCTGTGGTAATTGGAGCACTCGGGGCAGAAACCCCCAAGCTCGAGGAGTGGCTACAGCAGATCCCTGGAAATACCTCAGACCTCTCAGTCCAGAAAAGCACAGTGCTAGGAACAGCTAAGATACTGCGGAGGACCCTCAAGCTCCCAGGCCTCTTGTAGGGGACCCGAGCTTGGGTGAGAAGCCACCCACAGAAGAGTGAGAGGGGCATTTCTTTTTTTTTTTTTTTATGGAACAACCAGACTATGCCCTCAGCAACTGCAAAACCTGTTGGGTGTGACGCCCAAAGGTAAGGGTAACACCACAGCGTTATCTCCTGGAAGTAGCCATCAGAAGATGGGTACACTGCAGTTATAAGGGATGGACATGGTTAGCAACAATACTGTTGGCTGTGGTGTTGTAAAAATGCTCAATTGGTACTAAGGACCCAAAGTGTGCCACGAAAATATCCCCCACACTACGACAACACCACCAGTTTGCTGCTCAGTGGATATTTTCTCTTTTTCTGACCGTTCTCTGCCAACCCTAGAAATGGTTGTGAGTAAAATTCCCGGTTGATCAGCAGTTTGTGAAATACTCAGAACAGCCCATCTGGCACCAACAGCAATGTCAAAGTCACTTCAATTACCAGTCTTCCCCATTCTGATGCTTGTTTTAAACAATTTTCTTGACCACGTCTATATGCCTAAATGTGCTACATTCCTGCCATGTGATTGGCTATCAGAAATTTGTGTGGGCAGTTGGACAGGTGTGCCTAATAAAGTGGCTAGCGAGTGTATATCGTGATCACTGAAGATCAAGGGAAATAAATTACAGGCCCGGAAATAACAGGATAAAAAAGGGAAAATCAAATGTTAAAATTTGTCAAGAAAATGCAAGGAATTTTTATCCTTGATCTTAAAGTACTTGGTTGTTTTTCACATGTCAGAGATACGAAGTAGATAAAGCAATTTCATAAAAATGGATGCAAAAATATGACAATGTCTACATTTGTTTCTCTCTTCTTTATAATAACTGTAAAAAGCAAGGTTATCACATTATGTATTTCATCTGATCAAGGCAATATTAATTTGACAAATTATTTGCGCAAGAAGAGACAGTAATCATGAGCAGCCGTTGCTGACTATGTTAACATGTAGATCCATCTGCTGCTGGCACCGTATCGACTTTTTAAAGTTTTGTTTTGCCAAAAATGTGACAACAATGTTTTTTTTTTCATTATCAGTTTTCAACTCTGACAAAAAATTCTGTTGCTTTACAAATACAGAGATCTGGAATCATATTCATTTCCCCTGAGATCCAGTATTGACAAAATGTGCAGAAAAAAATTTACAAGGATTTTTTTTTTGTCCTCAACAAGTTGGCATGGTTATAAAAACATCTCGAATTTTGAATTTGAAATGGTTTATTTCAAGCAATTAAATAGAAATAATACACAAAAGCAATACAATCATCAGTTATACATTCATACAGTAACTAATGAAACTTAGGATAATTAGATGTAGTTGATGTAGTTGCTTTGTTTTTTAAATAATTCCCATAACCATGGTTATCTTGTTAGGTACAGTGGACATAGTAAAGCTCCAATGAAGTAGTAACCTTTTGAGTTTGCATTATAAATAAATATGTATTTAAAAATTCATATTTTCGGGATTTATAATACATTTCAACTGTTTCCATTGCAAAGTAAATATTTTTGCATTAGTTACAACACATGTATTTTTCTGTGTTATGTATGAATTAAGAAACTTTGATGTTTATTTATTCTTATACAAAATATTACATTTATTAATTTTAAAAAGTTTCTTAAAGGGATTTAAAGATGTTTGGGCCAGTGAAGCACACCAAAAATATATTTATTGTGAAATTATTGTAGAGAATATGCATTTATATTTGTGTAGAAGAGTATGCAGACATACAGGCATAATTTTCCCTCCCAACTGGCTATGGCACAGCTGTGTTCCCCCCTCTCATCTGTCCTATGCCGGGTTTCAGTTGAACAATAATCTACTTTATATACCGCCTTATTTCCTCCAAAGCTCATCAGTCATCAATATAAATTTTTGTTCTGTCACAGCTGCACCCTCACACATCTGTGCACTCCCTGACACAGAAATCTGAAAATAAAAGTTAAAGGAATCAGATGTTTAATGTCATTAAGCTGCTGTAAGGCTTTTTCCCCCCCTGAAGTGGGCAAGGCCCCTAAAATATTCTTATGTAACTGTCCCTGATGCAGGGCCACACAAGACTGTGCGAGGCATGCTGTATTGGTGGGTGTGATCTCTAATATGTGTGCAGGCTTGTGTTTGAGTGAAAGTGTGGGCATGCACTTGGATGTGCATGTGCAGTTGTGTATGTTTTTTTTTTTTTTTTTTTTGTAACACATAGTGCTCTCTATGCTGTGAATTATGCAGACCAGGATGGGGGAGCAGTGCATGGAGGACGAGGCAGCTACACAGCTTTTGAATTAGATGAGTTAAAAGACCCCACATAATCCACAACCACGTGATCCAGAAAAGAGGAACATGGATAAGTATGGAGTGGCTAGGAAAAAAATAAAAGCAGAAGGGTGTGAGAGAAAAAGCACAATGTTTTGGGAAATGGGTTTAGAAAGGTGGGGGACACTGTAGAACTATGGGATTTAAGGGATTGAAGTTGGTTTACAGGGATGTTCAATAATATATTGGCGAAAGATTCATAAAAATATTAGACTTGGAATCGACTTAAAAAAAAACAGATCACATCCTGACATAAGAAAGACAGTACTGCTTTTAATATGTCAGTTATTTATTTAGACAAACATATCTTAAAAATCTACGTATGCTAAATTAATTACTAAAACAATAACCTAATGTATCTAAACAGATACAGTCACATCGTTTCTAAAAAAAATTGTTGAATATGTCAGAGAAAATGTATGCCAACTTCAAAGTTATCCACTTACTTAAAGTATCTTTTGGAATCAAATGTCCAAATGAGTTCTTCGTGATAATCTAATATTTTCCATCAGGCAAAATTGGAGGTAACTGAACAGGTACCATTTTTGTAAACATAGTTTTTATTTTTGTTTTTGTCTCAACTGTGTCTGCAACACAAGTTTGCAATGCAAGTTTGTCTTAAACTGCATGTTCAGGAAAGTGTTAATATGTTCAAAGTTTAGATTTATTTTATATTGCATCTATACATTTCATAACACAAATATTAAGTTCTATTTTTGTTAAAGAAGCGCCATAATTTACATATTGACCTTAAGGATGGTGGGTTAAAAATAAGTCCTGCCTTCTCTATAACTGTGGTGTTCGGCAAACTTTCGTGGACAAGAGAAATATGTAAAAGAAGAAAGTTATAGCTTGCTGCAGTGCAATCAGCGAAATGAGCACCGACTGAGCAGGGAGTATGGGATGCAGTGCTTGAAAGGAAATGTGGATATATTCTGGGAAGTCTCATTATAAGGCAGTAGGCACAGCCTATAGCTAAATCATTAACGCTAAGCTTTCCTGAAAAAAAAAGAAAAAAGTTGCTTGACTAAGAAGAAGCTTGGCAATGAAGTTTTTTTATATGGCTTACTTAAAACACACACAAAAATAATTTTAAAAAAGTTATTTTTAAAGTTTCTAAAGTTCTTTTTAAATTCAAAAGATAAGGTACAATTTATAATATATAACACAATGAAACACTGCAGCATCACCACCCCCCACTCCAATCATCTTTTGATTTATTTTAAACGCGTTCCCAGAGGTCTTTTAATTATGATTATGCAATCTTAGTCTAGATCAAAAACGTATTGTTTCTTGGGACATAGTTTTAGCAGAGCGGCATTAGTTTATTAGAAATTCACCTCTGAGTTGTGGGTGGAACTGTTGGCACAAGTAAGCCCGCCCCCACATCCATCATATGAGGGCTCTCACAAGCAACAATCCTTCACAACTCCAAGTTGGCATTACCAGTGCAACAAAAATGGCGAGCAATAAATTTCAGCTCAGACGAGGAAAATGAGATGCAAGTGTAGCGGAGCAGGGTGCTGGTTGCCAATTGTAGCACCTACATCACAACAATAAGCTTTTTCCAACTGCCTTTTTTGACTGCTCTTGATTCACAATGATTTAAATAAAAAGCTGAAATGTAAATTTAAGCTTAATTTTCTATATACATGTTGTTCATCGTGAGAAAAACGTCACTAGAACAGGTTAAAAACACCAAATGCATGATTTCTATTGCGTGGGTCTTTAAATATCTTAATTGCCCACCAAAGTCTTTTTTTGTCATTTGTTTGCTTCCTTTAATTTATTCTCACTTTCTTCCTCTCTCCAACTGACCTTTTGTTCTCCTTCACTCAACGTACAGGTATTGGTCAAGGTGTGCCAGTAGTCGCTCTCATAGTAGAGGGTGGCCCAAATGTGATCTCCATCGTGCTTGAGTACCTTCGGGACACTCCTCCAGTCCCGGTGGTGGTGTGTGATGGCAGTGGAAGAGCCTCAGACATCTTGGCTTTTGGACACAAATACTCTGAGGAAGGAGGGTATGTGTTGTTACACCCAGCCACCTCAGATACTGTACTTTGCAGTGTTATTGTGGTCATAGCTGCTTGTCATAGAATGTTAGATTGAGTTCTGCAAAATAAGTTGTTTCTTTTTTTCCTGTTTCTCTATGTTTGACACCCTTACTGACATTTTTTTTTTCACTTCTGCCTTTACAGTATAATTAATGAGTCTCTGAGAGACCAGTTGCTGGTGACCATCCAGAAGACTTTCACCTACAGCCGCACGCAGGCCCAACATCTGTTCATCATTCTCATGGAGTGCATGAAAAAGAAGGAGCTGGTTAGTCATTCTGCTGAACAAACACACATTTAAACGCATGAGTGCTTATGGAAAACCCCTCATTAGACAAATTATTACAACGCTTTTTATACATATGTGCAGGAGCAGAATACATACTGTAGAATATGAGCTAATTAGCTATTTATAAATAAACAAAAAAAATTGTAATGTCAGCATTTGTGCAGAAAAAGAATAAGCTAAGGAGACAAAAGGCTGCGGTATAAAATACATTTGTCCAATGAAAAATTCTCCTTATGAAATTTTAATTGAAACAGTTATTACACCATATTTTATGCATGCATTTTAGAGTGGATGTCAGTTCCATTTATTTGACATTTGGGAGCAATTGCCCCCCACCGTGTGCCACTGGAAGTGTTTAAGCGATGTCCTGTAAAGTTATGAGGCAATTTAGTCAGGCATGTCCTTCTCTCCTAGGGAGGATTGTCTGTCTCTCAAAACTAAGTACTGTGGTTGTGGTTTCTTAAAGGGTTGTGTTTTTGCATGCAGATTGTTTTAGTGTTCTTAAAAGTCAGTGCACCCAGAACCTGCAGTGTGAGGGTATGTCTTTAGTCTGTTTTTAAGATTTTTGTCCTCTCTCTCAGGGCTACAAGAACAAAACAATATCACATATTTCTTGTATCCCAGTGTAGTTTTTCTGTCCACATCACCTTGGCCAAACTTTTCTGTCTCTTCTTTAAAGCATAGATAACACAGAAAGTGAGGGCGTAACCTAACCTGGATTACCTCTTTGTTTCCTTGTCAACCACATATAGTAACAATCGATCTTTCTCTTCAGCTTCAAATGTGGGATTCTGATATTCTTTACTCCACAAAAAAAAGACAATTTCTGTCATTAGTGACATTTTGTTACAGTGTTACAGTGGTAAGATGCTATGAAAACTTCACTGCAGTTTTACTCCTTGAGCTTTTTACAAGCATAAAATGCAGATTAAGCCCTGGGACAAACTGGCAACATGTCCAGGGTGAACCATGGCATGCCTTTACCCAACGGTAGCTAGGACAGGCTCCAGCAACCAAGTGACCCCAAAAGGGATTCAGCAGGTTGGGAAGATGGATGGAAGCCTTTATTAGAACAGAGGTTTTTTTTTTTTTGTTCTTGCCTGCTTGGAGAACCAAACAGTTTTCCCTGTTATTAGGCTGTTATTACATTTTAGTTTAGCATTTTCTGACTTAGGAGCAAATATTTCCTTGGTTCATGTTGGACTTTTTCAGTCTTTTTCAGTCCTTTTGCTTAGTTGTTTTTAATTTGTTTATTTTTTTCTCAGTGATAACTTTGGTAATATCAGGCTTGACGCCTGAAGCCTCCTTTTGATTTTAACAATCATGTTTGAAAACCAAACTTCTGAAGTAATGTCTTATTTTAAATGACTGAGTTTCAATACTTGTTTTTAAATATTCCTCTTGACAGTTTTACTTTATTTTAGTAGTTAATTGAGTTGTTTTTTTTTTGTTTTTTCAGATTTACAGAGAAGTACCAATGTTTTTCCCCCTACAATATTATGCATTGATCACAGCCAATAAACCAGTTTACTTTTATGCAAATATGGAAGCTTTTAGATGTTGCTTGCATTATTTAATGCTCTATTTTTTTTTTTTTTTAATTTACATTTAGTCACAAGCTGAGAAAATACTTTTTTATTCTAAACATGGATTTGTTAATTTTTACTCGTTTCAACAACAAAAAAACCACACAAACAAGACCCTCCTTGTAAATAAGTATTGTCTTCACCAAATTTAGCAGTTTGTGATGCCACATCTACTAAGATTAAGTGTGAGTACCGTTTCCTTTTGTTTTTGCTACGCAAAGGTTTTTGTGAAATAATTTGCTTCACTCTTCTTTCCAATACTACTTCTTTGTATTATATGCAAGTATTTGTTGTCATAAACCTTAGTTCTTAAAATAAATGGCGAATTATCTTTTTTTTTTACAGCTTTCTCTTTTAAAGTTACCCACAGAAATAACTTTTCCTCATGTTACTAAAAGACTTTCACTCGATCATACCACTGCTTTTGCTCAATCCAAACTGTTCCCCTTTTAGTCTATAAAGTGTTTTTGTCACCTTTAGACTCACTTAACTCTGACAGATGCTTAAAAGGTAACTTGGGGTTAGGTGTCTTCCTCAAGGGCACGTCGACATGCAAGCCAGCAAGTACGGATTTGGGTGAGGAAACTCAGGAGGTGAAGGGTCATTTGCTGATTAGACACTATGCCGTTTCATTACCAGCCTTGACAGCTTAGGTGTTGATGTACCCTTAGACAAGACACATTGTTTCTGGTGCATCTTTGTCAGCCTGGAGAGGACTCCATACAGATTAAAATGGCCAATATATGAATGGATAAGTGGATAGTGGGTGTGGGTTCTCTCCGGGGTCTCAGGCTTCCTCCCACCATACAAAAATATACTTTATAGGTTAATTGGCAAATCTAAATCTATATGTCCATAGGTGTGAGTGTGAGAGTGAATGGATGTGTGATTGTTCCCCACATGTGGTCGGGATATAGGCTCCGGCAGCCCGTGACCCCGAAAGGGGCAAAACGGAAGAAGATGATAAGTGGGTAGTGGTGTAAGAAGCTTCAACTGATTAACTAACTAGTTTTTTTTAACGCAAGGACCCTCTTCTGGTGGTAAAAGGTGGCAAAGACTTGTCCAGTAAAATTTTGAATGTCTTCACAACTATATCAGAGTTTCGAAATGTTTTTACATACACGTTAAGGTAAAATTACCGTTCAAACTACGTTATCACATGGCCCGTGTGACTATTTCAGGTGATACACTGGAAGAATATTCTTTACTGATATTTCACTTAAGTTATTTAAGATCTGAGAAATTCTATTTTGACGTATTTCAGTGTAATTTCAGTTCTCAGTTTACTCTTTTTTGAATTTTAAAAGTCCATTAGTTGTTTTATTGGCATGTTAAAAAAGACCAGGCTTGTCCACCTATCAGTTATCTGAAGAGAAGGGGGAAGTGCCCAATTTGAGATTGTATGCAAAACAGACTGCCAGCCAAACCAACAACCTTTTTTTTCTGAGCAGATCTGAATATTTATTGTGTTGTAATGATGTTTTCCTTCCTTTTTCATAAAGTCCAATGATACAGAACTCTCAAGAGGGACCCATATTAACTTTATCAGAATTTTTATTATTTTTATCTAGATTCCAATATACTGTATATCATTTTAGCTGTTTGGAAGGCTCAGAAATGACCAAACATTAGCATTACATCGAAGAAATAACTATGGAATGCCAAAAGTCAGTAAGAGAATTATGACTTTTTTTGTTCTCTTTTATTTAAATTTTTGATTTTGTTTTGGAAATTGTTTATTAATGTATGTATGTATAAAACAATTAATGCTAACTTATTTATTGTGGGGGGATTCAAAATATATATTTTGATGATTACTGGGCTGGCAGTGGTGCAGAAGTAGAGTGGTCGACCTCCGATTGGAGGCATTGCAGGTTCAGCTCCTGCCTTGCCTGCTCATGCATCAAAGTGTCCTTGGGCAAGACACTGGGGTGGTTGAAGGTTGGTGCCAGTGTTCGGCAGCGGGGCCACCATCATTGTGGTAATGTGAGTGTGCATGGGACTGGGACTGTAAAGCACTTTGGGGCTTCAAGGAAGGTTGTAAAGTGCTTTATAAGTATATGCCATTTACTTTCATAGGAATAGCTATTACAGTCTGTTAGCTGCCATTCATTATGACATTGTGGGTCGTTTGTTGACATACAGATGTGTGTTTACAGGTTGTACATAATCAGTGGGGTCACCTTCTCCACAACATGCACAGTTTTTTTTACTACTTATGAGAATAACTTGCTGAGTTTTTGACCTATAGAAATAATAAGTATATCTTTAAATCTATGGAGTAATGTATTTCAAGCCATGCTTGGTTCTATTGACATGTAAAGACACACTGAAGCTTACATGTATGTGTGCTGTTTTCTCAGTGCATTAACATACTGAAATCATTGCCTAGGTTTTTAATATTATTTATATTAGTAGCATAGCTTATTGAAGTCTTAAAGCTGAGTTTCTTCCTGTCATTTAATAAACTGTATATTATGATTAAACTTAGGAAAGCAGTTCTAAAGTTGTCCTTAGTTTATAAAAGTAGCACCGCCCTCACCCCAGGGGGCTTTGGTGTGCACGTTGAAAGCTTAAGTACAGTCCAGATGTTTTTCGAAACAGTAACATCTAATTGGATGGCACTGGGTACACACAAATCCTATCCTTGTATTTACTGCTGCTTCTTTCACAGATCACTGCAGCGAATCATTAACAACCTTTTAACCATCCTCTGCATCCTCTCTACTTTCAAAACAACTGTCTCCATGTCCTCTTTGACTTGATTCATAGCTTCCATCTTTGGGTTTTCTCTTGGCTTCCTGCCTGGGAAATCTAACTTACTTTAGCTCCCTGATCTTTATTCTACTTTTTTTTCACATCTGGTTTTTTTTTTATTCTAAAACATCTAACACGATCTGCTCCACCAATCATTTAAGATGCTATCAATCTTTCTTAACCATAGCCACCTCCCTGCCTCTATTTTTTTCAATGTTGTTGTCTTTAAATCATACATTATCACAGCTCTTACCCACATTTATGTATCTTTCCTTTCATTTTTGCTGACAGACATCCCACATGACACCTTCAACCAACCTGCTTGCACAGACTTCTTCAATTATTTTCCTTTCTTTTTTTCTGTTCTGCTCTTCTTTGGTCTGGGCTGTTGACCCAAATAACAAAAAATCCTTTACTTCCATCACCTCTGCTCCCTTTAACCTTCCTGTTCCACTTTCATTCCTCTCATTCACACATTTCTACCCTTTCTTGCTGCAGCTGACCTTCATTCTTCTCATTTTCAGAGCAAACCAGCACTTCTCTAGACTTTTAGTCCCCTTCTCCAAGCTCTTACTACAGAAAACAATGTCATCTCTAGGCCCTCGAGATTACTGTTTAATGCCATCTGTCATTCTGTCAATCACAGCAAACAAAAGGGGGCTCAAAGCCCATCCTGGATTCAGTCCCACTTCCGCCATGATTTCCTTTGGTTACATCTCCAGCCCATTTCACCACTGTCTCACATCACAGATACATTTTTGTGCCACTCAAACATACTTCTCTGTCACTCCAGACTTCTAAAATTCTGCACCTCTTCTTCAGGCACACCAGGGTGTGTGACATTTGTTCTACTCATTTTACCCATCCCCTGGGGGAGCAGTGAACTGCAGTCACAGCTGCACTTAGAAAGCATTGGTTTAACCTCCTTTCAATGCTGAGTGTCCAGCAGGGAGGGTCTAATTTTTAGAGTCTTTGGTAGGACCCAACAGTGGATTTGAACTCTCCCACTGCATCACTCAGCTGGTTTATTTCATTTCTCTATAAATACAAAGGCACAATGCAGCTCCCTCTGTCCTTCTTTCCATCTGGACATATTTAATTTGTAGTCATTCTGACCACATAATCATATTTCTTCTGTCTGATGCTCACAGGTGACCTTAGCTTTACCACTACTCTATAATGTCATGGTATGACTGGCCAACTTTATTTCTTTGTAGCCCATAATTATTTACAAATCTACTTTGTTTTTCAAAATGAAAACCAGTACATATAAATGACATCCTCTCATCCTCCAAGACCATGCCAAACCTCTAGTCTACATCCACTTCTCTTAAAGAGCCTGTTTCATACAAAATCCTTTTTTTGAGCTTTTAAGTCTATTATAAAATACATTCCTCCCAAAATTATCAACCCCAAGGCAGTGTTTTGATCGGTTTACACATTGTTAGATAGATAGATAGATGGATAGATGGATGGATATTCTTTATTGATCCCACACTGGGGAAATTCAATTGCTACAGCAGTTCAAAAAGCAGAGAAGAAGAATGACAGCTATGTGCAAAAGAATGGAGAGTGTTCAAAATGTGCAAAAAAAAAGATACAAATAGTGCAATAATAGAAAAAGTAAGTAATGACTTATGTACACTATTACGACATAATGTATGTTATGCGTAATAATAAAATTAAGTAAATTAAGTAAAAAACACAGAATCTACAGATGAGCTATGGATGTATGATAACCGGTTTGTACATGCATATTTAAACTGTGGCATTCTTACAGCTGTTGGGATGAATGACTTGCGGAACCGTTCCTTCCTGCATGGGGGGTGTAGAACTCTGCAACTGAAGGAGCTGTTCAGTGCCTCCACTGTCTGATGTAGTGGGTGAGAGGTGTTGTCCATGATGGATGTTAGCTTGTTTTGAGTATTCCTCTAAAAGCCTCTGCTCCGAGCAGCAGCCCCTCCCAATCCACGCAAACCAGGGGGTTCTTACGAGCTGACGAAGACAATTGGGAACACCCCCTTCCAGGAAGAGTGCACCAGCACCGCCCCCAGGCTAACACACAAACACCCACTTTCTCAGCGAAGCTAGCGGTAGTTGGCTAAAACACTTTCCTTTTATATGCACATTCGTCTTTGTAAAAGTTTGGATGCTTTTGGCTTTTGGGGGTGAAACGCAGACACGCTGCCGAGGCTGATTCCAGGGTGACGTCATGAAACGGGCAGTACCCACAAGGAGTGAAAGCAGGTGCCTCAGAATTCGAGTCATCTCAAGGTCTTAGGGTTGGAAAAGAACTTAGGAAAACAACAACTATTTCATGAAAAAGATTGTTCTCTACACATATATGATTATTGTTTACTATAAAAGGCTTAAGAAAAACATGATATAGACCCTTTAAACATGTTTATACTGGCACAGGCGCATACGTTGGTTTCTCCCCGAGACATGCACAAGCACTCTAACAAAGAGCCACCACACAAAATACTTTGATGATACTTCCTTGATAAGTTTTAAAGTACACAAACAACGTTGAAGAGCAATATTAAACTTATTCTTTAATTAGTTTAAAACATCTAAGCTGACAATAAAGAGCATGAAAACCAAAGAAATGCAAATGGACATCAGAAAAAAAACAGACTTTCTCACATCACTTTATCAATGGAAAACAACCAAAGTCAGTAAAAGTTTTGATTAGCCTTGTGAGTTCTTAAAAACAATCTAAAATAGAAGTTCTGGGTTGAAAGCATTAACGCCAAACCACAGACTGAGCTTTCTAGAGAAATTAATGTATTTTAATAGTCATGACACATGATTAAATATTTCATTAAACCTTTATTGTGTGGGCTGAACATTCTGCTGCATTAGTTGGCTTAAAAATGCCACAAACAAGCCACCTGAGGGAGAAAGTGACCAAAGCCAGCAAAATAATGGGAATCACCTAACTTGGAATTGAAAATGTCTACACATAGAGTTGAAAGAAAGACAGAAAACCTGATTGCTGTCAACAAACACCCACTCATTTCCTCTGTCACTATTCTGCCATCTGGTTGCAGATTTTGCCCTCCATGAGTGACACGGAACAAGACAAAGTTTTTTGTCTAGTGAAAATCTTGAACACCCACAGAACTGGTTTTTATAGTCATCAGATAGTGTGACCTGTTGTTTTTCAGCTGATTGTTGTGAGTGAATTTGGTTTTTCTAAATGCTATGTCCTTTGGTAATGCAGCAAAACCAATTGCTCAATGAGGACGCATGAAGTTTTTTCTTCTTTTTAATTTTGTCCTTATCTTTGTTAATTCATGCTCCACAATGGACACCCCTTTATTCTCTCTCCTGCATCTCATTGATCAACTCTTGAAAGAATTCCTTCCGTCTGCCCATCACATTTTATAGCACCTGACAACAGGTTTCTATCCTTTTTAATTGTCATTTTGATCTTCAAATGTTTTTTGCTTTGAGTGATTTGGTGTTTATTTCTGCTTTCTTCATTCATCTCATTGTCTTATTTCTTCTTAGCTAACTTTCTTGGACTTCCCTTTTAATGTAACACACTACATCCCCCTGTTCCTGTCTCTGGTAACCTCAGCTGTTGTGTAGTCATCAAGCTCTATAGGATTACGCAGAGACAGTCACAACTCTGCCCTGAGAGCTACACACCACTCTCTTTTCATCTTTGGCTTCTGCCACCTCTTCTCTGCCTTATTACTGGAGCTGTCCAACACACCACAGTGCAAAGTCTAGGTACACTCTCCCAACCATAACTTTGAAGCTACATTTTTTTTTAAGACTATTGGGTCTGCACAAGGCATGATCCAGGCATGTGCTTCCAGATTCTCTTTTTTTTTATCTCCCCCATGCTCCTCATCCCCCCCCCACCACGACCACAGACACAAACATTTTCCTTTGTTCTGCGATTATATAAGATGATCAGTTATCCATGAATCCAGTTTGACGTTTTTGAGTCTCTGCTTGAGAGCACAAACAGATCATTTTAAAGCCATACACACTCTGTGATGAACGAAAAAAACAAGTATTACAATATCATGTGTGTCATAATTATATACAAGCCTAAAACCTATTGCATAAAAAAGTTACACAGTAAACCAGAGCTGTATGTATTCAAACAAATACAGAAGTCTGCTTAACAGAATAATCTTATTTTGAATAATTCACAAATGTAAAGATTTTAATAACAAAATAAAACATACCACTGTTGGGTTGTCTACCAATACTTCAGACTTTAATTTACTTAAGATGAATTTAATCTCTATGAATTTTATGAATCAGCAATATGTTTTAGAACAATAATTGAAAACATTCCCACCTTTTTCTACCAGAAGACTTTAAGCTTATCTCTTCCATGACAGCTGATTGATAAGCATCTTACTCTATATCAGCAGAAACAAAATAAAGAAACCTCAACGTTTTAGGCGACTTGTGTGCTTTAGTGTAAAATTGTATTATATTAGAAATTTCTATTAGAAATTTGAGGGTTATTATCTTCCTCCTATATTGATGTTTTAAGATGTTCTCCGCATACCTGCAATACAGTTGGTGCCCTTCAGTACTATCGCAGCCTGTTGTTTCTGTCAAATGTATTTAAAGAGACATTTTTGTTTAATTAAACGAGTGGTGACTGTTATGCTCCAGCTGTTCTTCCTTTTTAAAGGAAGATGCTCAGGTTGGCAGTTTTAGCATTTCAGGAGTTGCCATAAATAATTAAAAAGAATCCTCTTTATATGTTTAATTCAGATTAAATATTGAGAAGGAACCACCAGCCCGCAGTGTCCCTTCCCTTTCCTGACAAAAGAAACTAAGATCAAGTGGGAGGAAGAGAAGAAGAAATCGACTTAAATAGACAATAGAAGAGAGGAAGGCAGTGAAAGTGGGATGAGTGGAAGAGAAATGAAGGCAGAAGCATCAGCGTAGAGTTGAAGTCACCAACAGAGACACAAGGAGGGAGGCAGTTTATTATCAGCAGGGGTGGGTATCACTTTACTGAAAAGGGAAATTAATTTTCTCTCATTTCACTGCTCTGGTTGTGCTGAAGATTGTAATTCTGTCACTCATTCCAGAAAACAAACCCATGTATGAGTGTTTTACACCAAAAGAAAACCTTCTCCAAAACTTTCTTTCTACAAATGGTTTATTTATGTACATTTAAAGCCACATTGAACTCCTCCACCAGCATGTGTTTGCATTCCCACATTGTTTGAATGCTCACTAACATCAGCAGGTTCTCTTCCCATTAAATGAAGATGCATGTTTTGCATTTTAATGTACACGCTGCTGTGTGGAGGTGCTTCATGGTCATTTAAATGCGTCCCTCACATTTCTGAAGTTATGGGAATTCTTTGATAAATGATGTTTTATCTGGTAATTTATGCCAGCCGTAAAACGACAAGAACATTGATTTAAGCTTATTCACTCGTAAGTAGCATAGCAGACTTCTGCTGTAGATGACGTGATAAAAATTGACACGTGAAAAGCAATCTTTTGCTCTCACCCATTGATAACTGTTGGTGGGACTGTAGAGATTAAACCGGCATCATTGCAGTGTCACTGAAGACATGCTGCCCAGCTTCCCAGCCGTACAGCTATAGTGATAACAGGTAGCTTATTTCCAAAGGGTCACCTTGGGGCTGTGTCTGAAGGAGGCTAAGAGACAAAGAAAGGAGGAAAAAGAGGCTAGAGAAAGATGTGACATGATTTGTGATTTTAACATAACAAGAATAATTTTATTTCTAGATTACAAGAATAATTATGAAATAATTGGAAATCACGAACATCTTGTGCAATCATCTTCACATATTGCTCTTTAATCTATCCACTTGTTAGCGCACACAAGGAGATTTGTATTGTGAAGAGGAACTCCTCGTTCTGCTATAATAATAACCACAAGCAATGATGGGCAAATAGCCAGAACAGAAATCTGCACTAATTGGGTGACTTTGAGCCCACACAAGAAGACGTCCTCAAAAATTGCAAGTATTAGCCTCTCCCTCCATCTCTTTGTGTGTGTCCCTGATCTTGGAAGACAATCATAGCCGTGCATGCATAAAGTTTGACCTTTAAAGTCACTTTTTTAAAAGCACAGGCAACATCAAAGTTGCCATGCTTTTGCACAAAGCACATGGTTTCCTTCTGAAGGCATTCCAAGCAAAAGTCCTATTTAAAAAATACCCATTTTGCCACTGATCTCACAATTAAAACTTACAATTAAAACACCACAGGCACAAGAGAAGCATTATGAGAAACTCATCAGACTTCTGCACAAAAAGATTACAGATATCTCACTGTGTTCCAGTTTTCAGCTGAATTGAATCCACACATTTTTAAAGCCTACCTTAAGTGCTTCTGTTTTTCATTACCAACTTCAACATGGACTTGAGCATACATGATGTCACCGTTGAACAAATTGCTTCCAGAGGGTAAATAGACGGCCTGCCGCTGATATTGGAAATGCAAATGATGAATGAGCCAGCTCAGCTGTTTCTCCACAATTGAATTATTCTGGTGAGTTTGGATTGTGTGAGGAGAGACAGACGGACTGAGGGAGGGTTAAAAGCACTGTTAACACACTGCACTGCAGCATTGCCCAGGGGAAGCGGCAACAACCGCCGCACCAAAGCTTGCAGATTCCTGGAGCTCCACAAAGTGAAACCATTTGGGAGGGGGAGCGCTGCCAGGAGATGGATGGGGGGATGTAAGGATTAGAGGAGGAGCTCATCAAGCATTCAGAACACACATTTTTCCATACACAGCTCATACAAGGTGCCCTTCACATGTGCGCCCACACGAGCCTGTGCTCACATATGTACTGTAAACACCTGTATGTGTGCTGGGGCATGATTTAAAAAACAGAACTACCATATTGCCCAGGGGTTTCTCTCTTGGTTATCATTTTTTAAATATTGTTTTTTGGGAATACATTACAGAAAATCTGGTAAACGTAGCAAATAATGCCTTAGGGTAATTGAATTGATGATCCAAGCTTTTGCAAAGTGTAAAACATTTCTATCTTGCTGATTTTTACTGATGTCAAAAAGAAAAGAAAGAGCAAAGTTGGGTATGCTAATGAATTACACCAAAAATACAATCTAATTAATTATTTAACCTATTCATCATTTTACTACTTATTTTCTTTTACACTGCCCAGTATTTCCTCTACCCAGTGAACAAATAAGATGTAGATTCTGCAAAGTGAGAATGATCTAGTCCATTGAGAAAAATGTGTACTTTTTACAGCATTTCCTTTTTTGCATTCTAACTACAGCGACGTTGGTCAAGCACTTGTGTTCAACAAATCAAAGCTCTGCTACTGCCTGCAATTCTTAACACAATTAAAATTCTTCAAACTGCACTTTAATGATTTTCTGGAGGAAAAAAGGCTTTTAATCTGTTTTGTTTGTACAGTAAACACACTTTTTCTCAGTTGTGTTTTATGTGTTTTTCCTTTCTCTTCTTTCAGATAACAGTTTTCCGGATGGGCTCAGAAGGTCACCAGGATATTGACCTTGCAATCCTGACTGCATTGCTCAAAGGTGGGTTTGAACACATAAAGGGAGGTAATTTAGAGGGATGCTGAGCAGTCGTTTGTCGCCTGGAAGGTTGCTGGTTCGATCCTTGCTTTCTCTTGTCTAAATGATGAAGTGCCTTTGAGAAACACACTGAACAGTCCATAGGCTCTTTGTGCTCACTGGATAATCCAATCACTCGCTGTACAAATGTATTCGAAGGAGAAAAGAGGGTATAATTCTGGAGTCTTCCCTTTTCCGTTTATAGTCAAGCCTTCTTCTGTCTGTGTTTTCCAACTTTTAACCTCTTTTACCCTGTCTCTTACCCTTTTAGCTCCCTTATAAAGTCAAATACATATATCAGTTACTCTGTAAATCTATACAAATTGGTGATTTCCCTTGGATTTTCCAAAGCAGACTATTTATAGTTAAATGACTGCAGGCTCTAAAGAGAGATATGCTAAAGTCATATTTTAGGCATAGATGGATTGCTGCTACACCAATCAGGAGATTTGTAGAATACCCTGCAGTTAAAGACAGACCAAAGAGTCAGGAAAAATGTATATGTTTTTATATCCTGATGCACATAATTCTTTGGCCAGGAAAAAAAGTTATTATATACAGCCAAAAGGGCAAAATAAAGGCTGCTTTTTAGGAATACCATTCTGTTGAACTGATAAATTTGTTTCATGTAATTGGGACTTGGGTTTTTTAGAGGTCAAACAACTTAGTTTTTGGCTAACACTTCTCAAACCTAATTAAAAAAAGATTGTGCTTTATATGGAGTTTAATTCACAAACTTGCTTTTTTTAATGGTGGTTTTACAGACACCAATGCAGAAGTTACTGAGAGAACAGAAAAAAATCTTAAAACTTAACACTTGAACATCAAAACATGCATGAAGAGAATTAAACAAAGAAAACATCAGTCCTCTCACTTTGGAAGTGAAGAAAAACACAACCTACAAACAAAACATTTTCTATCCATTTAAAAAAAAAAGCAAAAAGGAGTGTGAAATTTGTTCTCCGCATTTGACCCATCTTCCCCTGGGGGAGCAGTGAGCTGCAGACACAGCCACGCTCGGGAATCGTGTGGTGGATTAGCCCCCCAATCCAACACCTTAGTGCTGAGTGTCAAGCAGGGAGGCATTGGGTCCCATTTTTAGAACCTTTGGTATGACTCAGCCTGGATTTGAACTCACGACTTTATAGTCACAGGGCAGACACTCTACACATGGGCACTGAGCTGGACATTTCTTTCTAAGCACCACAGCCAACACACATAAAGTTCTCAGAGTCAGTACTGAAATAACCAAGTCTACTGGTTGCTGCGTCACCCATGTGGCTGGCAAAGCTTGACGTCTTGAGTTAAGAATAATTAATGGAAGATGAAATACAGCAAATTAGGGATTTTATTTTCTTCATTATGTTTATTGCTCATGTAAGATTAGGGCAATATGTAAAGATCAAAAAAGCAAAAGTTGCAGATTGTTAATTCTTACCTCAACATTATAGTGAAGATGTTGTACTCTCAGACCATCTTTATTTCTATCACATACATCATTAAAAAAACAATACCATCACCAAAATAGTGAGTTACTCATATAAAAATGTTTCAGAGCTTATTTACCCATTTATTGAGCTAGTAATTTCTGTTTTCAGCTTACTTAAAAAAAAAAAAAAAGTAAAAAAAAAAACCAAAAAACTTGAGAACAGCTGCTCATTAACAGTGTGGTAACAATAGAAAAATAATTAGATAACTCTGAGCCCATGATAAGTTATAAAAACTACTATATTTGGTTTTATTTTCTTTAAAAACACACTGTTGTTCAATTCAAAATTAAAAGAAAAATAGATACATACGAGATCACAATTTAACACACACAAAGCAGTAGTCTTCAACTGTTCATTGTTCCAAACAGTATGAGAATGATACATCTTCCCTTTACCCAGAGGTTTTACACATCTCTAGGTAAACAGGCATGTAGAGAACGCGCGTGCATCACTTCCCTCTTTTGTAATTTACAGCACAATACTGTACATTCATAGAGACAACAGAACCATTCTCCATGTTTCTCAATAACAACATTGGAGCTCAAGATAACAGTTATATTTGAAATTCCCTTATATTGCCTTGTTACCTTATGCAAATTTTGCAAACTATGAGCATTGCATGAGATAGTGGATTTCAGTCTCTGTGCGTTTCTTCTGCCTTCTTTAAAGTTCTGTCCAACCTGTTATAAAGCTGCAGCTAAATGAAGTTCCAATTAAAAATTCTGATTTTTGCAACTTTTTTTATGCATTTGATGCATTTGCTAACAAAGGAAATCAAGGAAAATGGAATGGATTAAACGGAATGACAATATAGAATTCCAATAACACGTTTCCAACTACTATGTTCTTATTTGCAATTATCCACAGACGTGCAGCAATGGAAGATCCATACTTTTGATTGATGTTTGTAGCTTGTATCGACCGAGGTCTCTCTAACTTCTTAAGGGAAAATGGCCCACTTGCTTACATGCACACACACAAACACACATACACACACCTTTTTATAAACAAGAACAAATAATTCACAAACTCATGAATGACAACAAAGAAGCATCAAATCCCATGGGATTGCTAAGCAGTTCAGAGCTTCTGATTGATTATCTCAGATGATGGTTTTCCAAGAAACATGTCATTCCACAAAGAAAGAAATGAGAAAGCACAGCTTGGAGGGGAAAGGGAAAGAGGAAAATAGTTCCTTAGGCTTGTGCATACCTTTTTGATCAGTGTTTTGTCTTAGACATCATAATAATGTGCTATTGCTTTTTACATTTGTATATGGTGGCCCTGAAGTCATACACCTCTTAATGCAAAAACATATTGAAGATCATAACAACAACAAAAATCCTGGAAAAGGTAGGTAAAATGGGACATCTCTAATTAGATGATGATGTTTGTCCATCATTTCAAACCAAAGTTAACTGGCATAAAGCAATACTAGATATGCTCCGTACTAATCTTAAAATATTATTAGTATGCAGGCATTCATTTTTTTACATTTTATTTTGATTTCTGGAAATCTGTTTTTTTTTTAATATCAGTTTTTGGAATTGTGTTTCAGTTTTTGTACATTTGTTTTAATTTTTCAAATGTAATTTAGCTTTTTTCTCATTTCCTTTTTAATTGTGGTTCTAATTTTTGTGATCTTGTGGTTTTTGCATTGAGGGATTTGTTGGTGGGATTCAGGGCCACCATAATTGCATTAATGTATGGAACTGATCATTATTGATCTGTTCCCCTCATTACTCATTGTATTAATCTTTAGTCTTTCTGCAATGGAACATGATATGCAGTTAAAATACTGAGTAAGGAAAGGCAAAAAAAAAAAAAAAATTAATCAAAGTTTGCATTTATTCATAGAACTCTTATCAAAAAGGAAAAGTTATGAACACACTGAGGGGTCATGTAAGTGAATAGATTGTTTAGGGGCACTTCAGTATGTGTCTTGAAGATGTGGAAAGCCTCAGCAGCCTTTATATTGACTGAAAACTTCTCTATCTGAGAGGCAAAAAACGCTCAATGGTCCACCCCACCGGGACCAAATTACATGCATGTTTGACTCTGCACTGTCAAGCGTTTAAAGATTCTTGTTTGAAGCTTAATCACCTACATCTCAAAAAATATATATATATATATTTAAAAGTCTGGCACAGGTTCCTTTCTGAAAAACTAACAAAATAACTCAGAAAACAAGAGGAGAGTAAAAGGGCAATGATTGTGAGGCTGCTAGGAAGCAGAGAAAATTAAGACAAGTATGAAAAAAACGACCAGTCAGAGGTTGGCTAGGAGCGTTAAGGAAGTGACTTGGGGAGAATTGATGGTCTGCTGTCAGAGTTAGTCCTAAGGACTGGATGCATGAAGCAATAGCAGCAGTTTAACCCTGCTGCAGGCAGACAATTATAAACCTCTGATAACCTCACTCTGCCTACTTATATACATACAGTATATCCTCTAAAGCTCCTATTAGTGGGTGCTGCATCTTATTAGCAGGGTCCTGTCTCAGCTCATTCTGTTAAGCTTCAGTAATTCTGCTCAGGCCTTTAAGCCAGAGAGCTCTATTACATGATCTTTGTGCATTTTTTTTAAATTACACCATCTTGTCAACACACCAGGGATTATTATATTCATTACACTGGCCTGCTTTTTAAAGGATGTAATAAACGTGCTCTCATCTCACTCATTCATCACTCTGCAGTCTAAATTACAGCAGGTTCTAATTTTTGCTTTGCTGTCATGGGTTAACGTTGGCTAAAGTTTATCACAACCAAAGTGACAACAATAGACAAACGTTAACAAGAAAATATTTTAATATTTACTGGTTCTTGTCTTTGAAACCAAAAAGGGTAATGTTGTGGTGCAATTCCCCTTTTATATTATAATTCAATGGCAAAAAAGAGAAAAGATGAGCAAGAAACATAAATGGAATAATACAAGCTGTGAACACTTTCTGTGCAGTACAGGAACAATCTCAACAGAGAATTATTTTTATTTGTTGAAAGCATTCACTATTTCTTAATTCTTGTGCTGCTCAATATTGCATAAATATGTATTTTGTTTTTTGTATTGCAAGTAAAAAGCACAAGTTTAGACAGTTTTGGTCAATATTTAAGATATTGTTAGTAATTGAAATGCAAAGAAAATAACTCTTCTTGATATCCACATTTTCAATGTTGTTTTTCTTTTTTTTTTTTGCACATTGACAAGTAAAACTTGTTACAAATTTGAACCTGCTTCTTTGATTAAAAAATGCTTTATTTTATTGTTAAAGTTTGCATACAAATGATAATTAAGAAAAAGTATGAAATTGCTTCATAGAAAAATTAATTTCTAACCTTCTCCCAACAGACTGAAGGCATGTCTGCTCTAAACAGCTGTCTAGCACTCTGGAAAATAAATAATTAATTATTACAAAGTAAGAGAAGGCTAAAAGAGGAAAGCAATAGATTTTCAGTGAACTCTTTTCTTAATGGGAAATGTAGTTATAAAACTGCAGCTAACAAGAATGCCAAAAGTCAAGAAGAGGTCTGCAAGTTTGAGAAAAGCACCCGCTTTTAGGATTACAGGAAAAACTGGGAGTTCAGAGTGGTAAAGCATTCCCAAAGTGTGAAACAAAAGCAGCTAAAGGCTTCATGTCAGAAGCAAACCTTTCCAGCAGCATCAACAACTACAGGAGCTTGATGCATTTCTGACTCAGGGCCAACATCTATCACTAAAAATGCCAAAAACTAAAAAGAACACAAGAATATTGTAGTTTTGGATCATGAAACCAAAACCTGAAAACAGAGGTGATGATTTTAGTGTCTGCTTGTGTGCGCATGGACTACAAAGTCTAGCTTGCTAATCTAAAGCAAAAAAATATACCTTTCTTTTATCAGCCTGAAAATAGATGGTGTTTATGACATCAAAATCATTCCCCACACTGCACTCGAGTGTACACAGGGCTGCCAACTTGTCACAAAACTTTGGAGTGAGACTCAGTGCAGAAAGAAAAAGTCACTTATACCACGCAAGACATGAGATGAGTCAAGTGTACGGTAGTTTTTTGAAAGTGTAATAGTGTAATAAAGCACCACAAGGTAAAGAACTGATTACTGTAATTGAATAGGAATAAAGAAAATAACTTTTTGAAGGGCAACCCTTAACTGTATAACTGTAAAACTGTATGTTTCCCAACCCTGGTCCTTGAGACACACTATACTGCATTTTTTCAATCCAGCCTGATGTAAACAAATCTGTCTCTCATGACTGTCATTGTCAGGCTTCTGCAGAACCTGATGATGAGCTGAATCAGGTGTGCATAAGCAAAGCAAACATGGAAAACATGCAGGACACTGTGCCCCAAGGACCAGGGAAACCCTGGCATAAGAGAACTGGACTGAGTCAGTGTGACATCATGCAATTTTTCGTTCACTATAGGCACATGACTCACTGCCCTGAGTCTTTTGTTCAGATTATTTTTTAAGATGTGTATTTTAGTAATCAATAACCAAGTAATTCTAAAATAGGAGATTCTAGGACACCTCCTTTCTAACTGTTCATGCACACCCGACTGGGTGTTATGACAAAGTCATGCCATTAATTACCCTGCTCAGGAGTTGTAGTCATGACTTTTTGAATTTTGTATGTTTTGTTAAAATGTTTCATCTGAAGTTCTTGCATGGAGGTGCAAAATAGCTGGATGTGTTTTTTAGTGTTTATCAATGATGGGTTTGTTAGTTGCATTTTGTTATTTAGGTTTATTTCTTTTAAATGAGGTTCTAACAGTAAAATAAACCTGTTTTAACCACTTCTGTCATGACACTAAATAAAGAGGTCTTGTGTGTTTTATTAATCCTCCAAAATGCACATGTCAGATGACTGAGTTAAATAATGTTTAAATCTATTGTCAGAATTGTTTCTTTTTAGAAAGTTAAAAAGTACGTTTTTTTTTTTTTTTTTTTTTTTTTTTTGCTGAACAGCAGTACCTATAGTTTCTGTTCAGCTAAGTTAGTTGCAAACTTGCATTGTAATGCAAATAAATGTACTGCTTTAGTAGTACTTTTAGCACAATTTTATTTTGAAAGGAACTTGTATGTGCTGCTGTCAGCATAAAAGAAATAAAAATTGATATATAGCCTTTTAAAATATAAGACTGTTATAATTTCATTATTGTAAATATTCAAAAGCTACATGTTACTAATAAAGAGATTAATGGCCACAAATACATCAATAAAGTGTATTTTTATAAACAGTGTAGTGAGATTTTGCAGAACTCGCTCGGTTTTGTCTGTAAAAACTTTACCAGAGGATTCTTTTAGCACTAAAGGCTGCACACCCATGGTTTAGCGTTTGCAATAACAACATAATTTGAAGTACACATACACACTCTTTATGCAAAGGGTTAACGGTGATCTCACTATCAACTCATAGGGATATGGAAGTGGAATGCTTACAATGAATCCATCTTTTCCACGCATGTCAAAATATAACTGATGTCAAACTCAAATATTGGTGGGAAATCTGTATTTGCATTATTCCAATCCAAATCTCAACCCATCAATCCTCTAATTATTTCTAGGATAACATGTATAAACTCCAGGCTGTCTTTTTAAAAGTTAATAAATAAAAAAAGAGCAAAATGAACTGATGATTTTGAATGGCTCTTTGAAATTAATTAATCTAAAAGATTGGGCTCCCTCCAAAGATCCATAAATACCATCTTTTAAGGGTAAAGTGGGTGACACGCATGGATTTTGCGCGCAGCGCAGAAAGCCAATCAGTGCTGTTTAAGAGACAGGTGCTCTTTGTACGCACCCTGGCTGTTAGAAATGAGAAAATTAGAAAATCAGAGTGTAGTTTGTGTGGACATCCCACGTGCACGTGCGTATCACGTGCACATCTCTTGCGTAAAGCACTTAAGCGCGGCCAGAGAGCCACTTGCTAACTAAAGGAAGACACCATCCTTACAAAGACTTGACAATACACTTACGTGCACGACAATCGCAAATAGAAAGACACACCTGCGCGCACCTTAAGATGCGGCTACACTTGTCTGCATTGCTGACCCAGAAAACTCAAAATCCCGCAGCATGTGACTAAGGCTTTAACAACCAGTGTTTCCGCACTGCTCGCTCTGGTAAACCATTTAAGAAAAAACGTTCTTTGCATTTCTACATTGGGTTTACGATATACTTAAAATGAAATAAACTTCTTTAATAGGCTACTAAAATTTGTAAATATTTTTAGAACTTTTTATCATAAATACTCAAAATACATACCTGGAAAATGTGAAATCAGAATAGATGGACTCTTGAAGTTTATATTATGAATGAAAGTAGTGCGACTCAGTAGTGTATTGCGCGCAGAGCATCCACATCACATCACCATTGTCTCTGCAGACCTAATTTATGGATCCTAAAAGTGTTTATTAAGCCTCAACAGATACATAAAAAAACAAAAAGTAACTTTAAGTGTATTTCAGTGTGAGAAAAATAGAGGTGGCAATAAAATGCGTGAGTCTCACGGTCAATGCGTGAGAGTTGGCATCCCTGTTACATCTCTGTCAGCTATACAAACTTTACTGTTGTGTCCAGCAATGAACAGGATAATAATCCTGTTAAAAAATAATTAAGATCACCAAATACTATTAATTTATCATCCTGCTCGTGGTGCTCCCCTGTTAAAATTGAACAAACTTTTTTCCATGTCATTAACCAAGCAAATAAGAAAGCAGGTGAAGCTGAAATGTAATTGTCAGCACTCTACGGCCAAGCATTTCAAATTCAAATCAATCATATTATAGCACATCCCACTCATTTTCTCAACTAAACTTTAGTGAACTCACAAAGTCTCTTTTACCAAGAGCATTCATTACGGCTGTCTGATTTAATTTGTCATAAAAGTTTAAACTAAACTGCATCTTGCTTTATTTTAGTGTTGTAAAATTTTTATTTCACAAGTTTAAGAAATTTCAGGATTGTGGGTGTTTGACATGTCAGATGATAAAGGCAGATTATTTTTCATTTAAACACTGCAAATATATGCAGTTTAAAATTTAGATTTGAAAAATAAAAGTATTTGAATGTTGGACGGAAAGTTATTAAAAATGTGCAGGGAAAAAGTAATTCATTATACTTAAAATGAATGAATACAATGTATGCTGGCATTTCTTGAGTACAGTGGGACTATAAACAGTTTTCATATCCACTGAAAATAATTTAAGATTTAATGAAAGAACAAGATGGAGTGAGAGCAAAATATCTTTCTAAACAATGACTTCTCATCTTACAGACACAACAAAGCAGTAAGAAAACAGATATTAGTTAGTGGAGCTGATGGGCTGCACAATGGTGCAGTGTCTAGTCTCACACCACACAGCTAGACGATTTTAATCCCTTCTGTGACCTTTTTGTGTGGAGTTTGCATGTTCTCCCTGTGGATGCGTGGGTTTTCTCTGGTCACTCCGGCTCGCTCTCACAGTCCAAAAGCATGCATCATAGATTAATTGGTAAAGTGTCCCTTGATGTGCATGTGTGTGTGTGTATAGATAAGTGATAGTGTGCCTTGCGACAGACTGGCGATCTGTCCAGGGTGGACCCCACCTTCGCCCAACAGTAGCAGGCAAAGGATAGGCTCCAGCAACTCCATGAACTCCATGACCCCAAAAGGGATAAAGGGGATTGAGAAAATGGATGGATGGATGGATGGATGGATGGATGGATGGATGGATGGATGGATGGATGGATGGATGAAGCTCAGATTAACTGAGTTTGTAGTTGAAGACAGCTATAATTCCATTAGAATGTACTGTAGTTCCCAATATGCTTGCCCATTTATAAAAAAAATAAAAATAAAAAAAATCTTTATTTTGCTTGGTAATCCAAAATGATTTTTGTACATTTTTCTTTTGCAAACTCCATCTTTGTAAACTAAATCTACCATGCTTGTGTGTATGTACTAGGTGCCAATGCTTCAGCCCCTGACCAGCTAAGTTTGGCCCTTGCCTGGAACAGAGTGGACATTGCACGCAGTCAGATCTTCATCTACGGACAGCAGTGGCCTGTAAGAATCAGTGAACACAAAAATATTGCTACAGATGAAATAAAATGGTTGTAAAATCCCTTTGCTGTGTGACTGTTTTAACACTGTGGCTTAAATGTAAATCCGATGTAATTATTATCTTTATAAAGTAGAAAAGTAAACCAAGAAAGACGTCACCTTCAGTAGAAGTTCAGTTAAAAACAGTCTAGTAGTTCAATTAAGGTGATTACAGAAACATTTTATTTGAAATAATAATCATATCCAGGATGTTATACGTAAAAAAAATATACCTATTTATTTTATTTAAGGCATATCACTATGTATTAATCAGCAGTGAAAACCAAAAAAACTGCGTTTCAGGTTGGTTCCCTGGAACAGGCAATGCTTGATGCCTTAGTTTTGGACAGAGTGGATTTTGTCAAGCTGCTGATTGAAAATGGAGTTAGCGTTCACCGCTTCCTTACGCTTTCACGACTGGAGGAGCTTTACAACACGGTAATATCAAACACTAAGTGGTGGCGGCACCATTTGTTCTCTTTAATGGAAGTAAGATCATTTTCTTGTCTTCCCTTAACAGCGACATGGACCATCAAACACGCTGTACCATCTTGTCAGAGACGTCAAAAAGGTATGGCTATCACTTCTGTCCCAGTAGCTGTGTAGCAGCTCAAGCATTTTAGTTGTGTATTTAAGAGGAAACATTTGACTATGTAGAGTTTCAGTTGCTTTCTGTGGTGTTTGTTACATTTTTTTTCCATTTGTGTGTGGGTGTGTTTGACTTTTTTTCTCCTGTTGTAGCTCTTAACTGCAAATAGAGGCCGGCTTTTCTCTTTCAGCTGGAGTGGCGGGCTGCAGTGGCTGTGTATAGCTTTGCACGACTCTCATTATCTCATGACTCACAATTATACTTTCTTGAAGCCACACACCACCATGGTTAACAAGCATTATCAAAAGTTGTCGAGCAAAGTGAGCCAACAGTGAAACCGCTGTGAGGCTAATGAGAAATAAGTCAGGAGACTCAGAAGTCAGGACCATTAGTACGTATAGGCGTTCATTAATTCCACTGATAAATTGCTGATTGCAGTCACATTGTATTCGCCTCTAAGAGATTATTCAGATGGCAACTGACCATAAAGACAACTCTGTTCTCATGTTGGTGTTGAAAATAGCACATTACATTTCGCCAAAAGCATACTCTAGTGCATGGCATACTATGAGCATACTATTTTCTTAAAGCTGTGTGTGGTAGTATTTTGTGATATTATTTCATATTGTAATTTAGATTTGATTGTAAACACACAGTGGGGCAAAAAGAGGTCCTCAGTCAGCCACTAAATGTGCATGTTCCTCCACTTGAAAAGGTGAGAGAAGCCTGTAATTTTTATTAAAAGTACACCTCAACTTTTAGAGACAGAATTGGGGGAAAGAATTCAGGAAATCACACTGCAGTATTTTTAATAAAATAATTGGTAATATGCTCAGTAAAGTAAGTATTCAGTCACTTAGAAACAAGCAAGATTTCTGGCTTTCCAAGATACAACTTCTTTTTTGATTTGATTTGATTTGAGATGGTTTATTTCAAGCAATTAATTAGAATTAATACACAAAAGCAATATAATTATCAGTTATACATTCATACAGTAACTAATCAAACTTAGGATAATTAGACATATTAATAAATATTGCTTGAAAGGGAGTGGTAGGAAGCAAACTTTTATAATCCCACCCCGTTATACTATAACCATTTTATTACATGATTTATCAATATCATATTTTTAATATTTTTTAAGAGGCTCCTCTGTCCTCCACTTGTTACTTGAATTAATGGGACCAGTTTGGACTTCTAATCAGTATAAAAGACAACTGTCTATGACCTCAAACAGTTACACCATACTTACCGTGAAGTGGAAGCGTCATGGAGTGTTACTGTGGGCGGAAACGTCATGCTTTGAGGCTGTTTTTCTGTAAAAGGACCAGAGCAACTGATCCATGTGAGGGAAAGAATGAATGGGACCATGTATGTTGAGATTTTGTGTGAAAACCACCTTCTTTCAGTGAGAGCATTGAAGAGAAACTGTGGCTGGGTCTTTCAGCATGACATTGATCCAAACGCATCACCAGGGCAGTGAAGCAGTGGCTTCTTAAAAGCCATTTTAGGTTCCTGGAATGGCCTAGTCTTCAAATTTCAACCCTACAGAACATCTTCGAGGCAGTTGAAAGTCCATGTTACCCAATGGCAGCCCCAAAACATCACTGCATCTTTACTGCTTTGGTATCTATTTTAAATTATTTTATTCATTAGCTTATTTTGCTTGTTTTCATGCTTACATTTTGTCTATTACTGATTTGATGGAGCAATAAGCCAAAATACCAGCAGCAGAATAAGAAAACCATTTAATGACTTACAGAAAACATTTGATCTTTGTCATTGCTAACAAAGGGCGTATACACACCAATAAAAAAACTAGAACATTTTTGAAAAAGTGTATTAATTTCCAAAATCAAGAAAAAAAATTAACTTTCATAAACTTTTGATGGTATGGGCACCCAACCAAGTTTTTGGTGCTTCTGTGCTTCTGACGGATCTGATAGGAAGATTGCAGGCTTAATTTCCGTCTTGCCCATCCATATTCTGAAGTGTCCTTGTGCAAGAAACTGAACCCTTCTGATGGAAGGTTGGTGCCAGTGTTGGGCAGCGGAACCGCCATCAGTGTGTAAGTGGGTGAATGGGACTGTGACTGTAACTGGCACTTTGGGCCTTTGAGGAAGGTAAAAAGGCGCTATACAAGTACACCATTTACTATTTTTACCATTTAGAATTGAACCAAACCAAACCAATTTAATTACATCTGGGGAACCTGTGCAGGAACCTGTGCTTTAAATTAGTAGATTAGTAGTTGGTGGAACTTCATGCCCTGCAGATTATGGCAGATTTCTTTAGAGTTATCTAATTTTTGACATTCTGTTTTTGTGGTTTTCATGAGCTGGAACCTCAATTTATAAAAAATTCTAATGTTATTTTTTTAATGTATTTATGGAAATAAATACACTTTTCCATGATATTCAAATTTTTTGTAAAGGGTCTGTATGAACTAAGGTTTAAGATAATCTTTTGTTATTGACTAAATACCTTAAATACCCCCATAATTTGCACAAAAAAAATCTTCAAAAATCAGACAAAGTGATTTTCTGAGATATATATTTCACATTTCTTCTCTGATAGTAGAAGTATATTTAAGATGAAAAAGACAGACCTCTGCCATCGAAACACTTGCACAATTGGTGGCTGACAAAATACTTCTTTGCTCCACTGTGATACCTCACTTAACATTTGGAGATTGCTGTTTGTTTTTACTTTTTGAGATGGTCTTGATTTCAGAGGACAGCTTCACGCTTAATCCAGTTTAGTTTTAAAGGGGTATGGACATCCAAGTGCCATCAATGATTTCCAAAGTCTGAAAGGCCTTTTTAAGGCCACAGAGGAAATTAGTAAATCATGCTAATCCTGAACCATTTACTAAAGATCTTACTCTTGGTTGCAAAAATCATTTTAAAATGTGCTCCTGTTTTCCTTTTTTAAAATTGGCATATAGATTATCAGTTTGCCTCCTGATGTCAAACAGACTGCAAAAAAGTTTGGCCTGCATGTATTTTACAAAGAAAAGGCTTTTTCTAAAAACATTTACAGACTAGGCTTTTTAAGTGGTGGTTTATGAGCAAACTATCCCAGAAAAGATGTGTGGTCACAGGAAGAGAAGAAATGCAGTAAATAGTTGTCCCATACTATTGTATTGTGTTTTGGTGGTTTTCACGTCTGCATCATGGTGAGAAGTACCTGGTTCAAGTCCCACCTGGGTCCTTTCTGTGTGGAGTATGTATGTTCTCACTGTGCAGCCGTGGGCACTCCAGCATCCTTTCACTGTCCAGATATGTGCTTCATAGGTTAACAGATACCAAATGGTCCTCTGTCATGTCTATGTGTGGACTGTCCAGGGCATACCTTGCCCTTTCCATAAAGCTCCAGCAACTCCTATGACCCTGCACAGATAGAAGAAAATCGATGGATGGAATTGGCCCAAAAGAAAAGTTTTAGTTTCCTCACACAGATGTATTTTAGTATTGATATTTCAGGTTTAAATCTCTAAAAAAGACCATTTTAGTCAGTTATTTTAACAAGTTAAAAAAAGATTAAGTATTTTTTAGGAAAATATATTACAAAATATTACAATGAGAACATGTTTAGTTTGACTACTTACCAAGTTAGTTTACTCTAGTTTTAATTTCCTGATGTGAATTTTATGCATTTCTCTTTCAAATAAGCACATTTTTAACGATAGAAAAAGGCACAAATGTCAATGTTTTGCTTAAGAATCAATGTTTTTAGCACAAGGAAATCAATAAGCCTTAAACAATTATAGATTGTGAAGTATATGTGGTTGATAAAAGCCAAATTAGAAAGAAAAAACAACATATAGAAATTAAAATTAAGAAGAAAACAGTCATATTTCAAAACACAAGATTCATACAAAATTATAATTTTAGTTTCTCAACGAGAAAAAGTGAAAGCATAATTAGGAAAATATAATAAATATGAATAAATAACCACCTGGGAGTTAAAAAATGAAGGCTGATTTAAAAGAAAAATAAATCAGATATTGACTCTACCTACAAGTGACAGAACACAGAAATGTATCCTTCAACAGATAATCTAAACCTATTAAACAAAGTTTTTTCCTGAAAATCCACAACTCAAAATCTTATTACTCTGTAACCACTGTTATACTTTTTCAGGGTGAAAATGACAGAAATCCCTGGACTGTGCAGGATTTTGTCTGGCATTGTCCAACTTTAATAAATCAGTTTTCAAGATTAGATATCACCTTTCTGGCAACACATGCCTCACTTCACACATTTGGAAGTCTCCCATGCCCTGGCACTGATCCGCCCCATACCATCAAAGGGTGATGGCTTTTGGTCCTTTTTTCTTGGTACAGTGACAGATGGACAGTCTTTTTCATCTTTCTAAAGCAGATCTTTGCATTAATTTTTTTTTAATTGATGTTAGAGATTCAACATTTTGCTGTCTTTATGTGCTTTAAGAAGTGCCTATAGATTTATTTGCAGAGCTGATACATTGTTTCCTTATCATGTGATCTGGCTCCAGTTATGCTTCTGGAAGCCACAGTAACTGTGTGGAGTAACAATGCTTATCCATTCGTCCAGCTGTTGTTTTCAGCCTTAGCCTTAAAATTTTAGAGTTCCCCTGTCTCCCTTTTTATGCACATATATACTGTAAGTATTTATTTTAAATGCACTGTTGACATTAAAACATTTAGGTTTTTTTCTGTTCAAAAACAGGAGGATTTAGTGTTTTTATGGATGTTGAGGACAGAAATATTTTATTTTCATTATGGTCAAATAAAGTTGTGAAGAAAATTACATTTGAAGATTTTGAATGCCACAAACTCAACAAATTATTTTTATATCACAATTTTTTTTTATAAATGTGGCCAACATTAAAAGCAGCAATGCTCTAAATGCAAAGGGTTTCAACTATCTGTGATAACAAGTGATACAAGATATGCTGATATGTGACGTAACTGGTGTCTCTCAAATGGCCAGATTAAGACATAATAGTGACTTCTCTTAGGTTGAGGTCAATAGATGAAGCGCTCAGTCTTAATCCCCTTGTAGTTTTTAGACAAAACCCATTTTTGTTTTAATAATGACTTCCCCCCTCTAGTATTTAAAGCTGTGCGTCCATTGCTCTGCACTACTGTCACTCTCTTCCAGGCTAATGAGTTATTTTCTCTTCCCTTTCTTCTCAAAACTGAAGTGGACCTCACTGAGAGAATCTCACTATCTTTCAAATAAAAGAAATAAAGTGGTTCAAATTATTGAGTCCTCTTACAGTATATGCTCGAACATTATGCTCTGTTGTGTAGCAATTGAGATGTAGTTTTTGCCTCAGTTTTAGCTAATTTGTGTAAAACTTTGGTGCAACAGGACTTTAATAGTAAGAAATCAATAACTGAAACAGCAGGAATATGAATCTATTTTTTGCAGTCTTTTTTGGCTTCAGACATTTTTTTTTAAGATACAAAATTAAAGCACAGCGATAAACAGAGATCCACGTAGATCCAATCAAATTCTGGCTTTAGACAAAATCCGTCTGAGACAGCAGTTTGTAATAGAGACTGGAAGAGAGATCTTGCCTCAGTCTATCCGTGTTCCTCATTTTCCCTCCTCTTGCTTGTCGTGCGGTTTACTCACTGACATTGTGTGTTCTTTCCAAGCGAGAATATCCAGGGTTCAGTTGGATCTACTTCAAGGTGAATCCGATAATCCAGTATTCTTTTCATAGCCAAAAACTCAGTTTGATATGGATTTTGTAACATGAGTGTGTATCACTGTGTGGTTTGTTTTTGAACTGTCTTCCGCTGCTTTAGTAAAGTGTTTGTTGTAGGTTGTTAGCTGTTAACACTGTCTGGTTTGTAGGGAAACCTGCCCCCGGACTACCGCATCAGCCTCATCGACATAGGACTGGTAATTGAATACCTCATGGGGGGAGCGTATCGGTGTAACTACACTAGGAAGCGATTCAGAACTTTATACCATAACCTCTTTGGACCTAAAAGGGTGAGTGAAGAAAAGATCACTTTTATTTGAGTCCAGCTATGCACACTTGTCATGAATGCAAGGAACACTAGGCGAAATTATATTTGTGAAACATTTACACCTGAAAGAGTAAAAACCAAAATGTTATCATCATCTGAAAGGAAAACTTTACTAATCCAAATAGGTTCTGAAAGGAATCATGTTTTTGGTAAAAGACAAATTTCATGTTTTGTTGTGAAAAAAATGTAGGTCAAGAAGGTCCAAATTGAAATACATAAAAACAAATGTGTAATGTTAAGCAGACTCAATATAGATATCTTTTTCAGTTAACTTAGTTTTGAGTTCTATTTCTACAGCTAGGACTTGGCCTAACATGAAATATACGTTTTCAGCCTAAAATTTAATAATTTTTCTGTTTCCTTGACATTGGAAAACCAAGTTTAATTTTTGCTTTTTTAGATATGTTCATCGCTTTAGGGAAAAGCAGCTAATAGAGCCAAAACAGAAAATGTCTGTTTTACATCTAAACAAGGAAACCTGATGGTTTTTAAAAAAACCTCCATGTGCTTTAAATTCATTGCCATCCCAGGGATTTTAGATCACAGGTGCCCAGACTACATCCACAGCACTTATGCACTTTGCAGATAAAATTTCTCCAGATTCCTTGAATCATTTATTGATGTGATGCACTGTGGAAGAAGAAATGTGCAACACCCTCGCAGCTTTCAAAGAATATTGTTTTCAACTCTCCATCATTTTTGTATCTTTGGTCCTGAAAAGCCGTAACTCTTTATGAACACTTTTGATGCGAGAATGATTATGCTTTTAATAAAATGCCTAAAAGTCAAGGAGGCTTGCAAATGAGCGACTACAGAAATTATTTTTTCATCCAAACCAAGCACAGACGTAGGAAAAAAGTGACAGCTGGTTTCACAGCTTTCATAGAAGGACTGACTGCAGGATCACAGTCATGTGCATTCACACAAATGCATGTTTAGCAACAAAAAAGCCTTGAAATAGATGTAGATATCAAAATTCCCACAGGAAGCGTGGGTTATTTTTACCAACTCAGATGATGGCTCATGAATGCATAATTCATACATGCCCTGCTTTTTTCATACTTAGTACTGTCCTCAATTCACCAATACACTTTGCTTTGATGCATTTAATTATCAGAACAAAGAGTAAACTATATGTCACTCCAAGACACATTGTAATGCCTTAAAAAGTTTGTTTTGACTTTATTTATTGCAGTATATGAGTTTATTGATTAAAAGAAAGATTTGTCAGGGTTCACTTGAGTCTATGGAGTGGGAGCTGTTTAAACTGCTTTAGAAAATGCATTCAGCAATGTTGTTTTGTTCTTTTGTGTTTTTGTTGCTTTTCTAGCCCAAAGCACTGAAACTGCTGGGGATGGAGGTGAGTTTGATCCCTTCAAAGTTGTTATTCTGTTACTCCTTCACTCTTCCTGTCCTTCATCCAAGCCTGCATTGTACTGGGTGTGTTGCTGTATATGCAAAACAGTGATTTGTTAAGCCTTTGCTTCTACCTTATAGTCTTTTGAAAAGAAGAGCTTAAGGCTTTTATTTATTTATTTATTTATTTATTTTTTTTACTAAATCTTTTAGCACTTTGGAATCAGTTAAAGGCTTATTGTAAAGGAAGCAATCAACAAATTGCAAATTAATTCTTGCTCAACATATTATTGAAAGCATTCAAAAACTCACAAAAGTGCATTGTTAGAAATTATTTTTTACAAGTGCTGGATTGTTTTTATTACTGTGTTGGCTGTATTGTTTAGCTCAGCTCATCAGGACTGACCTCGCACAATTATATAATATATGTGCGCATATGTTCCCAATCTGTACATCACATCATAAAGCTTTTATTGCAGCATGTGTCTCAGAGGTGTTAGTATCTGACATGCATGGCTGCCTGTACTTATGTGTGTCTGTTTGAAATCCACCCCCCCATGTGTGTGTGGGCAATAGCATTCTCCTAAACAAGGCCCATTTTCCAAGATGGTTTGACCCCATTGTTGAAAACTGTTTTATTTTTTGAATACGTGCACTAAGATTATTATGAATGGGAATTACCAATTAATATAGTTTTTTGTTTTTTTCTTTTATTTTAAATGCTTACGTTTGTATTGTTAGACAGATTGTTTCCAGTGAGTTAGACTCTTCTGGGGTTGTTTTGTTTTGCTATTTCTCTTAATCACTTTCATGGACACTTATTTATTTATTTATTTGTTTTGAACAGCCAAGTGGGGAGGGAGATTGGTTGTGATCACTCTGAAAACATGTCTCTGTTTTTTGTATTACATGGATCTTTTGCCCTCGTTAACTTGTGACCTATGGTTCGCAGCTCAGTGTTAAATAGCTGAAATAAGAACCAGGACTTCCAAATCTTAAACAGTATTTTTAACCAGAAATAAGTAGAATGCTCCTTACAGATGAGAGAAAAGCCCCCTCACCATGTGGAGGAAGGGATTGTTGAAGCTTGAAGAGTTGAGAAGCTGTCTGACAGTTGAGTCTCTTCCTTTGCAGAAATAGGGGACAAACCCTAGAACTTGGAGTAGAGCAGCTATTCCTCTATTGACAAGAATCCTTTGTAGTGAGGTTTTATGAAAATCTCCAACCAGGAGGAATCTCTGTGGCATGGCTTGTAAATACTGGAGAGATTATGTCTCTAAGCTGATCTTGAAACACCCTCTTTTCTAACTCAAAGTTGTTTGACAGAAAGAACTTTGTGCATTTTTGTATATTCTGTTTTCTTTGGAATTTGCTCCATAATAAGCAGTACTTAATGAATTGTTGCATGAATGGATGTGAGCATGGATATATTAAATATGTGGTAGCCTGCTTGACTCATCGATTTTTTCAGTACTGGCAATTATTGATAGGTAAAATTAAATAAATGACTACAGACTGTATATCCAAAATTAGTTCCAGAACAACCTCAAAGACTCCAATGTTGGTTAACAATCAGAACAAATGTCATCTACACATCCTTTTTGAACTTATGTGCTTATTTATGGCATTTTTTTCTTTCCCATCACTCATTTGCTATTGATCTTCATCAGGATGACATGCCAATCCGCAGGGGCCGCCAGAAGACAACACGTAAACGAGAGGAAGAGGTTGACATAGACTTGGATGATCCGGAAATCAACCACTTCCCATTTCCCTTCCATGAGCTTATGGTGTGGGCGGTGCTAATGAAACGCCAGAAAATGGCGCTTTTTTTCTGGCAACACGGGGAGGAAGCGATGGCCAAGGCCTTGGTGGCATGTAAGCTGTGTAAAGCCATGGCACATGAAGCATCTGAGAATGATATGGTGGATGATATCTCCCAAGAATTGAACCATAACTCCAGGTGGGTGACATAAATACTGTTTGCTCATAGACTTGTGAAGAAATGCAAAAAAGTGAGACCCTTATTGATTCAAATGTATCCTGGCAACCTCTCCATTAAGCATATTAGGCAATTTAAACTTTCTTTTGAAAGTAATGTGGATATTTCTTTGACAAGCATGACAAACTTTAACAATGTAAATACCATTGTTTTCCATAAATGCATCTTACCTCCACAAGGGGAAAATCCCCCTTTTGGAACATTCAGTCAATGCATTGATGCCCCACTTCATTTAGGTCTTAATAAACATCTGCCACAAACATCTGGACACAACCCTGTCATCCTTTTCTGCTAAGGTTGATTTTGGTCTCCTTTAGAATATGGCTCATTCAAAGTATTGGACAATCAGTTGTACATCTTTCGTGCTGTATTTGATAGATTTAAGCAGAATCTGGAAATATAAAAATATTACTGTAATGAATGATTTATGCAAAGCTGAGCTGGGAGTCTAGACGGAACTGCCCTATACTGTATTTGAATGTATATGTAGGCAGATGCTCACACAGTGAAAAACCACCCTCCACTGCAAGCTGGCCAGTTTTGGGTAATTCTAGCTCCCTTAGGACATTGTGGCATATTTTCACAAATATGGATACTTACTGGGTTAAGGATACATTTTGAGTTTAAGGAAATGTAAAAATATGCTTATCTGGGGAAAAATCTCTTAGCTGCTACAAGCTACACTCTACCACACTGAAGCAAACTCAAAACACACATAGAATTTAAAAGAACTGCCTCAGTGATGACAAATTGTAGGTTCACTCTCTGCATAGAAATAGGTTCTCTGGTTCCTTGGAAGAATTTGTATAAGTAGGTAGATCGTTTTGTCTCATGCGGTATCTGTGGTGGTGGGTGAATGTTTTAATCCACGCATAAGTGTGGGTTGATTCTAAAGAGGTAAAGAGACTAAAATAAAGAAACATTTTCATGACTTACATTTACATTCTGGAGACCTGTTTTTCCTAAAGCATTTTTTAGGTCTGTATTATGCAGACTTTAGGAAGTTATTGAAGCTGTTTGTGCATTATAAAAAAAGCTAAAATCACCAGGTTTTTTCCAAATAATTTCATGTATTTTTTCGGGTTGGTCCTTAATGTGTTATTGATTACCTTATTTATGTGCTGCACAAAACACTGTGGATTTATCAGTTAAAAACTAACAACTAAAGATCTTGCTGTTCTTCAAAAATCAAGATTGTTTTTGGACCATTTGACACTATCAACAATGCACTTTAGGGCAAAAAGCGCCTGTGCAGGTTTATTTGTTTGTTTGGGTTTTTTTGAGCCATGTGTCATGAATCTCAGTTGCTCAGTTTCAGTGGAGGCGTAAAAAAGCTTCTGGCATCCATCTTATGCTCATTTTATGCTTTTACAAAAATCATTTTCATTTTTGAAAATCGGCACAGAAGAACAGGAGCAAAGTTTTATTAAATTGTAAAGTCATTCATTCATTATGGGAAAAGTATTTGTCTGTTCTTCATACTTATTGCAAATAAACATATTTCTGTTGAGGTCAGTATTTTACCTTATTTTTAGTTCAATGGCTACAGATGTGTGACTTGTGTTTCTGAGGAGATGAATGCATCAAAATGTGGATCAAAACTATGCAACACAAAACTGACTTGGGTCCTGACAGCAAACCCTGTGGTACCCCTCTCTATCTCTCTTCATCTCTAAAATGTATTTTGTTTTACAGCAATGTAAGCTATACACATTTCCACTGGCAATAAAGACTTTTCATTTAGATGTCAACAGTCAATGTCCAGCTGTCTTGGTCAGCTTAGATGCAGAGTGGTTGAGACTTGAAAATGTATCCCAATAACTGGGACCCAATGCTTTTTGCTTGAAACTCAGAAGCAAAGGTTGGATTTGGGGGTTAAACCTTGAGCATGACTGTCTGCAGCTCTCCGCTCCCTTAGGGGTAAAATGCAGAGAACAAATTTCACACTCAGATGCATGCCATGTAATGGAATTTAAACTTGTGAGGCTAACTATTGAATTTGAATTGTGTCGTCTTCCTGTCAGGAAGGGAAATACAGTGTAAATTAAAAAAAGGGCAATTTGTACTGACAAATTATCTCAGAGTTATTTTTCTTTGTTTATTGCTGCATCTACACATGTCTCACATGTATTTTCACAGAGAATTTGCTCAGCTGGCAGTGGAACTCCTAGATCAGTCCTATAAACAGGATGAGCAGATGGCCATGAAGCTGCTGACCTACGAACTGAAAAACTGGAGCAACGCCACCTGTCTGCAGCTGGCAGTAGCTGCCAAACACAGAGATTTCATCGCACACACCTGCAGCCAGATGCTGCTGACTGACATGTGGATGGGACGCCTACGCATGCGCAAGAACTCAGGCCTTAAGGTAGACTACTTGCAGTAATTTGTGATAACCTTTAAAATTAACCACATTTTAACATATAGGTTAGGTAAAAAATATGCATAAGAATGTTTTTCTCACTAATTTCTCTGCCTAAAACAACTGATTTGGATGAAAATATGTTAGAGAGCAAACTATGAAAGTGTTTCCAAGAAAATTTTTGTTGTGGAGTAATTTTCTTTAAACTGCTAAGAACAAGAAATGCTTTTTTAATGAGTTAGTATAACTTTGCAAAGATCTCCAGTAATGTTTGTTTACATCTGACTGTTTTCTAAAATCTAAGTTTGTTGTGAAGTCCTGAAATATTTGCATTGTTCATTAGTATCTGAAAAAAGAATCTACCACCATTAAATAAAAATGTTTGGGGTTTAAATATTCAGATTTTATGCTGTGGTGACTGACACATCCTGAACCAGATATTTTGTTCACAAGAAAAGAATGAATTAAGATGCAAGAACAGACTTTGAATGAATGACTCATTCTGTGAGATAAGACGATTTTGAACTAGAGTGTAAAAAAGAAAAAAAAATGTAAATGCTAAACCATCAACTAAACCACGAACTTCCTGTGTGGACAAAAGGCTAACTATTAACAATTTGATTATGTCAGCCTCTCCTTTTGCCAATTTCATATTACAGAGATAAAAGACCAGTAGTGTGTTATTATCTGATGCTCGGTTTCCCTACTATGGGATTGTCCGAGCTTGTTTGTGCCCTAAGAGATAACACAAGTGCATGTGTAAACAGTTTGGTGGTATAACAAATGTCCCTCGGAGTCCCTCACAGTCATAATGACGGGTTTCCATTTGGGGAGGTTGTTGAGTCATATTTGCTCATGTCGGTTTCCCAGAGGTCTGGTTGTAGGATGATAGAGGGCAGCAGCCCAGAGAGGTCCAAGTTATTTATAATGAAAAGCTGGCCTGGGATTTGATAAAGGTTGGGTTCATAGTCATTCATACACTGAGATATGCAGGAAGATGAGTCTGGCTAGTGCAGTGAGTATAGTTTGGCCTTTGCAGGAGGAACGGCCAGAGTGCAGAGCTGATGCAAATCCACTGGAGCAGAAAGAGGGAAAGGAGAGCATAAGTGGAACAAATTCAGTGCCTCCAGACTTCCATGATAAAACAATTATGTTAAAATGTTGTCAAACAATATATTTGTTTAACTGGTAAAGGTGCACAGCCAGTCATCTTTGACTTTGCTACCCTTCAGCATTGTGATTGCTGTAGGTTCCAAACAGAATCTGAACTGTAGCTTTTGATGCGTTGCTTCTTCTCATACTTAAATGGCCTTAATGTATTGATGCTTCCACAAGCACAGCCTTTAATGTGATGACAAAAAAGAGGTGACACTACATCCTGTCCTGTGGTCATAATTCAATTTTTCTCTGGCCTCAACAACTGCAATGCTACTATAATTGACCTCCACAAAGAGAACACTTTGTCATTGCACACTTTGTCATTTCACTGCACAAGCACAAGCACATTACGGACAGGTGTCCACCAGAGGGGATTTCCATCATCTGACTTTCACATTTGAATTGCAAAGCATTCATAAAAGTCGGATTTTTCCAGACTCTGTCCTAACTTCTACAATTTTTCTCTTAATATAGTACTGCAATGTGCCATCTGTGATTTGTGCCATCCATCTTTCTTCATCCAACTCTACATTCTCCTTATCGACCAGGTCATCCTAGGCCTCCTTTTGCCCCCATCTATCTTGAGTCTGGAATTCAAGAACAAAGATGAGATGTCCTACATGCCTCAGGACCAAGAGGCTTACCTGCAGGAGAAAGAAGAGGAGGAGCCAGAGAAACCAGTGAAGGAAAAGGAGGAGGAAGACATGGAGTTCACAGTAAGATCTTACTGTGAGACGCAGTACAACTCCGTGGTGAGAGAACCCACCTCAGCTCCACATCTCAGAATCTATACACATATTTAAACAAAAATATGACACTCTAATAGCCCAGATTCTGTTCCCTGGAAGTATCTCCTGTGGACTAATTTACGGCTCTATTATTTCTGCCCACAAGGAGATATGCACGTACATACTCTTCAACCACAGTGCTACCCACACACTTGTTTCTCTATTCTGGCCCCTTCAACCTTCAGTCAAATCGGCCTTTCCTGTTTCTTGTTGTCTTAGTAGAGAAATGGTGTGGAGTTGTAGCGTCTCAGTCTGTCGCCGCTTGTGGGTTCCCTCTTGGATGTTTTTCCCTCCATCTATCGCCTCTGTTTCTCCTCCCTTACCTTCCCTCATGTCTTCTACCCAACACTTCCTCTTTCCCTTGTTTTTTCCCTACAAGTCTTTTGTTTAGCACCCCCCTTCTTCTATTTCGTTCTCTCTTTCTTCTTTTTTCCAAGCTCAGGTCTGATTGAGGTATGCCGTATGTCGTTTGCCAACCGACTGATGCCCCTCTCTTTCTCCCATCAGTGATGGCTTGCTGCAGCATAGCACTCAGCATGTCAGCTGCTGAGCATGGGGGGCCCAGGCTTTTGCATTATATAACCATGTGGCTGCAGGGCTTTAATCATGCAGAGTCTGAGCACCTTTTCCCAGCTCACAGAGAAAGTCGATCCATCTGCATAGACATGGATGTACATGAGGACTAGGACACGTCTCGTTTCAGTCCATTCAGTTTTTAAGAGGTGGTTCCGAGATCCAGTTTGTGTGTTTATACATTTAAACTCAAACTGGATGAGCGGTTTACTTAAATTGACTGAACTGAAACTGCACGCCTTCAGTACCACTGTACATACTTTCCATCTGCATACAGTTCAGCCAGCAAGCCAGTGCATACACACCAAAGGGGCCCTGTTAGAATTTAGCCCTTGAGGCACTGAGGTATTAAACAAGAAACCCTGCTGCCCAAGAATACATTTATACCGAGCCCATTACTATTGCTCTGGCTTCTGACAAATCCTCCTTTGGGTTCTTATGAATCACAGAGATTCATACAGACACGCAAACTGCTTCACCACTGAGGGAGATTGTATTGTATCCTCATGTTCTTTTTAGGTAAAACTGTTTTAAACCAAATAGCAAGTTTCATTTTGTTAGAATGAGAGAGGGTAGTAAAGGCACAGTGTGACTAACACAATGCTGCCTGGACATGTTCGTCCTAAGTGCCCTCACTACAAAAGCCAGGAGTAAAGCTGTAGATGTAAGACAGTGGATAAAACACCAGTATAAGTCCCATTATTTCATGCTAAACCAGTTTGCCACACTCAATATGTGGTACAGGAAAGAACCTATTAATCCTAGGGCTGGGCGATAAATGGATTTTATCAATAAATTTGAATTTGTTGTCTAGTAAGATTTATTTTTGGAAAAATCTGGATTTTTGTTTTCCAAGCACCCTGATCTCCTGGGTTTCGGTTGTTCGGAGTAGCGTCTGCACGCCTGTTTCTAGCTACTAGCAAGTGATAAAATGGCAACTTGCAAAGAGCTTGTTCCCAAACACATTATTTCTTCAGTTTAATGGAACTGGTTCAGTCTTGTGACTCTAGACTTGGAGCAACAAACCCCACGCCACAACATCTGTTTGAATTCTGTACCAAAAGTGGGAATGCAACAAATGTGTTTTAACACCTGAAATCAAGAGTTTTATAACTTTAAAAAGTCATGCTTAAACAAAAAGGCATTGCTTACATTTACAGTATATGTAAACTTCGGTGCTTCAGAGCACACCTACGTGTAGACATGCGTTTCTCCTCCGTGGCACAGCGGGATGCAGATTACCATCACAGCAGGGGGATACAGAACCCACCATCGTGAGGGTTTCCCATTCAAACAACTATTTCGGACAACCCTATCCCTCCAAATGCCCCTACAGTTGGAGGGATAGGGAGAAGCTGGATGGGTAGGGAAGCATTTGATTTTGGCCACTCTGTCAAGTCCGAGAAGGGTTTGTCTTGAAGAGATGCTTAAGCTAACGGCAGCTTATAAAAACATGCAGAATGGACTCTCCAGGAAAGGACACAGAAGATTTACTGCTGGATTCTGTCGCTCAGGTCCAGTTCTGTCCACAAAACACAAATCATTGTTTTACAAACATTTTTACAGCTTGTATTTAGTTGCACTTTGTGTTCAGGCTAACTCCAAATGGAGATGTTAAAATGAAATTGCTTTTGTTAAATATATTCTTTCATTTGCAATTTTTGATAAGAAAAGTAAAGACAAAGAGAAAAAAAAACATTCAAATAAATTTGATGTGAAAAAAATCTCAAATTTTATTGTTTGGCCATATCGCCCAGCCCTAATCTGTTCTTTATTGTGAAATATTTGAACCAGCTATCAAATGGCATCTTTAATAAGGTTTCAAATATTTTTATACATTCAGTACAATACAATTTTACAGATAAACTCCCTCAACGATCAGGTGTTGCTTCAACATCAAGACCATGAACCATAAATCAATGGGCTGTGAACCGCCTCTCTCATGGATACAGAAATGTGTCACAAATTGAATAAAGATATCTATGTCCTCTGCTTTTTTTCTTTTTCTGTCCCTTCGATGTCTCGATCTCTGTCTGTCTTCTGGCTCTTAATTGTTGTCGGAGACACAATCCATGAGTGTCTAAGTCTGCTTCATGTTGTATTACACAGCCAGCCTTCACTCAAACCCCACCTCAAACAAACATTTCACAATATGGAATGATGGCATTGCTTGTGCTTGCTTCTTTGACGACTGTATTGAAACCATGCTGCGTATCGTATAACATTCTCCTCCCTCTCCTTTTATCCAACTCTTCTCATCTGACCCCTGTCTTTCCATTTGTGTCTCATTCGTCTTCATCTACAATCTCTTTTTGCATTTCTTCCAACTCCTTTTTCATCCATTCCCATCTATCTCACTTTTTTTCTTTGCCTACACAATTCTTCCTTCAAATCCCAACTTCCTTCCCTCCTCCCTCGCTCATCGTGTGGTTTGCATTCGCTCAGGCGATGCTTGGTAAGGTAGCCACAGAGACATCCAGAAAGAAGGATGTTGAAGAGGTTCAGAGCCGCCACCGCCTTATCCCTATGGGACGCAAGATATACGAGTTCTACAACGCTCCGATTGTCAAGTTCTGGTTCCATACGGTCAGTGCCGGCTTCAGCAACACCTCCTACTTACTCCCACATGATTATTTCCTAAAAATACTAAAGCAGCAGTAACAGCTATAGTTTTAGTGTTGTTTGCTTCTACTTTCACACATCGTATGTTGTCAGTATTCTCTTGCTCCACCCAGTTAGTGTAAAGCTTCACAGGGATGGGTGAGATAAATCTGGAAAGATAAACCAAAAGGAGACAAGCGTAAAAGCGAGAGAGAGGGCAATCGAAATGACACAAGTTTTGAACTAAAAAACATAAAAATCTTAAAAACTGTTATGATGATAAATGATAAAAACTATTATGAGGTTGTTGCTTTTTTTTAAGAAACAGGAGATTTTTAAGGTTAAAAAGCTAAAATATTCAAACATTAGTGTGAAGTTATTTCTTACATTGAAAACAGAATAGAATAGAATAGAATAGAATAGAATATCTCTGGTTGACTTACATATCAGTCTAAATGTATTTGTTACATTGAGGCACTGCAAGGATGAAAATCAAAAAGTTTTGTTTTTGTTTATTTCCAGTTTTACTTTGGTATTTGTCGGGAGGGGAATCTGGTTTAAAAATTCTGCAAGATTGTTGTGTGAATTTCAATTCTGTGGGAACCACAATTACAAATAGGAGCCACAGGAAAAATGTACAGTGTATCATGAAAGACATTTAAATAGACCAAATACAGAAAAATACATTTGAGCAAATTTGTGTGTATTGAATTCCAAATTGTGATATTTGTTCGTTTCTTTTCTAAGTTTGCAATAGCTAAGATTTGATAAATTATGTATTCGGCATAGAGCAAAGACTTATGGGAACATTTATGTTGGCAAAATATTTTCAGTCTTTGCGCTATGCCTCTGCTCCTGTTGTGCTTTTCTACTTAAATGTTCAACAAACTATGACATATAATTGATCTAATTCTGAACAGAGGTTTAGTTCTTATCACAAATTATTTTCTTAAACTTGTTTCACAATTTGTATTTGTAGCATTTCTCACTATACCTCACTTGATTATTTTTATTTTTTTAAATCATAGTCCAACTTATGAAAGAAACCAGCTGTGTGGCAGGATTTAATGACAGCACCCTCTGTCACATTTATTAGAATCACAGTGATAGCCTATGCTTTCTAGAAAAGAAACTTTCTAGTTCAATAGTTATTCTGGAGGTAAAAAGCTTATCTCATTTGAGCTTCCTAGTTCCTCAAGTAACCCAGAATCAGCTGGTCTCAATCTTTTTGGTTTGTGTCTAAAGGGAGCGCAACACTATAATTTATTTTGAAAAATAAAGCAAAAACATTTATGATTCCAAAAATACATGTCATGCATGTCTAAGAGCCATTATATATCCTCTGGAATCAAACAGTGATTAGTTAATTCAACTTTGACATATGCCTTAAATAAAAATACTGTTTCGGTTCAGTTTGGTAAACCTCCTTCACCATAAGTCTTCTTTTCTGGTTAATGTTCTCCAGGGTTAAGGGTGTTCAGTGAGAAAAATGAAAAAAAAGACAATTATTTCAGTCAAATGCATTTTTAGTATAAAAGTCACAGTGTAAAAATCAGAAAGGGATGTTAAATAAACGGTTGGTGAGAATCTTTGGAGCAAAAACCCTTTTTTTTTTTACTATTTTCTTTTACTGATATCAGCAAACATTACAGTAACACCCTCCCAAATCACAGATATTAAATTTAAAGAAATGTATTTGGTGTCTTGAGTGAAGTAAACAGCAACTGCAACACAATTTGTTGTATAGAAGCAAAGTTGCATTACCCATCCTCACCCTATATTTTGTTTGCATGTAGTTGGCATATGTGGGATATCTGATGCTCTTCAACTACATTGTCTTGGTCAAGATGGACCTGTGGCCTTCTCCTCAAGAGTGGATTGTCATTGCTTATATCTTCACCAATGGCATTGAAAAGATGAGAGAGGTACGTTAGATCCTGTTAATACCATGAAGGATGCAGGTGTGCAGCAGAGATGAAGGTTGCACAATGTAGAATTCATCAATCAAAGAGCACAAAAGTAGGCAGTAAAACCTTACAGTTTAACTGGAACCATTTATTCAGTTACTTCATTACCAGAAATAAAAAAATAAAAAAATCACAAATCTATTTAAATTAAACATTTTTACTGTAGTAAATTTGTGTAAAATGTATTTTATGTGTCATTTTGAGCTGCACAACTTTAATTCAGAACATTTTCCCATTGATTTTGTGAATTCATACTGCCCTCTTTTGGTGCTTATAATGTGGTGATTTCACTTCTGGTTTAACCAGCTTTACATGTGGGATAGTCTTGTTTAATAAAGAATTGTTTGAACACATTAATCCTGTATGTTTTTTCTTTTTTGCTTTTGTCTTCAGATTCTTATGTCAGAGCCGGGAAAGCTGCTGCAGAAGGTGAAGGTCTGGCTTCAGGAGTACTGGAACATCACTGATCTTATGGCCATCCTCATATTTTCCGTGGGCATGGTTCTGCGTCTCCAGGAGCCTCCGCTCATGAGCTATGGGCGGGTAATCTATTGTATCAACATCATCTACTGGTACATCCGGCTGCTGGACATCTTTGGAGTCAACAAGTACCTGGGTCCCTACGTGATGATGATAGGCAAGATGGTAAGAGAATACAGGGGCGGGCAGCTATTGCGTATTCCATGTTGCTGTCTGACTACCTTCAGACTTTGATTAATACTGCCTGTCCTGATGGTAAGATCACACCAAGCTTAGTAATTGTCAAGTTGTGATGTTTAAGGCCAGTAGAGCGCATATGTCTGTGAGTTTGATTTTTTTTATCTCAGGGAGAGCGAGATCAGAGCCTCTGATTCATGCATGAAGAGCCAAATCAGTTTCTGTCTGAAGCTTGACTGCTTTTGACACGGGCAGTGTACTGCTGGACCCAAAGCCTTTGATGTGAAAATCAGTAGTTCGTCAGAGAGAGTAATTTGAATTTGCAGTCGGTCATTTAGCGAAAACATCTGCATACATGGTGCTTCAGCAAGAAAAACTGTGTGATAGTCAGAAATGTAAAGAATATCAAATATTATGTGTGAAGCCTCTTAAAAAAATAACTTTTCTTTATAAACCCTGAGGCTCATCTTAACCCTTTGTGGTCTGCATTTTATGATTTGTCTTTTCTTGTGATGTTCTCAATCTGTGCCAGATAAACCCAAGGAAAGAGCATTTTAACTGTCCAAAAGCCAATAAAAATTAAATACAAACATTGTCATAGTTTTCCTGACATTCCCGTCTATGTATGTATATCTTCATGAACTCATGTCTTTTTTCTCTTTAATCGTCTCGCTCCTTTCAAGATGATCGACATGATGTATTTTGTGATCATCATGCTGGTGGTGCTCATGAGTTTTGGGGTGGCACGTCAGGCCATCCTTAATCCGAATGAGGATCCGTCCTGGATGCTTGCTCGGAACATCTTTTTCATGCCTTACTGGATGATCTACGGAGAGGTGTTTGCAGATCAGATTGACCGTAAGTTCAGCATTCAAGCTTTACGTTTTTATTTTTATTTTTTCAGGGTAGTTACTGAGATGGGAGAAAAACAAATGTAAGAAGATAAATATATTTACAGTATAAATATGAAATACAAAGTAAAACATGTTTTTAATAGTAGTGCCCCTTTTTTTTAGATATAGGCACTAATTTATGCTGTCAGTTGTTCTTTTTGTTTTTGTATTTTAATGTTGTTTAAGAGATGCTTTTTTAAAGAAAAGAAAAAAAAAAACATCTGCAAGACGCGTCCTAAAAAGTTTTTTGAAAAAACTGTGTGTGCAATGTTTTTTTGTGTGTGTGTGTGTGAAAAGTTCATTATATGACGGCGTGTACAGTGTGAAGAGTGGCCCAAAGAGAAGAGATCTGAAATAATGTTTTCATTCTTTGTTTCAGATATGCATAGTAGGAAGTTTCAGCAAAGGCTGATTGAAAAAGTCTGGCTGGTCGAAAATAGCTTGCGAACTCATGGACCCTGGCGTAGTAACGGTCCATCCCGCTTTCCCCAGTGCAGTCAAAATCCCAGTAATTTTATATACAAATTTTTAATTTAACCATATTTACCTGACCCACATTTTCTTTATCATCCTGGCATTAACCACCATGTCATACCAGCTCCTACTAATACAGGCCACTTGCAACAAAAGTGTGCATGCAGCCACATGTTTTAAGGCTAAAGTTGCCCCTGTGTGCTCTTGTTTTGAGTCAACTGTTGAACATGAATAGTAGCATCTTAAATTAACCAGTTGAAGAAGGTATAAAGTCAACAACTTTCAATTACTCCACTGACATGAATAGGAAGTTGACATATGGTTGCACCATGTAGGCAACTTTAATCTAGCTGGTTTTGGCACTGGCTGGCAAACGACTCTGTTAAATGGCAGAAATACACTTTAATGGTCTTTGCGGAAGGCCAGAGCCACATTAAAGAAAACTATCAAAGATTTTTCTTTGATGTTTTTCTCCTATGATTGTGTTGCTGATTCAGCGTTATTTGATTAGAGAGCTAAATCTGCCATGACAATGCCATGTGTCGCATGAACCCATATCATCCTCAAGTTCATAGAGCAGTTGCTCTATTGCAGAAATATTTGAATGAACACATGTGACATTTCACATGACTAAGGATGGAAATCTACCAAAAATACATATATCCAATCATAAATAATGTCAGAGTGTGAACATCAGAGCATGTATCCACTACAAACTTCCAGACTAACTTTCCTCATCTGTAACCTGTTTTTTCATGTGGTTCAGTTGTCAGAGTTTCTAAATTCAAATCATTTTAAAGGTTAAAAAGAAATAATTACTTCAGTTCTCTGTCTTTGGGCTGCATTGTGTGAAACAATTGAACACCAAGCACTGATGAGCATGGCAAGAATGGATCTTTAAAAAAGCAAACAAACCAAGGACAAATGCTGAATGTTCCCCAGATAAGCAACAGCAACTGAACCATCACAGATGGAAAAAACATATGATGTATCCTAAATACATTCCAAAGAATTCAGAGCAATCGATCAGTTCTGAATGAAGATTTCGCTCTCATATCTGTCAATATATTTCAAACGCGTGTTTAAATATATTGAGAACACAAATTGTGATGAGATGTGTGTTGTTGATGTGTGCATTTTGCCCTTTACATATTCATTTCTGAACATAAAAACCCTAACATTACAGTCTCAATTATTCAACTCCTTTTAAAAAGAAGCATAAAAAAAGAGTTATGCTTCTTGTTTGTTTGCAGAAAATGTGTTATATTGAGTTTATTTTTTGGTCTGTTTTATTTCTGTGGGTTTATGATAAGTGTGCAACTTGTGTTGAGATGTTTTAAATGTCACTTTTTTTTATTTTATATGATTTTTTCCTTTATATTTCACTTCTTGTCATGCATTTGCATGTTTGACCAATTTACAACATGCATCCAAAGGTCCAATGCCAAATAACAACTTTAGTCAATTATATTTTACCTTTAAAAGTCATTTAACTTGTATTAAGGTGTTTGTGCTTATTTTGTGGCATTCTGCAGCTCCCTGTGGGCAAAACATCACTACAGATGATGGGGTAGTGGTGGCCCTGCCTGCCTGTAAGACTGGTGCTTGGATAGTCCCAGCTATCATGGCTTGCTATTTGCTGGTGGCAAACATATTGCTGGTCAATCTACTCATAGCTGTGTTCAAGTAAGTACAATTCAGTTTTCTGACATTTTAAATCACAAATTTACTCACCCAAAGCAGCATTTTTACTCTTAAGATGTTGTATCTATAAATATTGTAATTATATTCAAAGTGTGACAAAGATGATCACTGCATTTCATCATTTGATATAGTTTAATTTAATTTTCACAAACAAAGGCAAACTACCAGTATATTAATGAATTTGGATGCTTCTTTTTTCACTGTGAAGTTATTGTATATTAAGTGGTATATTTTTTGCTGCAGGCTCTAATTTTTGTCAGCAGCAAACAAAAGAAATTAAAGTTTAACCTTACTATGCTCAGTAAAATAGCTTTAATTCCATGTTTTTTTTTTGGTTTTGTTTCTTCCGTTACAAACCCTTAAAAATCTTACTGTTTTGCTGATGTTTGCTCAAGATGTAGTGGCTCTGTCTGTCTGTCTGTCTGTGCGCAGTAATACATTCTTCGAGGTGAAGTCCATTTCCAATCAGGTCTGGAAGTTCCAGCGCTACCAGCTAATTATGACCTTCCATGAACGGCCAGTCCTTCCTCCCCCACTCATCATCTTCAGTCACATAACCATGGTCCTAAAACATCTGTGCTGTCGCTGGCGCAAGCACGACGATGACGAGAGAGACTATGGGCTAAGTGAGTGGCAGGTGTACTCAAACATGTCTCTGAGAGGTCTTAACAGGAACATCAGTTTTTTTATTTACACAATCATTTGTAGTGTTTGAATGCTCATCTGTGTAAGAGCTAAAGAAATATATGGATATATATATATATATATGAATTTCAGCACAAAATAAAAGTTGTTTTTTTATTAGTTTATGAGTTTAAAATCTTTTTTTTTTAAACAGAATTAAAAATATTTTTCAGTTTCTGAGAGAAAGCACTTGAACAATATGCATTCATAATGTTTCTGTTTTTTTTTTTTTGTTCTATTCCTTGTGATATTTATAAGTGATCATACATGTTACATGGTTTTCTACTGTCTGGCAGCCCTGATTTTTGCTGTCCTGCAAAGATAAGACTGGGAAGTCTTCACTGTTGACCTGTTTTTGTTTTTTTTTTACTTTCACAGAGCTTTTTATCACAGAAGATGAGCTGAAAAAAGTCCACGACTTTGAGGAGCAATGCATAGAGGAGTACTTCAGGGAGAAAGATGACAGATTCCACTCGTCTAACGATGAGAGGATAAGAGTCACTTCTGAAAGGTCAGACATGACTACACAGGAAAAATGCCAGAAAAGCCACATTTAATCAAATCTGAGATGGTATAAAAACTGAAACTGGAAAAAACAAACATTATGTGAATAAAAAAAATTAACATATTACAAATTGGGTGTACTTTTCTATCTAATTATTTCCATATCTTTACATGCATCTACTCCTTCTCCTCACCCCTTTGACAAGATAAAAACAACTTAGATGCAGCACTAAAATACTGAAAACAAATAAAAAATAATAAATTGATCCATTAGTATTTTATACAGCAGCAGGTAAACACTAACAAGAAATAGGAAGAATTTTAGCGGTAAAACAAATATCAGACTTAGCTGACCATGCTTATTCTTTCCACACAATTCTGGAACAATAATTGTCTTTTATCCATGACAAAAGCATGTGTTTAGTTGTGAAAAATCTTTTATGTGGTGAAATATTGTACAATTTTCCAAAATATCACTTGATACTGTTGTGTTAATAAAAAGACCCTATAATGGTCCAGTGTCTGACTTCGAAATGATGGAACAGTATTTTATCTTTTTCTCTTTGCGTACCAAATATGCAGTTCTTCATTGAAAAGTGAAAAAAGCAGGGTTATAACCAGGTTTGGAAGCAAGATTTGTTCCCTTCAAGGCAACAGCACAATTTGCACACCATCTAAAAGTGAGAAAACAAATGAAGAGGAACTGTGCATTTTACTGGTCTTTCAGCAGTCCTGCCTTATCCTCAACATTAATTGTGTTTATAATGTCACAGCAAAATACTAGAAGGGAATGGGCATTGCTGAACACCACAAAGTGGAGAAAAATGTTGTCCCACACTTTGAACATAGAACATTCAGCTGAAAATGCAACGTTGATGGGATTTCCAATAACAACAAAAACTGAAAAGAAAAGTCCTGTTATTTTTCATACATTGCTAACCTACCTTTTTGTCTGATTCTGGATGATGAGTTTTCAAAAGACAGACACAGTACTGTGATAGTTCTCCTAACCACAAATCATGAATTAATGTGGTCATTTTTTCCTATTATTTCTTCTCCACACCATTAGGGTGGAAAATATGGCTATGCGCTTGGAAGAAGTTAACGAGAGGGAGCACTTCATGAAGGCATCCCTACAGACTGTTGATATCCGTCTGGCCCAAATGGAGGAGCTAATTGGACGAATCGCTGTTGCGCTGGAACGCGTGACAGGGGTTGAACGGGTCGAGGTCGGCAAAGCACGTTCCCGGACTTCATCTGACTGCACAGACTCTGCATATATCCTGCGCCAAGCCGAGTGCCAGGACACAGCATACATCCTCCGCCAAAGCAGCTTCAACAGTACAGAGGGGAACACCTACCGCCTGCAAGAAGCCTTGGAAGGAACGGCTGAGGGTTCCATGTCCCCTCCTTCACCCACCACAACAGGCACGCGAGCACGGAGCCACTCTTTCTATGTTGGAGGTGGCCGTGGGGCTGAGCGTGTAAGAGGACCTGAAGGAGCTGAAAGCTTCTTCAAAGAACGCTCACTCAGTCTCCACAGAGCAAACAGCTCACAATCTGTGTCCTCAGCTGCCGCCCCCAAGGAGTCTAAGCCCCTCCCACTGGCCACACTGTCGGTTTCCCAGCAGCACCGTCCGTCATCGTGCATCGATATCTACGTCTCAACGTCTGAGGAGGTGGGGCCTGCAGAGGTCTTTCTTGACTCTCTTCGTGTGATCCCACCTCTCCAGAGAGAAGCCTCGCTGCAGTCAGATATCATGGAGACGGTGCTGCCGGAAGGCCGTGAGTTCAGCAGTACTGCCACAAGCGGTTTGGGCGACAGGCACTCGGAGGGCGGTGTGGGCAGCAGTGGAACAACTGGAGCTATGTTTGATGACAGTGCAGCTGCTGACTTGTCGCTGTGCTCAGCACACCTTTTACCAGACACCACCCTACCTCCTTGGGATATGGAACCATCTCCACCTCCCTCAGCTGGGCTGCTTGAACGTTCAAAAAGCAGCCGCTACCTCTCCACATCAGGCACAGCCTTCCTGGATGAGCCTCCTCTGGTCAAGTCCCACAGCCTGATGTTCACACCCAGAGGCTGTTATGGTGGACTGGGGGCAGGAGTCCAGGTAAAGGCTACAGAGTACACCAGCATCACTGACTGCATTGATACACGCTGCGTCTCGGCTCCATACACTCCTGCAGAATGCTCACACTCACCAGGTGGTTCCACCTCATTCCCCTTTGATAAGCCGTCAGACATCAGTTCCTCTTATCCAGAGAGAGAGGCAGAGCTTAGTCACACGGAGTCAGATCCAGAGGATCCTGAAGACATGATTCCAGCCCCTGACACCCCTCGCCACAGTGGTCTTGGTGGGCCTAGCACAGCCCCTCTCTGCTCTCACTTCTCCAGACTGGAGCGTGCAAACAGCTGCTCCTCAGATGACTCCCATCCTTCTCTCACTCGGGCACCTCCACACCGGGAGAAGCTGTCAGTGAGTGAGAGGATGGAGAGAGGACAGAGTTTGGGAGCAGAAAGGGGGCCTGGGCCTGGGGGGCGGGGTCTGGCAGGACCCAGAAACCCTTTCCTCAGGAGCAAATCTGGAGCAAGGCCCGAGAAGACTGAAAGCCTCGCCATAAGAAAGCTTGCTGCTCCGTCAGCCTTTCGCAGCTTTGATAGACAAAACTACACGTGACAAGGACGTGTGGGTGAACTGACACACTAAACGCCAGCGTGAAAAACCCAAAAGGGCAAAAGTGAAAGCAGGGTTAAGCTGCCTGTAGTTGCTTATCTGAACCCGATCTACATTTTTTTTTCAAATTACATTTAAGTTAATAAGCGTTTTTATATAGTTAGATAAGAAGGGATGTTTCACCCTGAAGAATCAAAGCAACAGACAGTCCTGTGTACACGAGTAATGTCAAAGAGCTATGAATCTAGACTAGTTTTTACCTCTTGTAGCTATCTTTCAATGGGGTGTTATGGCAATGGAAGGTGTAACTGTATTGTGTCTTCCATGAATCAACTTTACATCCAATAGACATCTGTCACTGTGTTGCATCACTTTTCACTCATGCTAGTCAGACAAAGTGTCCTGTTACTCCTAGCTGCATTGTGGTAGACACTGTCAAGTCTGAAAGGCAAGAAGAAGAGAGAAGAAAATAAAAGGTCCGCACCTAATTTTGCCATCTTGTCTTGACAATTTCACCACAATTATTTTTGCTTTTAAAGCATTTCCTCATCATACCACACTGTCTGCTCGCAACAGCTTACCTCTACAAGCACAAGTAAAATTTTCACTTACTAAAGATTACTTTACTGTTTTTCTTAAATGATGTTTTTCATTAATGATCTCACCGAGGTTTTCTATTAATTTAGGATTAGTAAAAAAAAGCCTATTTTTTGTCTTTCATTTCCTTTCTCGTTTACAACCACATAGAAATAATGATATCCTTTGTTTTGAAGGCTAAATCATACAAATTGATCTCTCTTGACAAAAAACATGTGGGCTTTCTGTTAACACACTGTACTAAAACATCTCCCATTAGTCTTGAGTAGTTCTGAAAGTGGAGAGCTTTGACAAGTGCAATTCTAAAGGTTGGTCTATAGAGGGCGCTATCAGCTAGTGAAAGACACAATCCCAGTGGGACAAGTGGGTCTGCTTTCCCCCTTACTGACACCAACAGTGTTTTCCATCAATGGCTTAAGCTCTCCTGAAGCCCTTTCTGTTGCAGGCTTTTTTAACTGCATTATCTTTGCTATTTTTCACACCTAGTGGTTCCGTCCTTCATCGATTCCAAGCTCTTTGTTTTATTTAATTACAGTCCGTATTCACTAATAAAATAAACCAGGGCCAAAACAAAGGAGTCACTTAAGAAAAGACAGTCATTTAAAGGCTTAGCCAGCTTCAAGTGGTGTACAGGTCACAAAGATTTCACAGAAGAGACGCTACTCTGCAAATTCACTTTTTAAAAAGCTTGGGAAACAGCTGTCACGCTGATGCATTCTAGTGGACATTTAGGAACGGCATGCAAGTTCAGTGACACGAGGAAGAAAAGACAGAGTTGCAAATATTAAAAACATTTTAAATCAGATATGGTTTCAATTATTAGTTTTTTTATTGTATTGCAAGATTTTGATCAGGAGAGAACATGCTTTTCTCAGACAGTTTTGTAAAGATAACTTAGATGAATAACACAACTTTTTTTTATGGTATTGTTTTATATTTTCTTGCTATTAAAATTTATTTAAATTATGTTGCATTTCTTTTCAAATGACGCTCTATTTATTGATATTTATCATTAGTGATAAATAAAGTTATACCTGTTTGAATTACAAAATCAATATTTATATCTTCTCAGTGATATTTTTGTCAAATTTTAAGTATTTTCTAATTAAGCCTTTAAATAAAAAAGATGACCATCTACATGCACTAAATGACAATGTATAATATTATTTATTTAATATAAAGATATTAGTCTGAAATATTGTACATTTAAATCATATTTAAAGTATTTAAGGTAGTTTTTATTGTGTGTTTTATCAAGGAACCTATGAGAATTTTCTAATGTTGACATGGCAATACTCAATTGCCATTATACCAAACTTAGGGTGCCTTTTGGGCATGAATGGAGTATGTGGGGACTGGTGTGATTCAAAAATCATGTGGAAAATCTCATTTGTATTTTTTTTCTCTCTATTCGTAAAGGCTGAACATCAGCAATCATTTTCCCATAAGCCCTTGTTCTATATCAATACGTCTGAAGTACACAGCTGAGGCTGATGGCATCATTCATTATTCATTTTTAGCGAGTAAAAAATGCCAGAAAATGCTAAAGGACAAAAAGTTTTGTGATTGGGTTAGAGAGTGTGTTTGCACCCAACATCTAAATATTAGGATAAAGTCAAAGCTTGACCATTCATACTGCCATACTTTTTCTGTCTTGGAAACTGACTGATCTGATGGATCTGTGTGACACCTCTCAGCTCAACCGTCTAGACTGTTTATTTGAAAAAATGACACTTTTTATTATCTCCGTAGGCACTCTCGATGTCACCATAAACTTTTTTTTTTGTATAAGCAGTTTGATTAACGTATGTTGGACAGATTTAGTTGCAGGGTGTATAATGGGACGCATGCAAACAAGCATATTTGCAGTTTCTTCAGCAAAAGTCTGGGTTACTCGATGGTTTAAATACGAAAAGTTTACCCCAGATTAAAAGCTCAGGGACTATAAAGGGATATTGTAAAGTCAGAAAGGAGCAAAAAGGAAGAAATTAGGTAAGACAGGAAGGGAGGAAATAGACTGTTTGTCTGTAATAAAATGCATAATCGAATCACAGATCTTTATAAATCTAATTCAGAACTATCAAAGGTCATAAAAAGTTGTACATATCGAGTCGTATGTCCTCAAACGTGGCAATAACTTGTGAATGAATGTCTTCATAGCTGCTTAATTCACTAACTTATAAATGTGGAAATAGTCAACAGCATAAACACAAAAAGAGACATTATTCATTACAACTTTTTTTCTCTTTTTTGTGTGTTAACAGATAATAGGACAGAGGGTTGTGGGTGTGCACATTTTGAATCAAACCAAAATCTGTGAAACCAAATGAAAACAAAGCAAAGTCTTATTCTGTTGTGAGCATTGTGACACTCTAAACTATCACACATACCGGTTTAAAAAAAAAATATATATATATATTTTTGAAAGAAAAAGCTAGATCGCTGAGCTTAAGCTTTGCATGGCAAAATAAGAGAACAAATGGCTGTGTTAGACTGGCGCCCTCGTGTTTGACTTTTAGTATCAGGAAATTATTTTCCTTTTACACTTTGTTTATCCTTACATTAAGGAAAATCAGATACCCAACATGTCCGGGACATGCAAAGACTTACACAATCATGTAAAAATGAAAGTACAGCTGCTTTCAGTGAAAAGCGTGAAGATATGTCACATCATACTTACATGCTGGGACAAAAGCAACATCTTTTAAAAACTGGTTTTACTTTACTGTTCCATTAAACCACTGAAATTTGTTCTGTTGTACTTCAGTTTGTCTTAAGTCATTAAACATTTAAAGGAGAGAAAATGAAAAAAAGAGAAACCTTACCCTAAAGAAGTAAGCTGCATTTATCAATTTAGACTGCCATAACAAATCTTTCTGAGCTATTGGTTAAAATATTTGCCATTTTACTAATTACAGCAACATTATTTTACCAAATGAAAGTACAGCGAGTACTTTGCTGGCCTAAAACTTTCTAATTGCCCTTAAAAAATGCAAAGGAGAACATACACCTGTGAGAATTTAAGGACATTTTGTTTAACTTTTTATCAATTCGGCAAGAGTTACAGCAGAGCTGTTTGCAAGTTAAAAACACTTTCAAAAGTTGTTACTCTTTAAAGAGATGGCTGTAGCATCAAAGTCTAAACAAAACTCTAAAAACCCAGGAGCTGCCTCTCAGAGCCTACAGGCTTCAGATAGAAGACTAAATGTCAAAGGTCATGATGAGTAAACGTGAAAAATTGCACAAGATTAGCTTTTTTAAGAACTTTGTTGTAGGAAAGCTTCTTTTTTAGAAAATTTGGGAACATGCCTTGCAGTACACAACTAAACCTGAACAAAGCACAAGACGTTGACACAGTAGCTCACCAAAAACACTTCAACTTATTCCTTTAAAAGTGGTTCTACAAGACTAAGTCAGTCTATCTGGTATTTAGTTTAATTTATTGTTAAGCAAATGATCATGTTTTGTCATCCATTACTGTCGTCTCTTAGTTTAGGATTATCATTAGATCATGGTGAGTCAAACCTTAGACTTAAGAAAATGTACTTTGTTTCCACATGACTGTACATGATATTAAAGGATTCTTTGACATGTTCACATGACAGTTGAGAATGGATATAAATGAACGTGTGGTGATATGTGCATAGGGTTTACTTGCGTGCAAATCCAGACAGTCAGATGACACGAATAACAGACGAGCTCGCCACCAACACAGAAGAATCCCAGTGTACAGCATTTTTAAGATATTTTCCAGCTATATTGTACTGCTTTGGGTTATCACAAGCTTTTAAGAAAAGCCAGCAGATTTACTTCTTAATAAACCAGTAACTCTTGGGCTAAATGAAAGTTTCACACACGTTTTTTCAGCAATAATTGCTGATTTTGTTGAAATAAAAAAGGGACATATCCCTCTTCCTGTCGCACCTGATTTATTGTCCTTTATATGCATGCAGTTCTTCCACTCAGCGTGTTCAGAGACGACCTGTAATGTCAGCTGAAAGAAAGAGAAAGATTATTATATGAAACCAGAGTAGTGAGTATTTGAATGCAAATGCAAATCTGTATTCTTCAATGTGAATAGGACCATGTATGGCATGCATTGTTAAATAAACGATTAAATACATTGGTATCCTGTGTCCTCCCTGGTAAATCTGAGTGTGAGCAATGATCCCGTGTGTTCTCTTGTGTTTCTGTTGAGAGTGAGACAGGTGTTGCTGTCATGTTGGTAACTGCCTTGAGGAGGAAGACTGGGAAACTTTTTTTTTTCCCTGCATAAAAAATGCAAGATTCCATTTCCATCAAATTGTGTTAAAAACAACTCAGTGTGTTTGTTTTACATGAGTGGGTATTTTTAAGGTCAGTCTTATGGATCAATTTAATAATGTTGTCCCTTTTTCTGGACAGAAAAAAAAACTGAAGGAACAGGTCTTCCGGTCTGTCCTGCTGTGTGAGTGTGTCTGGGGGGTGGGGTGGGGGAGTGCTGCTCACATGAGCGAGAGGGGCCAGCAGTGGTGCGTCGGTTCAGCGCTGCGCACGTGGATGGGAACATTTTGTACCGATATTGCGCATGTGCTTCCCCCAGTCGTCTCACTGGTGTATCACGCGCACGCGCCTGCACGCACTCGAAAACAACCTTATCTCTTCTACAATCGTGTCGACACAATGATATGACCCAGAAGCGCCGCTGAACTCTTGCTCTTGTGAGAAGGCGGGAAGAAGGGAGGCGCGCATGCTGCAAAAGAGCCTCCTCCTGCTCCCGCTCGCAAGTGTTTACAGAGAAGAAGTTTGGGGTGGGAGTCGGGTCGTCAGCCAAGATCCCCCCTTATTTTTTCAGGTTCCCCATTTTCTTGGAAATCTGGGGCTTCTGTTGTTGAAACCAGAAAAAAGTGGGGGGGCCGGAGGGGTGTGTTCCTGTGCGGCTATTCCTGGGAAAGCCCAGAAGTCTCCACAGTGTTCCTTCTTCTTAGATGAGAACATTGTGTTTGCTTTTCTGCACTGTCAAACATTTCTCAATTTACTTCTTAGGATTTGAAACCACAAAATATATTACTTTTTTCACCATTCTGGATTTGAAGGTAATCTCAATTTGACCTATAAAGCATTAAAAAAAACAGAAGAAGTGTGATTTAATTAGTGCTTACAATACAATTCTTCCTTGGCAGTCCAATAATAGCTATGTAGATCATTTTAATAAATGATTGTTGTTTTCATTATGTAGGTCATTCCATGTAAACAAGCCCACAGAAGACTGGTCTGTTTACAGTTCACAGGAAGGGAACTGCTGAAAAGTCAGCCCCCCCAAAAGCAGAGCTTGGTTTTTCTAGGAACTTGAATGAACCACCCACAGCACTGACTGCATCCAATCTTGAAATTCTGGGGGTCCTGTTACATTTTCAAGGGGACTCTGCATTATAGTCTCATTGAGTGTGTACACAGAGCATCAACTTGCTGATTTTATTTTAGTTTCAATGTCACAAAACAATATTTGAGATTAGTAAACCAATTTTAATACTGTACAAAAATAGTTTAAACTGCATTGTATAATTTTTTACCAAATGGATCTATAGATAATTGAAAAAAAAGTAAAATACCCCTTTTCCTAAACATTGGATGAACTGTGATAATTCAATATGAAATCATTTCCTGTGTTATAAGTCTCTGTAGGGCCACAGAAAAATAGGACTGACAAGATACACAACATTGAACTTCCTGTTCAACTATACAGAAGAAGACAACAAAACCTACATTGTGACTAATCCAGGAGGACACAGGTCAAAACCTAAGATAAAACAATGCAGGACTCACTTCTTTCAGTTAGGATGGTTGTTTTAGATTCCAACACTAAAACAAATAGTGGACCAAGATGGCAACCAGTAAGGAGATTAAAAGCCACAGTTGGTCCCAATTATTAAGTTTGGTTTTCTTTCATGCTGCACTTTTAAGAGAACAAGAGAGGGTACCAGAAACTCCGGGAAAAATTACAGCAGCTTCTATTTGGGAAAGAAAACTAGCGGGTCTCCTGAACATTGTATATTGAGAACCACCCTCAAACACTTACCAACCAGTTATTTTCCAACTTTCTCTTGAACTTTTTTCATTTCCACCTCAGGATTTTTGTCTTTAGTCGATATGCACAACCTTATGCTACATTCACACCAGGCATGTGTTGCACGTTCAAGAATGCCCTATACATGGTTTCATTTGCTTAGTTTCAGGGTGGAGATTCTTCTTTTTTAATTTTTTTGTCACTGCTTACTAGCGCATGTGCTCATCCTACAGTTGGAAGAGGCGTGGTGCTGAATATCAAAGTGTTGCAATTCTTGCAAATATTGCTCCAGAGTTTTTCTATATATGATATTCCGATATATGTAAGACTTAGTGTCATATGATTCTGGCTGGGCACAGAAAATAAATATAAATTTTTCCCTCATGATCATGTTTACAATGGTTGGCACTTCTATGTGTTGATATGGAGGTTACCCACATGTCACTACTAAATTGGTCAAAGTCCAGCTGTTTGGCATTCAAGCAGTTGGAAGTTCATCTGGTTGAACTTTCAGCATGCGTTTAGTGAACGCCCGGTTTATTTGTAGAGCTCAAGAACGGAATTTAATCTTGCATAGCAACATAGAGATGCAAGGGTTTTGAACTGAAACATGGGTTTACAGATGTTTGCATAGGCTTTTCATTAAAAGTGGCCGTTTGAACGTGAGTTGAAGCAGCCAGTGTGAAAGTATTTTAACATTACTTACATTTCTATTCGATTTCATTTTTGGCCCACTGTTTAGTCTGTTTTGTTGCCCAAGGTGTGTGTACTTCACCAGTGTGGGCTTGTAAATTAACCATCCATCTATCTGTTTTCTTAACCCACTACATCCCTCCAGTAACTGGGTTGGACCCTGTGCGGCTACTGTAGGTCAAAGGTGGGGCACACCCTTGACTGGTCACTAGTCTGTCGCAGGTCACACAATCACTCCCACATGCACAACTAGAGACACTTTAGAATGAGGATCGCCAACCCTGTTCCTTACAGGGTTGGTCACCTCTACTTTAGAGTAACCAATTATCCCATGACACATGTTTTTGGACAGAGGGAGGAAGCTGGAGGGCCCATAGAAAAGCCATGCATGCACAAAGAGAACATACAAGCTCCATACACAGAAAAGTCTCAGTTGTATTTTTTGTGGACTTGGGTTTCCTTATTAGGTCTGTTTTAATGATCGGTTGAGCTTTCATATGAGCCAAAAATTGTGGTGTTATGGTGATGTGGTGATGCAGACATTTACATTGAATGAATAGAAAATGTATAATTTAATGCCCTTTACCAGAAACAAATAAATAAGCTTGAGATGAATATATGGTCATAGTGTGAAAATTATTTAGTTCAATGTTACTCCATTAGAATTAAGCCCCTGTTCCATTTTGAAACAAACCCACAAATATCAAATGTTGCAGTTCTTCAAATTACTTCTAGTGGTTGGTTTCAAAAGGTAACCATTTCCTATTAACCACAATATTATAAAGTCAGACATTACACTAAATATGAATGCAATTATGGCCTATTTTAATTATGTTTAAAAATGTTTTTTTTTCTATTAATGCCAACTGAGACTGCTTCATAGATGATGTCAGAGAGATTATTGGTCTATCCCAGTAGTGAAAAGGCCGAATAATGACCAAATTAATGAATAAACTAACAAGTCTACCTGTTAATTGCATATAAAAACGAGTAAAGTAAAAAGTGATATAGTCATAATTTAAACCAAACACCAACCATATGGCAGCTTAAACTTAAACAGACTAGTTCAGGACTCTCAGACTTCAGGCCTCCACAGCCGGATTTTGCTGGGTTTTACGAAATCCTACCTCATGTGTTGTTAATTACCTGGATCAGGTTTGTTTAGCCAATAAGGAGCTTCAATTGCAGGTTAGTTGAAAAACAAGAAGAACACTGGCCTTTGAGGCCTGGTGTTCAAACTTGACAAAACTCACACTTGCTTTCATCTCTATCAAACATAAACTGAGATGAGCTCATTGATGCTATCCAGCTTTTAGTTTTCTAACCTCCTTATTAGTAATAAATAACCATAATATCACAAAGAAAATGCCACAATGCAAAATACTATGCACAGCTCGTTCACACTGTAAGTGAGGTCACTGAAAATATTTGTATCCTGTGGATGTTTAGTCTATTATCTTTTATGTGCTGTTCATTAACAGGCTTTTTTATAGTTTCTTTCCAAATTTGAGTAAAAGGATAAAAAGCTATTTATTTTCAAGTCAGGGGTGCAAAGTTCAAGTGTAGCTTCAAGTAAAGATGAGGGCTGTGCTAATTTAAGATCAGGTTGTGAAACTAGGACAAAGTAAGACCTGCCCTCCGGCTATCCAAAAAAAACAGTGCCTGTCTTAGATTGGATCAACAAAAACAGGAAACTGCAAATTAAAGAAATATTTGAATTATTGTTAACATTGTTTTTTTCAGTGATACATTGTTTGTTACTGTAAGTTTAAGTATGCAGTCATGTATATAACAGTCTCTGTTTATGTATTATTGTGATTTATGTTGTTATTTCTAAAGATAAACTAATCAAACATTAATAATTTTTATTGGACATAGATGTTTAGTGGTGCATGGTGGAGTAGTGGTTAGCCTTGCCTCACAGCAGGAAAGCCTTGGTTAGAATCCCTGCTGGGTTGTTTCTCTGTAGAGTTTCTCCTTGTCTATGTGTAGCACTTGAGCTTCCTTCCACAGTCCAAAAACTTGCTTCAAAGGTTTATTGGTTACCTTAAAATGTCCCTTGGTGTGATTGTGAGAGTGTGTGATTGAATTGCCCTGTGAGACACTGCCAATCTGTTCAGGGTGTATCCCGCCTTGACCCAACAGTAGCTGGGATAGGCTCCAGCAATCCTGTAGTTCAGAAAATTGATGGATGGATGGTTCAGTGATGATTTTCTTTAGGTGATTAAATCTTACATTTTGTTATATGTTTGTATTATATAGTAGAAACCAGTTATCACTCCATAAATGTTAAGCTTTCTATGTATAAAAGACACGATTCAAATAAACCTATGCACTAATTAGATGTCACTTGGCTATAAACTTATTTTATAAGGAAAATGTTTAAAGCAAGTTTTTAAAGATGTAATGGAATGTATAAATGTGCAGAGGGATTTAAAAAAGTTAGTTAATGGAGAATCATGTGAGATTATCGAAATTAAGTTATATTCTGTATATTATTTAGTCACAAAAACGTCTGTTTTTGCCGTTTGACTTTTGCTTGCAAAAATGTACACATATATAATTCGCTATGATGACTTCCGTTTGGCACATGATGTTCAGAAATGTACCCTCGGTTTGGTTCCCTGTGATTGGTTAAGCGTCACGTCACTCACTCTAATGAAAAAGGCAATTCTGAGAGACGAGTCACGTTTCCTCACAGCCAATCACAGCTCGGTTTAATTATGACACCATGGGATTCCGCGAAATAGTTTCTTGGAGTTGAGAGAACTGCTGTTCGCAACTAAATAGGACAAGTTGACGCATGAATGAGAGCGCGCAGGAGGCGACATAGACCCGCGCCAACCGCTCGTCAGCCCGTTATTGATCCGCCGTTTAGAAATATCACCCAGAAGGAGGGAAAAGCCGGGGAACGACTACCTACGGCGGTTATCTTTCCTGAGGCGGTCTTTATCCGCCCAGCATCCTGAGCTAGAAAACGCACAGGACAGACGCATTCGAGAGGACACGTGGATGATCCATCAGAGGACCCCAGTTCTCAATTTTGACCGGTTTTCTCTTCGGACTTTGGGTTGATAAAGAGACAGTTTTGTGGTGGGATCTGCGGCAATGATGTCGGATGTCTCTGCAGCAGACTGCGTGCCCGCTCGTCCTCTGGAGAGGACAGAGGACGTGCTGAAAGACACCCAGGAGAACAGGACTTTGCTGATGGTGGCGATGATTTTACTGGACTTAAAGAAATGCAGCCCCGACTCTATCAGCGGGGGTGTCAGCGCCGAGCAGCAGGAGGAGGAGGAGGAGCGGGGCAGCTGCCGCCTGAGCGGCGAGGACAGACCTCCGGTACTCAAACAGCCACGAAGCCGGGTGGTGGGGAGACAAGCGTCCCCGGAGAAGAGACACTGCTGTCCCTTTGACGGCTGCGGGAAGGTTTACGGGAAGTCGTCGCACCTCAAAGCCCACCTAAGGGTCCACACCGGTAAGTTTTCCGCCGGCGGACACGCCTACGAAACTCACAGGCTCGGTTCTGTTGACGACAGCAAAACCGCGCTGCGTCACTCCAACTGTGGGTTCTGCTAGCTTAAACCTGGACCGGCCTGCGTCACGTTAACACAAAATGAACATGATTTACAGACATGAAGTTAACCAATCAGTAAAAGTTTAAGGCGGTATTATTTGTTTTATAAAAAGTCACGCTAGTCCCCGCGTGGGTTATAGCCCCAGGGCCTACGTGACTAAATGTTCCCTCAAGTAAATAACGTATTATAGGAAGCGCAGTCCCGCGAATTCACCTGCCGGTGGGGGCCTTTTTCCGAACCGGGTTGGGCCGGACACAAGCCCTGACATGAGTGATAAATGCGTTATTTTATCCGTGTTGACATGCAGCAGAAGTTGTGGGAACACGGCGTGCTGCTGCGTGGAAAGCTGCGGGGGTGTGACACATCACCCACAACCTCGGTACATCTTGTTACGAAGCGCTCGCGCGCTGCGTTTTATTTCCGGATTATTTTGGGATAAATGCATCTGGAAGCAATCGGAAGTTACCGTTTTTTCTTAATCGTTAATGATTCACACAGGTAGGTCACTGCGACACTGTTGTCCCCACATGTTCCATCCGAAAGTAACCAACCGCGCGCCGCCGTTTCCTCATACGTCACGCCCTCCCACCTCCCCCTTTCGAGTCGTAAACAAGAGGAGACATGTGGTCCAGAAGAACACGTGCAGGAAGAGATGGGTGGGGCATCGAGCCTTTTTTGGAAGTTTTTGGTGTTTTTCTCCTACCTTACACTTGGTTCCGTTTTAAAGCTAACATGCCGTATAGAAAAATATGACTAAATCGGAGTCAAACTATCAATTTGCAGCTGTTGTGTATTTTTTATTTCCATTTTTTCCCGCTTATTTTCTTTTCACTGTAAACCTTTACTTAATTAATAATTGACATTATGTTTTAAAAAGACAAAACAATTTTAGAAAATGGGTTCTAAACAGTAGTAATGATCTATGTCCATTCCAGTACAGCAACACCACCTGACTATTTAAAGTATTTAGTACAATGTGTTAAAGGATGTACCTTTTTGTCTTTATTTGTTGTCGCTTATTCAGTCTTTATGTGCTGACTTTGTACACTCACTGCATCCTAAACGTGGGCCAACTCTTTCATATATAATGGGGATCATAATACGGCCATAATTGGAATGACATCATGTGCATTGACATGCAATACCACTAACAACCACAAGATGTCAGGCAAGAGATTCTCTTATTCCTGAAGTGAACAACAACCCTGAAATATTTTATAAAGAACCTTTTTTTTTTTTACACACTTATCTTCCTAAAGGTCTTCCGATTTTGTTTTGTATTAATGTGGTTTGAATTTAGCTGCTGAGATTGAGAACATGAAACAAAGTTAGCAGATAAATGGTTAGTCTCACAATAAACTGAGTGTTCATAAACAATATCTGTGTTGTCTCAGGTGAGCGGCCCTTCAAGTGTACCTGGCCAGACTGTGGTAAGAAGTTCTCCCGGTCCGACGAGCTGACCCGACACTACCGCACACACACCGGCGAGAAGCGCTTCACCTGTCCACTGTGCGACAAGTGCTTTATGAGGAGCGACCACCTGACGAAACACGCCCGGCGACATGCCGGCTTCCATCCCAGCATGCTTCAGGGCCCCAGTGTGGCCAAGAGACGCCGCTGCTCTGTCTCTATGTCCTCCTCTGATTCTGGAGACCAAAGCCCCTCCGGAGTGTGAAACGTGCACACCCTTTCATACTTACATAACACTACACAGTAGATTCAGAGGTGCACACATCCACATGCATGGTGCGCATACCTTTTCATCAATGCTGTCAAGTCGGACAGATCATCCAGCCAGGACGCAGATCAGGGAGTTCTTTCGTCACACGTGGAATCGTGCAGCAGGAGACACAAACACGTCGAGCCTGACTGTAGTTAAATTAAGAGCTCACCATCTTATTCCTCGATGTAATTCATATTTATTAAGGGTTGTGCAGGGATCGTCAGAAAAAGCCTAGCTGTCTTGCCTTGTTCGATTTGTAATGTGCAACTTTTTCTAAAGGAATCTCTCGTTCGAAGGGCATTTCTGTGCATACACACTATTGCTTTTCGAAATGCTGCACATGTTGATTTTGCACCATGCTGCATTTGAAGAGGCAAAGATCTAAAATACCTACAAAATCCTACAAGGAACTTTATACCAAGTGCACTGGGAAATATGTGCAAATAGTCCTTTAGAAAAGGGTTAAATATTGTAGACACTTTTTTAATGACTTTCTTTAGTTCAGGACCATTAAAGAATAAGACAGTATTACAATGTAGATATATCAGATATACTTGCTGAGTATATTATAGTTAAGTGCTATTAGAAAATAAGAGAAGCTATAATAATAGAACATTTGTTTTATGGCAACAGAAAGAAACTTTAGTAATGTGTGCTTTGAGGCTTTAGTTATACCGGTGCGTTTGTTATATTTAGAATAAAATATTTTCATAAAAGGATACATACATGCACCTTTATTCATCTACATCTCTTTAACAACATGTGAGCCATTGTCATAGAAAACCACTTCAGCTCTCTTTTGTTTTGCTTTTTTCTTGTCTGACTTGAATTGTGCAGGGCAACACAACAGGGTAAAGCCTCCCAGAAGTTGATGGGTAGCTTCTTTTGGCTTGATGAATAGCAGATCAACAATTGCCTTCAGTACTGATGGTGCCAGTTGCTGTATGCTGTAAACAGGTTTTGTTTGTGTGAGGACTGCATTTCACAACCCATTCCGCATGTGGCCATGCCAAGCCACACTACGCCCCCATGTGGTGACACAAAGGCACATGTCCCGAAACAAAGAGTCACGCAACAGTAGGTCAGCCCTCATCCTTAGTTTGCTTTAGTTGTATTCCAATATGTAGCACGCTTGTTTGTATTGTAATTTTATTTTTCTCCTAATCATTTTGTACATATTACTAATATAATTGAGGTTTTCTCCTTAGTTCACTACAGGAGCCATATGCAGTGTTGATGTCAGAAAGTTCTCTCTCTGTTTTATACTCGCCATGTTATTAATTCAGTCATCCAAATAAAGAGATACTGCATTCATTTGCTTGCTAATTATTTTTTCTGTCTTTATTTATAACTGTGATTAAAAGCTGGTGCCTTTCAGGTGGAAATCCTTGTTTTTGATGCAACTGTGCTGCAATCAGGGACTGATGATGCAATCTCCCAAGTTGATGCAATACAGACAGCTGTGTAACAATTACTGCTCATGGTTTGAACAATAAAAGAACTTTTATTTCTTACTAAGCATTCTCTTGACCCTCATTTATTCTTATTTTATTTACCAACCAATTGTCACAGTATCGCTGCAAACCCCTCCAGGAAAGAGAGAGAGAGAGTATTTCCATTTGCAATTTTGTTTATTTCTGGTTTTCATACACTGCACATAACAATAACATTGTTAAATACTATAATGGGAGTGTTTACAATACAAGAAAATCTACAAAATAAAAGGAAAGAAACTAACTCACTTGTGAGTACATGTTAAAAAAATCAATAACAGTAAATGCTCTTCAAGTAAAACAAAAATGGCAACAAATACACATTTTCATTCTTAAACTTCTGTGTAATTAAGGCATACTCTAATAGCAAATAACTGACTCAGGGAAGAGAGAGGCTTGTAAATGTGGGATTAGAGGTCATCCAAGTTAATAATGCTTATACCGAGATTACAAAAATGGTTTCTGTCCCATCAAAAGAGGCCACCTTATTTTTGGACGTGTGGGTCTGTGCATGCATTTGTGTGCAAGAAAAGACAGGGGACAGCTGTCTGGGTGCCTGTACTTGTTATGTGCTCCTGTCGTGATATGCAGCATCAGTGACTGTAACGCTAAATGGGGACGAAAGCAAGGGTCTAACTTAATAAACTGCAGTGGATCTATTTAAAGTTTCTATTCCTTTGGTTTTCATTACTTAGGGATGATGTGAGCGTGTGCAAAAACCTGTTCAAGAATATGAAGTCTGCCCTTTTAACACAGTCCATATCAGATAAGCCACTGTTGCTGCTGACCAGGGAAATAAACAGAACTGAACAAATTAAAAACTAAATGTGCAAATTTGAACTAACGAAGGCTGAGCTAGTGCCACAACAGTAGTGTGAGACCGCACTACAGAAAGCCAATGTGCAAAAACCTACTTTACGCCATACATTCCCTCGTCCCATGCTCTTCACGCTGTTTGCTTCTCAGCTTCCTACATTTGTCCATGAAAACTGTAATGAACATCTGAACACCGAGCCAGTGAGGCACAGAAACACAGGTTTGAAGGTGTTATGAAGCCGCTCTGAGCTGCACCTCAGCCGCTAACAATACAATCAACACCAGAAATCCTCTGTTTTTGTTTCTGCAAGTCCGAGCATCCAAACATACAACCCCTCAGATTTCCTCCAGGTTTGAAAAAATTAAAGAAACTAGTAAAATGCAGATCACTGACAAATAAGCAGACTACAGTATTTTCACGACCATAGGGCGCACTGGATGATAGGGCGCGGTCTCAGTCACGGGGGATTTTTCCGTCTTTGACACATACAAAAGGCGCACCGGGTGTTAAGGCGCGCGCACGTTAATACCCCGTTCAGAACCTCAGCGCTTCTAGAGTGGGCTAATAAAACATCCAGTCTGTCTTTTTTTAAAGGAAACATTTTTATTTTGTTACTGTTCTCCCTAACTGATCACAAACTGAATGGTCACTCACTTGCGCGCTCCTGTCTCCCTTCCTCCTTACAAGCGCTAAACACACAGCACACACAGACACCGCGCGGTCGTCTCCTTTCTTCCTTTCTGTGAGCTAACAAACGGCGCTGCTTTCAGCACACACACAGACACAGAGACACACACACAGACTTGCGGGTCTCCTTTCTTCATACTCGCTGGCAAAAACCTGCTCCTTTCAGCACACACACAGACACACAGAACTGCGCCAGTCTCTCTGCATTTCTCCTTTGCGCTAGCAACAGCAGCAGCTTAAAGCAGTAGGCCAGCTGCTTTTCTGCTTACTCCTCCTGTACTGAAATGGTTGAGGATTATTATGAGGTAGAAGGAGCATAGAAGGCTTTAAAATGTAGATAATTGCACTGCAGTTATGTTCCACTTGGCCATTTTGTCTCTCTCCCTCCCTCACTCCATCTTCTTCTACGACCCACAACTACACAATAGGCGCACCGGCTCATAGGGCGCCCCCTGCTGGCGGAAGAAAATTCATGACTTTTAAGTGCGCCTTATAGTCGTGAAAATACGGTATCTGAATCATCAGTTGTTAAGTTTGTTACTCTTTAGGACAATAGAAATCACTTTACAGCATCATCTGACCTTTTTTCTTTGAATTTGTCATCTATTATACCAGAGTTTAGTGTCACATCATTCCAACAGTGAGGAGCTCTCTAACCGGAGTGTCCGTCCTACCATAGGAGGAATCCACCACTTTGAGGATTTCTTTGAATACTTTTTGATAATTCTCCTTCTGGCTCCTCCTCTTATGTTTAAAACCCTTTTGTTCATTTCACTCTTTGTCATCACCATAGCGCTTCCCTCTCATGACAAAATTCTACCAATGCCTCACCATTGCCACCAAAGTGGCATTAAGAACTCACGGCTGGATGAAGGTGGGGGTCTTAATGTATGGGAGGGGCAAGACTCAGAAGGCCAGAGAAGGGGTTACTGGATTTGGCAGGTGGTGGAGGAGGCTGCCTGACAGCACATGCAGGTGGGATTGACTGATTTGGGCGGGATCAGATCCAGGTCTTCGTCATCGGGGATTTCGTCTAGACGGTAACCATCTTTTAGCAGCTGTATGTTCAAATCCTGATTGATTTGCTGAAGAAAAAAAGAAAAACAAATTCTTTTAAGAGATTTTATTCTACTCAACCAAAACCTTTACAATTAACATCGTAAAACCAGTATATTTTTAAGACCCATTATTTGGAAAACTGTGTTTTTGGTGTTTTTAGCATATTCTTGTAGCATTTATTCTTATGATGGAGGATATATAATGAAAATTAAGATTAAAATTGTATTTTTGTCTTGAATCAGGAACATACAAATAAATGGCTTTTGAAAAAGCTTGTAAAAGTGAGGTACAAGTTATTACAAGTGACAAGATCCTTTCTCTGCCCCATTGTGATGCATCCACTTGCAGACAAATAGATCTGCGTACATCTTAGTTTTCTTCGTCTGAGCTGGTATCTGGTTCAAAACTGTATGGCTGGATAGCTCCAATATTGCTTGTCTTTTTTTTGTTTGCACCAGTAATGTTAGGCTGGGGGGGTGCTAGGGGCTGTAACCTAGCGGGAGAAGATGAAAACAGATGGATGATGGGAAAGAGGTGGGCTTACTCCACACCAAACTCAGAGGCAAATTTATATAGAACAACTGTTGCTCTGCAGAACTATGTCCTAGAAAATTATGCATGTTTTTTTTTTTTTTAACTTAGGCTAAAATGATCGGAGTGGGAGTTGAAAGTCTACGAGCTACGATCTTTTGCCTTGTGAGTCATCATCTCTGGTAAAATGTAAACACTTAATGCAAATTTTCCGATCAGGATACATTTTAATTGTCAATCAGAATTCTGTTTACACTGTAGGTTTACATTTCCGTTCAGAGCAGCAGGCTTGAGACTTTTAAGCAACAATGTCCTGCAACATACATCTCTTAAAATTGTAAGCAAACATTTTCACTTTTTTTTAAACGGATTTTGATGAGCAGTTAAGAGAGGAAAAGGAGAGAAAACTGGAAGCCTAAAAAATGTTAGACTTGGGAACACCAACAAAGGGACAACATTTTGGCTTCCCCACCTAAATTACTGTTTTTTTTTACTAATACAAAGGGTTCATTTTAATTGAATCCCAGAAAATGAAGCTATTTTAAAAATGTTGTTTTGCTTTTCTGTATCTTGAGCTTTAAATAATCTCTGTGACATACAAATGAAAGGTTTCTTTGCAGATAAACAATCGGCTGGAATAGCACTGCTGGAGATGATGAATTTAGCAGCAGGACCACAGGGGACTGAAGGTGTGTCAAGCTGTGCAGAGGCATTTTAAATGGGCAGCTCTTATTTTTTTCTGTTTCTCTCGAGGCAGAACGCTTAGCATTCTATGAAAACTTTTGCTTTCTATCGTTGCAACAATAAAATGTAAAAGAAACATGTCAGCTGCATTGATCTACCATCAAGCTAAATTTGAAGGGAGGCAGCATCCGATGGGACCTGATAAGGGGCACAAAGCGCTTGGTCTCATATCAAGAACATGGTTTAGCAACATTTTAAATGTGGAAACTGCAACATGAAGTTCATTAACGAATAAGCTCTCAACAAGAGTTTAGTCTTGATAAAAAATAGACAAAAAACATCTCACCTCAGCAGATGAGTATCCTGATGATGAGTATCTTGACATGTCAAAGTCATCATCACTGCAACACGAAGCATAAACTATCATAAACCTCTAGCTTATGTGATTTAAGCTGTTTTAATGTTTAATATGTATATAAAAGAAAAGTGTTTGTGTCTGTGTGCTCACCTGTCTGTATCTAAGGCCACCAAAGGCTTTTCATCTGGACTCTGGTCTAAAGAGGAATAGCCTTTATTGGGCACTACCAACCTGCACACAGGGGAAGTAAAGACATGAGTGAGTGAGGAGATTGATTCATAAAACAGGAAGAGCCCGTCTCATCTTCATCATCTTCTCATCTGGCGGAGATGATGAGAAAAAACAGAGATGGACCTAAAGTCACAGCTGAGCTCCGACATAAGAAGTGAACTTCCCATCTCTTAGTCACACAAACAATCAGTAAAACTATTTCAAAGCTTCACTGGTGTACACACAACCAGGCAGACAACAGTATGACAACCGTCTATAACATTTCTAAAGTGTTTTAATTACTCTGCAAAAATACACGGGAATTCAGATGTAAATAAACTTTATGTCACTGCAGTACTTATGCATGTAAATCTATCAATATCCATACTTACTCACAAACATTTAGCACACACGAAAAAAAAAAAAAATCCCAACCAAACTATTTTGCTCCTTACCGTGTTCTGGCCATAACATTGTTCTTCTTAGGCTGCTGGTTGACTGGACTCCCTACAGTGTTGCAGTTCTTCAGTGAGCCCGTTCTGGCCAGCTCTCTTTGTTTCTCTGCAGGACATCAGAGCATGCATGACTGTTACCCACACAAAAAGTACCTTTAAGCTTTGGTCAAAAATGTTCATTAAATGTCGCAAACAATAACATGGTAAGAGTCTTCATTCAACTTTGCAGATATAAAATTAGCGTTCAAACAACCATGCTGTCTTGCGACCTTTGTTAATGAAATAAAGAGACAAAGATCAACACATTTAAAGTACATTTCAACTTTTTTTTTAACCATAGAAGGATAATTTAAAACAAAACTATAATTCTTCCGGTTTGACACTTTGATCGTGGCGTCTCAAATGTGTGTTTTCTGTCACAGTTGAATAACAGCTAAAAGTACTTTTTCTTTCATTAACTTGTCAAATAATTAGAAATATACACCCAAGTTCCTTCAATATGACAATGTTTCTGCTTGAATAGATAGTATTTTATATGTTGTAAAAACATTAGGCTAGATGTGAAATGAAAAAATAAGCCAGCTGAAGTTCAAATTTCTATGAAGTCCTTTCTTTTGTTTAAACTAGCTTTCTATGTTTATTTGTTGCTTTACAGCTTGACTCCCATTTTGTAAAATATTCATTGACTCATTTTGACTGACTTGTATGAAGAGATGGCATTAAAAGATGGATTTAATGTCTCTACAGCTGGATGTTTCTGTATAGACATCACTAAATAGTGCGGCTCTTACCTATTTTCCTCTGCAGCGGAGAGAGCTTATAGTTGATGGTAACAGGCTCCCCCTCCCTGGTGACTGAGTGAGCCTTGGAAGCAGTGGAAGCAGCCGGGTCCTGGACACAAACATGGACAGAAGGATGAGCACAAATGACATTATAGTGACAGCTATTAATAATTCATGCCTGTCTGTCTGCATAATATAATGCATGGTCTGGTTGCTGTGAATAAAGGCTGAATAAATATCAACATTGCAGGAGGAGGTTTTTATTTTACAGTTTCTTTGTTTTTTGTTTTCTTTAGAGAGTGGGCAGACTGAAGGCCCTGGGTGAGATATCCTCCATGTCTCTGTTCAGTACGAGGGGGGTAAGGGGGTAAGGATGCTGAAAAACTCAGGATGGTCCTCATCCGGCTTCGACAGCGGGGCAGCAGAGGCCGCCGGTGCAGGCCACGAAGCGCCCCGCCAAGTTTAATAGGTTATAAACGCGCAGACTCAAAAGCAAAGTCTGACACAGATCCCCGCTAAAGGGCCGTGGGCAGACGCGGCGGCTCGGAGCCTGGATGCTGCGGATGAGAGAGCAGAGTCGGGATGGGATGCTTGTTTACGCAGACATGACGGATGCTGCGCAGCAGGCGGACGCTGCATGCGCTACAGAGACTCAAACGCGTTTTTTTTTTTTTTTTACGAGCAGACGCACTTTGACGCGTTCAAATCAGCCTCCCAGCCCTGAATTCGGCTCGCAGCTAAAACTTACTGCATCAGTGTTCTCCTCTGCAGGCGACGGATGAATTACACGCAGCGTTAAAGGGAGGCCTCATCCGCCTCATCCATTTGCTTAAACGTCCACTAAGAAAAAAAAGCCAAACGCATTGGCACGATATTATCCGGATGGTCAAAGCCGAAACATGCTCCTTACCAGCGGCTGCGTCTCAGACTGCATCTCCGCCTCCTGCACCGCACTTGGCACTTGGAATCTATCTATTTCCTCCATCATTGTGGCGACGCGCGTCTTCCTGCCTCTTCTGGAGAAGCCAAGGTTCCCAACGTCGACAAATCCTCAGTCTTTGAGTTTAGATTCGGGACAATATTCCTGTTTCTCCGGTGATGAGCTACATCCCAGCAGGCAGTACGTCGGCTGTGGTGTGAGCAGTTGGATGACGAAGACTCCGCCACCCACTTCCGGGTGAGGGATCCCAAGACATGGTGACGGGGGGGGGGGGGGGACCCCACACACGAGGCCCCAAAGGATAACCATCCCAATAGACAGCATTTTGGTGAAAATATTTTATTTTTATTATTTATGTTTTCGTAGTTTTACAGGTTTATTACAGTCCTGCAAAAAAAAAAAATTTTTTTTTGCATGTTTGCACTTTTGTTAGTCTTTTTGCATGTTTTTATGGCTTTGTTTTTTGGCTTTTTTTTTTTTTACATGTTTTCATGCTGTTGCAGAAAAAAGCATGCAAAAAAATAATATAATATCAGATTCGTCTGATGTTAGTAATATTGTCTTTGTTTTTTTTAAATGGACAAATTTTGTTTCCTTTTTCAGGTTTTTTATCTTTGTATTTCTTAAATTCACAGCAGCTTTTTAATAAAGCACTCTGGACAACATCTAAATAAAAAAAAGTACATATTCACATTACTAGTCAGAAAGCAAAATTATTAGAATGTATTTTAAATAGTAAATGAGATTCACATGTCATTAAGACAGAAACAGACTCTCAGACCAACCTTTTTTTTACTTATAATCAAATATTTCTTTGCTCATTTCTAGGCAGGTCAAATAGCAAAACAGTTAGACCTATACCAAAAGTTAATATTGAGAATCAAATTTCAGATTCTGCCTAAAGCAACAGCATTTTCCGAAGCTAAAGCTTTCAAAAGTGAACACAAGTGTGTTTGCATTAGCAAGTCAGCTTCATCCAACAGCGAAGCCTCAGTAGTTTTTATTAGTTTTATTTTTTTCAGTCACCAGTATCTTTCATGTAAAGATGAAGGATTTTATCAAATATTTCAGCAGGACAATGTCAAAACTAGCCGCTTTGAGAAAAGCTGCTGTACATTGATTTTAGATTTGAATATCGTCAGCCTAATAGCATATCTGCCTAACTCATTTTTTCAGGTTTTTTTGAAAAGAAGAGAAAACATATTTTTTTCACCACTCACAGTAAAGTTAGGCCAATATCTCATTTTGGCAAAAAAAAAAAAAGAGTTAGGCAGAAATGCTATTAGGCTGACGATATGTCATGTGATTCTTTCAAACTCACTTTATTAAATTTGAGGACCTGAAACATTTTTTTTGTAATCAAAGAAATTCTTAATTCTGAAGCAACATTTCAAATCAGTTTTATTAAGTCACTACGATTATTACCTAACTTTTTAATATAAAAGGCTCATTGATTAGAAGCTGACATTTTTATTTCTCAGTGGATTTTGTCAATACTTAATTGTACCAGCAGAGGGCAGCAGTGGGATGTTTGCTGCACAGAAATGTGACAGTTTTCGGTTTCATAGCCTTCAAGCATGAGAAAGAACTTTTTCCGGATTCAACCAGCAGGTGACAGTGTAGCATTGACCATAGACAGCCAAGAAGGCAGCTGCTTTAAAAAAAAATGGAATAGAAACATCAACAAGGGATGCTTAGAGTATTCTTCATTCTGAAGTTCAGTTCAAGGTTTAAACTCATAGTGAATCATTTACAGTCTTTGACAAATGTTGGCTCTTGTAGTATATTGTATATATAAAAAAAACTTAAATCTTACAATTTCTTTAAACAACAGTGTAATTTTATAAATCAATTAAAATGAGGCTTTTTTTTCTTTTTGTTTTTTTTTTTTCTATAGCAGCCAACACCTTCTGTAGTTTTTGGCATGTCTTGCATACTGATGAGTTTGTCATCACCACATCATTTCAGCTTGTTTCATTCTTTAATTAAAAGTGTGTTGACAAAAAAATTCCTGCTGAGCAAGAAGGGCTGTGCCGCTGTTATTCCAATATCAGGGTTGCAAGGCTATCAAAAGTGATTTGATGTTTGTGTGCATGCATATGTAAATTTAGAGAAGTTTGGTGACTGAAGTCCAGCTGTGAAAACACGATTATGTCTGATCAGCATTTTGTCATTAATTATTCATATTATTATAGAACAGTCAGGAAGAAGTGAATACAATCCATTATGTCTGTTACACGCATAAATTTAAAACCATAAAGCGACATTGATGTCTTTGATAATTACAATGAGTCAAATAACAAGGCTGTATTGGAAGCCACTAATGCTGTCCTCGCATTTTTAGGATTAAAAAGACATTTTGCCTTATATTCAGATATGTTGATCCCTCAGTGACAACATGCAAAGCTACAAATATCACTGATGATTGATGTACAGCCTGACAAGGGTTATGCAACCCTCCAGCGGTGCAGATGGAGCTGCAGATTACTCGTCACTCAAACATTTATTAGTAATCTCTATCTGCAATATATGCTTTATGTGTTATGCAATGGCATGTTACATGTAGAGAGCTTTTCCCACATCAGTTTTTGCTGAAATGAAAGGAGAATTTGCTGCTGTGCAAAATGTTCTTTGAAATAAAGTTCTGCAGAGTTTAGAGGTGATGTTTAGATTATTTGTGGAGGAGGAGTGTGTGGAAGTGCAAAGATCAAGAAAGCAGATTGATTTAAAAGTAATGTTGTTTATTGACGAACTGAGTCCATAAAGAATTTCTTCAATTCCAAGCAGACCTGTCTTCACAAACAAAGATTTATTTCACGATTTTCTGTGGCTGACCTAAATTGGTATGGAGAAAACTTCAGGTCCAAGGAGCTGGGTTGGTTTTTGGTAACTGCAGTAAAAAAAGAAAAAAATGTAGAAAACTTTGTTGTCCTAATGAAAAAGTTTTAAACTCAACAAATGGTCCAATAATCTACTTTTTTGACTGCACTTTCAAATATGCATTTAAGAACTCATGTTTCAAAAAAAAAAAAAAGGATTTTGTGTCTTTCCACCCTTGCCATAAAGTCAAGACACTTTTATTTGACCTTTTTCTAACACAAATTTAACCCCATAAACACAAAATCAGTTTCAAAGTTTATCTTAATAATAGCAGCAGAGAAATGTGGTAAATGCAAAAAATCAAGTTTCTGTTTAAACCAGAAACATTATTGATCTGAATCAGCTGGAACTGGATAACACATGTAGTATATTCAGAGAAATTAATAATGTTTATGCTTCGTATTGTTTTTATACTCACACCAGTAAGGAGTATCTTATTTATGCATGAACTAGGAAAGCAAATCTCATTGAATAGAAAGTTATTATTTAGTTCGAGGCAGCTTTAACTGAGAGACAAGTCAGCCATTGAATCAAGACAACACAATGGCTAGATATAAATATTCCACCAACAAGTGCAAAGAAATGGACAAAGTTCTAGTTATGCTGCACTTCTGTCTTTTAATTTATTTCAAAATTTCAGATAAAAAGAAAAGCAGAACTGCATTTTACCACAAAAAGTTACCATTTGACATGGATAGAGTGTGAGCACTGGCCTGGAAAGATTACACTACAACCGTTACAGCATACCCATATTGGAATCTAGTTACAAGACAAGGATTACAGCGCTTGTGGTAGATTAACAAACAGGAAGTGGGTCACAGCAGCAGTCAGTGTGTTCAGTATTGATTAGCTCAACATACGATGATGTACACGCAGAAAGGGCAACATGTCTAGTAAAGAGTTTCTTGCCTGACTTTACAGAACAGAGTCAAGACCAAGCAGAACAACAACGCGGGTAAAGGACTGCCGGAAAAAAGTTGCTATTTGGTCAGTTGGATTTCTCTAATTAAGCTAAATATGAAAGACGAAAGTCGCATGTTCAAACTGTCAAACCCTTTTTTTTTTTTTTTTTTTTTTTACAAAAATAACATAAATAAATAAATAAGCGATCTGTTTGGTCATTATGGCTGTGCACATTGATACAACCAGGCCTTAGGCAGAAAGCTGTAGTTGCTCCACAGATAAAGGGGTGGACAGACAGGAAGTGTTACCAAAGTAAAACTACTACAGATATGTTTCTTTGGTGAAAACACAAAGACATTGCCCTTTATGGTTTACAAATTAACTCCTGGCTCACATAGCAAAGTCATATTTCACTACATGTTTCCTTTTTTTGTAAATACAGCAGAAATTTCACTACATAAAACACTAAATGCACTTTGAAATATGAAGACAGAATAGATACCTAGTTCGGCCTTCATTTAAGGCGAACTTATAAGACAGAGGCACACAAAAAAAATTGTGTTTTGTATGTATTTTTTTACTTTTAAATGTGTTTGGAGTTGAATGGGTGCTCCCTTTTGTATAGAAAAAACTGTAAAACAGAGCAAATTTCTCCTCTTTTTTATTTTCATTGCATTTGATTAATTTAATTTAATAAAAAATGTGACTTTGTCTCCATCTGTCTTCATTTGGACTCCTGCTTCTCTTAACCTGCAGGATGTCCTGCTGTGTACTTGCTGTACTTAGTCGATGCTGCTAGCAGAAAATAATGTTACTCTTCATCAGCTTTGAAATAATATTTGAATTTTTATCATTTAGTAGAGACTAAACGAAAGCTCTCCCCACCAGGACTTCTGTATTCCACTTACTTAAACTCTTTGTTGTTTCTCCCTCATAAGGAGCCAGCTGTCAAACATGGAGGGATGAAAAAGTGTGGAGCAGTGGAAGAGACTGACAGATGGACAGTCCCAGCGACGCACAGCAGAGATAAGAGGATTGGGCATGGCTGTTGTGGTTGGTCTTGCTACAAATCTTGATGCACTTAGTTTTACTGGTTTGTCACGTGTTGTGTGCCTCTGTATTGTCATGTTTATCAATGTCTTCCTCATTTTTACATGTTTTGATCTGTTTGTGCTGTCTTTCTCAGAACTCCCTCAAGTACTGCACAGGTGTTAACATAATAACAGCTATTCTAAGCAGGTGCTCACTCAGCTTTCCCTCCAAATTCTTCAATTTCAGTAGATTACCAAAGTTGGATTTTGTCTAAACATAATTTATCATTTCCTAATCAAGCTGCAGCCAGCATGTACTTCTGTTCAGCCTTCTTCTGATCCAGCCTTGGAACAAAAACTGGCACTTTATCTTGGTGGGAAGGCACCTTGCAGGCTTTGTAGAGGATCACAAACAGAATGACGATGAGGACGCCGACTACTGAGTTGCAAACAATGGCTGCAATGGTCCAAAAAGACAGACCCATCCTCAGATCATACTCCATGCTTGATTGGGCAGTGGCGTCCGGAGCGGCCACATCAGACTTCCAATGTGGGTCTGACGTGCGCTCCCAACCGCGACCAACTTTCCTCGATTTTGCAGCTTCTCGCTGAAAAGAGAAATTAAACTGTCAGTTTAGTTTTCCTACATGCACACATGCCTACGGCACACTCGGCCAGTTAACCCGCCTTTCGTGTGGTCACTGTGCGCTCTCTGATGAGATCAGCACAGTAAAGATTATTTTCTCCACATGAGGTGCTTAATTTCACAGCTACTTTAAATTAAGCACATCACAATTTGTTCAGCTGCAACAAAAGTATTTTTAAGCCTTATTTTGAAAGGCTAAAATTACATTCCATTGCCAAATACTCTGGGTTAAATAGGAGAAGTACATTAAATGTCTTCAGAATACTGGAGGACTTGAGAAGAAAAATAAAGTAATCTGCAACCTGTAGAGTATGGCATAAAAAAAAATAGACCTAATAAGGTACATGGACAATAATACATGGACAGTAGACCAAAAATACATAAACATTTTTTCGGCACAAATGGAATACCATACTAGAGATCTGCAGTGCACACAAACCAAACAGGGATGTTTCTGCTGCAGTTTGTGTGTCATGTTTCTTTCTAATTTTCTTTCTTATTATGAAAAGAGTGAGAAAGTGATTAAACTGATAAAAGAGATGCCACTGAGCATTTGGTGCAAGTGTTCTGAATGCCCATTAGTAGCAAATTAGTGTCGGGCAAACATGTGGGAATAAAGTTTGTTTATACCTCATTTTAAAAAGGAGTTGATGGAGTGCAACTCCTCATCACCAAGTGCTGAGAATATTGCCATAAGATGGGAAGTGAAAACTTCTTTTTACTCAGATCTTATCAGTGGGAAACCAAGCTCATCTCCTCTTTTCTTTGCCACTCTCCCTTTCCTCTAATCCATTTTGAACAAGACCACATATTCCCTTCTCTCCTTATCTAAAAGCCATACTATAGCAATCCAAGCCCTTCCCTGTGGTTGAGAAATCATTCCGAAGTTATTTATGCCTTTATGGACTTTTTTTGACAAAGCCAAACAAAGATGGATAGCTTAGCTGGGGTAGGTGGCAGTGATGCATTTGATCTGCACTCCAGTCTTGAAGTTGGTCCACGCTTGTGGGAGACAGTTGCTCCCAGGACACTGGGGTGAGGACTGCAGGCTGTACGATCACTCACTGTGGTTACTGTTGATAAAGTCTCTCTTGTGAAACTGCAACATATGAGGCAAAACCTCTGACATCCAAAGCCAGGTGACCCCATTGCTCTTCTTATTACAAGCATGGCAAAAGCAAAAAACTGTAGGGTTCTATTTTGCAGAGACAGAGAATAAAGGAAATGGAGCAACTGTTTGTGTTCAGTTTCTAATCTGGTGCAAAACAAGATATCTTCATCAGTTACCAATTCACATTCCAGCATTTCTGTGCAACTTGCATAAATATGAACTTTTGGGACACCCTCCAGAAAGAAGGTTAAAATCAAATAAAAAATGCTATTGGAAATAGAAATTTCTTTTGGACTAAAGACTCAAAAACCATCCAAGTTTAATAACTGAAATGTTCACGTGGTTTTTGCAGGTCAATTTCAGAGTTTTCAAAATGTTACCCACTCAAAACAACAAAAGAGGAACACTCCCTGAGGCCAAAGGGGGAGTCCAGTATTATGTACTGACTGTGATCCATGTCTGTTAAAGCAAATAGGGAAGCTTAAAGTCTAAAACTGGAGATGTGGACAGCTCCAGATCAGCATAAGCTTGTGTGACTGTCTGTCAATGGCGTCCCTGACTTGGCCCATTGTGTGGCCTGTGCATGCAAATAATGCAAATGCATGGAATGCAGCACTGAGGAGGTGTGCCTGCCCGCAAACTTAGAAAGTCTCTGTGAATAATGCATCAGCTTACAGTGGAGTGCAGCCTCCCTCTCATGTGTCAGATCCCCTCAAAGAAACATGCAGCTGCTTACCTCTTTGTGCGTCTCCTGTCTGGTCTCCAACAGTTTGAACTTTGTACTCCTTTTATCCCCCAGCTCCTAAGTTATTTTAAAAACCAATATTAGTCAACACTAATTTTCAAATATAGTGCAAGCTTTGTCCTTGGAGTCCATGCCTTCACTTTGGCTAACTCTGCCATCACTTTTGGGCTTGTGATGGGGTCCTGTGCAGTGCTCGGGTGACAGGCCGGTGGAGTGGAGATGCTGCTCTCGCTGTGGCTGTTTATCGTCCCGCCCAGCCCTGCTCATCCACCCCCACCCCCCACTCCAGCGTGCGGCTGTGTCCCTCCTCCAGCCAGCACATTACCGAGCGCACATTACCGTCTATTTAAACCTCTGCACTCTCGGAAAACCCTCTTCAGGGCTCTCTCCTTCACTGCTGTGGAAGCAGCGATACAATGAAAGACGCACAGAGGAAGGAGATGAGCTGCTAAAAATAAACAGCAATAAACACAGACTGAAGGAGAGCTTTCCTTCAAAGCCTCTTTACAAAACAACAAAATGTCTTTCAGCCTCAATTTCAGAACAAGTGCTTTGGTGCAAAACTTGGAGAATCAAACTTTTGTTATTAAAAAATATTTAATTTTGGAAACTTTGGCCCACAAAACTCACAGATTTTATGAAAATTTCAGGCGTGCATTATGTAATTTAATATATAGTGGCTAAATTGTGGCATGCTCTGTGACATGAGCTCATGTTAATCATGAATGTAGTTACAACTCTCATTTGTTTTATAGTGTTTTCAGATCTAAGAGAGGGTTCTCACTGTAAACAACTGGAAACTGTTTTGTGTGTTATTGCTCATTTTAGTAATCTACTTCTTCAATGTTTTTTTTTGTTTTTAGTTTATGCAGGCAGTTGTGTGGTAGTGATTAGATTTGTTGCTACAATTTGAAATAGTAAACGGCTTCACTTGTTTATTTATTATGACCAATATGGTGCAGCGGTGTATAGGATCTAAAAATGCTGGACACTGGGCTTGTAATGGGAATTTAAACAATCTAATGATGGGAAATGCTTTGGTGCCATTTCAATGAAGAAGATGCTTCACTCTGAAGCAGCAGCTAGATTCCCACCTTCTCTTCTTCATCATTCACAATCATATTTTGCCTTTAAATTCATGGATGGTTGTCTTTCTCCATATACAAGAACAGGAGCGACGCTTTGCATAGGTCTGACCCTCTGCCACCAGAAGGTTCATGTGTTTATTCATCTGTGGTCAGAGCCTATCCCAAACATGCAGGAGACCATCCGCCCAGAGCCTAACCACCTAAGCAAACTGACAAACATGAACTGAGAAGTCATTCAAATAAACTGACTGTGATTAACTTAAATGAACACAACAAAGGATAAAGAAACAAATGAAACCAGGTCAAACTGTGACATAAAACCCACCGACAAAAAATGAAACCGGAACAAAAAATGAAAAACATAACTAAAGACAAATCAAACTAATTTTCACAAGAATTTCTAACCTATTTTTTTTATCCATTTTCAAATGTTTGAATTGAATGTGCCAATAAAGTTTTCCCTTTCTTTCAAAGATGACTTTTTAATTTTGGCCCCAAAAGATAAAATTTATCCAATTGAAGTTAAATTGTCTTCTGTTTCCAATAAACACACTTTGAGCCCCCATTTTCTTAAAACTGTTTTTCTATTACCTGCTTTAGGTTTAAATGACATTAAGGAAAAATAAACATATGCAAAATGAATTAATTAATAATTTAAAATAAAGTGGCAGCAAAGTTATGTTGCAGTGAATCAACTTAGGTTGGTTAAGTTGCACCAGAGTAATACCAATGACTTTTAACACAGTTTCAAAGTTTGAGAATACAAATTTTAACTGATTTTCCAACAAATCTTAAGAAACAGTTGAATTTAAAGGTAAACATCACTTGTGCAATCACTGCTTCATTACAAAGCAGCTTTTCTCTTCGAAATAAAACAAAAAAAACACCAAACTGAATAGCTGTTGTGCAGGCTGCGAACTTGTTGCCCCAACGTCTCCTGATTAGTATTCAGCAGAAGCACAGAGTGGAGGACTCTGCTGCCTGTTTGTGTGTGTGTGTGTGGTTGTATGAAAGGCAGAAAGGAGGGGGTCTAGGCAAAGACAAAGCTTTCTTTTAGGCCCCATGCTCTTCCTCACCACCAGTTTCAGACAAAGGTTTCTGCTCTGGAACATGTCCAGCAGATCAATCAAAGAGGCACATTCACTGCTGTTCATGTTCCAGGGCTGAATCGTTTGGATTAAATATGAATGTGCTGGCTGACAATATAATAACTGCCAGTGATGTAGAAACTTAATAAATGTAATTAAATGTAGCTCTAAATGAGAAAAAGATGCAATTAAACTCGAAATAACACGAGTGATATCTGCTGTTATGGTTTATTGTGGTTTAAATTTTAATGAATATCTGTTATGATGTATCATTCCTAGCCAGAGCATCCATCTTATTGTTAGACGCCATTGGATTCATTGGATTATGCAATAAAAAAATATTTTTTATAAGTAAGTCCATGCCATCTATTAATGTCCAACTTGGATGAATCACATTCTTAATATTATTATTTTGTACTTCATTACTTTGCTTTGATATAACACTGTTTTATAATGTTCTAGTTTTGCCTTAATACTGAAATATACACTTTGTCATAAAAGTAGAGGGATTTTGGTGAAGAAGCAGCCTTGTGGAGTTAATTGCACAGGAGTTTGATGGTGCAGTCATCATAGGCCACAGGCAGATGTTCCAGAAAAAGTTCCTTTGGGTGTGTGAGTCATCACATGAGCTCATATAGCTGAAAAATGTAAGGGACACATACAAACACTCTGCCGCAGTCCATCTCCCTCAGTTTGACCATAAATACAAATGCTAACATTCACATCCAGACAATATTGCTTGGATTCACAGAAAAATTCCCATTGTACGCATCTATTCATGAAGCAATACCGATTTTTACCAGGTCATATTTATGTTCACGGAGAGGTGAGAGGAAAAGCCAAAACACATTTAACTCAACCTTCTCCTGCTGACCTTCATTTTCAAACCATGACAAGGAGCTTAGAAGCATAGATTAGGGGTTTCTAAAAAGACCTTTCAATATCAGAGTATGAGAGGGCACACATAAAAACCTCCACATGTATTTATTCTTGGCTCTTATATTTTTTTTTTGGCCAGCAACTTAGTGCATTAGCATTTTTTTTTATGTGAGTACGATATGCTTACGTTTTTCATTTAATACACATTCTCCTTTTCCTTTAACAGTGAGGGTGTATCTGTCAGAAATAATTCTTCAAAATGAGTGTTTGATGACACCTGCTGGACAGTTGTTGAGGTTGTTTAAGTACTTCCTGAGGCTGAAACAAGCTAAATCAGCCGCAATGATTTAATGGAAAAAAGGCATAAACTCAAAAAGGGTCACGTCAAAGAGAATTGCCATAAAATGTAATCTGACTTGAATGGGAACAATAAGATCATACACAGGACAGTTACTTTTTTTTGGGTATGTTTATTCACATTGCAATTTAGTTGTTCATCATAACCTGCAAGTACAAAAAGAGAGAAACGTTATGCAGTTTACAGTAGAAAGAGTTTTATCACATAATATAATTTGGGTGTTGTGGGTTTTTTACTTGGTCGATCCAGCCATTGAAAGCAGAGACTCTAGTGAAGACGGTTGGCTTCTTCTCAAAGTTGCAGCCAAGGCCCGACACAAAGCTGGCAATGCCGTGGACCTCCCAAACACCCTGAGCATTTTGACAGTTCAGCGGGCCGCCTGAGTCACCCTGGACAGGGAGGAGGAGGGTTTGTGTTTTGAGCAGCGTTGCAAGACATCGTTTGGAAAATCAAAAATAGCTAAAGGTGTAATAGCAGTGATGTTTTCCTTAGCTGACAAATAAAATCTGGCTTTATTTGAACTAAATAAAAGGTTCAGTTCAATGAAACAGTGAAATCACCCAAACTTAAATTTACAGGCAAACCCAATGGCATAATCTGTACAGAAATACAAACAGGACTTGCTTTGACTTTAAACTAAGGCACTGATCAGGCATGTTAGAGGAAAGACAACTGCTGACAGAAAAATGGCAGCCTCATACTTCCTTCAGCACACTCACAGACACACAAAAGTACACACTTACATTGCATCCAGCCACAATCCCATCACCTCCGGCACACACCATGTTGGTTCTGACAATGAAACCCCACCAGTCAGGTTGGGAGCAGGTGGCGTGGTCGGCCACAGGCATCAAAGCCTGCTGCAGGTTATCAGCAATGGGGCCTCCAGCTAAAATACACAGGTTGAGTCATTGGCGTTATTCACATAGAATGTCTGATGTCAAAGCTGTTTTATAACATCGTTTCAAGAGTCTTATTTTTTTTCGTTTTTTGTTTTTTAAAAGCTTGTTTGGTGAGGCTGCTTTTTAAGGTCAAGCAGTCTCTAAACGGTAACCTACTCCTACTACTATCAAGTACATCAAGTTTGCATAAGTTACAGCTGAGAAAATGGCTCATTATTCATCAGAGTTGCCACTGAATGTGGTGCCTTTCCTGCTCTTTCTGCCACATTTGGACAACCTGCTGTCTTGTCATGTTTTATTTTTCTGGCTTTTTAGATTCTATATGAATTTTCCGTGTGTTATCTTTAAAAAAAGTGATGTTTGTACACTTCAACTTTATTGTTTTGCTCCTTTTCATCCTGTAGATGAAAACCGGCCCTGTGATGAACATGTAGATGAAAGCACCCCGAACTTACTGTACAACCTGCCCCATCCAGTGATGTAGCAGGGGTAGAGGTTGGACAGCACAGTCTCAGCAGGTGGAACACATGCCAGCTGCACATGATCACTCAAAGTCACAGGCTCGGACAGTTTAATCAGGGCAATGTCGTTACTGGAAGAAAGTGGAGCAGATAAAATGAGATCGGCCATTTACATCATCTCTTTGAAACAATAGAGGCTAACATATGACTTGATTATTTTCTTGTTTTTACGTGTTTTCCAGCAGTAAAATTGATGAGTAAGACAACAAAACAATTGCTTAGAATTTTTGGAATAAGATCTGCTGTGTCCATTCTGGTGATAAATAGCTAGTTTGTTCAAAAATGTTATAAATTTGGTCTAATTGGTTGAAGCAATGCTTCTGATGATCGGAGCTGGTTGGTTTTATGTATAAGACACACCTTTAAGCTCATTTGCAGCTTACAGGTAGTTTCACAAAGTCAGTTTCTTTTCAGTTTTATTTCGCTATGTCAACTTGTCTTACTGATTGCAGTGTTCTGTGCACTGCTGTGTATAATAGCTTCGCTGTGCTCTTTGCAAGAGGTATTAGTGTTTTTGTTACCCTAAAGCCACCAAAAGGGAGTTCCATTTCTCGTGGACAACAATCTTCTCTGGAAAAATGGCTTTGGAACCAACTTCATCCTCCAGCAGATTGTGTTTGCCTACAAACACTCTGTAGGAGAAGTCGGGGCTGTAAGAGATAGAAGAAAGTCGAAGTCAAAGAAAATATTCAGTTAAATATTGTAAAGAAAGAAATTCTGATAAAAACTCCTCCCCAGTGACAGCAGCCGCAACTCCAGCCCCCTGTGACCCTTGAAAATGAATAACAATGGAATGGCAAAGTGTGTACTGTAAGGCATCAGAGGTGTTTGTGGTTTTGAATGTTAATCTTTGAAATTTAAAACATGTTTGGTTTTTTTTTGTTAGGGTCACAAGGGCCTTTGGGGTTCAATTTAGTCATTAAATGAAGTACAGAGTGGCTGCACGCAATTGCACAAGACACAGAGGGGTTGAGTGCATAGATGCTCTTGTATGTTTGTGTTTATGTCCTCAGCTCCACATACTTGATGCAATGAGCAGCAGTCATCACCCAGTTGGCAGCAATCAGAGTTCCCCCACAAGTGTGCCTCCATTCTCCATCCCTCTCATACTGCAGGGAGATCTGGAACAGGAAGGTGACAGCGTAAAGCCCACGCTGCATGCCTCAGTGTTGCTGTGATGCTTTCAGTTTGTAAATGCAATTATAAGAAAACAAGTTCATTTCATGAGTTTCAGCATCCACCGACTCTGAAATCTAATAACCAGATGCTAAAGCCACAGGGTCTGAAAGTGCTCAAGAAAACACTGACAGATGTGCGCATGTTAGCAGACCTGCCAGGGCCAGCTGTGGGGCTTGGCATCCACTCCATTGACCACGCGGGAAGTCAAAGGCTGAATGGGTGGGGTGCCGCACCCAAAGGCTGGAGGAGGAGCAGACACTGATAGGCATCATTTTTACCTCTGATTCCCAAAATCAGAAACAGCATTTGTGAATCTTTGTTTAAGTAAATAATGGGAAATCCTGCATTCACTCATCAACAACAGAAAAAACAGTTATCTGCCAACCTATAACTTAACAGATGCTCTTCTTACCACAAGCAATGAGGACTGAGGCCAGGACAATGGGGATCATGTTGATTGATGCTTCTGCTAAGAGACAGCAGGACACAGACTTCTCTTTTAAACTTTCCACCAGAGGTAACTCCCTTTCTGAATGCAGCCTCAAACTTTACAATTGGTTGCACTCAGCCTGAGCACCGTGTAGGAACCAATAGAAATGGGGGTCAGTGAATCTGTGTGGCTGTCAGACCTTACAGGTGTGGCTTTGAGAACATTTCTCATGATCTTTCTGTGACATTCAGATGCGTGTTGTTAAAGAGACATGCAGGACGGTGTGTTAGAGAAATTTCATATGAATAAATCACTAATCTAAATATCTATTCTAAGTTGCATGACGCTTTCTGTGCACCCTGCCACATTCTATGTGCATTTGAACTCACCTTTACACATTTCATGATAACGTTCCAATCAAAAGCTTGCATAACAGCATGGGAACTCAACATCTGGATTCCAGGAAACAACCTTTTTTCTTTGCAACTCAAAGCCAAAAATCAGCTAAGAAGTGGTACAAAATGTAACCAATAATAAAAAAAAAAAAATTCAACAGAAGTTTTCACTGGTGCAGAGAACATTTATAGCAGCAACGCAAGCTTTCTCGTAAAGCTTCTACGGTGAGTTGTGCTATGTCAGGAATGAGAGGCCATTTTGGCGATAAATGCGACAATCAGCACATTTGGCATTGAAACTTCCTGTGCAGTTCATTTGCTAAACTTATCATTAATCATGCGTATCCGGTCTGTCACAAGGCTGTTCAGAAATCATGAATGACACAAATACAATTCAGCTGTTCTGGAGAAAAAAAATCCAAAATGATGCCGCACGAACAACTAGTCTGTCAGTGACTAATTCAAGTAGTCTGTTGGCCGACAAATACATGTGCTTTCATATCAGAAAACAAAATGCTTTAAAGAACAGAGCTTTGGAGTCCTAATATCAGTGTGAAAAGTAATAAGCTCTTATAACTGCTGACTATCTTATAAACATGTACTTTTATTTTCCGGTTCACCACTAGATGGGACAATTTATCTGCTGAGACACCAAACAGAGTTATATTTTAAAATGGCAATGCAGTAAAGGCTGTGCTGTTGTCTTCAGTGTTGACTTTGAGATATAACAACCAAGCTTTACAAATTGAATCCTCTCCAAAGAAAGGAAAAATAAAAAAATCAGTTCCCAATCAAAGTGGTCTGCAGCATAAAAAGAAAGGAATTTAAAAGCTTTGACCCTAAAATGACGGCAAGCCTCCTTCACGTTCCACAGACAATGCTTTGGCACTGAAAGGACTCATAAAAGCTGAAACTGCATTTAAGGTTTTGCTTTGACTTTTTTAAATCACCTTATTCACAGCTTACAGAGCAGAGCAAATTCTGAAAATATACTAGACACACAAATACACAAATAAAGACAATTCTACAAAAATCCCCCTGCACGGATGTGTTGTTTTTTTCATCACGCACTCATGTGAGTGCACATGCATTTCTGCTCTGCTGAGTATAACTTTGTTTACAGGAGAGATGTGCAATTAACTGAAATGTAATTAAAATTACTCACCATCCCGTCAATCGGTAAACAAATCAGTTTCTTCTGATTTAAACTCTTAAGATTTTTGGCCTGACGACACACGATAATAAGGAGAGACAAGAGAACTAGGGAAATCCCCCAAACCTGATGATAATGAGTTAGTTTAATTTCATTATTATAATTTTTTATTGGGTTAATTGCCACATTATTTTTCCAATCAGTTTTTAGTGACTTGAATAGATCTACTTTCTGTGGTATTCTCATGGCTGAACCAGACAGAACAGCTTCCTGAGACCCCCTGAAGCGTTTCCATCAGGTATGCTTCAAAATGTTTTCCCTATCTGAACAGCAGCTGACCTCTGAATGACTGGAAAGCTCATGGTTGGTTTCTGTTACACTGAGGCAGTAAACACTTCACTGGTCAAAACCATTTTCTACTGCAAACACATGAAAAAGATTTAGCAAAATATCTAAATATTATTGTGGCACTCTCGGATGCATCCAGCTGTGGTTTTAAAGTCCTTGAACCCTTTTTTTCCCTCTGCACACACTGTTTAGCTCATTCTTAGCTGACTAATGTCGACATTAAGTGCCATGCTTTGTTTTTAAGACAAAAGCATGCATTTTCTTGCGACTTCTCTATTTACCCCAGACTGTGCGCTTTTAGCCAGAGGGCGGCAGTAAATCCATCAGCTGCTGATTTGCTTTTATCATTAACTGATGCTTACAGAAAGCTTTTCCAGCTTTTACATTTTCCATTTCATTGTTGACATGTATGTTAATTTCCCTTTGATTTTTTTTCCCCCTTTTTATTTCGTGCCATGTAAACTGTCAGACTTAGAACTGCTAATTAATTCTTACTAGTATACCATGACTCACCTGGCCTTCTTACAGGTCTTGTGCATGCTTGCCATGTGCATACTTTCTTGTAATCTCAAGATCTATTTCATTTTCCGACCATTTGACATTTCATCATTGTCATTTCACCTTAAGGAAGAAAAATCTTTCGTTGTGAAAAGAATTCATGAACTGGTCAAATTTTATAGACATTTGTGCATCAACCTGTAATTTAGCAGAGAAGTTGATTTGTTTACAAGAGGGTGAATAATTCTAATCGCTCACCTTGAATACCTCAGATGCTAGCCGAAATGTTATACTTTGTTTATTACTGTAATGTCAATTCCAGAGTAAGTAAACTCCAAGTAAAACACAAAGGTTAAAATGCAAAAATAGTTTTAGGTAAGTGATTAACCTAAAATGTATATGCATGTCATGTGAGTCAAGTTGCACATCATTTGTAGGCCATCTTTATTTTTATTTAAAAAAAACTCCATCAACTTTTTAAACAAACTCCGTTCAGAACAAATTTGCACTCGAGGTTGTCACACAAAAGGCAACGTCAACAAAGCCAACTGAATAAATTAGCTTAAGTCAATTCAGTTTATTTATAAAGGCCCAAATTACAACCAAAGTTGTCTCAAAGCACAGAAAAAGCAAAAGTCATCACACAGAGTTTTAGGAATAATAATCTTATAATCCAAATCAGTCAAGATAATTTAAATAAGGCCAAACACCTTGACTGTAATCTAAAGGCCTAGCATCCAAAAGCCGAGAGTGGAGAAGAATACTCTCTTTGCTGATTAGGATGAAGCCTCGATCAGAAGCAGACTCAGTGAGAGCGCACATTTGTCATGACTGGTTGGGGTCTGAGAGAACAACAAGCAGACTGGCAAACACAGAAAGACAGCTGTTAAGTTTAAAAGGTAGGTTAGTAACTGCAGCGGTGAGAAAACATGCAGCAGACAGGCAAACCCAAATCTCTGGAAAAAAATTAAAAGAAGCGGAAGAGCACAAAAATCACAAAACATTTGTAATAAAACAAAAGACATGCGACAGACTGGCAACCTGTAGGTTATAGGGTGTGGTCAACCCTGCCTTTGGCCAACAATATCTGCGATAGGCTGCAGCGAAGAGAGATTAATGATCTTAGAAAAGAGATGGATGGGTGTTAGTAATAGCAAATATGAAAGAACAGAATAAAGATGGACAAACAAACATTTTCCAAAAAAGAAGTTTTACAAGACAGAAAAGAAAAAACTTGACAAAATGTACACAAAAAGCAAACAAGTTCAAATCACTTGAACAGTTGTTAAAATATAAAAGAGATATGTTTGTAACCGGAACAATGTTTTTCTTGTCATTCGTTATTTCTTATTTTGCACTACTAAGTGACTAAACTGCCTGTGTAATATTTGTGGACTGACAAAAAAAAAAGAAATGACAGTTTTGTGGTGTCCTCTACTAAAATGTTGTGAAATGTGAAAATGCACATCATTTTACTGCTGCGCTGTTTATTGCCCAGAACCACTTAACTTCCACTTGACTTGAAAAAAGGGTTCAAAGGTTTTTCCTCATCTCAGGTCGCTCATGTAAGTCATTGACATTTCTCTGATCTGCAGTTCACGGAACAAGCAGCCATGTCAGCCGCCACAGAGCAACACACACACAACTGTGAGTACGCACTTTTTATGTGTCTTTTGCAAAAAGGAGACTGTATGTGTACAAAGAAAAGAAATAGTGTTGCGCTACATACTCACTGTTAACTCTGAAAGATGGATTCAACAAATTCAAAAGAACTTATTGTTGCAAACCCCTTCTTATCTTTGAAAGATACATTATTTAACAGGTTATGACAAGTTCTTGAAAAACGATTCCAGTTCGCTTTACCTTTTTATTTATTTTGACATTGGATGCACCTGACGCAAACTAAAAGTAAAGTAAAAGTAAAAAAAGTTTAAAAAAAAAACAACAAAACAGCTCAATAGCATCCATTTTTTGTGAATTTGCACTTTAAAAGACACATCAACTCTCTACCAGGTCATAATGGCGTGTTGTTGAATTTCCCAATCTAAGCCGTCGTTCAAATATGACATGTTGGCATTTTGCATTATTCCTGCTTCACAGACTCCAGATGAATCAGAAACCTTAAAATTATGTGCACAGTGTCTCATTAGCAGCTTTTAGACATTCTTGCTTTGTAACAGAAAAAGGAAAGGCAAAAATGCAGCTAAAAAAGAAAATAAGTACAGGAGTAAGTAGGTGAATTTCAATGACTTGACACCCGTATATGGCACTTTTATAAAGCTTTTTATGCAGCAATTCCTTTTTCTTCTAAACCAAATTCTTACTGCAACTTTAATTATCCAGAAATATCTGAAACTATCTTCTAAAAAATGTGTCCTAGGACTGTTTTTTTTTTTTTTGTAATTTTGCTTACAACATACTCAGTTCTAACTGATGCTGATGTAAATTAACCTCAAATGGTAAAAAGTAATCAGTAATCATTTTTTATGTTGAAAAAAAAACAACATTCAGAGCTCCTTTGCACTATCCTGTTTTTATTGTTTGTTCGACCTGTGACAAAGAAATAAACACAATTGTTGTTGGGTGCAATAACAATTCAGAAAAAAACTGTAATCATCTAATATGAGCTCAGCAAGGAACTCCAGCATAAGCCAGAATGGTTTGCAGTTGGTAATCATTGAGTACTCATAAACATTTTACAGCCTTAGCATGGTAATTAGAGAAGCAATGAACATGACTGGGTGACTGAATAACAGAGAGGACACTAGTGTGAGGATCATTTCTACTGTCTGACCCTGGAGAGTCATGACTGCACATGAGCAGCAGCTTTGATAGCAGAATGTACCATCTGATAGAGTAGAGCGGGTTTATTGGACGAAACAGCTGTTTAATAATTTCTAACAAAAAATACATTCTCCTCTCTGGATTTACCAAAGCAAAGTTTCTAAATACCCCATGATGTGAGTCACTGGCTTAAATTAAAGGCAATTCAGGATTCTGAGTTTCATTACATTTTATGACTCAAGATTTGGATGTTCCTAATAACAGAATCTTCATATTTACCTGCAGTATGGTCCTGTGAGAGCTGGGGGTCACTGGAAGATTAAAGACCCACTCCAATGAAAACTGTGTTTTTGGTGTTTTTTTTAACATGTTATTGTGATATTTTTCTCATGATAGAGGACATGTTTAAAGAAAAATAAGCTTAACGCTACATTTTTGAGCATTTCTTCACTTAAATTGTTGTGAATCTGGAGCATACACAACAATGCCATTGAAAAAACTTTGTAGCAGTGACGTAGGTACTACAGTCAGAGGGTCACAAGCTCCCTGCTCCGCTTCAGTCAGATGCATCCTCTTGCAGAAAGAGATCCATGAACATCTTTGTTTTCCTCGTCCAAGCTGACATCTGACTGGATAGCTCCCATATTGTTTGCCATTTTTATTATACAGGTAATTATATGTTGGGGTTGTGAGGGGCTGTTAGTTGACAGGAGAGAGTGTAAACAAAGGAATGATGGGAAGTCGGGGCAGGCTTACTATCCCACCCACAACTAAGAGGCAAATTTCTGATGAACTCCTATCGCTCTACCAAAACAAAGTGCTAGACTTTGCCTAAAAACGACATGATCATAATCAAAAGACCACCAGGAACACTTTAAAAATAGATCAAAAGATTATCGGAGTGGGACTTCATGTCAGACAGTGCACATCAAAATATGAAATTCCCAAGGCCCCCAAATAGAAATTCTTCCATCCAGTAAAGAAACCCGGCTGAAAACCAATATCCATTGGAAATCGAAGGACTGGTTGAATGCTATGGTCAAAACTAAAGCTCTGGCTTTCAAATGGTTGAATGGTCTCACAGACTGAGCCTCTGGACTGACATAGTATATTGGCTGCTGCACATATTGAAAATATTAACTGACTGGTACAAAATGACTGATCTAAAGATTGTACAAATAAAGTTCAGTGAAACGTCAAACGTCTTGTTTCTGCAGTAAGTAGCAGGGAGCGATGTCCAAAGGCTGATGATCTGGAAAGTTTGGAACATTTGGTGCAATCAGGGGAAGAAACACCTGAGCCCATTCCTACTACCATCAAAGGATCTATTCCAACTTGGATCAATGGAAGTTTCCTGAGAAATGGCCCTGGGAAATTTGAATTTGGAGAAGACAAGTACATTTTTAATTTTTGAAAAATTCTCTGTAGTTCACTTTAAAATGAGTCATCAATAGAAATGATCTTTTTCCCCACTGTCTCAGTCTTTGTTTTTAAAGGAATTAGTTCACCAATAGTTTTTTTTCTAGTGCTTCTTTACATTTGACCTCAAAGTATCTTGTTGAAAGTTTTCAGCTTTTTGTGTTTTTTCATGCAGATACATACACTGGTTCGACGGCATGGCCATGATGCACAGGTTTCACATCCGTGACGGCTCAGTCACTTATAGCAGCCGTTTTCTAAGAAGTGACTCATATGTACAGAACTTGGAGAAGAACCGCATCGTGGTCTCAGAGTTTGGAACAGTAGCCTCACCTGACCCCTGCAAGAGCCTCTTTGCACGCTTCTTTTCATACTTTCAGACTCCACGTACGTGTGTCCTCTCACTGCAAAAAGCTTTTTGTCTTTAGTTAGATATGAGTAGATCGAAGCTGTTCATTCAAATACCCAAATGAGTAAATAGGAAATAAAAAGTTATAACTAGTGACAGGTTTTCATATTATAGTGAAATATCGAAAGAGCCATTGGTTAAGGCTGGTATTCGCATGTTGCTAAAAGGAACAAAAGTCAATGCCTGCACGTAATGAAAAAAGGATCCCTGAAAAAAAAAAAATAAAACATCTAAAAAATATTTTTGAAAACATGAGTTTGTTTGAAATTTTAAAGTTTATAAAAATCATCATTATTCCTATGTGTGTGAACAGAGCCCACGGATAATGCCAATGTAAACTTTGTCAAGTACAAGGGGGACTATTATGTCAGCACAGAGACAAACTATATGAGAAAAGTGGATCCACAAAGCCTGGAAACAAAAGAGAAGGTAGGAAAGACTGACAAACACAGAAAATCAAATGGCACTGCGAAGCATCACAGAAAACGAAGACGCTTGAAAACATGCTGAGAGAATAATTCCTATTGTAATTCAAGGTGGACTGGAGTCAGTACATTGCTGTCAACTCAGCAACAGCTCACCCCCACTATGACCGTGAAGGGGTCACATACAACATGGGGAATTCCTATGGGAGAAATGGTAACTGGGATTTTCCTGCTGATTCTGTATGGACATTGATATTTTGAAGAAGTTTGGTTCAGTTGACTGAAATACCGGGAAATTCTGCAATCTGCCCAGTCTCATAGACATAATGAAAGAATGGAGAATATAAAGATGTAAGGTTTGTTAGATCTCTTGTTAGATCTTGTTTTTCCTTGTAAAAAATAACCATAAAATTGAAATGTTTTTATCGTTCTTCCCAAAAAGTCAGTCCAGGAAAGATTGATGTTTTCACAAAGTTCCAGAACTGAAATCATTTTTTTTTTGTAAACACAGCTTTTTGGAAAACTTACTGAAACTTACTGAATACACCTCAATACACCTAAAAGATTGGAAATTGTTTTCGCTAAGTAGATTTTGCAAGACATTAATTTTCAGCTTGTTGTTAGAGAATTTATGGACATAGTGGGATCGGAGCCCTGCCTTGAAAAAAAGTAATCACTCAAACCACCCTTTTTGCTTGTTTAACTTTTGTTTCTTTTGGACAAATGCATTGCTTGTGGAGTAGTGAGGACATGTGGGAAACTGACAGGCTAACATATTGTGACTAAGCTGCAGGCAGAGCAGTTCAACAAATCCTAGGTACAAACATGCTGCTTTTGTTAACTTTTTCAGCTCATGATGCATCCTGTCTTTTGAAGTCAACGTGTACTTCCTTTAGTCTTTATCAAACTCTTTGATTATTTATTTTAAGCTAAAGGATAATAGGATATATCTTTAAAAATGTATGTAAATTGTTTGATGCAATAACTGGTGGGTTGCATTGTAAAAGAAAATAAATAAATGACAGTCTAATGTATACATGACACTAAGATTTTTCCAATAATTTGTTTTTACTTTTATCAACTGCCTGATCCAAAATCTGTTTTTGGATTCCTTTAAGGTTTTTTCTACAACATCATACGTGTTCCTCCGCCTGAGGATAAGTCAGCAGTGGAGGACACTGCAGACCTGAGAGGAGCTGAAGTAATATGCTCAATTCCTGCAGATGAACCCAGAAAACCCTCTTATTATCACAGCTTTGGTAGGTAAAACACTAATTTTGTATGTTTTTTAAGGATGCAACCAGAAAGTCAGGGTATTTTACAGAGTTTTTTAGTGTGTGTGTGTGCGTGCGTGCTGCGTGTGTGTGTGCGTGCGTGCTGCGTGTGTGTGTGTGTGTGTGTGTGTGTGTGTGTGTGTGTGTGAGAGAGAGAGAGGAAAAAAGAGAGCATGTGTGTTCATTACGGCTTTAAATGCTCATTTGAATTCTAGTCTGACACTGGCTCTATTTTAGTTTTATTATTGTGGTTTTTACTTCACTTTGCTTCTTTTCCTAGCCATGCCTTCAGATTTTACAGTGGGTTTTTTTTTCAGGCAGTCTTTGCTCCCTAACATACATCTGACACAAGTTTAAATGTCAAACATTGTTTTGTTTTTGCAATAACTTTTACAAAAGGTCTTTTAAAGAAATCTACTGCGAAAACAAACAATGCTTCTTCACATGTTGTATTCCGGCTTAAACATGCACCTTTTCCTACAAATTGCTTGGACATGAGGACATAAAGATGATTTTTCCTCCTGTGTGGAGTTTTTTTTCCTTTATGAATAGAATCAGGTTTTCTGCACTGACAGCTAACCTCTTTGACCAGTAAACACACGTCAGACTCCAAAGACAGGGTCTATTATAACTAAAGCTGGTTTGGTGCTTTTGTTGCATTTGAACTATTTTTTAAAATACAAAGCAAAAGGGTTAGATGTAATATTGGAAAACATGAATTATATACTGAGGGTCAGCGTATATTCAATAAAGGAGCCAAGCATCATTGTGATTTAAGTAAATCCCCTGCCAGAGTCTCATGTGGCTCTGTTCATTCATTTTGCTTAATAACTATGTTGTTTAGTCGGAGCATAAACAACACCAGATTTCTGATTCTACGTCAGTCTCTGTTTGGTAGCAGACCACCCACGACCTGTTAGACTTTATTGCACACACCAAAAAAAATCACAAAACAAATCAAACTTTCAAAATTACACAACATTAGTTGACATTTTTGTTTTGTTCCAGTTCTTGTGTTGATAACTAAATGCATAGCTTTTGCCACTGGTTTTCCTCTGAGAGACAGAAAACCATAAATCAGATGTCACTTATCTTGTAATTCTCTAGATAAAATTTGGTCTTTTAAAAAAACATCATCATTACCCATGCTGTCCCTAAAATATATCATAAAAATATTTCCAGAATCATCTCTTATAAGTGTCAATTTGTCTTCAAGTTTTTTAAATTTGTAAACAAACTTGTAAATAATATTTATAATGCAAAACTCCAAAACAACAAAATCAGAAAACAATAGAAAATCTGGTAAAAATAACAGAAACACGTTTTTATACTAAGGAATATAAAGGTGTTTTTTTAAATAGTGCAAATGCAAAACAGTTGTGCTTTTTTATGTTGTTTGAGTTTAAATAATCTGTATATTTTACCTAGAATGAGTTTATTTTGGAGTCTTAGGACTGCATCATGTTGAAATTAATTTCTATGGGTAAAATTGTAAGTACAGTTTTGCGCTGTCATTCTCAGTCCCAATGCCTAAAAGCCTCCAGGCAGGAAAAATGTTAGGGGTTAAAGTACAACAGGTGCTAATTCATCCTCTGTTGCATTTTCAATTTCCATTTAATACTGTATGGTGTGGACTCAGGTTTGCACATTTTATGCAACAAAAACTGTATCCCTCTCTAAATGTGAAAACTATAACAACTATATTCCCAAGTCCTTGTTTGACATGCATTAGGTTTAAAACTGTGGGGGTGGGAAAACTGAAAACCCACAATAATGACTCTTTAAAAATTCTAAACTTAGTTTTTTTGGAATAGTACTTTGCTTTTTTTGTAGGTTTTCTTTTCTCTTTGTTATACAAATGATTTACTCTGTTTATTTGGAATTCCTTATGTGTATTAACTTTCATTCTTGTGTTTTTTTTTCTAGTCATGTCGGAGAACTACATTGTGTTCATAGAGCAGCCCATCAAGTTGAACTTGCTGAAGTTCATGCTGTACAAGATACAAGGCAAGAGCTTTCACAACATCCTGTCCTGGGAGCCTCAGTACGGCACTGTCTTCCACCTGGTGCACAGGCGCACCGGAAAGGTGAGTCAAAACGGTCAAAACTGTCTGAGGACAGCTGTTTGTAAATGCTCACTGCTCACATTTGTTTACTCTGTTTTATTTTTTTCTGGAAGAATGTAAGGACAATGATTTTTTTTTTTATCGTAGCAAATAAAAAAGGTTCCCCAAACTTTGACAAACATCTCTATTTATTGTGTTCAAAAAGAAATCAGCATGCTGTGTGATAGCCTCATCTACAATGACATTTTCTCTTATTTATTTGGATGAAGTCACACTCTGGTGATCTTACCTTTCCTCATATAATGTTAGACTCAATTTCTTCATCTCATTGCACTCATTAAAGCTTGCAACTTTCAGAATGTTTAGTGCAGCACTTCTGCTGCCTCCTGTTTGTCCTGCTTCCCTTCTAACAGAGTCCCTGCTTGATGTCCAATAGAAAAGTCCAGTGAAATACCGGGCAGCACCAATGTTTACATTACATCAGATCAATGCGTATGAAGACAATGGGTTCTTGGTAATGGACATGTGCTGTGGGGACGATGGGGTGGTCATTGGAGAGTTCACGCTGGAGAATCTGCGGCGTGAATCAGGACAGGCAATGGATGAGGTATGTGAGTTTTCCAATGGTGGGCAATTCTGAGTTATTTGCCAGTGTGCACACAACAAATGTTTCTCATATAATTGTGGCTCAGGTTGTATTTCGGTTTTCATCACCATGCCCCATTAAAACTCAAACTATGAATTACTCAGCGAGCTTTTCTTTTGCCTCTAAAGTTAATCCATTCTGCTGAATCAAATCTCATTTCTGTATATTTTATCCCTCAGTTTCTGATGAATCTGCCTTGTAATAAGCTTGGTGATTTCAGGCGTGATGAAAGAAAACATCAGAACACTTTTTTTTTTGCATTTTGTTTCTAAGAAACTGTAATCAAAACACAAAACGCTGTATTCGAGTCAATATTTTGTGGCTGTTTGGGTCTGATTGTAGCTGAGGAATGGATTGCACTTTTTATTTAGCGGTGCCACACACATTAAAGTTCTTTTTATTGGATGACTTTTGGCAGTTCTACAACTCCTTGTGCCGAAACCTCCCAAGGAGATATGTCCTGCCTCTGAATGTGGATGAAAACACTCCTTTGGATGAAAATCTCATCACTCTGCATGACTGTAAAGCCACCGCAATGAAGACAAACCCCGAGGAGGTAAGGATTATGCATTATCCAAAGTGCAGTGTGGTTTTTGCTATTTCAAAGGGACATGTGTCATTGTAAAGAGTCACGCCTGTAATCATTTTAAATGCAGCCAATTCAATATCCCACACAGTGCAATTACCCAGCATGATGAGATAAGTTACTTTCTGTAATTTCTTGACTTACACCATATAGAAATAATGCCCACTGTACAAGGAAGGAATTGCCTTTTAATCTCTCATTTGCGGCCCACACACACTCTTTGTCCATCGCTTTTTTACAGCACAATAAAGCTGAAACAGTAAGAGGAAAAGTTTCAGTTGTCATGGCGACCCGTGTCCCCGTCTCTTCAGTTTGAATTCTCAATCAGAACTGTTATGTGCAGGTGAAAGCTGAAAAATGCAGCAGAGTGAATGCTGCCTGCTTGCTTGCTTGCTCGAGTGGCTGAGAACACATACTGGTAGGAAACTCTGATACTGTGAGAACTAACCATCGTGGCTCAACAGGTGTACATGACACACGAGGAGCTTCACGACGACCAGCTTCTGCAGTACGGCGGCCTGGAATTCCCTCAAATCAATTATGCCAAATACAACGGCAGACCTTATCGCTACATGTACGCCTGTGGCTTTGGACACGTTTTCGCCGACTCTTTGCTCAAGATGGACGTCCACACCAAGGAGCTTAAGGTTCTCCACCAATCAACGAGCAATTATACAAAGTCTATTGCTAACTGGGCCTAATTATCACATCAAAGTTCTTTCTACGGAAGGAGGTGTCAATTGGTTTTCTGACATGAAACAGCTCCGAGTAAAAGGGTACGTTTGTGTAATCTTCCCTGTCAAGGTGTGGCGTTATCCTGGCTTGTACCCGTCTGAGCCTGTCTTTGTTGCTTCGCCTGGAGCTGCAGAGGAAGATGATGGAGTGGTTTTGTCAGTCGTTGTCACTCCTAGAAAGGTAATTTAGCAAAGCACACACACACACATACACACACAAGGAGCAAAAATCTGAGGATGTTTGTTTACCACACACTGATGAGCATGTTGAGGGGCAATTTCAGGCCTGAAAGATGTTGCCCAAGGACACTTCAGCACATGGAGATGCTGAATATATAAAGCTGGAGGATGCCTCAGGTTGATTCAGAGATTAAGAGGAAAAACATATATTTTTATGTGAATATGAACCTGTTTGCTGCTTGAGCAGTTATAGAGAAAAGTACTCTGTGATGTTTGTTTTACTACTTTTAATCTCTTGTTTTAATTTGTTTCCAGGAGAAAAGCACGTTTCTACTCATTCTGGATGCCAGGACCTTCACTGAGCTGGGCAGAGCGGAGGTCCCTGTCAACATCCCATGTGGCACCCATGGAGTATTTAACGAGATGGGCTAACCAACACCCAGCCATTCTATCCACTGGTTGCCATTACTTGTAACATCTCCCCCCATGTCATATAAAGCTGAGAATATGATTTAAGAGTTGGGAAAAACTGCAGAGTTGTTTTTTTTCTGTGCCTCTTGTGTAGCAGTTGATAGATTTCTTTAGTGGATGCAGGCCTTTTTTTTGGCAAAAATAAGACTATCTGTTGAGCCTCACAAGCAAAAATGTCATCACTGCATCACTGCCAAAAGTTTTTACTACAGTGCCTTAGATAAAACATGCATTTAGGCTGCAGGTTGATTGTACATTCTTTGAAATACTTTTATGTGAAGTGAAAAGCTATGTTTAAAATCCATAAACACATTAAATAAAATGTATTTTCCCTTTTCATATTTCAGCTTTTTTTTCCCACATCACACTACTGGAAAAGCTATATTCCCAGAGAGAAATGAACTGCACTTAGGAAACAAAAAAATGCACCGCAGAAAATCTAATTTATCTAGTAGTAATGTGATAAAAATGGACAAAAGTCTGGAATGTCTAGAAAACAAATGGATGCAACTGCTTGATCTCCTCCAGAGATTCTAGCAGAGGTCAGATGATGATTTTCGCATTGCTTCCGCCAAACAAAAAGCAGGGCTTATACATGCACCAACATTTTTGACCTTGTATATAAATATCACAAAAGTATTGTCTTTTATTTGCAAACTGAGGTGAACAGAACTGCAGTTTCCACTTCATCCAATCCAAACTGCCTTTTTTTTCTACTTAAACAGTAATTCCCACTCTTGCATAAAACTGCAAAGAAACTAAAAAGTAACAGTATAATTAAAAAAAAAAGAAATGAATATTTTAATATATTTTAGTATCCCAAATTAGCCCTTGAATCTCATGTTTTTGCTGAGAAAAATTAATGTTTTGCAACAGTGAGTCTCAGCTTTCAATAAATTATCACTCAGATCACACTCTGGCAGAGAACTCCTTTTTAGCCTTTCTTAATAATTAAAACTAAACAAAAGCAGAATTGACAAAAAATAGTAATGTATTCATTGTTTCATGTGAAAGATTTTAGTGTTATTCCTCTCTGGAAATAGAATTTCATGTTTTGATGATTCAAAGGCCTGTCTGGTACATTTGCTCCACGGGTCTCAGAAATCAATTAGACCATAATTCCTAATCTCACCAGTTATTCTTAACGCTTGTTCATGCTCAGGTTCATTACTCCTCTCCAAAGGCACGGCCAGCACATTCAGTCTGACCTTTGCTTTCCAAGAATTTTGAGCCAACCCAACTCTGCCTCTGGAAATACCAGAACGATCGTCATAATTACTGTAATCTTAAAAGAGACATTAAGCGAGAGGCTTTTGTTCGACAGAACGAACAAAATTGAATGGCTAAAAGTACTGCAGTCGGTGGGGGTCAAGCATAGTGACCCTCAGAAAAAAAACCCACTTTAGCAGAGCACTCATTTTGGCCCACAAGTTTGTCATCCAAAGTGACAGTTCCAGAATATTTAAGCTCCTTGGTTCAGCACGGTTAGCCTGTACTCAAACCCCCACCCTTTTCTCCTGCTCAACGGAGAGCTTTGCTCTGGGTCTTAACTTTGACAGTTATCTGTATTATTATTTCATATCCCATGCATTCATAATGATACCATCTATATTCACCATATTAGACACACTTCTCATAGACAGCGAGTGATTACTCTGAGTAGGGAGAACAATGTCTTCCATATCCAGATTTGTCACCCCCGCCTTCCAACTCTGTCACAGTCTTGAGTCTTCTGAAAACAGCACAGTTATGTGGCGTATAGATTATGTGCATAGTCTCTGCAGCACACACAATATGTTTATTAATGGTGGAGCGTATGAAGCAAAAACAGCTCTCTGTAATTGTGCACATAAAAAAAACTGCACATGTTTTATGAAGACAGCGAGGGGCAATTAAATACTCACAGAGGGGGTTAACGTCAACGAGGATAAATTCCAACTAAAGACCTGGACAAGTGTGTGGGGGGGGGGGGGGATATCCATTCAGCTTTAAGTGGATTTCATTGTTTTTGATGTTATGGCATGAAATATGAAATAATGAAAGAAAACCGCTCTCTTGTTACCAGCCATGCCAAATAAAACTTTGTTAACGGGAAAATAAGAGACAAGATGGTCAAAGGCTGAAGAAATCGTTCAAAAATAGGTGCGCTGCTTTTTAAAAACTGATGATTTTATACTCTGGGTGATGCGTCACCTTGTTCTCATAACACAGAGTTCAAACTCAAGGGACAGGAGGACGCCAGCACCAATAAAGACCACATGTGTCTGATGCTCCCACTATAATGAGGAGCTCTTTCCCTCCTTGGATGGAAGCCTCAGCTGACAGACAAGCACCCTTATGAGCCAGTGGCCATGCATTTTGTCACTGTCATCTCCTCTGACTAGAGACTTTGTTTTCCAAATGTGCAAAGATTTATGACATTTACTGTAGGGGCACCATTATCAAGCGCAGAAGTCTCTCTGTTTGATGCAAAGCCACTTTGAGAAATGTCAGATTCTGCTGTTGTGGGCTCATTTCCTCACAAGTGGAAGCTGTATTAGAAGACATTTTTTTAGCACGCCTTTTGATCTGGTGAAAATAAGAAGTTCAGCTCTTTCACTCCGTCTGTATAGGCTAAGATAATTTAACCGTAATTTGACAGGCAAACCTGAAGGAATTTTCTTAATTTTCCAAAAAGGATTTGCTGTGATGTTGAATTCATTGCGGTTCAAATTTACTTTTAGATCATTATTTTCTTTATTGCAAATATATCCATCTGCCCATTAGAACTTAAAACTCCACAGAAAATATGACAAATGTGTGAAAAGCATGTGTACCATTTCTATAAGAAATATAAAAAATGCTTCAAGGGAAATGCAGAACAACGTTTCTGATGTGGGAACCTGCGCACAACCCCTTTCCAAGCGCGAGCATCCTCAACAGCGCCCTCTGTCGGCTGTCAGTGGCTGTTCTCTCTTTATAAAGTGCTGTGGTGCCTCGACACGCACGCAGTCTGAGAAAAAGGAGTGTTCACACCATAGACATAGAGGAGCGCACAGCTTTCGGGAACAAGCGTGGAGAGGGGGAAAACAATTCATGAGCCGTTTTGAACACTTTCAGAGGAGTTGTTTTTCTCCCCTTTGGGGGTATTTTCTAGCCATTCCAGTGCAACCTGCAAACTGTTTTGTGGACACAGTCAGTGGGGAAGCAGAAGAAGAGCGGTCCATCTGAACCCGCTATTATGCGGACACATCAAGTCTCAGTAGTTTGGTCGGCATGAACGCTGCGCAAACGGTCCCCAGTAACTATCTCCATGGACTGACTGACTGCATTTGAATATTCAGGAATTTTTTTCCCTCTCTGTTTGCAAAAACAGTTCAAAGATTGTGGATTATTGTTTTCCAGAGAATTGCTCTGTTGCTTCTGTTCGAATGAGGATATTGGTTTTTCATAGGTCCAGGATCCAAAGTAAGGAAATAACCTCCGAAAAGCTGGATATTTTAGTCTAACTGGACTCCCAGTCATCGCTTTCGGCCGAGTCCAATATGAAGTCCGGCACTGTGTGGATGTGCTTCTGCATCTTTCTGCTGCTCTTAGGTAAGAGGTGCATGTATTGGGATGTAACAGGACAGATGTTATTCAAGTGTCCGTATTAAAAAATTGCTTGCAATGTGAGTTATATTTGAAGACCGATTTAATATTTCTAAGAAATTTTCATTTTTTTTGTATTCTTGCATGAAAAGTAAATTACATTTATTTAAAAAAAAAAGAGCATTTTAGTTTTTTTCTTTTTTCTATGCAACAAACTCTGGATTATCTTTATCAGTCATGCAACCTGGAAACACCATTAGGCCTCAGGTCAAAATCAAAATGAAATTTGACATTTTCTAACTTCCCGCAGCTTCCCCCCCCCCCCCCGCTGCTCCACTGCAAAGCGCCTCGTCTGTCATTGTACAATGTCACCACAAGGGGTCTCCCTTGCACTTTAACTGGGTCTTCCTGAGGTCTGAGGGAAGGCGCGTTTGGAGATGCACGCTGTCAAACAGCCCAAGCTCAACACTGGATCACAATTTACTCGTTGTAATCTAATTTTCTTCTCATGGAGATTCAAATTAGGAGTAATTATTGATTCGATGTTTGTTACACGTGAAATGATTACTCTATATTGACTTAGTTCTTCAGATCTTTAGTCCTAACTCCTTCTGGTGCTTCAGCCTGTGCAGGTTACGGCAAACAGGTAATTTATACAACTAAAATGAGTGAACAAAACCCATCTTAAAATAGATGCATCATAAAATAGGGCCAGCCGAAGAAGAAGCGTATTTGCAGAAATACTTCTGTGTTGTGTCTATAGGTCAGAGGTCACCAAACATGTTGTGCTGCAAGTGAATACAGGTTCAAATGCAAAATCACTTGCTGCTGCTCAGACAGAGTTGTTTTCCAGCTTAAAATGTTTCTCCTTTTCCCTATTCAGATGAGGAGACGAATTCCTCTGATGGCCCCTTAGCTCTGTCCTCATCTTTGGCCACCTGGCCCACGGGAGCTCCAAACACCGGCTCTGAGCTGGAAGCTCAGCCCGAGTGGGTGGACTGCATCCAGGCGAGCGAAATGTGCAACCAGAACCCTCACTGCAGCTCTCGGTACCGGGTGATGCGCCAGTGCCTTGTGGGCAAAGAGAAGGAAACCATGCTGGACAACAACAAGGAATGCCAGGCTGCCCTGGAGGTGTTGCTGGTTAGCCCTTTGTATGAGTGCCGCTGCAAGAGGGGCATGAAAAAGGAGCTGCAGTGTCTGCAGAACTACTGGACCATCCACATGGGACTTACTGAAGGTAGGTAGCAGATGGTCATCTGGTTTCCAAAAAGCATCACGGTACTTCTTATGGTCTATAAACATAGTCCCAATTGGTAGTAAAATTAACTGAATTTGTTATTTATTGAAAACAATATGATTTTCTACAGTTTATACCACAAGCAGTGACTTTATAACTAAGTATGTGCTGCAAAACCCTCACGTACACAGCAAGATGCATTCACACATCTGCAGCGCATAACCTGTACCTTTATGTACATCATTATTTGCAATGCCATTATTTTGAAAGATGACATAAAATGGGAACATTCCCCATCAAGTTATGTTTTTCTTTTTTAAAGAAAATGGATGTCATCATACTTCTTCCTGTCATCTCACTGCGCTATACAAGCCCGATGAAAAATATATGCTTTGCTACTTTTCTCACCCTTCACATATAATGGAGCTGTAATGGGATTACATTAGGTGGACCTCTTATGGCAGACTTATTGGTTTTCAAGTAAAGTGTTCCATTTTACCCTGTAATTAAGTTACGCTCATATAGTACAGCGGTCCTTATGTGTCCACTTACGCAGGACATAAAATTGCACTCTTGTTGAAACTTTTTGGTTTTTACGCTGCAGCTTCCATCACTTTAGGGTCATTTTTAGGTGCAAATTTGATTTTACACCTTGGGTGGTTTGGATCTGAAGGGGACTTTAACCTAAAACATGTATAATGCTGACAACCTTTAGTGAACATATGTTGCTGTCATTTTTGAGCATCTTAATCGTCTCTGTTATTTGCTTTGAAGGGTATTGGTGGAAATGTCACACAGCCTCTGAGCTTTGAGCATTCTTGGCTTATGTGTGGTGATTTGTGAAATGATTCACTCGGCTGATTGCTCAAAGCACCAGTTACACTTCGATAGACTGGAGACAGCACAGGATTTCTCATATTAGTGCAGTGGAAAGAGATAAAAATCTTTGTGTGTTATTAAAGCTGGGTTTGCTGCACCTCCTATGCACACCATGGTCCAGTTTTTTTTTTTTTTTTTTTTTAGAAATGAAGGAATTAAAGATGGTACACCCTTGAACTGAGGATGGAGGTTAATCACAACCAAATTGGCATGCATTTCTTTAAGCAGGAGACACCCTGGTTTACCCTTTACATGCACGGCGTGATTCAGCTCAGCACTGCCTCTGTTGAGTCTCTATGTATGACTAAAGGGGAACAGCATCGACTTAATGAGGACATCTTTTTTGGGCTAATATGCCAGGACACTTGCATGAAAAGACCTGAAGTGTTTGTGCTTGAATGCGCCGTGCAGGTTTGCCGGTTTCCCAGCCTGAATGGGCTGCATTCGGGCCTTCATAAGTTCATGTGTTTGTTTCTGAATGAGGTGTGCTGTTTATGCTCTGTCACCCTTGGAGACAAAACCAGCTTTAACACAAAGAAAAAGCTCTTACAGTGAAGCTTTAATCAAATCACATCCATTGTGCAGTCAAGCAGGATTTGTTAACTGGAAACAATCTATGTACAACATCCATCTCTGGGAACAAACACAACAGGCCAACTCCCAGTAGACCCACTTGAAATGGTGCAAAACCGCTTTGAAAAGGGTCTGTAGATGGCACGGAAATGCTGCGCTGCAATCAATTCATTTATCGCACACTGTTATTTTTCCTTTTTTTTTTTTTCATTTTAGCCTGCAGTCGAAAAAGTCACTCATGATATTAACATTTATCTCAAACTAATCACTAAAAAACAAATAGTTACCAGTGTTCAAAACACACTTCTGCAAGCATTTTAAGGTCTGCTCTCAAAAAGAAGAAATAATTCATTGGTTATTTTTCTTACCAAAAAAAAATCAATTTGTGGCAGGCAGTAATGCACGTCTCCTTCAGACACTTAAACATTTTAAAATATGTGCCAAAGGGAAACTCTTCCAAAATAGTTTGATGCGGGCCATGGAGGTCTCTTGTGACTGTGAATTGAATGTGCTCTTAGAGCATCTTGCACCAGCATGTTCACCTGAAGCTTTACACTTGTGATACTTGCAGCAACACTTACTTTAATGCCAGATGCTAATGGTATAATATTAAGCATTCTGATTCTTGTTGCTGGGGGAGGCATAGCCATAGCCATGAGAGTTTGTTGGTCTTGTATGCTAAGATAAGCGTTTGCATCAAAGTCAGATTAAAAAACTTTAAAATGTAGAATGGATTACTAAATTACATGAACAACTGAATTCTTTTGGATTCATTTGCCAACTTTCAACTTTACCGAAAGTGTTAGTTCAATTAAAAACTTTTTTTTTTTCTTTTGCTGAAAAATCTACCTATATTATACTTGGACCTTGCGTGCCACTTTGCTTTTGTTCCAAATTAAAAAGATTTCATACATTTTGTTCTCATTTGTTTACTTTCAATAGCTTTAGTGTCTAAAATGCACCCGACTGTCAGCCCAGAGGCGTCCTTGATCAGTGCTGCAGTGAAACAGCTCATTGATGTGTTCATTGATTGAATTACCTTTGATATTCACTGAAAAATGTTCCTGTAATCATTTGGAACAATGCTTTTGTGATTCACTGCAAGACTCACCCAGAGAGTTACAAAATATAAAATGTGTAGTTTAGGTAAAACTGTTTTGATGTTTCATTTATGTGGGGCTATGAATATTTAAAAGTTTTTTTTTTAAATCAGGATATCCATGTTGTAATCCAGTATATATATGAGCGATGAAAGGAGTGCACAAAATCAGGGAAAAATGAAACTTGAGGAAATGTGCCATAATTACAGATCACAGAATTAGAAAAGGAAATTTCCCTCTTTCATTTATTAGTCAGCTGTTTTTTTCTGGTAAAAAGAAAATCCTCAGAGATGCCACAGGATGCCAAACACCATTACAACGAATTGTTGCATCCCTACTGCACATGTTACATGTGTTGTGCTAAATTTAATATATTTACTATTGCTTTATTGCATTACACCAGGCTTAGTGTAAGCCAACTGAAAGGTTTTTTTTATTGTTACTTGCTCATTAGCACATTTAAATAAGGATTTTTCTGAATGTTTTGTTTTTGTTGTTTCTTGTAAAACACAAACAAAACAAAGCTGTGACCTAAAAACCAAGATTTGACCTGAATTGCGGGGAAAGTAAATTGTTGCATCTCTTCACACTATAATGGGGGCTAAAGAATGCAAGACAGTCAAAGTTTTATAATAGAAAGTATTGACTCTCTATTTCTAGCACTTTTTTTTATTTGTTTCCTTTTAGTATAAACTGAAAGAACAATTTAACAGTATTTTTATTGAATGCTCACTTTGGCCCTTGGTAGAATTAGCTTCTTCCACTCAACTTTTATTTTTTATTACATGGCGGACTGGAAAGGAACTTTCAGCGCGTGAGACGATGATAGACACAACGCCCTCACTTGTTCTTTGTCAGAGCTAATTTTATGATAAAAGGAAATGTAGGATGCCGGAGTGATGAAATAAAGCTCGTTCATAAAACCTTTGTGTTATATAAAACGCTCCAGATGCACTTCTCGGAAGTCAGCTTCTCCCTCAGTTTGATCTCTGAAACCCATATTTGAAAGCACAGTCAAGAGTTTGCAAAGAGACCCTTTAGCCAACTGAATTCATTACAAAACACCCCACCGTAAAACCTCTTAAGGTGTAGTGTGTCATTTTCCCGGGGTGCAACTATAATTTACTTTGGTTCTGCAATAATAAGACTGAGTCACTTTAGAGATGACAATTATGTGTTGAATTGAGCATTTTAATAACCCTTAAAGGAAAATAAACTGTTGTAGTCCACTATTGACCAAAACTAAAAGCAAAAATGAGAAATTACAAGACGAAAGAGGAGTGAAGCATATCAGGTATTTCACCCTCAAGGAGTTTCCTTACTTGGTGAAGAAAGGGTTTGTAAAAGTTAATTGCATTGGACAGAAAAATCTTCCTACTGCAGCATATTAAGCCTCTGACTGAAGATATACTGTTGTGCTGCTTTATTATAATATCACTCAGGCTGTGCTTTGTTGCCAATTAAGTTCAGCAACTTTTATAATACTAATCTTCCTTCAGAGAGAGCCAGTTGTCTTTCTCTCTTTATTTTGTTTGCTTCAAGGCTAACTTTAATGTTGCTGTCCAACGGAAGGCTTTAAAGAAAGCTGTCCACTCCACCTCAGCCTTAGAAAAGATAGGCAGCATCTTCCTGCAAATACTGAAGCACCACAGATTCAAAAGAAGGAGAGTTAGCTCTCTTCCCTCTATAAATAGCTCCATTGTCATATTTTCATTGCAGCGTGTTGTCCGGGTAAAAATCCATTTGTGGTCCAAAACTAGTTTCACCTCGTCTCAAAGGATGAAAATACAGAAATCGTGGAGGAAAACTTGCTGATAACAGTTACGGTTATCTTCTAGGATCAACACAACTCCCTTATGAAAACATTTCAAGGGTTCTTTAATGCTTGCAGCAAGATGTTGCAGATATTTTTTCAAGTTTGTTGAGTGCAGTTATATAGGTTGTCATCTGGGCAGCAGCCTCACAGCTGGTGACTCCAAGAAGCTAAACAAGTTGATATATATATATATATATATATATATATATATATATATATATATATATATATATATATATATATATATATATATATATATATATATATAAGCTGTGCATGAAAAGAGTCTGTAAACAGATTTTAGAAAGAAAAATGCTGCAAAAGGGGGGAGCACAATGGACAATACTGCACAGGCTCTGCAAAGTATAATCATAAAATGATATTTTAATCTTAATTAGAGATCACAGAATTATAAAAGGAAATTTTCCTCTTTCATTTATTAGTCAGCTGTTTTTCTGGTCAAAAAAACCCCTCAGAGATGCCACAGGATGCCAAACACCATTACAACGAATTGTTGCATCCCTACTACACACGTTACATGTGTTGTGCTAAATTGAATATATTTACTATTGCTTTATTGCATTACACCAGGCTTAGTGTAAGCCAACTGAAAGGTTTTTCTTCATTGTTACTTGCTCATTAGCACATTTAAATAAGGATTTTTCTGAATGTTTTGTTTTTTGTTGTTTCATGTAAAACACACAGCTGGTGACTCCAATATATATATTAAAAAAGGCTGTGTTTGGAAAGAGTCTTGAAACAGATTTTAGAAAGAAAAATGCTGCAAAAGGGGGAAACGCAATGGACAATACCACACAGGCTCTGCAAAGTATAATCATAAAATAATAATTTCTTTAGTCAATTGCTATTTCAGCTTGAATGCAGTAATGCAGCTTTTGCAAACAAACGGTACCTTTCTGCTGTTTTCACTTTAATGGGGTTTGCCTTTTGGGAATGACTTACCATTGAAATGCCATAATTTCCCTTAGGGGATAAATACATTTTAGCTGCTTGGCAATCAGAGAAAACTTGAGGCCTACCTTTGTTTGACAGTTTACAGAAGCAAAAGCAGCTAAGTAAACTATCTTTTCAACACTCCTGGGGTATGGTTATATAAACCCCTTTTGTGCTTTGAGCTCAACTTTATTTCTTTCAAATCAATGCAACAAACTGGACAGGTAAGAATTGAAATGGGCAAAAGAGCTGCAGATATTTTAACAGCATATCTCAACAGAAGGGGGAGAGAAAAAGTGAAGAATAAAAACAACAGATTAGAAAAGGAATCAAAAGAAGGAAGAAAATGACAGTCAGGGATGGAGGTATATTGAAGGTGGAATCTGTAAGCGGAAAAAAAGGGAATGAAGTTGCAATTCTAGATGACCAGTTACCAAAGATGACAGTGAAAAATGCAGTGTGACTTGGTTTTCAAGAGCAAGAACTCCAGTTCCTATGCCCAGGGGTTTAAACCCCCCAGGTCTTGACTTTTGTCATAGTTAGAAGCAAGAGTCAAGGGGATTCTCTCAGCGCGTGGGCAGAAAGTCTCCAAATCCGGGTGTCCTCTGCCTCTGGGATACATCTATCCCCTTCCTCTGACCCCACCAGCTGCCGGCTAGTCCCACTTAAGAGGACGAAGCAAAACAGGGGTTATTGACTTACCTGAGTCTTTCCACGGCCAGACATAAGACCATACATACTCATATCCATGAACCAACCAATATAACAGATCTAATTGCTGTGATGTGGATTCAGACCCCTTTTTTGATTAACAGTGTTGCCTTTACTCCTCTGTACCACAGGCTTAACAGAGGCTTAAGACACTCATCTGAAGGATCCTCTAGTGCTGGTCTCTAAATCATTAGTAACAGTGACCTGTTAATTGTGTTTTCTAACAGAAAGTAGATGCTGAATTCAATTTGTCAATGCCTGCGGCCTTGATGGATAATGGCTAATGCCTGCCCTGAATGTGCTGGTGTGAGGTGAAGAGGTCTATATAGCAGTTTGAATCTATAAAAAATGTAATTACTAAGAAAGAAATATTGGCTGCCTCGCACAGGGACACAGCATTGGTGGACACGGTTCTCTTTCCATTGTGCCTTGAGTCTCGTGTGAATACGGCTTTTATAGGGGACATGGTAATTTAAACGATCAACTCTGTATGTTCAACATACATTATTTCATAGCCTTTCCTAAGAAAAAGCAGCCTGGGTCTCTAAGTAGTAGTAAGTATTCGCAGTTGTGCCGTTTAATGAGCTGAGCCAAGTTTCACTGCAAAAGGAGGAAAGAGCCCCCATTGAGGCTTCGTGCCCGTTCTCTGCAGCTCATTGTTAGAGGAGATTGTATCTTTACAGGAAATGATGAGAATACAAGACAATTGTGTGGAGTGAGTTACACTACATTTTTATTAATGTCAGCATTTCAAAGGTCCCGTTTATGCAGCTATGTTATTCTAGGGCTGTAAGTTGGGTCCTAAAGCCGAGGGAAGGCACACAAAAAAAAGCGTGCAGTCCATAAGAATGCTGTGCACATCATGTTAGACTCCGGCTGGGAAACGGGTAATGGAGAGAGCAAGAGGGAAAACAGGAGGTGAGGCTGAGGAGCAGATAAATGATGAGGACAGAGAGAAATTTAAGGGAGAAGGACAGGAAACCAAAGTATCTGAGGAAGAAGGAGAGAATCTTGGATGGGTGGGGGTGGGTTTTGGTTGTAAAGGTATTCCTGGGTGAAACCATCATTACTATGAGCAATGGTAGCAGTCACTGGCTATTACCTTACCCATCCAGAGTCATAAGCAGAACATTTTTCCAGCAGGCCAGAGTGTTGGAGAGGACGGCCTCGGGAAGGTGAGTGGGCTCCTGCATGCTGAATACGTCCTCTGCTGCTTCCTTTCCTTTATTTGAAGCACTCACAGGTGGCTTCTTCATCTTCAGATGAAGGGTCTTATCAATAACCTCTGGACAAGATCAATAGGGTCCTTCAGGTATATTTCTTGTGTTTTCCAACCCCCCCGACTCCCTTGTAATCTTTAGCCTAAAATGTGAAAAGTATGAGTGAAATTTGATGATTTGATGACTGTTGATCCTCGTAAATCTGCCTGATGGCTTTCGGGGATGCGAGCTGAACCGCCCATTCACCATGTGGCTGGTGTAGAATGTGACACGCAGCTGAAATAAGGGCGGAATAGAAAGGTTTAAATTAGCCTTTTATGGCTTGGTGAGCTCTCCAGCTCTCTGTCAAAGGTGAGAGTGAGTGACACACCATTATGCTCACTGAATACTATCATGATGTTGGTCATTATAAGTCACTTCCCGCAGAAAAAGGTTCACAGAAGCACAGAAGGAATGAACATTGTGGAACTCAAGTACAGGGCCTGTCTGCCTGATGAAACAGCCTGTATATGAATGAGTTCTCCAAACAGCAAACATTGAAGTTTGCTCTCAAAAGGACATTTAGATTGTTTACTGCCTTCTTTTCAAGTTTTTCTGCCTAGCCTTGCAATAATAATTACTCTTAGCATAAATGTTAGATATTCATCTTAAGTGTAGACTAGAATCAAGGGCATTTTGTTTAATATTAACATAACATTCCCATAGCTAAACCAGACTTAAAAAATTTCAGCCCATATCCTCATGCTGCATTTGCCCACCACGCCATGCTGAAATGGAATTGTGACTTGAAACATTATTCAGAGCTAATCCAATATTCTATTTGTAAGGTCTGAAATTGAGTTTAAAATGTCAATAACACTTCAAAAGCTGAGCCGTAAGCTGCATTTATGCCTGTGTTCGGTTAAACACAATTTTAATACAAAAAAGGAAAGGAAAAAAGGAAAACGTGCATTGGTTGTATCACATTGCCTTATCTTTCTTTTGTGGAAATAAGCGGAGGACGTAGAAAGCGGGGTGGAGGGAAATCAATGCATTTTATCTTAATGGCATAAAAAGTGAATTCCCATATGCCATCCTCAGTTGCAGAGCAAATGCACAAAGGCACTTTAAGACGTGATTTAAAAGTTGTCTGATCTGGTGATCTTCAACTTTTTAGGCAGCATTTTTGTAAACATGTTGAGGTCAATCTAGAAGGTTCAATCATATGTTGTTAGCAGTTTTGCTAATGCAGGAATCAGCAGAACCCTGCAGACGCAGAGACACCAAAGCAGGCGTGGCATCTTTAACCTGCTGCAATAAAAAGCAGCATGTTTTATGTATCAAGCATTTAGGAGCCACGCGCTACAGCGAACCAAACAAAAATGCAAGATTAAAAACATGAAAGCAGCGGTGGCCCTTTTTCCTTTGGATGGACAAAAACATAAGCAAAGATTTGCAAAAGTGGCTTTATTTCTTACAGTTTGACAATTTAATTAACAAATGTCACTCTCCAAAACAATGGATATATCTTAACTTTACTGATGCTGCATGGAATGACTGAGTATTTTCTATCGGTTTCTCAAAACCATCCATCTTCTTCCTGTACAAGTGGGATTTTGGTACAAAGGCTTGTCTGTCCTAACTCTGCTGATCATGCTCAACAGTGTAGGGGCAAATGAAGTGGGTTGGAGAATTAATTACAACATAAAGTCCTGCGGCTAAAAAACATCTTTTTGCTTGGAAAAGAATTTTTTGTGACTTCAAAACTCAGTAATTTTTTTTACGTCTGCGACTCTTGCGGGGGGGTTAAGACCCCAAAAATGTTTCAGACTGTAGAAAGGATTCCCTTCATATTTCATAAAAAAAATAAAATAAAATAAAACTTTTAAAACGAATGAACCAGATGTGTTGGAGTTTAGTTATTTTTTTATTCTTTTTGATTAAACAGACAAAAACCCATTGTCAGATGATTGTGTTGAGATGTTTCTCCACATAACAGATGCTACATTAATGTTAAGCACTTAACGATGTAATGCCTCTGCCAAAAAAGGGCTTTTTTATGATTGCTCTGTACAGCTTGATCTGTTGGATCAGAGGAAACATCGTGTTTTTGCTTCAAAACATTTGTTTTTCTACTGGAATTTACAACAAGGGGAAAATTGTATGAAACAGAGATTTAAAATGATTACTTTTAGACTAAATAGTGGTCTTTAGGTAAATTACATGAGAACTAGGTAGCTTCCAAGAGTTATTATTATTCTTTGACTTATATCTCGACTCTTGTGCATTCTCCCTTCACAGTAATTTGAGCATAAAGAATAGTACAAGTAGAGCCAAGAGTAAAAAAAAAGAAGATAAAATATATTCTTTTTCCTTTGACCTTTATTTTGGGAAAGACATATTTTGTCGTCCTCTGTGCAATAATTGCTTTTTTCTTTTTTTTACTATTTCAAATAATTATTTGGGTAAAAGGAGGATCATGAACAAAATCCAAAGGTCAACACAACCAGATTTACAGGTTTTCATATTGGTTCTATTCTCAAAATGCAGTTGTAGTTTTCATTTTGCTATGATCATATTTATGACTGTCTTACAGCAAGGTCCCTGCTTCAGAGTTCCTGAACAAGGCTTGGGAAAGTAAAACAGAAAATGCTCTAGGTTACTCTTTTTTTTCCTCTTTTGACCTTCAAACGTAATGGGCAATGTTTGAGCAATATTTTTTCTGCAGGTGGGGTAATGGAAGTTACATGGCTGGATTTCTTCTGTTACCAGTGTCTTGTCTCCTTTTATGGCATCCAGATTCCAGCTCCCATTGTGCTTGCTGTGATTTGTTTCTGCTTAGCCAGAAGATGTGACCTTTACGCATTTGGCTGCCTTTGCATTTTGGCCAGTATAGCATTAGCTCCAGAGGTTTGTCTCCTCCACCTGTTGTGATAGTGACTTCTACAGCAGCTACTAAATGCGTCATTCTATTTCCATGACTTTTTTGTGGGTAAGTTTGAACTCATTTTTACTGTTTATCAGTATTACTCAATATTTGCTTTATGCAATATTTCAGGCTAAAGTTATTGTCAAACCCAAAGGTGATAGTTTAAATCATCGCAGTGGCTGTAAAGTCCCTGTTATTTTAGCATGCAGCTGCTAAAGAAGCACTTCTGTGGGTTATGATTTCAATATTTATCCAGTCTATGGCATATGCAGTTTCTTCCCTATAACAAGCTGTGCTCACAGCCTGCAGTTTGGGAAGCAGATGTGGTCGATACAGTGGCAGATATTGAAATGGCAGTTGTGGTTTAGGGCGAGGAGCTTCACTTGATTTCAAGAGCTCCTTCAGCCTGCGCAGGCTGTGGCTCATCAGATCTAAACCAAAGGAAATTTAAAGCCTCGACTTGTTATGAGTCGTAATTTTTGATCTTCTGTTTAGGTTAGCATCTGTCATCGTGTTTGGGCGATGTTTGCCTCAAAGACGCGGGGAAGATCTGAAAATTCGTTTACTCCTGAAAGTTCAAATATTCCCTTTTTCTCTTTTGGCAAATGGAAAACTGTTTTCCTTTCCGTTCTCTGCCTGTTGTACTGACAGAAGTACAACATTTGCACTACTGAAAACGCTTAGTAGCTTTTTAAAAACTGCTTTCAAAATAGAAGAAATAAAACTATTTCAGATGCACAAGTTTTTCATGAAAGAAATACATAGAGGCTACTGAAAAAACAGAAATGCAGCAGATACACATCTATTTTACCTGTAAGTACCTGCCAGAAAACATTTTATTGCCTTTGATTCTTTGTTTTGAATATCTTTTTGGAGCATGTTTAGGACTAGATGTATCTATTGATTGGATCCGCTGATACCTTGTTGTGGGAGTGGAGTCTTGTATCAACATGTTTCAGATTATCTCATTTGTAGCGGTGGACCTCCGAGCCATGCTCACAACACTCTCACTGTGTTTCTGTTCGGATCTGAATGCAAAGCTATTACACACTGGAGGGTTTGTCTCAATCACACCGAATGGCTATGAATTTTAAGAAGTGGACTCACGGGAGGGACTCAGTCAGTTGAGTTCTAATTTGTTTTATTTATTTTTTTCCAAACAACCCCGGAAACATATTGTTAGTTGGGGAGATGCCTCGTTTGTGGTTTCATCTCCCTGTTGTCTCCATAAATCCAACCGTGGCAGAAACACAAGGAAATGACCCGATCACGATCAAAGTTTCCATATAAAATAATGAATAAAAGCAAATTCAAGCAATCATCACTCAGTTTCTGATAAGCCAATAATTTAAAATTGAATGACATCCTTATTTGATCTACTTGAAAAACACACGAAACATTATCGCCACATGAAAGCATAAAACAATGTAAATGTATATTTTCAGTGATTGTTTTCCTATATTAGTGATGATGGTGTGATTACTGTTACCAATAGCCTTTTTTGAATGGATATCATGTAAAAAAAGGCAGTGAAAGGTTCCAGTAATAATATTCTGAATGTTGTTTTATTCGCTGTTGTTTCAGGTGGAGACATGGAGGACTTATCTCCCTATGAACCTATAGCCCCCAACCGCCAACCTGATGAGTTTGGTTTGGCTGCTATCTCTTCAGGTACAACGCTTACATTTATGCTCTAATACTGAGTTCAATTCAAATAGAAATGTGTGTATAGTCACCAGACAAATGACTCTGTTGGGTTAAAAGAAAAAGAATATTCCAGAAACTTGTGTTGGTCATGCTTTATTAAGCTTAGCCTCTGAGTTACTTGCGACCTCATTGTTTTATCCGTCTTGTGACATTTAACCAGTGTTTTGGTTCTAAGGTATACCAGGGGTTATAGTCTCAGTGCACAATCCCACATTTTTCCCAACTATTGATTTTTGCGTCAGTTTGATTTCTTCTTTGCTTTACTAATTAAGCAGTCTAGTAGATCTATTGCTTGCTGTTTAATCTTCTGGTTACAGTCGTCAAGGTAACACAAATCAATGCAGCCCTTAACGCTTCTAAAGCACAGCTACGCCAGCAAACACATTCGACTTGTAAATTGTATATCAGAAGTTAATGAACATAAGAATGAGACCTGTCCAGTGCCAGAGCATAATGAAATACAGAAATATTGATGTTTTTTTTTGTCTGGTTAACACCTATTTCTGAGGGGTTTCTTTTCTTGGTGGCCAAAAGCAATAAATAAACAGTTAAAATGACACCTTTCCTTTTTCCTTGGTTAATTTGTGCTTCAGGTTGATGCAAAAAAAACCCAAAAACATGCCTTTTGCACCACCTCAGAAAACTGTTAAAAGAAACATCCTTACTTGAATTTTCTATTACATTCCGTTGCATACATTATACATTCATACAGGCCTTTGCAGTGCATATGTTTGAGTACTGTAGTCCAATTAACTGGAGAAAGGAGAAATACCTTTGTGTAAATAATGAGTACATTATCATTTAGGACATAAAATACAACAAAAACCATTACTTTTTACTGCTGTCTTGTCACTCCCCAATACCTAATTGTTTTTTTTTTCTCCTTCAATCTTTCTTCGTAGTATATTATTTCTGAGAACAGAGTAATTAAATGTGGAGCAAAGGAACAAAAATAACAGGGAAACAGACAAGTAATTACACATTTTTGTTCTACCCATACTTCTCTCTTCAGCTGCCAAAACACTGAAGTTATCCATATGCCCCATCAATAAATGCTAAACTGAATAGAGACCAATGCAAAATCCAATATGTGGCTGGTTGAATAGGATAATGGTTGGTTTTCTCCAAGAAGAAAATATCAAAGCATAATTTCTGCATTTGATCTTTTTTTTGGAGAAGCAAAATATAGAACAGAAACTGACAGAGATTAGAAAAAGATAGTAAAATATGCACTCTTACTAACATTAAAAGTTAGAATGTGATAAATTGCTCCAAGTTAAATTCTAGAATATTTAAACAGTCTTTTATGTACCTTTTACATTTAAATCCATAAAAAACACAGTCTGTGACTTAAAAAAAATGGCAATTCATGTCACCAACAATGTTTTTTAACAAAGGTGATGTGACCAAGGCCGAGGTCAGTTTAGCTTTTTGCTGCATGATTAATTTAGCCTTCTTGGTCATGGCTTTTGTGGGGCTGTGCAACTCCCTCAGCAGTATTTTAGCACCTATAAGCCGTGTTTTTACTTCTCACTGTGACTGAAAGGCTGCATCTGACAGAAATGCCCCAAATAAAACCCTGAGTCCATGATAGATCAAAAAGAATATACTGGAGATATAAAGTGCAATGTGTTGAGAAAGTTGGGCATTTAAACTGGCAAATAAATGGATCAACTTGGACCACAGAGCTGGAATACTGGGTAGTAAGTTTTGCTTGCCATGCTGAGCTGCAGGAGAATTGGAAACACCCGTTTTATTTGGCTTATGAAGAAACCAGGCAGATAAAGGGTAAACAGCAGAGGGAAAAACATTGCTGATCTTGTTGGCAACAGATGGCAAACTCAAGGACACCACACCACGAGGATGTTTCTTCTTCCTGAACAAACAGTGGCTTGTGCAATTCTTAGTAAAAATGTGTTTCTTTAAACTTTAAAATTTCTAATAATTTGTGTGAACTTTCTTTTAAAAAACATTTAGTTACACATTTTTAGGGACTTTTTTTAGATATGTTGAAGACAAATGGTGCTGCCAAAGCTGAGAGGTTTAGCGTTGTGGAAAGGTTAAGCAAACATTGGGCACAGTTGCAACTTTAAATGTGTTTTTGCCTCACTCCCACCTTCACTTCTCCTCTACTGTTTTTCTATAAATACAAGCGATGAGATTTAAACAGCAGACTAAAGGAATCAACAACTGTCACTTTTATTGACACATTATACATTTACCGCCTAATTGCAGGAGTTAGTTTGACCTATTTCTGCCTCCATAGATTTGTGAAAAAAACAAAAAAACAGCAGTCTTGACCTCAGCTCCCTTGAACGCATGTGGGATCAGCATGAGTGGGCTGTTCATGCTAGACTGACCAATGCAACCACACAACAGTGTGTGAGCATGCTGCTGTCCAGCATGAGGAGGAGGTGCTGTTTATGGTTCTTCCACATGTCCTTGGGGCTCCTGTTTGTTTAATGACTTGTTTCTTGAGACTTGAATGATCCAGTGCACCAAATAACACCAAACACAGACTGCTAGAAGAATAAACTGTTTGAAACTGGAAGAAAATATTTATTTTTGAGTGTTATCTTAATGCAAACTTTACTGTTTTCCCACAAAGGCACGTTTCTTACACCAAAAAAATGAAAACAAATAGCTTTCAAACTAATTTACGGTCAAAAAGAAAATTACAATGACTAACCAAGATATGCTTCATTCACTACGTTTATATCAACATTTGTATAAAAACGTCTGAAAAAACACACATTGCTATTTTACATTGAACTAATATTAGTAACAACCAGTAATCATTGAAAGGTCAAAAAGCAAACAAAAAACAAAACAGGAAAACCTGATTTTGGTCTTTCTATTGTGCATCGGACAAAGGTGTGAGTTTGGCCGGGGGTGCCATGCCCTCAGGTGCGACTTATATGGGATTTTTAAAAATAAATTGCAAAAACCGCTGGAGGGCGGTGCAGGTGTGTGATAGTATTTGCAACTGAAAGCAATGCAGAAGAAGAAGCACTACTCAGGCTTATGGGCCCAGTAGAATTGTTCCAAAGTGACACAGAGGATGAGGATTTCAATGGATTTATTGATTTGAAGTGATATAAAGAGTTTAGCTGACTTTTTAGCATATTTTTATGATTTGGTTATCTTAATAATTGTTCATATGTTGGGCTGCTATACCAGATTCCTCCGATGTTTCATGAAGCTAAATAACCATCAATGTATAATTGTAGTGAAGTGTGCATACATTTAAAATTGTTACCTTTTCCGTTTTTGAAATTTTCAAGACAAAATTTCTGTTTGTGCTTCTGTATTTTGTTAAGTAAAGTTCACCCAAAAGTGTGAGATATATATACCGGTGGTTTTTTCTTCTTCATAATGCATTTTTGGCCAGAGGCGAGTCACACTTTGGAGCGACTTATAGTCAGAAGTCGCATTACTCCGGTCCCATCAAAAAGGGCGTATACAGGCAGAGAACAAAAGACCAAGAACCAGTCTGTTAGGGTCCTATTATGTGGGAAAGTTTGACCCACTTAATGTTTACAAAAATGCTTCAACTCATTGAAATGTGTAGGCATAAACATGGTCATGATACCACACTGAAGTTATTGATGTTAGTTGCTCCCAGCAGCAAGTGTGAGTATGAATGTGTCTCTCCGCTGCCCCATAGCACCCTCCAAGTTTCCTTGGGGAGGGCACTGAACTCCTACATTACTCCTGATGTTCTCATTAGTGTGATTACAAATACAGAAGCTTTCCCCGGTTTCAGCTCTGCTCTAAGATCAGGACGGGTGTGAGATTGATCCATTTGTCATTTTAGGACACCAAATGAATGCACATAACGTACAGGACACGCTGACTGTAAATGAACACAGTCTGTTGTGCCGTGTTCCCTTAACCTAACGTTCAGCTAATGAACTTATTTGGAGCAAAGAGCAGAATCCTGCAGTCAGGCGTCCCCCCCTGGAATTAAGTTAAACTCTCTGCAGTAAGCCTCTCACTTCTCTGCTCTGTGTCCTCCAGCCAATTAAGTCCTGAAAAGTGCACGTACAGCTGAGGAAAAAGGAGCAGAGCACCAACCCTTCTACTGCTCAAGTGTTTGACATTTGCACACCATCCTCATAACAATTACCATTACTTATGCAAACACTATGGTCTTTTCTTCCATGTTTACAGTAGGGTCTTAGTTCCTCTGGGTTCTTAGTGTATGTCTCTCCATGTAGGGTGTTTGTTTGAGCCTGAGATTTTGTGTATCCTTACAAGGCCACTTATGTGGATTTATATTTCTTTGTCTGTGTGCTCTCCCATCGGGTTGATTTTTGTCTTATTTTACACAAGTGTATCCCTTGCTTTGCACTTTTTCCTGTGGATTTGTTTCAAATCCACTAAGCATTTTTAATTTAGTTTCAATTAAACAGCAGAACATCTCTATTGTCTCGGATTTTTAGCACATTAATAAAGTCTCTACTTGCATGAAAAAAGCAGATTATAATGCAAAATGAAACCAACAGTGGTAAAATCCACATCTTGTTGAGCTGCTTGAAAACATGCCAGTATGCATGTGACATAGGACATCTGGAGATACAGAAAATGTCATTTTACAGACGTTCGAAGAATCCAAAATTTTGATTAAAACTGTTTTGAAGACACATTTCTATAGTTTTTAAACACATTTGTTCTTATTGCATTTGACAGAATATCAATTTTTTACTAATTATAATGTCCACTCAACCTCTGTTTCCTCCGATAGATGTATGTTCTGAAATGAAACTAACAGAAAAAAATGTAAAAAGTTCGCTGGACTTTTCTTTTGTGAAATGTAGACATAAATCTAACTTGACACATCTCAGTTGGATTCTGTTGGAATTCACCAAACCATTTTCCTTCTCCCTTCAGAAATCTATTGTGACACAGCGGGCATGGCCGATGATCCCTTTGACACTGAAAAGCTTGACATGCTCTTTAAAAGCATTCCATGACAATCTTTCATTCTCACCCAGGGCCAAACTCAACTCACTCTTTGGCACCTTTCCTAATTACTGAAAACACTCTATAGGACTGTTGTGAACTCCCCACTGCAGTCCTTCAAGTGTGCGATGATATTTGAAATGCAGTATTAGGTTGGTGGAAAGCAATTACATGAAAAGAAAGGTCTCTCATTCTGAAGAAACAAAAAAAGTACACACATTTTCATACCCTGTGATTTCTCACACCCCCTTTCATCCCGTCTCTTTTTGTCGTGTCTATATTTGCTCTCAATGGATAAAGTTTGCTTCACTGTATTTGTCAAGTGCACCTTTCTGCTACTTTTTCCCTTGATTCCATTCATTTCTTTTCCTTCGCTGAAATTCTCTTTTTTTTTAAATCTATAGAAGAAAGCAGGTTGTTTTTTAGTTTTATTAGACTTAGTCCAGCACTTGTTGCATGCAGAGGCCTATTTAAAGTCAAACAGCCAATTGCAAGAAACAATGTATTAAAGTTCCAAAGTCAAACAGTCATAACATCTGAACACATTCTGTAAAAAGAAAAATCCCCTGTTAATTCAAAGTTTAAGGTCCCAAATCTCATTAGTTACAATTCTGCACACTATGATTTCAGGAGACTTAGTAAAACAAGACACTTATTAACAAAACAAAGACAGCATCCTATTGCATCATGCTTACGTGTTCCTTTTCAAAATTATTTTCTGAGGAGCAAATTGGAAACACATTATCTTGTGCCACAACACACAAAAAATGAATTTTATGTTTTCTGAGCATGTTGTAGTTTCCAGTAAGACCAGACTTTGTCAATCCTATATATTTCTTTACTCAAAAGTTGTTTATTTTTTATCTATCTATCTTTTAAACCTGTCCAATCCCTCCCAGGCCCATAGGGTTGCTGGAGCCTATCCCAGCCACCATTGGATGAAGGCAGCATACACCCTGGATAGGTCTATGATAAAATATACATTAAAATATACATATTTATTTTAAACATGTTTTTATTTGCACTTAAATTTGCATTTCAAACCCAGAAAATGTGTTTGGCCATCCCAAGAAAGATAACTATTTAGTTTACTAGTTGAGTGAGCAACTATCACCTTAGTGTTAAGGGCTATGTTACTGATTTAGGTATAAAGTTACAGTCCTAGTGGTTATGCAGCAAAGTCAATAGCATTCAGAGTCAAGCTAAAGATTTAGATTTTTGACTTAACCCTTTAGTCTCAGCTTCGATATGGAGTGCCAAATAAAGAGGCACTTCTGGAAACTTAGGATGTGACATTAAACCCATCCACCATTGACAGGATGGACATTCCTGCACTAGACTGGTACACTGAAACAGCAAAAGTATGGGACCTGAAAGACTAAATCTATTATGTGAATCATTGGAACCTACTCCACTCTCTTGTGGTTTTAAATTTCCACTCTGATCATTTTTTGATCTATTGTAAAAGCGTTCCTTTTAATTATGATTATGCGGTTTGTTGCCAAAATCAACAAACCTGTGCAATTTTCAGTTTCTGAAGAACAGCAGGAGTTGTTTAGAAATTCACCTCTGAGTTGTGGGCGGGACTTTTCGCATGGAGTAAGCCTGCTCTCATTTCTCATCATCCCACCCTCAACCTAACATTAGTGGTGCAAAGAAAACAACCAGATGCGAGGAAATAAAGATGTACATAGATCTAGCCGTCTACAAGTGGATACATTGGAGAGAAGAAAAGCTGGGATCTTGTGGCCTGCCAATAGTAGAACCTTCGTCACTGATACAGGATTTTTCGTCTCCTCCTGATTCAAAACGATTGGAATAAAGAAATACTCAGAAACACAATTTTAAGCTTAATTTCTTGTCCTTTATCATGAGCAAAATCCCACAAGAGCATATTAACAAAACACCAAAAACACAATTTTCATTGAAGTTGGTTTTTAATAAAGAGGAGATGACATTAATTCAGTTTGTTATATTAATTATCATCGTTTCTCTGAAATCATTTAAATTTTTTTGTGTGCTTTGACATTTTTGGAGCATGTAAAAAACTGTATGTTATGTTTACCTGAAAGCATAAAAATAAAGCTGATTGATTGATAAGAGTAACTGAAGTAAAAAAAATCTATATCTGTCTGTATAGAAATGAAGAGTTTGGACACTTTTGTCCATCTGCCCTTTCATTCTGCCTCTAAGCAATCATTTGGTACAAAAGGCAGCAAAACTGGCTGATGGATATTTGTGGACTATTGTGACGCTGAGAGCACCCAATTGTATTGTTGATGGGTCTGGCTTATTATTCGGAGCAAGAGTTGTGTATCTTTCCTAAATTAGGCGTAATTGAACACTCTCCAGCATGTCTATGCAAGTGGACGTTTAGTCTGTTTGCCTAAGTCCTCTTCTTTCATTCATCGTTCATCATCAGTTTCTAGAATAAACTGCTCAGACCATCTTTCCCTCTTAAAGCTCTTTCAATTTGTAAATGTCTCACGTCATTAACCTTTATCCACATATTTCTGCAGGATAGATTTGCTGAAAACCTGTTTGGTAAGACATTTGGTAAATCAATTGTAGCCACAGAAAACTATACCAAACATTTCCCCTCCAAGCGTAGACTCTTTGCTTCTCTCCTCTCATCCTCCTGTCCTTGCTATCATCCTGTTTGTGTGTAAGCATTTCAGAGCCATCAAGTGGGCTTTATGTCTTATGTTCCCCCAGGATATCTTTTTGGGTTGAACACCAAATTCAATCTCAGCTTCCCAATCAAAGGTAGTAAAAACAAGACCATTGCTGCAGCCTCAAAGGCAGCTACAGACCAGCTTGGTCAGATAAATCGCAGAAGCTCATCCTTCCTCTATTCTCTTTTCATCCCAGACCCCACCAGTGGCCCACATTAGAGCCTGCAGATGGCCAGGAGAGATTTAGAAGCTGCAATCCATCAATGTAATGTAGCCTGAACCCCTGGACAATCGCCCTGCTAACATGGACTCTAGCTGGACTGCACTGCCCCCTTTCTGGGGCCACTCTGATCACGCCCCACTTAAACAAAACTTTGGCCCAGCTTTATGACCACAGCCAAAGTTAGCTCACACAATAAGCCTTTATCACCTCTATGGGTTCTTGAGGCCCCAAAAGTAATTCAGGTGTGCATTTATTTTTCTATCTTTTCTCTGCTAAACATCTGCTGCAGAGATTCCTCTAACTACTTAGAGTTCAGAGGAGATGCTAATTTCTCAAGATGATTCAGTAATGTCTAATGAAAGCGTACTTAACATTTTTTTAGATATTAAAACAATTAATTTTATATTTTTACTGTACTTTGAATTATTCTTGAACTTATAGTACTTTTTAAACTATTTGTTTATTTACCCCCCCCCCCCGTCCTCCCGTGCTCCCTTAATGAAGTTGGTATTTTCTGTCTGAGGAACTCTTGACATATTTTTGATATTTCAAAGGCTTTGACTTTTGCTTTATCAGGTGTAATCTAAAACCACAAATCATTCATTTGAGTGCTTCTCTTATTTTTCACCTCTGTTAGGATTGGACATGCTCTCAGCCCTGTTTCAGAATTAATGACATGCAAGGCAGTACTTGGAAGCAATACAGCAGACCCTTAAAAAAAAGATTTTCGTCCTGCTTTCTGATAGACACAGAAGGAGATTGTTTCTGTTGAATAAGAGATGAATCTCTCTAAGTGTCACCATGCAGCCACGACCTCTGAAATATCATTATCTACAGGGTAGGGAGGTTAACTTCTCTAATATAGCCTGAATACTGGACAGGGATTCCACCAGCAAACACAAACCTGCCTTGTTACCAGTAGATTTTTAGAGAAATAGGTCTCCCTTTTCATTTCTGTTTTGCAATCATAGCTTTTCAAGTGTTGCAAAACACTCAAACATTTTTTCTACCGCAACCTGTCCATCACAACTATGGGACTAAATCAGAATATTTCAGTTTGTGGCTCCCCATGAAGAAAAGAGCAGAACTCGGGTTCATGCTGCAATGAATGTGTCACACTGCAGAAAAATGTCTTTATAAAATAGTTTTATGGCAATTTTAATTGCTTTGAACATATTCAGAAATTAAAGAAAATGTCTTATTTGATTTATATGCAAATGTAAAAAAGAAAAATCCGACATATTCATGTTGCAATTTGGAAATAATCCAATCCTGTTATAATCAGGAGCGATCAAGTTAAATTGAACACACTTTAAGAAGGAAAAACATATTTGTCCATTAATGGGTATATACTGTTTGAAACATATGAAGAATACATGCATACCTAAATGTGGTTAGTATAGGTTAAATTTTGTATCATTTTATTTCATCATTTTATTCATATTGGAATGAAAGTCTTAATCAGATTGAATCAATTATGCAAGTTCACTAAAAGGGAAAAGCAGAGCCCTTTGAAAATATTTCTTTTCTTTAAAAATATTTGCTGTTGCTTTAAAGTTAACGACAGTATGCAATCAGAAAAAGAAAAAAAACACTTGTTCTAACACATCTTAAATACCCTCTTTTCAACCCTCTTTGAAATAAAATGTCTAAATACCATTAATTAGTCAAATTATTTCAATTAGTATGCTTTTTGTCATTAGAATTTTCCTGTTTATTAGTTTACATCATAAAGAAATGTGATTTTATTTGTAAACTGGTGACAAGTTCATGATTGCTTGGAAAATCTGCTTTCAAATAAGTCATAGCTTTTGCATTCTTATGCTTAGTTCCAGCTCGCGTCTTTCTAGCACACTGTCAAGGCCTGTTGAAAAATTGCCACTTAATCAATGTTTACTTCAACATAAAACCCTTTTTATTAATACCTGTGTTTCCTTTAAAGTTTGTTCTTTTCTTCTGTAAATATACCAAAGAAGCTTTAAGCAGCTTTGAATTTTTATGTATGAAATTTCTTTCATGTTTGCTCTCATTGAAGTCACACTGTTCTTCCTTTTCTTCCCTATTTGTATACACATTACTAGGGATGCTCACTGTGGCCCCCAAAGGCTTCCACTGCCCAGACACTGAGAAAAACTGCAACCCTTGCCTAGTTGCCACCAAAGCATGCAACCTCAACGGCATTTGCAAGAGGCAGCGGTCCACATACATTACAACCTGCAGCAAGCTGGACACTAACAAGGGCGAGTCCTGCAACAGAAAGCGCTGTCACAAAGCACTGCGGGCGTTCCTGGACCGCGTTCCTCCTGAGCTCAGCCATGGACTGCTCTTCTGCCCCTGTCAAACTGAGGGATGTGCTGAAAGACGAAGGCAAACAATAGTACCTGAATGCTCCTATACAGATAAGGAGAAGCCCAACTGTTTGGAGCTGCGGACGACCTGTCGCCAGGACTATCTTTGCAGGTAAACAGCCAAAGAAAGCTAACATGTCTGTGTGCTTTTGCATCTTGTGTGAGAAAAAGTTTCAGCATTTTAAGACAAGTTACAGACAATCTGAGTGATTTTTATTACTACATCCATGGAAAATGAAAAAACGAATGTCCAAGTGTTCCATTTTTATTGCAATTTCCTCCCTTCTAAGCCATCCCAAAGTTTATATTTATCTGTTGCAATGTTGCCAGCAAAGTAATTACTCTTTCAGGAAAGCCATAGCTATTAGATGCAGGATGAAGATGTGAAGCTAAGTTGAAGGGACAAAGCTCAATTAAGCTGAACAAAACATTAGTGGATCACTTTGGCTGCATGAGGCCTCTGCTGGTTCCAGGCAGCCAGGTTCACTTCACGTCTATCCAGCCGTAACATGTTCCCTCGCATTAATGCTGCTGAGAGCAGGTGAAAGACTGTGGCCCAAACAGCTGTCAGGATCTTTTTAACCCTCAGAGCCTGGTCCTGTGTTGCGCTATCGAGTGGCTTCACATCCACACAACCGAAAGAGGTATACTTTACAGCCATTAGTCCAACAGCATAAAGATGTGAGGCATTTGAATAATTACAAGCATTTAAAAGCTCATTTCTGAGCCTAATGGGGTTCAACAATGCGTTAGACACTTGAAAGCTAACTGCTAAAAATAAAACTCATAATGTTAGACTTTAAAGAAAAGGAAGAACATTTGGACACTTTTTCATTTTCTCATGTAACAGATGATTAAGCTCCTGAAACAATTCAGCGACAGGACTTGAGAGCATTTGTGGGCGCAGTAGACTAAGTAGCTGTAAATGGATTGCACTGAACTGCACTTTCCTGCTCTTCATAAAACACTTTTAAAGTATTTATTTGACATAAAATTAAATAAATGACATAAAAGGCAATCAATCAATAGTCTAATATATTAATATTGTAATTAACAGACAGATAGACAGTTTTAAATATATATAGATCGATGTGCAATCCTAGCATTCTGCTTACTCCATTAGTCTTACGGGCAAAAATTACCCACCCACCAAATCCCCAAAATAATTCCATTGAACTTTGACTCTAATATAATTTGTGCATGCTGAAACAACTTGTTACTTATAAATTTAACTCAATTTAATTCATTTTCATCATATTTCTTGTCGCACAATACAAAATGCATTACACAGTAAAGCTGCATTATTCCTTTTAAATAAAAGCAATTACTTCTGAATTAATTGTACTGACGTGAAAAAAATCTGTCAACAAGTTTCTCAACAGTTAACTGTTTAATTATTTTAAAAAAATGTGTGTGTGTGTGTGTGTAGTTATGAGTGTGTAGGTATGTGTGTGTTTGTAGATGTGTGATTGTGTATCTGGGGATTAAAGAGAGTTTGTATGTGGCCTTTGAACGTTTTTCTGGTGTTTAATTGCTTTTATAATTCCTGGGTCAAAGTGACCCATAAGACAATCTTTGTACCATTGTGATGTGCAGCCCACATGTAATCATTAACAAAAACAAAGTATCGTGTTTCCTAATTAACTAAATAAGATTTATCTCCGCCTTTATCAGACGCTCAAAGCGCTTACAATGTGTATCCATTATTTATTCACTCCTCATTCATTCTTGGTGATGGTAGCTACTGTTGTAGCCTCAGCTGCCCTGGGGCAGACTGACAGAGGCGTGGCTGCCAGTACGCACCTACGGCCCCTCTGACCATCACCGGGACATTCATGCACATTCACACTGGAAGCAGGCAGGGGGACTTGCCCAAGGACACGACAGTTGACTGGGGGAGCAGGAATCCAACCCCCAACTCTTCGATCATTGGCCGACCTTCCCAGCCGCCTGAGCCGCTGTCCCCTTAATAATGGATCCCCTCTAGGAAAAAACATACAATTTCAATTGGAAAAAGGATAGGTTAAGGTGTTTTTTTCTACAACCACACATGGTTATGGTTCACTTTTTACCTGTAAGACATCACAAGGGGTGGAGAAAATTTTAGCATGTATAATGATGCTGTTGTGTAGCTTGTTGTTATGGCTAATGCAGAATTTCAACGAGTGTTTCAGTGGCCCACAAGTCTGAGCATTGGTGTTGAAATTGTAAGTCCTCTAGACCAACACTAAATCCAACCCCCACACTGCTAAAAGAGTGAAACTCGATCAGCTTCCCTCAAATTTATGATTGTCTCGATAATTACCTACTTGCCTGCATTGTGTTATCTCTTTTCAGTTAGAGTTGCTTTCTCTGACCTTTCCACCCGCAGCTGTCTCTTTCCCACCTCCTCATTGAGAAAGATGAAATGGAATGTTAAAGCTCATTATCTAAGGCTGTGTAATGCCCCGCCGAGGTCAACAGCTCGATGAGTGTGCGCGCGGCGCTTCAACACTTCAACACGCTCGCCAATTTTGTCAATGTGCAGCGAACGTCAACACAGTTCAGTCACAATGAGGCATTTCACTGGTCAGTGCTGAGCTTTTTCTCATGTTTTTTAGCTATGGGGTGAGGTATAAACAAAACCGTACTTTAAAGATTAACATTTTAGCTTTTCACTTCAGCATGTTGTGCAAACAGACAGTGTAGTATTTTGAAGAACTTTAGTAATACAGACTCCAGGCAAGGAGTAAGGTCTACCAGTAGACTTAAAAGATTAGCAGTTCAACTTTTGAACAACATTAATTATATGGATATTTAAAAAGTTTGTCATCCTCAGCTGACAGGGTGATTGAAGATAAAAAATACATCACTTAACTTAAGGGTTATTCAGGGAAGCTCAAATGACCTAATACCTCAGATTACATCGGCAACAGCCAATATCTCCCCTTTTTGGCAGCATTAGCAAGTGTTTACTGCCATCTGATTAGATACCTACACACTCCCCGGGGTACTACAGTGAAAGTGGATTTCACTTTGCTACCTGTGCAACCTCTTCTCACTGCTTAGCAGCAGGACTGGCACATCGCAGGGTTTTTCTTTTGCTCCCAAGCTAAAAGAATGGTCTCCTGCATTTACAATTCATACATCTATTACAATATTGGTTCCCAAATGAAGACTCGTGTAGTAAAAAGTAACAAAAGACCTAAAACAGTTGTTTTTTCTTCTTTGTAGATTGAGTTGAATCTGCAAAAAACCCAAATAACATTTATAAGGCATGAATTTTTATAACCGAAATATCAACACATTGTAAAAAATAAGGAGGTAAATAGAAAGAGTCTGCAATAACAAGAACAGGGCTTTTTTCCCTCAGGATTTCTTTATGGCTCCGTAGAAAGATATAGAACTTGCTTTAACCTGATACATTTTAAACACCAATAAAAAAAGGGGGATGACAAGACAATTAAAGGACAGATATAGTTAAATAAAGACAGGTGCAGGACAGAAGGGTCAATCTGACCAGAAAAGCTGCTGCAGCAGGTTGGAGGTTAGGGGTTATCTGCTGCTTATCTCTGTGAGAAATGTGTAACTTTCTAAAACAAATGCTTCATAGAAAGTGATCACTAGTCAGAATGTTTATAAAAATAAAGCCTGGACTTTATTTTTTCCACTATGATCATCTTTTTATCTATTGTAAAAGTGTTCCCAGTGTTTTTTTTTAAATATGATTATGCCGTTTTAGCCACAAAAAAGGAGTTGTCATTTTTAAGGACATACTTTCTGCAGTGCGGCAGTAGTGTATTAGAAATGTGCTTCTCGGTGGTGGATGGGAATGTTGGTGTAGAGTAACTCCACCACCATTTCCCATCATTCATCTGTTTACATGCTCTCCCGCTACCTTACAGCCCCTAACAACCCCAACCTACCGGTGCAACAAAAACAGCAAGCAATATTGGAGCTCCAGCTGTACAAATCTGGGGCAGACTCCAGTTTGGAATAGGAAAACAAAGATGTACATGGATCTAGTCGTCTCCAAGTAGATGCATCGGAATGGTGCGCAGCAGAGAGCTTGAGGCTTGCCATAGTAACATCTACGTCACACTTATAAGCTTTCCCCAACGGCATTTTTTTGTCTGCTCTCGAATAACAATGATTTGAATAAAGAAATACTCAAGATTGCAATTTTAATCTTAATTTTCTTTATACATGTCCTCCATCGTGATAAAAATGCCACAAGAACATGTTACAAACACCAAAAACACCATTTTTATTGGAGTGGGTCTTTAAAGTTTTAGACATTTAGATGATAAGACGCAGCAGATTTTAGCATTAGTTGACAGTGGAAATTGTTTCAAATATAGTTCTATTTTGAGCATCCTGTGAGCTGGTTTGGCTTTGATTTTACCCTCACAAACTTTTTGCAACACTCCAGGTAGAGGCCAGAGCTCGGTTATGTAATTTGGCTTCGACATGGGTAACATATTGCATTAAAATATCTCAATCTTTCCTTACTCTGCCAAGACGATTACTGATTTACTCTAGAGATCTAGATGGACAATGAGCAAATAGAGAATTCTTTTTTTGTTTACCAAGTTTACAATCCATAGCTCTGCAGACAAAATGCTGAATTTATTTCTGTTTTCCTGTTTCGTTCTGTTTTTATCATGAAAATTCTTTCAGTGGATCCCAAGTCTATTCATTTGGGACTGCTGAGTCCAAAGAGGGACAATAGGCTATATTTGGAAGTGCTGTTTTGGGGTTGTGCATTATATGTGTGTGTGTGTGTGTGTTTGTGTGTTTGCATGCGAGTCAGTCCACAGGCTGCATGTCCAGGAACATTAAGTTGAATTTGTCTGCACGGTGCATTGATCCCCTGCAGGATCAATTCATCTTTGATTAATATGCCGTTCTTCCGAGCTTCATTTTGTGCTCGTTGATGGAGTTTTTGATGGCTTGTTTTAAAGTGGGCAGGCAATAGACGATCAAAAACTGCAGACCTGGCTTGGGATATGCACTATAACAAGCTACTTTTACTTACAGAAAACTCACAGGGTCTCTTCACTGCTCACACACAGACATGTAGACACACTGCTCTAAATCAACAGTCTGCTCTCCTGTATCTCACAGTTCAAGCCTCCACTGAAGGGGAACGATGTTGGGGAGCATGACTGGCCCAAAGGACATTACTCTATATAGCCTCCAAGATGACGCTGAAAGAAATCAGCATGCTGCTATACTTTTATCATCAATTTTTTTCTCACTTTTTTCCCCACTCACATATGCTTTCACACATACACTTTTATACGACTTCACTTGTGAGAACCCTTAAAGTATTCCCTGGCCTCCAATTCCAACACCTCCTCTTGCTCTCACACATCGTACTGTACGGGCACTGAAATACCGGACAGTTAATGAGCAACCAAGGCTCAAGCGAGGAGACTTCCATGAAAAATGGGAAAACTTGGAAAAAAGGAAATAGAAAGGGGGGCAAACAGGAGTTAAGTTTGTGTTTATTAAAATGCTCAAGTACAAATGTAAAGAAATATTAAAACTAGACCCGACTGCAGGAATAAATCATGGTGTGGCAAAACAGTTTTTTAGGGGCGCACAATTTTTCAATCGATACATATTTTACATGTAATCCAAAATAACATAATGCAGCATAGTGTAGTTTTCATATAGAAGTAAAGAACGTCAACAGGGGCTGAGGCGCACAGAAACGCTCAGACACAGAAGCACTGAGGTCAGATTGAACACTGAGATAAACATTAATGCGGAGAAAGTTAACTATCACATCTGGAAAGCACCAGGAGCAAAACAAAGTAGTCTGACCCTTCAGACTCAATAAGCAATGCAAAGTTTCACTACCTTTTGTAAAAGCAGCCGCCATTCATGGCATTTGTGAGACTTTCTTAAAACCCTGTGCTGTCACTCATTCCTAAATGTCCAAGCCACGTTTTTGCCAACGGAATGAGGATGGCCTTGGCTGTTGAGGCATAGTTAGATGATTTTCTACAAAGATATTTTTATAGTTCAAAGCTGCTGCAGCAACTTTCAAAACTCAAAATGAAACATAAACAAATGCAAAACTTCAACATTAATTGGGCACCACTTGTTTGATAAACACACTCTCAGTCACTCGTATTCTAAGGTATGTTTTGCTTTCTTGATTAATGGAATGTTATTAACCAAGTTTTTCTTTAACCTGTTTATAGCTTTTGAAATGAATAATCGTGATATCAGTCTAAGAGGTGAAAGGGGCCATAAAAAGTTGTAATGATTTATTCCAGTAAGTGATTTTAGCTATGAGGTTGATATAAAAACATGTATGAGTTTAAAAAAAAAGATATGTTCATATCCAAACAGAATGTGCTTTGTTCGTAAAAAAATAAAATAACTGAATGGTCCCATAAATCTTCACACCCTTTGTCATTTCCTTCCAACTGTGCTGTTTAGCACTCAACTCTTTTTTTTTTTTTTTCCTGCCAACTCTTCCCTGTTTTGCAGAGAGCTCTTAGCTGGTTTGGACCTGACCAGGAGAAATAATAGTTTTTCATTAGCAACAAAATGTTTTCATTATCATTCCTATATTAGAACACATGGTAAAAAAAACTAGATAAACATAGTTGCCAATAAACACCCTAAAAAAAGTCTTGTGGGTGTTTGTTCTGTATGAATGTTGGTGTCAGGTTAGGAAGACCACTGGGTGGTGTAGGCTGGGATGTTTGGAAAAGGGGGACTTAAGAAGACTCAGGTGCACAAGTGTTCCAGTGTACATAGTTTTTCAACTGCTTGTGGGTTTTTGTGGGGCTTGGTGTGTAACGAGGAGGAAAATGTTTGAATTGATATTTGAGCTCCTTTAAAACCATATCATTTTTCTGTTTTTTTTTTTTTTTTAAGATGATAAACTAATAAAGGAATTACGTATAATGGATTTTCCTCGCTTGATGAGTTGGAAAGAACATCAGATTCCTTTAGTGGTGTCATCGAAGGATAATTGACCACTATAATACTATAATACTACTGCCATAACTTGCATTTACAGTGTGCCTAGCTGTGTTTAAAGTCCCACTCCAATCATATTTTAATCTATTGTAGTAGCGTTCCCAGTGGTCTTTTAATTATGGTTATTTTCTACCAAAATCTGGAAAACCTGTGTCCTTTTCTGGGACATAGTCTCTGCAGAGTGGCAGGAGTTCATTAGAAAAATAATACCTCTCACACATTTTGTCATCCATCTGCTACCACGCTCTCCCGCTAGCTTACAGCCCCGCACACCCCCAGACTAACCCTACCGGTGCCACAAAATTAGCAAGCAATATCGGAGCTATCCAGCCGTACAGTTTTGAGGCAGATGCCAGCTCAGACGAGACAAACCTGTCTTAAGACAACGGATGAAATTTAGCTCCTGTGCCAACTCTGGCATATTTATGTTGAAGCAGCTGCTGAAACATTGTTTAATATGCACTGTCCTAATTCAAATAAATACATAAAAATTAGAGGAAAGACATACTTGGATCTAGTTGCATCGGAATGGAGGAGAGCAGGGAGCTTGTGGCCTACCATAGTAACATCTAAGTCACACGTACAAGATTTTTCCAACAGCATTTTTTCATCTCTTGTCTGCTCCCAATTCACAATGGTTTGAATTAAGAAATTTTATTTTTAAAGGAAATCTTAATTTTCTTTATACATGTCCTCCATCGTGAGAAAAATGCCACAAGAACATGTTAAAAACACAATTTTCTTTTGAGTGGATTTTTGAACACTGTTTATGATGCATATATTAAACAAAACAATAAAGCAATACAACGCGGTTATATGCAAAAATAAAATCGATTATAACCTTAGACAGAAAGTGCCAGTGCATTTTTAGTCATATCCAAATTACGATCTGTGTGGATTAGTTTATTTTATCTCTAAAAATGTCTGCTCACATATATATTAGAGTGGATGGTTCAGCGCCTTACCAGTCGTGTATTAGGCTGTAAATCAGTGAGTTCAAGCTTAAATCTGTGAAATAGGTTTTCCAAATTGGAAATGGTTGAGTATGAAATTAAATGCTGTTTTCTTTTAAGTTGTTTAAAAATCTTGAAGTGATCCTAAAGCTCACTGTGACCAGATGTTCTTTCAGTGTTTCATTGTGAATGGGAACATTACTCCCTAGTTGGCTTAGTATCTTTTTTTATAAAAGCCTTTATCAAGCAGAACACAGACTGTTTCCTTAAAGTCTGATATTTCTATAATTCACTTGGATCATCAAATTCGCTGCAAATGTAACTTTTAACATCTAATCTCGGAGTCCTGTCATTGCCTTTAATCCCAAAACTATTGAGTCATCTATGCTTTCAGATCACATGCTTTTTGAAGCCAAGAAGGCGCTACCTGACAGCTGTACTGATCTCACTTCAATTCTGTCTATTTTTGTAGAACTTGCCATAAAAGTTCAATGTGTTTCCCTGGAACACCCTACCAGTTTGTCCAACTCTGTCTCTAGCTGCTGTAACCCCTCTCCCCCATACCTCATTGAACTGTATTGCTCCTTGCCATCTTTCTTTAAATTGGTTGAAATGTTACCAGTTAATCCCAGATCTCTCTTTTTTTTAATCCCAAGTGTCAAGATGATTTAGCTGATTCTCTCAGATGTTTTCCAGTGACAAATATGAAGTTGTCAGTTTAGTTTTACAGCTGCATTTCCAGACTTTCGGAAGTGTTCTTATGTTTGTAGTTTGCATATAGAGAGCCTAAATACCGGTTCACAATCCAAGAAATGTCTCGTTTTGCATGCAGGAATGCAAAAACAACATTACATCATTTCTTTCTGGCAGCCCTGACTTTGCACGTCTAACATCTTGTTCTCAGTGTTCTTACTGGAATGCAGAATTCTGAAGAAGTCTATCTAATAAAACATAAATGATCTGAAATGTACAAATGTTAAAACGTGTGCAGAATAATAATTACATATTACAGCCTTAAGTGACTGTCTTGTTTGTTTATCTGCAACTTTTATTTTCTTGACAGTTACATAGGAACTTGTGTGTTTATGGATCACTGTTATTTACATCCGTGCTGTGGTAATTCCTAATTGTTAAGAATGATTGACAGTAAACTTTCTTAACTTACTAATGGGACTAAAACATTGTTAACAATACTATTAATTTATAAAATTTTTAAAACCCTGTATTTAACTTTGCTTTTTTTTGGATAAGAATCCAAATTCAAAAGATTGGGGGCAACTCCTTCAGGATATGTCTTTGAAACCATAAAAATGTAAAGATGAAATCAAACAAAGAAGGACAGAGCACGAGTATTGAGATTTCTAAGGTCCCTAACTATTTTCAGAAACATGTTAGTACTCTGAGGTCTGTTGGAGAAGGGTGCTGTTGGAGCAAAAATATCCAGGCTATAGTGGCCCCAAGCAAAAAGAGCAAAAAAAAAAAACAAAAATAATTAGCCTTGTTGTTGAAGTTAACCTAAAGTTTAGAACTCACTATGGAAATAAGAATATTGAATAAGAACACTAAACCCAGTGATCGTTACACACATTGTCTTTTATCTCAGGATTTTGTTTCTGCTACATGTATGAAATTTTGTTAGCCATGTGCAACAGCCCTGTTGTTTATGTCCTTTAGTGGGCGGTCACAAATATTCCAATTGAAAGAACTTGTCACCATACCAAAAGATAAAAGGTCTTTCAATTTCTGCTCTGTTCAATTACAAGTCGGTCTTCTTTAAACAGTGTTAAGCTCTGGTTTTGCCAGCAAAGCATGTGTCAGCTGATGACCTTTACTTCTTTCAGAATACACTTTGCTGCAGTGTTCGGCTTCAATCAGACATTTGTTTCAGGAGAGACATGGTTAACTTGCCAGCTACAAATGAAAACATTGAAATCGGGTGCAAGGAAAAATAGGAGAGAGAGTGAAAAAATAGAGAAAAAAGGGAGAGGAGATGAAAAGATTATTATTATTATGTGCAGATTAGCACACTATGCATGCTTTACATTTAACTAAAGAGGCAAAACGAGACCCGTGAAAACTGCAGTCATTACTGACAAGGCCTCATCATTTTTTGACAATCTCCTCTTCTAGTGGTCCTGCATGTATTATTAATGCAGGAGTTGTCCATAGGGCTTCAGCGTTATCTATGGAATGATTGATGAGTAGTTGTGAATGAGGAAGTATGGACCTCTCAAATTTTATCATTCTTCTCTTTAGTTTCCTTGGTACTTAGAGAGTCTCAGTGAAGGTTGCAGCTGCTGCAAACTTTCCATGTTTTAAATGGAAATGGAGCTGTTTTAAATGGCAAAAATGTTCTTTAATAACTTATGTCTGGTTTCCAAGCTGACGCTGAAAATCATTTAATTTCTAGAGAAATAATTTACTTTTGGTGTTGATCAGAAAATGATTAAGGAAAATAAACTTTATTAAAATAGACAGCAACAAGCTACTCAGGCTTTATCATGAAGCCCTTTCATGACTAACAGGTTGTTTCAAGATTCTTGAAATATGGGATGTCTCTATTTGTTTAAAAAAAGGAAAGGTGTAAAATTGTTGCTCCTTTTTCTTTTTTATGCATTTCAGGTCAGAAGGTTTTTATTTTTTTATTTTCTTATTCTCCACTGAGTTAGGAAAGAAAAAGCTGCGTCATGTGGCAAAGTCTTGTGTCTGTGGTGAATGTCATGTGTCCACGTTGCCCTTTAAAAGTATTGACAGGAAATCCCGATGAGGACAACGGCTTTGGGTAAGACAGAAAGGTACCTCTGACCAGGGCAACATGAGTTATCTCAAGGTTATCAGCAGAATGCAGAAACATTAACAAAGTTTAAGTTTCACTTAAAAGAAATAGTTCAACAACAAGTTCACTGATGCAGTAGAAACATTTAGAGTGTTTCAGATTTTTCCTTTTTTATAATGGTATGAGGGGTGTTGGTAGCAAGAGGAAAATAAACAAGAGGGTTTAAATTTCAGCTTTTCTGTCAATTTAACCCATTGTGACATCAGTACAACAGAAAAATATAAAACATGTCCTCTGTGGTCCACTTGCTTTGTGGTATATTCCACATAATTTCATTTTTAAGGAAAATTGGTCTGGTTCTTTTGGGTTAAGAGATTCTAAGTCAGATTTCACAGGGTTCTGTAAATGGATAGCGTCAGCTATCTTGTTCAATGGGTGTCTGTTTGGTTGGTTTTAAATCCCAAGCTCAATATTTGTTGTATCCTTGAACATGACAAGCAAATCAAATTTACCCAAATATGAGAAACTTGCAAGTTGGCTTCAATGAAAGTATTTGCTAAATGACTCTATGTTGCAATGAAGATTAATTTGAGTCCTATATTCCTTGTGACATTTATACCATTACCGTATTTTTCAGAGTAAAAGTCGCATTGGAGTATAGGTCGCAGGAGCCAAAAATTTCATAAGAAAGAAGAAAAAAAACATATATAACATATATTTTAGGAGAAAAGCGCAACTATTCTAAACAAATCCTCCAAGCCCAGCATATTTATCTTTATATTTATCTTGATATTTCTTTTTATTATTTATCTTTTTTGTCTTAAACCATTTTACACCTATTCTATACCTTGCTTGGTTTGCACAAGAGCATAAGACACCAAAGCCAAATTCCTTGTAAATGCACTGTGCTTGGCCAATAAAGCTGATTCTGATGGTGCTTTCACACCAAATGGGATTTATGCGTCAATTTTCCGTCCACCACCTCTGTTTCAACGAGCAAGAGATTTGCGTGTTTAGATACAGGTCAAATTTAATGCTCAAAGCTTGTCCGAAAATGCATTCATAAAGTACACTCCCGTTGCGTGTGGGAAAAGCTACCGTCAAGTTTTTAGCCTCATTGCTACATGGAGGCACTAACTGTATATCTTATTTACAACGCATGAAAGACACAGATGATGTTGAGAGATCAGGTTTATCTGTTATGAAGAGCTCTACTAAATCATCAAAATCTTGGTTCATGAGATCTTTCCATCCTTTCTTAAGGCGACCTTTACCTTGCAGTGCAGGAGCTGCATCTGAATGAGGGTGCTTTCAGCAGTAATTCTGTGTTTTTGCATTAGTTCGAGGAAAGAAAATTTAAAACCTAAAAATAATATTGTCTTGATGCAAATAAGAAAAATATCATAAAGCCCAGGAGGAGAACGACCTCCTGGGCTTGAGTGTTTGATGGGACTGTTTGACTGTTTTGGATGGTGCTTTTTCTTCTGCATTGCTGTCAATAGCAAATACTCATACAAACACCTACAGGGCTCTCCAGTGGTTGTTAGTGGGAAATAACCACTAAAAGGCAACCATTTGTTAGTGAACAATAGCAGGTACATTAGTCTATTTATGTTTGAAAAAATCAGATATAGGGCGCTTCTGAGTATAAGTCACACTCGTGGCCAAACTTAAAAAAAAAAAAAACACGAGTTATACTCCAAAAAATACAGTAAGTGTGATTCCAAAAGCAAATTGGCTTTTTTTCATTTTTTATGTCTCAATCCCACTGAAAAGTTAGCCAAAATTGTTAATATGGTCTATAGCGTTCAAAAATGTATTTAGTTGTTAGTTTTAAAAAAAAGTTTTATATTTGCTAAATGTTCTCCTATAAACAGAAAAACTTCCCTCACAGTGACACTGCCGTCAAGATGTCCATACATCCCATAATGGAAATACAGAGTTTCCATCCTCTTGCTATTTCTCACACATCCATCTGTGCTCTTTCTGATCGGAAGCAGAAGATTAACAAATGGAGAGGAGATGGTAGAAGAAAGAGGAGAGACAGCTTTTAAAAAAAAAAAACGTCTTTTGTTGTTCTCATTTGCTTCATGTACGGTAACCACATTTGAGTTGGAAGCCATTGTTTTCACGATCATTGCTATGCATGCTGTAGATAAGAGAGATTATGGCGCGTAAAACCTCTTTAGGCTAAATCCTAAGTGGGAGTGATAAGAGTCAGTGACCGCAGTTCCATATCAAACAAAAATTAACATCTGCAGAAGAGCTGAAGTGTAGCAAGAGCATGGAGGGGAAGCATCTAAACCAGAAATCACCTTCACTGAAGTGATTTTAACTGGAGTCCAATAACTGTTTCTCTTCCTGCCTCTCCTCATTTACGAGGGAATGCTTTCCAAGGCTGACACTCATCTGATTTAAGTCACATTATTTGTCATGGGCATCAAGTGATAGAAATAACAATCCATATAGAAAGCCATTAGTTTTCTATTATTGCCAAACTGGATGGACAGGCACTCAGAGTTCACCAGACTGACTGTGTTTAAAGTGTCAGGTTTGTTGAAAGAAGTCTACCTCTGTGGGGGCTCCTCTGCCACTTCCCCGGGGGCTGAGTGGCTGAAATCACCATAAAACTCTGTTGAGCTAGACAGCCTGTAATTTCAGCAGCAAGAGGCGCTCTGCCGAGATATAATGGAAAGTCCGTGGAAGCCATGAAATGTGCCGCATCCTGGTGTTGGAACACCATTGTCTGAACACTCAGGAACCTCTCTAAACTTTAAATTACTGTTTTTAAGCTGTCATTGTCTGAAAGAGCCTCACTGCTAAAAAGAAACTTGTTCTGTTTCTTTAATCGTCTATGGTCTACTCCATTCCAGCAGTAATCTGACATTCACATTCTGTATCAGAACAAAAGCAAAAGACCATTTTCTCATAAGGAATGGAAAAATGGGCTTCAAAGGATGGTTTTGTTTAGGCACAACAGATTTGTTCTCTGCCTTCCTGCTTGCTGTATCTTCTTCAATCATATGTTGCTTAAATGTAGGTACAAGCGCCTTTTTCATTCCAAAAAAAAAAAAAGGGATTCTAATAAAGAGGATACACAAACAGCGCATGTCTGTTTAAGAGTGGTTTTTGAGTGTATGGGCATCTGTGCAGCATTTGCAGTGAATGCACATCTGCATTAGTCACAGCAGAGCAAGCAGATATCCGCTTTGCCAAAGCAATATTTACACTGGTTGTTAGCATTGTGTCGTGTCTAGAGCCTCTTAGGTGATGTGTAAGGAGTGTGAATGGAGTTGAAGAAATGAACTGGATCTAATTTCATGCAGCAAGCTGGTGGAGGTTTGCTGCTGGGGGTCCAAGCCCATCAGACCACTCTGGCTGCACTTCTGTTGTGATCAACGGCATAAAAATAAAGACTGACATTGCAGTCCTCCTTATTCACCCTAAGTGAATGGTTGTGTATTTAAAGAATTAAAGCCAAACATCTGTCTATAATTGTGCTTACTCTCCAAATGGGTTAGGGTGTTCACCAAGTGAACACTTTATCATAAGGTACCCTTTAGTAACATTAATGATTGCTTAATTACACATTATTTAACTATTAAATACTTGCATGAGTTAAGGATGCAAATCCTTAATCACTAGTTATTTAATAGTTTGACACATATTCCCAAAAATTGAGTTTTGTTACGACAAGCAAAAAAACATAATGTAAAAAAAAAAAGAAAACGAACATCAAGTTTATGGGAGCATGCATGATGTTTGAGTCTTTTGTCTATTTAACTTTAGTCAATATGTTTAAAGCCTTTGCCTTTTGTGGCAAAAGTTGGCTTATATGCGTTAACCTCTGCACAAAAAAAAGGTAATTAGCATTTGTAATTGTAGTATGGTTGTTGTATAAATGTAACTGTGTAAATATTAAACATGGAAATTTGGAGCAATTTCCATGTTTCAGTTCCTCTTATCTTAAACCCACTCTCTTTAAATATTAAATTTAAACCTTAAAGTTTCTGAACTGAATTGAATAGAACCAATTTAAATGGGATCATTAATTAAAATCATGCCATGAAGTTCATTCACTGAAATCCTCAACAGCAGATTTTGTTATTTAGAGCTTGCTGCTTTGACCTCTAGATTACTTGCTTCTTTATACAATTATATAAATTGCATAAATTGTTAAATAATTGCAGATAATTTTGCCAGTGCATGTTTCTGTTCTTTAAAAATTATAACGAAGTCGTCCGTGGTTAATAATGCCCCACTGGGATTAATGCTGAAAACTCAGCTCAAGAATGGTGAACAGGTAGATGGTAGCCTTGACATGAGCAGCACAGATACGGCAATTTCTTTCACATTTTCCCCACTGAACTTGCTTCAGTGGATTAACAATACAACCCTAAGGGCCTCTCTACAGGGTAAAACTTCCCTATTGTAAACACAAACACACCATTTATCTGATTTCAAAAGAGTTTTCTTACTTTTTTTTAAGGGATCCTTGGAAGAAAGTTAAGATGTCTTTTTCCAAAATCAGCAGCGCCATATTCCCTCACATTTGTGAGCAGATTGGCTCTTAGGATGTGATTCATAAGTCAGTCCTTGATGCTACTCAAAACACCTGTTTTAGGTCTGATGCAGTTTACAATCACCAGAGCTTTACCGTAAAAACTCTCCTTAGAAGGTTTTTGTGTGTGCTTTGTTTATCTGTCATGAGCTTACTAGTAAGCCCTCCTCCCCTCCTTTTCTGTGTCCATAGGTACAGACTGGCTGACTACATGAATAACTGCGGGAAGACTCCACACACCATGGGCACCTGTCCCAATAAAGACAATCACCAAGCCTGCTTGGCCTCTTTTGTGAGGCTCATCGGTCAGTACGGCGTTGTGAATGACACTGGGAGGGGTCTTGTGGATTCACGCTGAAATAAATCATCAGGATAACACTGCATTTAAAGAAATGTAAATACATTTTGAGGGTAAAAGACACAGCAGCAGAGGAGACAATGAGGCTGCAGTTTAGACTGCTTTAAAAGCCAGGACCATGCAGAAGAATGAGGTTTTTTTCCACCCCTTTGGGAGTTGATATCTCCACGAGAACACCGGACATCAGCTGAGTAGCAGAAGTAAATTAGGGAATAGAGGCACGGAGAGTGTTTACTTAATTAAATCACTTCACAGCCATCTGTTTGGTCTTAATAAATGTGCACTGACTGATTCATGCATATGTCCCAATTTTAGCCTGAAGCACCTGGAAGAGAAACAAAGATGTGGGATGCTGGGAGTTCTATATGTTTTTACCATTGTTTTTATTAATGTGCTTATATAGTTGATAACGATTACTCAAATGTTTGGGTTTTAATGCAACATGCATAATGATGTTTATAGATGCTAGAAATAACAAAAAAAAATAGTTTATTACTCACAATTCTTGCTAAAAGTACTAACAATGACACAAACTGCAAAAAATTGATGTTTGGTTGATGCAGTGCAGTGTTCAAATATGACACACACTTACAGCAATAACACTCTTACAAAACATTTAGAACATAATGGCCTCTTTACATCTCATTGAAGTAAACTCAGATAGTGTGAAGTCATTCCTCTGTCTGGCATTATGCTGTCCGTTTTACATACTATTTGTGATAAATGTAGTCCATTAGTGACCTATACCTGTTAGTCCTAATGTGCATATGTATGTATTTATGTGTGATTCTGCTTACAGGGACAGAAATGACTCCCAACTATGTTGACAGCAGCTCCTCCAACTGGACCATCTCACCGTGGTGCACCTGCAAAGGCAGCGGAAACCAAGAGGAGGAGTGTCTGAACTTCCTGCGCCACTTCACCAATAACACATGCCTAAGTGAGCAGTTTTTCATACATGAGAAAGTGTTCTGAAATTAATAAAGCTTTGTAATATTAATGAGAACAAAAGCAGGACAGTCATACTGTCTAGTGGTGCTCTCTCGGTTTGTGTCTGATTTTATGTCCGTGTGGTTTTCATTTGACAAGAAACATACATGTCTTTTCACAACTTGTTTAGATTTAACTAAGCAAAAAAAAAAAAAAGAATACTTAAAATCCTGAAGAAAATGTACCTGCTAATGTTTTGATGGATCTCCTCCACAGGTATTCAAATGAATTTAAAATGGAACCACACATTCCTAGCTTTTCTGAACCGGGTTATTATTTTATCACTTTCCATCCTTTCTGTGGGTAGGATCTGGCTGTACCTAAATGAGAAAAAAAAAACACTATTTGCATGTCATTTTCACGTTTAATCTTTCAGGGCTTATCCTTTTACAGCAAAAGAATTTTATGAAAAGGAGGAGACAAGCGAAAATGAAATCAAAACGGAAGCGACACTTAAACACACATCAGTTGTACAACGGATGCACAACTCACACAGCGCAGCCTCACAAAGAGATTTATTTTCAATATTAAAATTTTCTTTACCTTTTCAGTCAAATATACTAAACTCCTTCCTTGTTATGGCATGGGGAGCAGTGTCATCATCCCCACAAGACACCGTTGCCTTCCGCATGTTCCATTGTGTAGATAATGCTTTCAGACCATTTCAATAGATTGCTGGGTTACCGTTTTAGCTGAGTGTGCAGGATGAAGGATGAGGCTGGGAGCTGAGGAGGCGTCTTGAAAAATAACACAAAATGCTGCATCTCTTCTCTGCAGTCAAGGGGAACAGACGATAAACTTTCTCTCCCTCCAGGGAGGAGGGGGTACGTAAATACACTAACTTATTTGAAAGGGTAGTGCTTGTTCTCCTTAACCTACAAGATATTAAAACTACATTTTATTTTTTTAAAAAGTTGACATAAAGCTGTGGAATGTTATTGATTTGACAAAATATGTGTTCACGAATGGTTGATAAATAAAATATAGATGGCTAAATAGTGAGTAAACCAAATATTTAATTTATCCTGAAAAATACTTGTAAGCAGCAATTCATTTTTTGCTTCTGAAACATCTTCATTTAAGTTTTTCTATCCCCCAAATACTTCCAATTAGTTTTTAATACAGTTGCCTAAAAATAAACTAGTGATAGTCTCCCTGGAGAATCTACTAATAGCTTTTGTTCATTCACAAAATATTTATTTCTCTCAATAAAAAACATAATTCACAAAATCAGTGTTGTACCTGAATGCATCACAGCTGCAGATTTAGTTTGTAGTTTTAAAAAATAAATTTATTACATGTATACAAAATCCATTTTGTAATTATTACTTTTTTCCTTTCTAGTGTTTTTTTTTTCTTTTTTTAACCAGTGTCTGTGTCATTCACGTCCTGCATGTTTCTGTTGTTGTGATGCAACAAGGTAAAAGAAAAAACATTTTTGGTATTTTAATTTGGAGATCATCTAAATTCTTTAAAAACATAGCATTTTAAAACATTTTAAAAGACTCTTGTAAATTGACTTAAGCTTTTATTTGCCCAGAGCCGTTTTAACACCTGACAAATGTTAATGTCAAGACTAGCAGAAAAAGGTGGAAATACTTTCGAAAGAGTCAAAGAAATAACTGACCAAAATATTATAGAAGGCAAGCAGAAAGTATTCTAGATAAAAAAGATTATTGAAATAAGAGACCGATAGCCTGATATCAGTTTCCTCTTCCATCGTTTTCTTGTAGTCTTTCTTCATCTGCATGTCTCAGTGCATGCAAGACATTGTCTCCAGAGCCTCAGGGTGAAAGGGAAACTTGTTAGAAGTCATTAAAACATTGAACTACTATTGGCAACGAGCTTAATCACTTCGTGGAACATTTGAGTGCAGTGAAATATTCCAGGGTTGGGACCTCCAGCCAGCTAAGCTTGATTCATGACTTTATCCTTTCATCTTGAAATATCTGTAGGGGGATTTCTAGCTTTAACCAATTCCTGACAAGCAGATGCGTAACATCCCATCTCAGCAGTTCTTCACTCCAGGTTTTAGGATTTTAGTGAGGGATTTTCTGTGCTTTTTCTTTCTGATAGACACTTGTCTGAAACTTTTCCATTGTCCATCAGAATTTAAAACAAAAAAAAGTTTTCGTGCCCTCTAGACACTGCTGTGCGTGTGGGTTTAGAATGCAACAGACAAATCTATAAGTGCATGCATTGGGAGCACTGGGCCTTTGTGGTCACTGGATTATGCATGTGCATTCTTCAACAATCTGGTTTCTGTGTGGTATTGTGGTGGGAAAAGGCCATTTCTCCTTTGTTTGGGAATGTTTTGAATTTGATCAGTCATATAAATCTATTCAGAGTCATCTCTGCACAGTGACCTTATAATGGAGGTGGTTGCCAAGCAATTACATGCCCAGCCTTCTCTCTGGCTGAACAAAGAGAAACAAGCCTCATGTTTTAAACGGATGAGCAGTGACAAGGTGCTCAGCCCCTCTTTTACCATATCTAGCTCAAAAGCTGACTGAACAGGGATTTATCACATTTTTGCAGACTTGCACAAACAGTCCCAAAATTACCCGCAATCCGAGCAGTCTTTCTGCAGGCACAGACACAAGACCACTCACACAAATTCACAGACAGCTGTCCTTCGTTTGAACTGATTGATTGTTTCTTTTAAGAGATTTCATGCTGCAAAGCAAATTAGGGCTTATCCCCTCAAGTATGCACATAATGTTGCTATTCAGTCAGCTTCTCACAGTTTGATGAAGACTGTTGCAAAAGTGTTTGTCCAACTAACAAAAGGTCAAAATCCATGCACAGCTTGTACTTTGCAGAATGTTCTTCAAATAAATAAAAATATTTCCAAAATGGACTGGATAAACATGCAAAAAAATAAAAACATAGTTTAAGGCAAAATATGGTTGGTTTTCACTTTTGCATGTTATATCTGACAACTGCAGTCCTCCTGAGAAAAAGATTTTTTACAATATTTGACATGATGTATAGGCTATGTGATATTTTATAAAATAGCAATGCACCTAGCGGCCTTTACTTTAGACAGATCGCACAAACTAGTCACTGAGATTGCTTCAGTCTGGTTTAGAGTCAGACTTTCTCTCTGCTGCTTGTCTTTTAGTCGGTTTCTTTATGGGCTTGCTGAGTGTATGGCTACCACTTTTATATATGCCCGCCATTATGGATTTTTCTCCTGGCTAACGTGCTTTTCTGAAAAAGGGTATTCTAAGGCACATCCAACATAACAGGCTCGGCTATATTCTTTGTGCCAACAGGATACTCCATCCAGGCCTTTGGTTATGGAATGTACAGCTCGCAAATAAAAAATGTGACGGTTCCAACCCCTTCGTCAATGTCAAAAACATCGGAGGAGTGGTCTGTCATTATCCCAAAGGTAACGTTTTTGCTTGTGTTATTTTAGGTGATTTGTTTTTACTAGTTATTTCTGAGTCAAATGGGTTGTCAAATGAATGTTGTCAAGATTGAAGTTTGTTATATCATACATGAACCATTCCTGTGTTTAGAAACCAGACAGATTGTGCCTTTGATGCAGCATATATATATATATAGCCCCATATTTCTGCATCTTCAGGCAGCTTCTTTACATACATTTATTAAAATGGACTTATCACCAAAAGATAAACAAAAAAAAAAAAGAAAAAAACAACAACACATAAAAAGTGCATCACTCTTTTGGTTCGCCTCCATGAAAGGGGGATTTTGTACTCTTGTGAAATCCGAAAGCTCAGCATGAGGCGCAAGTCACATCACATTCAATCTCCACGCTTGTTAAAGCGATTGGCACATCAAAATAGACACTTTGTGATAAGAAAGTTTATGCTGCATCCTAGATGATGACATATGGTGAAAATATAACATTTCTATCTCAGACAATGGAAGAGTGAAAGAAATAGAAGGTGGGGGGTTTAATCTGGATTAGAGCTTCTAAAATACTAGCCCAGGGGCTTGTTCTCTGCTGGATGCCTTCTACTCTGAAGACTGCAGCAAGCCCTAATAAAACTTGGTTTACTGTCTGGAGCAGAAAAACAGCTTTTTGCTTTGTTCACAAATGCACAGATTTTATTTTATGTTTTTAAGAAAAATGCACTTCATTTTATATCAGATAAATGGGAAGATGTCATTGTCACATGGTCTGTTGGACACTCCCTTTCTCCTGAACAAAAAAGAAGCATTTCAGCATGCACTGTGGACCAAGAGATCTTCTTTTTTTCATCTTGCTGTCAGATTTGATTAGTTCCCACAGTGAAATATTGTTGTGCTTTACAGATGTACTTCAGTTATGCATTGCAGCCCTCAAGGATATAACTAATGATGTTTTTCACCTTTGCAGGAGACCCAGTCACCTGGCTTGACTGGTTTAGAAAAAGAAGTGTAAAACTGTGCTTTCGTTTTCGTTCATGTCTTTTTTGTGACGACTGCGACTGAACCAAATCCAAGCTGCTTTTGTTTATCAATGGAAATGTGTTTGTTCAATAAATAGCTTCTATTAAGGCATATCACATCACAGTCATTAAATGGTCACACTTCACCCAAGGCGTTCAAGAGCTTGCTTTACGCTTCAACCCTCATTGTCTGGAAGACAGCAAATTAAAATCTTAAAAATGTGGCAAAGTGGAGAATTAATGAACAAGCGGCACTGACAACAATAACAGTGTGCATGTTTGGGAAAGGCAGCGCAGACAGATATCTGCAGAAGAAAGCAGGGAGAGAATGGATGGCGCTCTCTGCCTGTCCTGTGTGTATCTGTCAGAATTGATGCACTGCTCAGTGCCTGTCTCACTGCAGCATAGTGTTTAATTTATTGTAAAAATGGTAATTAGGAAACAATAAGACGTGTGATTACTCAAGCAGGAATTTTATAATTAGAGAGGGAGCTGGTAGGGACATTTTGGGCCGCCCCGTGTTTTCCGACAACTATGCTGGCAATTAAAACTTGTCAAACTTCCAAGGCAGATAAATTGGAGGAGTGCTGTTATAGCATGAGTCCTCCTGGCAAAAGATTAACTGTCCAAAGTTGTAAATCTCACAGCGACCGGTGTGGGCCCCACTGTGGCACATTGGTTGTTTGTACACATGGCAACAAATGATATGAGTAACAGAAAATACAAGGTGTGTGATGGATGCACAAATGGAGCAATCTCTGACCAGAGACTGTTCGTGTCAGTCGTGTAGCTCCTTTTCTTTTACATGCTTGACAAGATTTTCAGCTCATTTAGATGCATAATTACTCAAAATGTCACTGCTCGGTTGTTGTGCGCTTTAGTATGCTCAGTGCGTAAATGTGGGCTGAAGCTTTGGTCTTTTAGGACTTCTAAGAACGCGTTCAGATTATGTGATATTGATCTTTGCTCTGCATGGATGCTCCACCTCCCAGCTACCCGCAGGACAGTGTTTACTTTCCTCAGCCAACACGAACACCATCATTTTCGTAATAACATAATAAAATGGTGATCTGATTTAGTTGATTGTATCCCTGACACCTTTAGACCAGGTTTCTGCTTCTATTTCCTAAGACTTTGACACAATGTACAAATAAATGCAACAGTATCCATTTTATTTTGTTCGCTGGTTTAGACTTAATCACTAAATATTAAAGTAAATGATTTTGCAACCTAAAAATTGGTTTATATTCAGCCAAATAATTGGTTGCATTTTTTCATCTCACATCTTTAATTTCCTTGATTCTTCTTTGAAAACTGTACGAATCAAAATCAACCCTTTCTTAAAATTTTAACACCTGTAATTTTACATTAGCAAAATACTGCAAAGAAGAACCGTTTGCCTTCTGATCAAACTGCTAACCTTAAGTCTTCATTACACTGATAATACTGAGTAGCTCATCACTGAAGATTTTCAAATCTTTTATTGATCACATTAAATAGTTCTTGCAACTTTTTATGAGGATTGAACTGAATAATTGAGAGACCAGAATTAAACAGAATAGAATTAACATTCAGCAACAGATTATCAGTGAGAAACAATTATATTAATAAAAGCTGATTATTCGTCCAAGAAGAGCAACTGAAATGTATGATCATTTCCTGCATGAATTGCTCCATTATATCATCAGATTACATGTTTTTGCCTCAAAATTGATTATGCACTTATTTAAAGGGTTCTAGGTATTTAACTCATTTTGAAATAGTTGTTCCTAATAAAATTCTTTGTAAAATCAGAATGATCAGTTTGCACTGCCCAGCACATCACGAGTAGTGCACCTGTTCAAAAAATGAATAAAACAACTATACATATGCACACTCCACCTTAACGCAGATGTTGGTCTCTTAGCTTCTATCTGTAGGACCTTTGATTAGGATTAGATTTCTCTTCCTTCAGCTTTTCCCTTCAGGGATCGCCAGAGCGAATCAGCTTCCTTCCACTGTACCCTGTCTTCTGCATCCTCTACTCTAACAGCAGCTACTGTCATGTATTTGTTCACTGCATTCATGTTCCTTTTTTTTTTACATTCAGTTGGATTTTATGTTAAATCAACACTTCTTTAATAATACATTTCCAAGCTAATAACATGGCCTGTATGGCATAAATTGGAATTTCTAAGGAAAACATCGTAGCCTATAAAATAGCAGTGGCTGTCTAGGCTATTGACTATTTCTGACATAAACTCCTCTACTTCAACTTTTCCAACTTCTGCAAAATTACTTTTTTTTCCTTTTTCCTAATATTGAGATGCAGCAAAACATGTTACCAAACACAACTGCTATATTGATTTGATTTGAATTCACAACCAAATTTGCCTAAAAATTTAGCACAATGCAAAAAAATAAATAATGTTTAATTACATTCTAAGATATGTATTTTGCCTGAAAAGCTACAACATGGGGCTCCTAAAAAATGTAATAAATAGATTAATAGATATTGTCATATACAGTAATAGATTGATTAAACTTTAAGTATTTTGATTTTTTTTAAACCTCAGCTTTCTTTGACTGTATTGTCAAAAGAGCTTTGCTGTTCAAAATCTAATGGCAATTTATAACAAGATATAAAAAGGAATAAAATGTATGACCTTGTAATGCAGAAACTTAAAGAATATATATTTATGCAGTTTCTGTTCATCTGAACCACAAAATCCATGAGGCTTGCGTAAAAGTGTAATTGTCCGTGCTTGTTACAGAGTTTCAAAATTATTATATTGATTTGAATTTTGATGTTCTCACATGAAAATGTTCTATTAATTCTCCCCTTTATTGTTATTACCTTTAGTCATATCAGTAGTTTAATGTAAAGCCACTCTACAGCAGCCCCATGAGCAGCAGGAAACAGATGTTCATGTTCTCATGTAACTCTGTCACTGTTAATCTTCAGCTGTAATGAACAGAATCGACTATTAATAGAGCCTACATAACTCATGGGCGTTCAATAACTTGCTTGGGGACATGCAGGCGTGTTACAGTGTAAATCTGACAGCGCGCTGATTGATAAAAAAAATTGATGTGAATACAACGACTTGGTTCTGTTGCAAGTCTGATATGATCCGAGCTCTTTAAATATGTGTTTGAATCTTTCCATTGAGAGGAAACGCATACATGTTTGAGCTCTGCCGTGATGTTTGCCTGTGTTTGTGTTCCAGTCTTCCATGCAAGCGCGTGTGCACGCTCTCGCGAGCCTGTGTGGATACTGGCTGCAGTCAGAGATCTGGACTCGTGTCAACAGGCTGCTGCCACACATCACTGCCCTTGCTAATTAATTGGCTTTTAGTTGCGGATGTGCTTGGTGCATTGTCAAGCTACTCATTGCTGCCCCTGAACTCCCCCTCCCCCCATTTATTTATTTTCTATTGTTGTTTTTTGGGCAACTGTCAGTTCAATCTTTTCATTTTGAAATGCACAAAGCCAGGTAATGTGATAACAGCAGCTTCTTTCTATCTTCTATTCTGTTTTTTTCTGCTGTTAGAGAAGCAAAAATGTCACTGCCTTGTTTATGTAATTCAGCACTATTTTCTTGGTTCATTATTTACTATCTCATTTATGTGTTACCTTGTTTTGGTGAAAGATAATGGATTGGATTTATGAGTGATGAGGCACTGGTGCTGTAGATAACGTCTGAGTTGGTCTTTTTTTTTCAGTGTACAGGAAAATGGACCAGTGCAATCTCTGCAGAGGTTGCTTTGGTGAAGATGAAGTAAGGGTGGAGGAGGAGGGGGAGGAGGGGTGGAAGAAGGGCGGATGGGGTGGGGAGAAAATGTTTCATGTTCCTTGTGATGTGCTTCTGTATTGCTGTGCTGGACTAAAATTGTCTGCAAAGTGAGCAGGACTTCTTTAACTTGAAGGCAAATGGTTATGCTTGTTGTTACAAGAATCTGAGAAAATTGAAAAGGAAAAAAAAAATACTGAGAATGTGGACGATTTCATGCAGAAGCCCATAATGAAGGGCGTTGTAGTGGGGATATAATAGCAGAACTCTGGAGGCCATAAAATTTAATATGTACACTGAATCCAATTCATCCCTAACTGTGCGATAAAGTGCATTTTCAGTTTTCACACTGCACATGAAATCATTTTTCCTTTTGCTTCAAAAAAGAAAATACTGTCATTTTTTTGATTACATGCTGCCAAGACAATGTTTTTTTATATGTGTTTGGTTCTGCCTCTATTAGATGTAAGACATGGCTTATGAAATATTGAGAAGTCCTCATCTGCTGCTTGCCTCTGTAAGACGTGTTTGGCTTAGCAGCATGTTTTTCTTGTAAATAAAGTCGGTAATGTTTAAGCTTTAAAAAGTGTTGAGAGACTTCTTGGCAGACATTAAAAGCATTTAAGAAAAAGAAAAGAACATGCTCAGAGGACGCTTTATTTCATTGCCAACTTGTTTAAGAACATAGAGCGCACCGCGCTGGACTTTAAATATATCCAATACGTCAAAAATATGTTTAATCAGAGAAGGTCTGACATGTATACACAGCTTCCCCACTCTGACCACCTTGCTTTGTCTTTTCTGTTCATCTTTTTTCAGCCCTGACCCGCCGCTGTCTCATCTCCACATTTTCCTTATCAAATGCCAGGATAGAAAAACAGCGTGAGTGTCTGAGTCATGTCTAACCTTTACATCTCTCTCTCCCTCTGTGTCCTGCTTTCTTCGCAGTATCCTGAACCAAGAGGTGGTGGCCTAGACGTAGTAGAGAATCACTCTCCTTGTCTCTGTGCCAGCATCTGGGCTCGGCTTCCAAGCCTGGCTCTGGCTCTGATCCTGGCCCAGCATGCCTTGTAGAAGTGCCAGGAGGAGAAAAAAAAGAGGTCATCCACCCACGAACTGATCCCAAAGCAGAAGATGTCATTTCTGAGACTGATATTAGGAAGGATGTGCATCTGGTGACAAAAAAAAACCCTTTGTGAAGGAGGAAAACAAGACTGAAAGTAGTGGAAATTATTGCAGTTCTGCAGCTGTGACACTGTTGATCATCACCAAAAAGACCTTTGTTAACAGAGGACAGCTTGTGAGCAATGCCTTTTCTGACATACAAGAACCTGGGAGATGTTCAAAGCCACTAGACTTTTGTCACTAAAGAAGGAAGAGTTGCGATAAGCAACTCACTCAGCAGACGTAAGGAGAAACAGTAAGTAAAATGGTAAAGATCTCCAGCCAAAATAAAAAGAAAAAACATACAGAAGGGAGGTTTTTGTTGCTTTGGTTGGGGTCATGGCTTACTCTTCTCTTGGAGGAATAAACCACATCATTCAGTGGATGATTAAATGTCTTTTCAACAACTGTGTAAACTCTAAACTGTAAAGCCTCCTCAGTGTTTTAAATGTTGGTATACTGTAGTACCTGTGATCATATTCAGTCTGACAGTACACCTTTGAAGCAGACCAGAGATGTTAACTTTTAATGGTTATATGGTCATTTTGAGATGTTTGTCATTGACGTGGGTGTTCTCACAGCCACCTGCATATGTGTAGAACTTTGCCTTCATATATTTCCGTATATATATATATATATCTAAAAACAACAATTTGCTTTGATTTAGCTCACCTGTATCCAGTACCTGGAAAGGACATAAATATATGCTAAGTAATGGAAGGCCGTCATCATCTGCATTTATAGTCATCTATTAAAGCTTAAACACAAAGTATGTATAAACTAATAAAATTAAACAAGTTCTGTCTTCGAAAGCCATATTTTTGTCTGTGAGTGTCACATGTGTTAAGCACTTTTCACTTTGCATTATGATTTGCTGTTAATTCTGAAACCCCACAGACCTGAGAATGTGACACATATTGTCATTAGGTTTGAGAGTAAAGCCCTAAAGTTGCATCAAACCAAAAATACTTTTTCAGTCTTATTTTTCCAAAATTTGTGTTTTGTTACTGGTAAAATTACTAGTAGTTTCTAGTAGCTTTTTCTTTCAGGGTAGGGGGTTCAGAAAAATCATGCTCATGGGAGGTCAAGCTAAGGAATAGCTCAGGGGTCTGCAACCTTCAGCATTTAAAGAGATAAGTGGATCAATTTCTCACTGACGACAGCAGCAGCAGGCGCCGCAAAGTCTTACTTCACCCTTTAGAAAACAAAAACACTGGTTTGCATTTAAACAATTGTGATGATAGATATATAGGTGTTTTTAGCATTAATACAACATAAAAAGAAAATAGCATTTTTTTCTAAATTTGTCTTAGTTATATAACTTTTGACAGAGGATTACACGACTTTCTGTCAAAATAAAACCCGCCCCTTGCTACATAGAATCATCTCAATGCACCAAATGTAGAAGGATGTGGTGTCATGTCAGCAGTTAATTATGCAAAAAAAAAAACCTATACACAGTTGATTTTACCATTTTGAGTTCAATAAAGTTGGACTGCTATGTATCAATTGATTCGCATTGTAGTCCAAAAAGCGAGCCACTTTTTAGTATTAAAAATATGTCATCCAGAGAGCTACAACGGAGAGCTAAAAGAGTCACAATTGGCTCTAGAGCCACAGGTTGCAGACCCCTGGTATAACTGGTTGAGTTATTGTTAATAAAAACAAAATGAATGTCACCTTATTTTTTTTTTAATTGTGGCTCAGCTGATTGGACATCTTTCTGGTCTGTGATGACGCAGCAGAAAAAGCATAAGGAATAATGTGGCAGCATGGAATCACAGAGCTAGAGCAAAGAGGCAATGTTTTGTTCGCACAATTTTTAGCCCTTTACCCTAACTATTGTGAACAACTGCCTTACCGTAATAAATAAAAAAATGAAAGCATTTCTAATCAATACCACAAAAAGTAAACATACTTTGGATCTTTTGCTTTTTAGAGAAAACTTTCATTTTCATGGCAAAGTGTTTTACCATATCTGCCAACAGTTGGTCCTCACAAGTATATAAACACACACATACATAGTTTTGATTTTTTTCCTTCCCTTTCTTCAAAACCTGTGTTTTTCTTTCAGATCTTGACTGAAGCCTTTTATTTAAAGTGGATTTTCCACGTAGCTCCCATAGAACTAAAACATACACATCAAAATAGGTTGAGTGGTTCAGAATCGCTCGTGTTAGGGAGTGTCGGCATGCGCGCTTGTTTCTGATGGAGGGGTGTCCTGTTCGGGGTGTGCCTCACCTCTCATCCAGTGATGGAGGACATTACAGAAATGGATGGCTGTGCGGACAGAATGCGGACATACTTTCACTCGTGTTTGCAGATGACAGATGTATTTTTTTTATGTTTTTGCTAACATCATTTTTCTTGAAGTGAACAAATGTTGAAGGTTTTCCCACAAGCGCAATTTTCACAGAAATGTTTATGTCCTCAGGCAGCACATCCAGTGCAGTGTTATGCCACATAAATACCTGATATGCAGCCAAACAGTCTCAGGTTACAGGCTGATTTAGAAAAGCTTTACTGTCTGTTATGGATCACAGATGTACAATTAAAGCTTGTTCAGTGTGTTACTGCTCACTGCGGTTTTTCCAGAGTACAGTAAGGGTCTTGGAGAAATTACTGTCCTGGACCTCAATGGGTATACACTAAATTGTTAGTTTTAAAAAATAGAATGAATATTTTATCTTCGTAAACTGAGGTTTGATAATGACGCCATTTGTTATATTGTGCTCTATTTTGGATTATAATTTCCATTGCCCCTACCAGTGTCCTCACTCAAAAGAGACCAAATTGAGAAATGTCTCTATGAATATAAACCAACTTCCATTTGACTTTATTTATGTTAAGGTGTTTTGCAAAGAAAAATCCTAGAATGGATACGGGTTCAAAAACTGGATGAAGTGAATATAATAAGCTGTTTTTCTTCAGAGAACAAAAATAATTTAAAACATGTCTCAGAATACTAATGCAGTAATTACATGACGGAAAACAACCCACACGCCTATTAATCATTTCTCCTGAGCCTGCGTGAATCCGTTTTCTAGAAATTTAATTCACCTCCGACAACTTACAGAACAAGTTGTTTTGTAAGACTCAAAGATAGCACATGATGTATTTGCCTCACAAAAAATTCATTTAAGCTTGACCTTACAAAACAGTTCTGCAATTCTAGCTGTGCTGCTTAAACTCGGTATTAACTTAAGATCTGAAATATCTAAAAAAGTGTAACGTTCTTACTGTACATCAGTATCAAAGTATTTCATGGGTAGAAATCCATCAAAGATGAAGCAGAGCTGCCAGTCCTCCTGAGAGAACAGCCTTGGTAGCTCCTAATGTAATACAACCATAACGCAGTCCAGACCCCAGGACAGGGAAGACTATGTGCTCAATACTTCTTCCACAACATGCAGGAGGTCTTTTTATGGGAGGTAAACCTTGTTATTTTCGCATGTGTGTGTTTTCAGATTACATTTCACAGTACATCTGAGCTCAAAACAGTAAGATGCATTTGTCCAATTTGACACTTGGGGCCTTTATTGCGGGCAGTCATTTAAATCTCTGTGTGTTTTATATTCTTCCTGAATAATTTAGTGGTTAAAGGAGTCTGCAGCTTAACTGTAAGCTTAGTGATGCGTTTATACCTATAGGTGATGATGATACAGTGATGTTTCTGTGTTATAGCTTGAAGTTACAGTAACTCAAAGCTTTTATATTTTTTTTTCATGTCATATGCAAACTAAAGGGCACCTCTACACTATGCATGCTATTAGAAGCATATATCCAGAACAACGGAAGCAACATTCAAGTAGAGCTATGTGCCACTGTTCATATTGCTATAGTCTTTCTAAAGGGAGAAAGGTGAAAATAAAAGCTTTTCAATTCTCTGTTAAGGTGGTTATCCCCAGAGTTCCATTCACATTCCTAAGTAATCAAATTTTGATCTTAAAAGTTTGTTGCTCAGTTTTCTAAACGATTGACAACACACCTTTATTCTAATACAGTTGACTTACATAAAAAGGTGATCAAAATTGGCAGATAGATTAAAGATTTAGAGATGTTGAATATGCAAATAAGCACATCAATATTCAACCCTCCCTTCTCCTCACATCCCCGGAGTGCATTTAGGGCTGAAAACACAGCATATCAGCAGTTCTTTCACAGAATGTAAAACTGTGAAAACAATGTATATTCAAGAGACATCCACAGCACACTGCACAATTCACAAATATGGCTGGGATTTTTTTTTCCTTTTTCTGTCCGAGATATCAGCTGGTGCAGAAGAGGGTCAAGTTTAAAATATTCACAAAATAACGCTTTTTTGTGGGACTTGAGATGAACTTTAACAGTTGGGTGTGAATGTTTGATGTAAAATTATATGGTTGGCATTCTACACGGGAATAATTTAAGGCCTTTAGACTGAAATGCAGGGAGCCCACGTTTCTCTATGTAAAGTGCTCATTTTTTTGCAAATTTAGACTGCAAGCCAGCTGTAGGCATCCTTTATGTGTTAATGCTTGTCTGGGAATGTGCATGCATAAGTAAGGGAGCATGCATGCTGATATCATTGGAAGGGGGGTTTTAAAAAAAGCAGCAAATCTGCTAGGTGAGCTCCAATTTTTACGAAAGCAATCCTCGTGGTGTCAGAATTGTTTCTTCTCTTTATAGACGAGTGGAACGGGGGAAGTGGAGGATCGGGTAGCAGAGAGGTTTTGGGGGCACGGGAATAAGAAAGAGGCAGGTAGCTGTATATTTCACAGTTGATTAATGAGTCAGTGGTATGACGTCTCTTATCAACACTCTGCACATGGCAGAGAGAGAAGAAAGGTTTACTGAAGCTAGGAAATGCTCCAATCACAGATGGCTCCCATTTCTGTCCCATCATCCCTTTCTTTGCTCACCCACCTGCTTCTGCATCGAGGTCTTCTTCTCTTCTCGATCGCATTTTACAGCTGATGAAATACACTCTTTCACGTGAGATGCCAGTCTGTTTGGTCTGCAAAATGTGTGACGTATCTGCTCCGAAGTTCACAGAGGGGGAGATTAACACAGAAACTGATTTAAACACTTGTAATGACTTAGTTATGTTATGTCATAACACAGAGGAAATCATGCACACCTGCAAGTATTTTACTTTCTTGCCAAACTGAAAAAGAGGTGATTCACTTCTAAAATAGATTCTGATGGGCAACAGCTCTCAAAAATGGTACAAGCTGAATGAGACGCTTGTTTCAGGACAAAAAGGGCATGGGCTCTGAGAGTCTGAATGACACCACAGTCATAAATTATAGGAAGAAAACGAGAAAAGAAAAGGCAACAAATAAATTCCCAGTAATGTGGTGCTCACATTGATACTGCAAGACCATAAAATCCCTCTGAGATCAAGTATCTCCTTAAAGCCAAAAGAAAAAAATGTGATGTTTTTGTTACAAGCAACAAACCAGATTATTTTCTTTGCAGTTTCATTTATTCCACTAAAGGTGTTGGGTTTTTTTTACGATAATTTGATGAATCTTGTCATTGATGGACTAGTGGAAGAGGATATAAAAGTGGTCAGAGAGGAAGAAATGCAGCACAAAAGGGGCAGTTTTCATTTACTGATGGAGTCTACTTCTGGTGATTAATGAATCAGGAAACAGCTAAAGGAGACTCATGAAAAGATGGATGTGAGTGCAGACATGCCATGTCCACACAGAATAGATCACACTGACATGTAAATCACTTTTGTTTTACCAAAAGTTTCCTGTTATGTTCTTCAGGTTCCAACATGCAGCCTAAGAACAAGTTGTAAAGACAAAAACTGTGGAGAGGAAAGTAATTCCTGTGAAATTTACAGCTTTAAAAGCGAGAGTTGTAATTGCTTTATTTCTACATTATTGTCAGCCAACAAGTGGGACCACCCTTTATATTAAATTGTAAGTTGTGTGTCTGCTCTCCAAATCATCCACTGTAGTGACTAGAAGTCATAATGTCCAGGAAAAAAAAAACTAAAATTGGCAAGGGAGAAAAATCTCTAGTTGCCATTGCTTGGAGCTCAGTTTCATCATATTCACGACTTCATCAAAAGTCTGTGCAACCATTTCAAAAGTCTACAGGGGCATAACTTTTCGTTGCCTAGCTGTGTGATAGAAAATTTTGAATATACCAAAAAAATAAACCTTTGTTGGTGCTCCATAACCAATGTAAAACCATGTCGATGCGAGCTGAAAAATCATTATTTCTCCTCATTATCTATGATATTGGAACTTTTCTGTTTAACTATTTGTCTAAAAAAGATGTGTTTAACCTATTTTTATTTGTGTAAACATAATTTACAGCCTATATCTTGAACATTCACTAATCTTAAGTCAAAGTAAACAGCTAGGTACTTGTATAAGTCAGAGATCTTAGTCAGAAAATGTTTAAAAAGAAGTCTTCATTTTCTCAGCCTTGTTGCTGTTTATGTACAGGTGCTTCTGTTTGCATCAAGTCTCCCTGATGATGGCTCTCCAGTCAATAGGTAATCCTTGCATCAGGTTAACTTTTTATACAAAAAACAACAAATATTTGACTTGCCAGTGTTAGAAAGTTCTGTTTAAATACATCTATCCTGCAGTTGGGGTAAGTACACATGCAAAAAGGTTACAAAGTCAGAGTTTTTTGTTTGCTTTGTCTGTGGGCTGTGAGCTAGAGAGCTTTGTTTGTATTTTTCTAACCAGAGGCTTAAAAAAAAAGTGTTCACACTGATTTAAGTCCTGATTCGAGGCTCTTCCATAACGGTCTTGCATCAGTGCACTTGGCAAAGATAAGTTTTTTACTCTTTGATGGCATTATATGGAAAACACAGAAGCTTTAGAACAGCATGCTGCCTTTACACCAACATATCCCAAAAACACAAGACTTTTCCCAAAGACTCGGGGACAAAAATGCATTTTATAGAATAAAAATGCATGCAAAATAAAATGATACATGCACTGAATTGGTGTAATAGCAACCTACCACTTGCATTTCAAATTGAAATGACTGGTAATTTGACAAACATGAAATATCAACAACCTCATTCTCCAGTTATTACAATACAGCCAAAGCAAATACAAAAAATCTCTTTGCTTCGCATTTTACACCTTTTCAGAAAAAGACAAAGCAGGAATTTTATCACAATAGCCAACGTTAGCCTTTTTCACAGCATTTTGATTATGTTTAAACTGTGGGTGCTCCAGTCCTTTTTCTTTTTTTCGTTATTGGACATTAGAGATGTTGCAAAAATCAGCAGCATGCAACGTAACAAGAACATGTTCCCATTACACCTGTTCTGCAACAACTCCACAGATTCACAGTCAGTGGGGTTGTTGCAGATATTGCTTTTTACCTGCAAGGCTTTTTAACCACTGGTACCTCAGCTGCATTCTCAGATCCTCCTCATCTCTCCATGATACTATATGGTGGGTGACCTTGTGTGTTTGGCGTAATATAAATAAACAGTATTGTTATTTTTACTTTTTAAATAGTGTTCCAATGTTTTTTTATTAATTGAACAACCAAAACTGCATTTCTTATTTGTAGCTTTTTTCTAATAGTTGTAGTTTTTGTTAGCTCTCGTCTGTCGTAGAACAGACTTTTCTTATAGCCCAGAATGACAAGTGAAATAGTTTCCATCAAAAGGAGAGAAATCCGAAGACAGAGAGATTGTAATGGCAATCAAAATAGGGCTTACGTATTCTTTTAAGTCAACATTGTCATTGTATTACGAGCAGAGTGGACAGCTGTATTGAACTAGACCACTTGAGATGTAATTCCTTGCTCCACTGAAGAAAGACTGGACATGTCTGTTCAAGAGAAATGGAGGTGAAGAAAAGAGAGACGGACAAGGGATGAAGCAGAAGCCTCAGCAAAAACATAGAGGCATCTCAGAGTTTGATGTCTGGAGGAGAGGACTCAAGCTGGTGGAACTCTAAAACAATCGCAAATGGATTCTTGCATGGCTGTACAGCTTTGCGTCACGTCATGTTCACCCTCTCTGCCTCTCACATGAGGGACGGTTATTGATGGAGCCGTCATATCCAGGCTGAACATCTGTTATGAAGTTATACTCTTCTTATTGGATTTGGTGATGGGATCTCTGCTTCACATCTGCAGTTTGGGCCTTATTGCACAGGCACAGCCGTTCTGGTGAAGGTGCATTCAGGGAGTTTGACGCTCAAATCATGTAGGTGTTCTATCAGTAGTCACTTCCAAACTTGACCTTCTAAAACTGCAATAATAATAAAACACATATTTGTCAATTGAATGATTACAGGTAAATGTAGATATTGTTATCATGAAAAGGTATTCCAGAGCAAAGCAGAAGTGAAAACCACAAGTTCCTGCTGTAGCAACCATTACAGATGACACTTAGGAAGACTTCTGGGAACAATAAAAAAAAGAAAGATGAAAAGGTACAACAAAGAAAAAAAGAATCAGGAATAAACTGCTTGGGAATGGAGTGGTCCATGAATAGCTGTTGTGGCTACTGGCGCTTTTATCTTAATTTTGAAAGGGAGAAAAAATGAAATGCTGGAGAGTGAAAAAGGAAATGCAAAGCGTGAGGAGTGAAGAGTAGAAAATTCTCGTGACAGGTCTGGTTATCTTAAATGCAAATGCTGGTTATGTGTTTACTGGAGTGACACGTTGGTTCTTTTTATTGATAAATTTAGGACTGCTATGCTATAATGCTACCAATACAGTTTGCGTGAGCCTGCATTGAAACCCCTCTCTAAAGACATAGATGATGACGGACTGTTTAGGCTGCATCCCATTATTCCTGCGCCTCCTGGACCAATGTGTTTACATGTTTATGATGTACGCATGGTGAAAGATTCATTATTCTTGCTGTCTGCACTGATTTGAATGCTCTATGTGGATTTTGAGAATTGCTGAGCTCTTAAGAAATACGCTTTGGTTTTCCTTTCTGCTGAATTTAAGGTTAGAGAAGATGACCCATCGAGATGTGGAACCATCTGTGAGTAATGCCAAACTCCAGCAATGCATCAATAATATTTATTCCTTTTTCTTGTGTCTGTGCCTTTTTGCAATCAGTTTCTCATGACAGTAGGTTTCAAGCTCAATTGAAAGCAGTGGGCACTTATCAGCCTCTTATATAATTCAAATGTATAATAGAAAATAACAAGTATTGTCAATTCTATAAGCAGTTGTTTTTTAAGGGCATTGGTCATCAGTGTAGTATTGGAAGTTATACATTTCAGTACTCGAGGATGGCACTTGGATGAGTGGTGAAACTTTTCAAGAAAGAAGACTTTTAAGCCCCAATGACTAACTTCAAGACTCCTGGATTAATGCAAAACTTCATCAACATTTCTTTTACTTTTCTTTTTTATACATTTATACATTTAACTCCTTTTTTGAAGTACGTTTATCTGCCTTAAAGTGGCAGAAAAACATATTGTATTGTCTGAATTGTGCTTTGTGAAACATTTGTCTACATATGTTAGCCCACCAGTTTGGAATATTCTTCCATTAAAATAAATATAGTTGGATAAACTATTGAAATGGGCTGTTTGAAATTAAGCTTTTTGATTGGTGCAGGACTTAATGATACAAAGTTACTTATGTATATCTGTCAACGTCCATGAAAAACAGAATGAACTACTTTAAGGTTTCGGAAATTTGAAGTAAAACACTAACGAAATTTAGAAAAAAGTCAGGTGAAGAAGTATTTCATAGAGAAATATTCCAAAAACATCCATGAACCATCTGTGAATTAAAGCAAATGAATGACCCTGATGGCAGAAAATACTTATAAATTAAAAAAAAAATAGAGAGACAAAAGCAGCAAACCTGAGAAATGTGGACTGCGATGAAAGCTTTCTCAGTGATAACTTGGGAATGGATTCAATCTGGACACAGCCTTTTCAGTATAAAAATTTAATCTTGTGAAATCATATTTATGGGTCAACATTTATCACTTGCTTTTTTTCTCTCCAGAAGACAGCTTTTGGTCAGATGAAAAAATGAAAGTTGATCACATTTTCCTGGGGAACTTCTGATCATTAGAAGAATTCCAGTTAGACTTTTACCAAAGAGCTACTTCAACTGGGATTATACGTTCAGAAATCAAAAGAAAAAGAAAAAAACATTTTTTATCACAGTTATGCTATAGACTATTTTTGTCTCACAATTCATTACTTTTCTGAGCCTCTTTTCTTTCTTTCTGTTGAGCGAACGTTTCTCATCAACAAGGGAGCAGCAGGGCCGAATAACCAATTAGAAAATTGCTCACCACATGAATAACAGTTTTTGCTGATCTGGCACATTTCCAGCAACTGTGGCACTGGTCTTTCTTTGCTGGTGCTAACAGTCATATCATACCAACAGGCAAAACAACATTAGTATGTTATAAATATTTGTGCTGCATGGGCAGCTTATTATCCCTTAGATATCCCAAAGAAATAGAAAAAATCCTCCTGGCCTCCTATTAGGCTTTGACTTCAAGAGGGTTTTTTACATTCAAGTGCAATGCGCGTTGCTGTTTTTACCGCATACGGCTTGATTTATATTCATCTCGTGAACCTAAGATGATGGAGCCAATCAGGATATTATTTCCACAAAATTAGGTAAGATGATCTGAAAATGTTGACCTCCAAGAAATGGGGGTATATATGTAATAGATTAGGATGTAATCCAATGGTATTTAAATAAGAATATTGACAAATTCTGCAAATATGCAATGTAATCAGGAGTGTACCTATTTTACATTTCTTTTTGAGTTTTCAGATGCAGAGAAAGGGGACTTTAATGAGGAAAGCAAATTAAAACATCAGAGCACATGCGGGTGATTTGGTGATACGTTAGAAAAGCTGCACCAGGTTGGAGAAATGTGATGCCAGAACTGAGCTCAGTTGAAGGAAGTCTGTGTTTAAGAGTGCCTGCAGACAGAGATTCTGTAGGGATTTTCTGTTTCTCTGAGGGCAGCACACAGCCACCGGCTTTCCATTTTGATTCCTATTTCCTTTTTGACTATTTGTTAAAGTGCTATTAAAGGAAAATCACAAGAAGTTCGCAAATAAAATAGTTGGATTATTAACATTTGAAATTTGAACGTAAAGTAGTCTACAAGATTTATGTTCCATTATTATTTTTTTTTTGTGTCAAATCTCTCTTGTCAGTTGTGTAATTTATTTCATCTGCTGTTGTTGAAAGCCATATTGATTACTTGACCAGCAGATGTGATTTATAGCTTAGTGCTGATAATTAAAAAGCTAATATCATAAGTGTTTGCAAGCCAAGTTAACATTTCTGATCCCTATTTAATACATCAACGTTGTTGTGATTGTTGTACCTTTTTTGCCTTGTTAGCACTACTTTTTAGGACTTTCATCAAGATGTTTCCAAAAATGTTTTTCTGTTTTTTCTTGTGTGGTGCTTTATGAAGAGTAGCTACTCTGCACGGTTGCACTTAAACCTGAAAAAAATTGGTAATAAAGTGCAGCAACTGCCCATTCTGTGGGCATCGACTCTCAATCCTTTTTTTACTGACTAGTATTGGCAGTGTCTGTGTAGTGTGGTGAGGCTTAATTACCCCTCAAATAAATTAAGCTCAATGTGTCCTGATTGACTTGCAGGTCATGGAAATGAAGGCAACTGCACAGACAAAGAGAAGAAGTTCCACCAAAGTTTCAACACTAGAGTTATGGTTCTAGAAGCTTCTAAGATCATTTCTATATTTTTCAGCTGTCAGCTTCTAGAATATTCAATGTCAGAATATGTCTAAAGAATATAATATGGATAGAATCTGGCCAAACTGGAGAGGACAAGGAAAATGGGTCAAATTTATGCCATCTCTTGCTTTTGGCAATTATTAAAAGTTGTGAAAAATGTGTTTTTAGAAAGGGCTTTTCAGTTCTATAACCTGCCTTCTGGAAGTGGACTGTAAATGTAATTTTAAAACAGAAAAGAAGAAAGCAAATAAATAAATAAATCACTGTGGTCCACACTTAAAAATTGTGGATGAGGTTGCTCCACCTGCACTTTTGTTCATGTACCTCCTGAGAAAGAAAATGTTGTCCAGCAAAAAATGTTTAAATCTACCAAAAACTATGTTTTCCAGAACCCAACTCCTTCACATTTGATATCATTAAAAAACGCCAAATGTCCTGAGTAGATACTAAAGGAAGATGATTCACTAGAATGCAGTGGTTGGAAGATGCTCAGATTTAGAGATGTCCTCTACAGAGGACAAATTTACATTGCTGGCAGTCAGGATATGGGCAAAAATAAATGGTAGAATGGCGTACACTTAAGTAGCACTTCACTATATTCTTGTAAAGGCTCAAAGCTCTTTTACAGTCACAGTCCCATTCAAACATGCATATTCATAGACTGACGGCGACTCCGGTGCTGAACACTGGCAATGCTGTAACCACCAGGAGCAATGTGGGGTTCAGTGTCTTGCCCAAGGACACTTTAACACATGGGCTGGCAGGGCAAGAACCGAAACCTCTGATTGGAAGTTAACCGCTCTACCACTGCACAGATTCGATATTAAATACTTGAAAAAGTGTGCAACTATAAATTTCTGTTTTGTATGGGAGATATATGTACTGTAACTGTAATAAAAAAAAAGGTGTTTATTACAACATTTTTCACCTTGAAATGGAGATAAAATACAGTTTGAGAATAAAACACTTTAGAGTTGAATGAATACATTTTCTGCATCAAATTAAAGACTTTAAACTCTCAAATTCGTATTATAACACCGCATGGATGAAGCTAATTACAATAACAGACCTTGACATCTTAAATGATGACATTGTGGATTAATTTTTTTAGGAGAGAAGGCTTTTCAATTTCATTTTTTACCTTGTTATCTTAAGGAACCCCTACCTTCTACTTCAGTCCAAAAACACAGTGTGCCTGGTGGTTCCAGGATCTTCAGGGGTCGATGTGATCATCCATGAATATTTTTGCATGTGTGGTGCTGTGATTGATTATATTTTGCTCACTAGCAGATGGTACAAAACCTCTGAACCCTGGATAAAGAGCGGGTTTAAAAAAAGATCAAATATTTCCAAAAGGTCAACAGTTTTTACAAGATAAACCTTTTTTTTTTACTACCAAGATGTGGATCACTGCCTTGTAACTCAGGAAATTATTCAGCGCTGTCAGAAAAGTTATTTTGTTGTAGAATCAAATGCATCGGTTCCATCATTTCTGTTTTATTTGTTCAGAGACAGATTATCAGTATATATAAACAAACATTGTGATTGTGTCTGTCTGTGCTGGATATATATTTTTTTACTGTGTGACTCTGAGTAAGAAGACAAATTATTCAGCAAATTTGCATCGACACCACAACCTTAGCCTGTTTTCTTAAACCCACCCCCACCTGCCTAAATGTGAAATTTGAACTACAATCTCTCTTCCCTCTTGCAGGATATTTATACATCTATTGATTTTGTGTCTGCTCCCATCTTGTAATTAATCAGGTCAATAGGTTTTCAACAAAGAAAGTTGCCCAGAAAAAAATTGGGTCTAATTGACAAAAAAAAATAATTAAAAATCAATCATATTTTTCAAATGATTTGTCTTAGACTTCACAGAGTTGAAATAGGATATGGGGGGATTAGAACCGATTTAGAAGGAAAATGTATGTTTGTTAGTGTTGACAATTCATAAAAGTCTGAAGCAAACACAGCAACTATTGTTCTTTCAATTGTTCCACTAAAATTCAGACTTCTCTTTGTATGAATAAAAGTAAAGGAGACTATTGCAGCTCCAGAGCCTTGGAACAGGAAGATCTTCTCTCTCTCAAACACAATGCTCTGGTTTTTAGGGGGAAAAGAGATAACAAAGACAGCAGTGATGCTTGTCTCCTCTGAGTTTTTGAAAGTTTGCATTGTTGCTAAAACTCTGAGGTTTAAATGCCTTTCAGGGAGCAAATAAGTGACCCAGAATTGAGGGATTTTTTCAAAACTAATTTAAAGTCTTTATACTCACTGACAAACCCATCATGGCTCTTGTTTAAATGTAAAGTCCTGTTTTAGTCTCTATTTTTTATCTCTTGGCTAACTAAACTGTCTGAGGACACTGACTGCAGCTGTCTTGAAATCCTTTGTTTCATTTGTAGAAAGCCTTTATCTGCTGGAAATGGCAATTCCTTTCTGTACTGAGAAAATCTAAAATGTTTTTAACATTCAAAATTCAAAGAAGATTCAAAATCTTCTTTCAGACAATGTTTTGTGTTTTGAAATAGCTGACCATTTAAAAAAAAAAAAAAAAAAGGTTAGATTAAATAAGACAAGACAAGAAGTGAAACTTTGGCGCAATTTCAAAAACGAAGCTCCACCTCACATCCAGGTCCGCTGGGTTGTTACTTTATTCTACACGCCATCATCAATTAGGCCTTCACTCTCAACCAATGGATAGAATCATGCCTTTACTTTTCCATCAAACATCACACTTTTTCCTCTTAATGCACCAAAGGTTGCCTTACTGCATTCCTCTAGACCTCCTCCACTCCGTTTTCCACCAGGAACAATCCTTTGCCATGGTCTAGCCCTGAACCACCATTAACATCTTGACTCTGAGGTTTATTTATCATCCAAGTTAATCCAAAGCATCCAAGTTGTTATCATCCCAGAGCCTTGTGGTTCACCTTTCAGCACATCCCCTCAGGGGTCTCCACAGCAAATCAGCTTTCACTGATTCGCACAGTTGATTTGGCAGAGAATTTTACACAGGATGCCCTTCCTGACTCAACCCTGTATTTTATACGGGCTGGGGACTGGCACAGGGGGTCCCAGACTTGCAGCTTGAAGGGTCTTGCCTTAAGACCTAGCTCATCGTGCCCCCTGAGAAACAAACCCTAGTTTCCCATGCGCCAGTCCTACACGCAGCCAACTGAGCTGTCATCTGCCGAAAGCCTAGCCGCCAAATATTGTGGACTTATTTCATGGACAACTTTTTTTTCCAAAATAAATCTTCAAACACACTCGTAAGATCTCTACTTACTGAAATATCATCGAGATGGTGTGTGGTTGTGGCTTGTCTGTGATGTATGACAGTGACTAGCTGGGATGTACCTGTAAATAATCCTTGTCTTTGAATCCATCAGTTTGCTTCCACAAATCTTCCTAGAGCAGAAATCACACTGACCAGCTTCAAAAAAATCAGTTTGAATGTCATAATGTATTCTCTGAAAACAGGAAAAAAAAAAACCAGCTTCAGCTGCATTGAAACTGTTTCTATTTGCAAAACTTAGTTTTTCTGAGTTTTGTTATTTGATCGGAGGTTGTTTTTAATTTTTTAGCAGTGAATAATCTGCCCTGCATCATGAAGAGTTTAGAGCAGCACAGGACTTCTTGGAATCCCAGCATGATCTTTCAAGTACAAGCGTGTGTGTTTCTCACATAAGGGAATACTGAAGTTTGTATTTTTAGGTCTTTGCCAAGGGCTGTTGTACTTCCCTGGGTCTGTGGACTTTATGTATGCAGTCAGGCATACAGAAGAAAGGTGAACAGAGGTGGGAAGTGTAAGAGAGGCGGGGTAACAGTGAACACAGGAAATATAAATGAATGTGGATAAAAGATGCTGAAGCATCTATTTTACCCAAATGTCAGCTTCCCTCCTTTAGTGATGAGCTGTGGGTTAGAATCCTAAAGCAGTGGATGGACTCCACAACAATTGCTTCCAGACCCACAAGACCTCACAGCATCTAAGCATTTATGGATCACTTAAGTAAACTTGGAGCCAGGTCAAAACACCTAGTCTTACAACTACCTATTACGCTGAACTCAAAAAGGGGAATACAAGAAGGATAAAAGGTAGAAGGGATGGGGAGGGCAGCAGGAGATGGAGAGGTGCATGCAGAAAGAAAACGAACAGATGTAGCCAAGAAGGGAAAAAAAGCTGTTGTAGGATGATGTCCTGCAAAAGGTGATGAGAAGAGAAAGGGCTGTATTCACCTTCTGGATTTGTGTGGTTTGTATTTGCTGCAGAGAAACAGTGATGGAGGGAAAAAGAGACAACTAGAAAAAAAGGAGACATCTGAGAAATCACAAACCGGGCTGCTGAAGGTCATTTTTCTTTTTTTTCTCTCCTTTTTTTATCACCCGATAAGTTTTCTGGACCTACAGCATATTCTCTGTGAATACTGATGCACAACAGAGCAGAGAGTTGAACTTCTGTTTGCTGCAGATGATACTGTACCTCATCTTCTAATGTAACATCCTCCACCATTCACATGAAACAAATTAAAATGTACTAAATTGAAATACTTGTACTGACTCAAATAAACAATAAAACAATATTAAACAATGAAATTATAGTTAAGACTATTAAATTGAATGACTATGACCTGCTAGATGTCTTTCGTTGGCTCCCTATTTGATAATTTATTTACTTTTTTTTCCTGGTCGATTATGTTTCACAGGTTCAGAGATTTTTGATACATTTCTAATTAACTGTATTAAGCAAACAAGGATGTGGTTCCACCAGTAGCAAGCCTACCAACTTTGGGACACTATACACCATCTGTTTTTAAACCTGGTAGTCAATAAATGCATGCAAGTAAAATTAAAGCGACAACAAAAAAATGAGTGCCATATAGGCTTTTGGATAACTCACAAGCTGTCACCAGATTTAAAAGACGTCTAACTTAAAGTGGTTTCAATCAATGAACTCTTGCAGTTCATTCATTCATTTTTTTTATTCATTCATTCTTTTGTTAGGATTGTCCAATGCCGTGATATGATTTACACTAGGCAGATTTTTCTCCAAAATCAAAAGCTGCTGCAGGCAAAAATTTGACAGTCAGAGAAAAAATATTACAACTGGAAAACATTGTTATTGATCATCGGTACAATAAATGTTTAAAAAAAAAAGGTTAAAAAAAAAGAAAAATACGTTGTTTTATTTGTTAAACCTTGTTAAAACATTTGCATGTATGTTTTGTAGGGTTCCAATGATTTATTTTTATCAACAATTCGATTCGTCTAATACTTTGCAGTTAATGTTACAATTCATAATTTTGGTTCATTTTGAACGATCTTATTCACTGACCTAAAATTGATCCAGGACATATTTGGCCAAAAATTCAATCAGTGTGACTTGGAGATAAATTCCTGTGGACTGAACAGTGCAGGTGAAGTTTTCCAGATTCTTTGTATTTCTTACAAGATATTCAAGTGTAAATTACAGATGTGTGCAAACAAATAAGTAAACAAGAATGAATGGCAAATCCATTCACATTTTTGTTTCATAAAGTTCAGCCCACTGTTGTTTTTCCACATGAAAATAATAAAAGGGAACATTATTAAAACATCCTAGCACACTGTATGGTCTCAAGTTTTTTTTGCAAAATCCAAAGTGTTCCCACACATTGGACTGTAATGATGGTTTGATCATTTCTTACTGCCCTTACATATGTGTTGTCCACTGTAATGGCACTTAGTCATTTTTACGTTATACCATGTCTCAATCCAAATGGTATTTTCCAAGACTGATTATAATGATTTAATAGTAAAGATATCTGCAAATAATAGTATAATCAATTTTAATCTTTTTCAAATGATTTTATAAAGGTATAAGTCGCTTTAGGTCAATTTGATAAACAATTTTCCTCATACAGATTGATCTGGTTAGATTGTACAGAAATATAAATCAATTAAGTTGATTAATTGTTGTAACCCCTAATGTTTTCAAATGAGACCATACTAAAATCATGCTCTGATGTTAACTGCAGTACTTTATGCCAGTGACTTTGGCTGTTTTTGTGGCTTTCACTTAATGAAAATCTGTAATAACTACACAAACTTTTATCCTAAAAAAGTGTTTTGCGAACTTTAATCACTCCGTAAAGGTTAAAGAAAATAAGTGTTCCTGTTGTATAAAGTTAAAAATTATATAAAGAACATTAAGATATCTCCAAATAAATAAACACTCAATAGGACTTGGGTAAAAAAAAAATTCATTGTCATTCAGTGGACATAGTCGACAGCAAAAGTAGCATTTTAACTTTGGGGGAAATTCCATTTCAGCTTAAATGAAAGAACCCTATTGATGTGAGTTGAATATGATTTCATCATAATTCAGTGACTGCCAGCTCACACTCAAGTCACAGTGAATTACTGCACACTCAGAAATGTTGCATGGTCTTTAAAAGCATCATTCTCAGGGAGCTGTTTCTTCTTTCTCTCTGTTTTTAATCATTTTCTTATGAAGGCAATCAATTCCACAGAATTACTATTTTGTCATGCTGGCTGTTGGTAATTAAGAAACAAATTATTGTGTACAATAATGTTGTTTTATATAAAGCCATGAGTCTTATTGAAGCATAACTAGCTACATGTTCGGGTTTGAGCTGAGTTGCATGCTTTAGGTGTGCTGTCCATATCCAACATCTAAATCAATTTTCTGCAAACAAAATGGACACACACATGCTCATACTCCTAAATTCACCAACCAGTAAACACTGAATGATTTTTGACATTTGGAGGGGAAGGTTGAAAAACAGAGAAAGTATTCCTGTAATCGTGAAGAACATGCAAACTGTAAAATTCTATCCTGGGATCTTCATGAGTCCTAATGCAAATAACTGACTCATTAGACCATGGCCACAGGAGCTAAGCATGCTTGATCTCCAAAGTCTGGTTGGTTTGTACTTTCACTTTTTTTTCTTGCTGCTTTATGCTACTGTCACAAATACAACTCTGCTACCGCATAATGGGGAGGCATTGGGAGAATTGCCAAGATTTCATGCCGCCCAATTTTTTAAAAATTGTGGGCGTGGTCATGAATGTAGAATGTGGCAATCAGGCAGCAGTAAGTCAGGTGGGGATGAAGCTGTTAAAAAATCGGGTGACAACTGGGCGTCCACAGAGTGGTGGCAGCCGGATCGCCAGCCGCCAACCGCCCTGGTTGGATAATATATAAATGTCTCTGGATGGCGGCCGTTGATATCAAGTCCCACTAGCCACCCGGTTGTTATATAAAAAGTGGACTACATATTCGCAACACATATTTTGACCACAAATTACAACCTAATCAATTTACAATTTTTTTGATGACTTGCCTCCTTAGCAACCAGGCAAGGGCAAAGTCCCAGCACCCAAGAAAACAAAAATCCAAGCGGCCCAACTACAACTACATCTTTATTGGATGAAGAGCATCAATGCAGTATCAATCCCATGTCCCCATGTATATGCACGACCCACGATGGCTGGGATTCCCAGATTGACGTCTCGTCATTGCTGGGCTCCCGACCCATGTCAACAGCCATCATCGAGTGCCCGCGCTGCTATCATACGATTTATAACAATCAGACGGTGGCAGTGTGATGGCAGCACAAGGGCAGGGGGGTGGCTGGAGGTTAGCAGTCTGAAATCCCCTGATCATCAGACGAATTTGGGGACCTTGGAAACCCTCCTATCAGTCAATTATCGCATTGCTGCCTTCTTGCCACCCGCCTGTCACTTGACTGCCACCGCACAACCTCCAAAATGTGCCCGGGTGACCACTGACCAATGTCAAATAATCGTCCAGTTGTCCTAAAATTTTTACTTTTTCTTAAAACCATCATAGCCACTGCGCTGCCTATAAAAATGCGACTCCCACCTCCCAATTACAATTGCATTTAGGTCAATGTGTTTTGGCCTTTTGGGATGAGTGACCGTACTCTAAGTCAACCGTGCTTTGGCTTCAGAGGTGCACTCGTTCAGTGGACTCAGGCATGGTACAGATCTTATCAGGATTCTGGTGCTGACACAAACGCAGAACGCAGGAAGTTCCAACAAAAAGACCTTTCCTTCAGTGCCGTACACTGGAAACTAGGCTAGAAGGCTTGTGGCACTCGAGAAGGCACACAAAACAAGCTGGCGACAAGTGGAGGGAACACACAACAGGAGGAAGGATGAGAAAATCAAGCACAGGTGCACCCCTTAAGATGACAGGAGACCCAGGTGGGAGAGAAAACGAGGCTGGAAAGAAAAAAACCCAGAGACAAGAGGAACCGGAAACAGAAGGTAACAACAACTGTAAACACAACTACAGCTCCGCCCCAACCATAGATCTGATTTGATTGCTAAACATGCCCAGCCTCAAATCTTTACAGTTCAGTTATGGGACAATTAGATCAAAATGGCTCTACCAAAATCCTTAACATAAATAGAACCTGACAATCTATTTTGATTTGCAAAACAGTGGAAACAAAAGCATTCAGCTCTTATGAGGTTGCTTTTTTTCTTTGTGCCAGAAAGCCTTTTTTCTTTAGTCTGACAGAAAAAGGAAAGACCACCATTTAGTGTTTGGTTTATATAAAACAGTTGTATCCACATTCTGCCACAAATCTTTAGGGGTGATATGAGCACAACCCAGCAGTTTAGGTATAGGTATAAGGAGAGAGCTGGGCTGCTTTTATTTGGTGACCCAAACTTTCCCTGCTTTTACTTCAATTGACTGGAGGGAGCATTCTCCATCGTCATCTTGTGTCACCAAGTTCAACTTGTATAAACCCAGGTCTTTACTCTGCATCTTTGAGCAACAGTTGTGTCCTGGAGATTATAGCACCCTGTTTAAGCTCAATGATTAACTTTTGTGTTTCTGAAGGAAACAATATATAGCATCATAACATAACTGCCTTTTATATTGGCAGAATGTTAAGACAGACTCGAAAGCAAAATTTACACAAAATGATGGTTAAAGAAAAAGCTTAAAAGGATTCCAGATGCAGGTTCAAAGTAAAGGCACAGCTGGACTTTTCTTCAGCACAAGGTAGCACAAACAAGAATGTCACCATTAGACAAAAAGGAAACTGCAGTGACTAAATACTGATGGGAAACAGCTGAGATAATTAACTAACACCAGGTGTGACACTGACAGGAAGAAAAATTAAGCACAGCTCAGAATCAAAGACCTAATGGGGAACAACTCAAGAAGACTGAAATATATCCAAGAATTTCAAAAGAAGCACATACACATAAAAAAAAAGACTTTAACTGGCTCAGCCGTCAGTCACGAAAGACTTATCCATCAAACTTCCTGCTGTTTACAGGCATATGCATAAAATTTGTAGATCTTTTAATTCAAACATTAAAGGCTAGGATGCATTCCAAAAGAAAAACTTTCACAAGAAGGCTGGAAAATACCTTCACTTTAAGTAGGTGCTTCCCGGTTATCAACAAATTGACTTCACCTCATAAAAAGGCTTCTGTGGAGACTCTAAGATGGAAGGAAAAGATAGAGACTGAACTGAACTTAGAGAGAGGGTAAACGTTCCATGGAAAAAGTGAGAGGAGGGGTAATTAATTGAGGGGGTCAAGTAGACTGAAAGAGCAGGCGGTTGCTTGTTGACGCTTGCAGTTAATGGGAAAGACAATAAGACGGTAATGGACAAATGCAAAGCTGGTGATTTGCTCCCACAGAAACGATGCCTCTAAATGTTTCCTGTCAACAGTATATTATTGAGAATGCCTTTTATCGTGAAGTTAAAGGGACAGTTCAGGCGAAATGACAACATAAAGGCTCCTTTATGATGGAAATTCAAACATACAAGTATTTCCTTAGCTATTACTATCCAGAACACATCATCCATTTCCACTGTGTTCAAAAACATTGCATACACTTTGTTGTCCTTCAGAGTTAAATGATTTATTTAAAGATCAAATTGCCTTTGAAAATGGCAATACATTCGTGTAAATAATGCAGAAAAAGCAAGGCAATTATCATATATCATTTTAAAACTTTGAGGATTGGAACAACCTAAATAAAAATTGTAAATATTAAGAGACCCACCTGTAATGTGTCTAATCTATAAAAATGTTGGCTGAAACACCCCAGTTTCTGAGTATCTTTAATCTTCAGCCTACTTGGAAAGAAAATCCACTGACACAGAAATAAATATGCTTCTTTGGGGAAGGGATTGAAACTGTAAGGAGGTAAAGAGTGGAAAAAATCCAAACATCTAGCATTCAAGTGACAGTCGCAGGTTTAGAGTGGCAGAGCCTTAAATAGAGGTATGATATTTACTCTCACTCACTGTCATTTTCCATTTCTAACTCTCCCTGCACTTCCTTCCATCTGCATGTCACAACAATGTAGTCAGTGAGTCTAGCCAATCTGATGCTCTCTTCTATTATTTCATTGCGATTTTGCATTCATGCATGAAAACCTGAAACACACTACCCAGCTCTGATCCCAAACCACAGAACCAAGGTGTAATGAGAGGAATAAAAAACAGAGAGCAACTGCTGGCAATCGCAGCTGAACATTAGCTTGAACCAGGCCTCTCACAGACCCACTTATCCGAAAATCACCTATGTTCTGCGGGCCGAACGGCCTATTATGAGCCAAACCAGAATTTCAGAAACAAATCAGCACAATATCGTTTTCTTCTTCTTCCAAATCCAGAGGGAATTTCTGTTATTTTATTTAACCTTTATCTGCTTATGGGGATAATCTTGTTAGGATATAATGCATTTTTTAGGCTCTGGCTCTTTTCTTAGCTTGCCCACTGAGACTGTGCACCACTGCAGCACGAAAAAGGAGTAGTTTTGAATTTTTATCACTGTGTTACTGTGATGTTTCTCCAAGTTATTAATAATGTTATTTTGGTCCGATAGGATTGAGTTTGTGTGAAATTACTCACAGAACACCCCAGCATCAGTTCAATATCTGCAGTGGTGTTCCAAGTCCGCAGTAGAAGTTCATCAAAAGTCAGAAGAGCAAACTGAAGTTCTTTCAGCAGCACATCAGGGACAAACTACTTTTGATTCAGAATGTGTTTGAACTTTTGACCTTTAGCCATAGCTTGACAATAAAATAAGACAATTATCTACAAATTGACTACAATATTGATTTCCATAAAAGGAATAGATATGATTCAAACATGTAGTCATTTCTCTTTGAATAACCTAAGATGAAAAAAAAAAAGCTTTTTATGTTACAGTTTCATAGTACTGCTATGCATAAGTATTAAAAAACTGGTATAATTTACATTGTATATTGCTGTCATATTGCTTGCACAGAAACATGTCACAGCATTACAGTGTGTATTTTTACCAGAGTGTACCTGTCTTTGCATGGTCAACTCAAATCTTTGTGGTCTTTCCGAGCCAGCAGGTTCATTTGGAAATGAGATTTGAGGCAATAATAAATATAAAATTATGTTACTGGGAAGGAGGAGAGGAGGGAGAGATTTTAAAAGGATTTTGTCAGGGGTTGGTCCAACTCGCTACTGGGCGTTTGGAAGGATGCAGACAGACAGACGTAATGGTAGTGACTAACTGTTTGCCAGTGTTTTAGTGCATTCAGGCCCCTTTGCTGAAAGCAGTATTTTCTCCACAGTTTGAAATCCTTTTCCCAGGATAATTATCCATTGTAGATGCCCATCGTCAGATAATGACTGCATCGCCACTGAGCTAGGAAATTAACATGGACCCAGAGTGCCTCCAGCACAATGGAGGGACTGCCCCCTGTATCAGCACTCAGCTAATTTTAACCAAGGATAGAAACTGGGATGCTTTTGTTAATGCTTCCTTCTTGCTTATAAGAAGTAACTTAATTTCATTTTGTGTATGATATCATCTAAAAGGAAGTGAAAATGAAAAATAATGCATAAGAACACCAAGGTTCATGAAGGAAATGACAACAGTGCCCCCTTGTGAAAAGCTGCCGTGAGTTCTCTTCATCAAGCAGGCAGCCCATCAGCTCCAAAATGTCCATTTTTTTCACATTCCTTTACTTCAAACAGCTCAATCTTGTGCTGTCAACACACTTGAGTTACTTTACTGTTGTTCAAATATATGCAGGAGTTGAAAAAAATGAGAACTGACAAAATGGCAGAGGAATTTGGATTATATATGCAAGGTATTTATTTTGAAAAACCTCTACGTGTGGCAAAGACAAGAGCCTAATAAAATGACTGCACAAGCTGCCATTGTGTCCCCAGTTGGTTTTTTAAAGGTGCATTACTATGGCAAAGCCTTTGTTTTAATTAGCTTGGCGAGTATTAACAGGTTTGTTTAGGGGTGGGTTAGTGTTCACAGGCTTGATTATAGGATAGTGTGGGCTGTATTTCAACTGCCCTGCCTTTTGCGCAGAGTAATAAGTGCTAGCTTACAGACTGCTCATTTACATGATTTAATTCAGACACCTGTTGAGAGCTGACATATGGACTAAAAATCAGTTATAAGTTGGCTCTGTTTTTAATTTACACATTTGCCATCCTCAACCATCAGGGGAAACCAAATATATCCAAAAAAAATGCCTTTTTATATTAAAACAGTACTGAATGGTGCAAACAGATTTTAGAGGAAGAGGTTGCTTGGTGTATTCTGTTCACGACGCCTGACTGCACACCTCACTGCAATTTATAACCCAGCTACACCCCATGTAATCCCTATTAGCAGATGCTTAAGACTTCTCAAAGCAGTTAACTGTTGTTAGCCTCTAAAGTATTAACCACAGAAAGAGATAGATGACTTTATTTGCGCTGTTTACGCCATGCAAATCCCAGCTTTGGGGCAAAATGAGCCAATGATGATGGCATCAGCAGTGTTCTATACACCCTGCAAAGGTGCGCACTTAACCTGCAACTCAACATTCACAGATCAAAAACGTAAACTATTGGCAACAGTGCTTTTATCAACCTAGGGGTTTAAAAGGATTATAGGAAATTCTTCGTTTGAAAGGTAAAAAAGGGATGAAAAAGCAGCTGGGGGCACTGAGATTGACTATGTTCCCTGTCCTGTCGTTAACCTCTCGCACCTTCACTTTTTTGAAGGGTCAAGATGTATACTTAGCAGCAGATGTGTACGCATTTGGACTACAGCTTTTATCTAAAGTCAGTTAATCCTTTTTTGTCTTTGAAGACAGTGCTCTGGCTCAGAGCCCAGCATCTTCAGCATGGAGGCTACGTTCATGAATTAAAGCCTCATCAAACTGTGGCTTAACAGAGTTGAGCAAGGTACACTAAATCAATACTAATAAGTCCTTCCTGCGATGGTGTGAGTGTCTTGGTGACAGGACCAGTGTCTGGTTGTACAATAGCCTTAAACTATGGTGTGTGGAAAAGAGAAATTGTCATTGTCCTCATCTAACCTGACAGGCTGTTACTGGGCTCTCTGACCGCTTATTTATAAGCAGGCTTATTTATATGCTACCTGTGAAGGAGATCCTGGGGGAGGAAACCGCCTTTGTGGAAAGAGAGACTGCTATCATCTCTTTGAAGTGTGAGCATCTGTGCGTATGTGGGCAAACTCTGTAAGGCATTTTAAATCGTACACGTTTGTGACACGGGGAGAATAAATTCTATTTATGGATTTTAAATATTGATGACACATGCAGTGAGAGCAATAGAGGAATCACGTTAAGCAGGAATAAAGCTTTGAACACACAGGTGAATGTCTCTATTGCTCTGTCTGGGTCACATCAGCTCTCGGTGGGAGCAATGATGTACAGGTCTGGGAGGCCTACCCTGCCCCTACCATACCAGCAGAGCAACATGAGGTCCCTGAGTGGCCAGCTCTCTGACTCGTGTCCCTTGCTGCAGCGGCAGCAAACGAAGCAGCCATACATCATAGGCCAACTGTGTCCTCCGAGGGGGTGACAGACAAAGCCAACAGAATCAATAAAGCCTTAGCTCAAGCCCCACTTCTGTGCACTCGGACTGCCTTACCTTCTTATTTTTTCCTCAAATTCTCTCACCTCTTTCTTTGAGTCTTAGATTTCTCTTCCAATTTTCTCTACGCTACTTTCTTTTTTTTCAGGTGACATCATTTATCTGCGTCGGACTACAACTACTGTCGGTGTTATCTCTATCTGTCCATCTACCTGGCCCTTGGTGAACATGCTGATGTGCAGTGGGGCTGTCACTCTTGACAGGAGATGAAAAAGAGCTCTTCAGAAAGAAAGAAAAGACCCGAGCCAGAGGATTACTGAAGGCCATTCAGCTTGTTAGTGGAGAGGTGCCGACATCAGAAAAATGCATGCCTAATTTTTGCAGAAGGCAAAGTGATCGAAGTCCTGGAAGGGTAAATGCTTCCTAGATAGACACTTAAAATGAAAGAAGGCTTTGTGGACAACACACACAATGCCAATACAGTGAATGCCAGGGAGTTGTTAACTGTAATTAAACTGAGTGTCAATGTTTCTTCTACCTGCTTACAACCAGGGAAAATGTCTCCTGTGATGAGAAGTAGCTAGAGGCTATAAATGATTTATTTTGATTATCACTGAGGTAAAGAATGAGGTTTTGAAACTTTGAATCTGGAAAATTTTAAATCAAATCAAGTTTTATTTATGAAAAGCACTTCTCATGCAATGCTGTTTTACTTTATTTCATTCTAAAATCAACATATTACCTTAAAGAGGAAAAATGCACCTTTCTGTTCATGTGTTATACAGTGTGGCCATAATGTGCAAAAGTTCAGCAAACCTCCAAATCAAAACCTTTCAAGTGACAGGGATCAAAATGCTTTAATTAACTACATTACCTGAAAAAAAAAATAACTTTTGAAAAATCTTCTTAGAAAGCTTATATAGACTGATATAAATGTATAGCTGCACAGCAAAAACTGAATCTGAACAAAGTAAAAACACCCTTGTTTCAAGAAAAAGTGTTTTATTTTCTGTCTTGCAAAAAAATCAATCTTATCAAGATAGACTTTCAATAGCAAAGTAATCTTACTTTATGAAAACATCTCCTACTGACCGGAAGTTTTAACCAATAAATCTTGAGGAGACATTTTTTCCGGCTTCATTGGCAGACTTTTTTTTCTTATTTAAAAAAATCTTTCAAATTTTAAGAACTCTTAGCTTATTTCTACAGGGCCTGTTTTTACGTTTATCATGCATGTTTATCATGCATTAGAGTTTGTAGAATAAACTTCCTAATATTTGTTTTTTTACAAATGTGCCCCCATTAAGTCATCAGTTAAAGATGAATCAACAAACTGCAATGATTTAACGAAGAAAATGACAGCATTTCAACAAACGTTTTGGCTTGATCATCTTTAAACACAGAACTGCAATACTAGTAAATATTTTAGCCACTATTTGCTTGTTGAGTGTTAATAAATGGGATTTTACTTATATTTAAAGCACAACGACACTATAAATGTGTATTGAAGAACTGCACCTCTACAGATTGAAACAGAAAACAATTTGCTGTCAGGAAAAGCCAGAGAAAATGCACATTTATACTTTACACAATATAGTGTAATTGTGTATATATTGTGTTGGATATTTTCATGCTGAAATACCTTCACCACTTTCAAAATAAAGTAGTAAAAATGTCATACTTTCAGTTTGTTTCATGCTATCTTTTTTATAAAACAGAATATTTTGTACCATGCAATAAAAAAATCTTGTGAAAATTCCATCAAGCTATTTTCTTTGACTGCTTATTTCCATACAGGGTCAGTGGATTGCTGGAGACTTCCCAGCTACTGAGGGACGAAGGTGCGGTACACCCTGGATAGTTTGCCAGTGCATCACAGGGCCAGTTACAAAAAAGTGTTGTTTAATTACATTGGGGAAAAAAAAACTTTTATTGTTTGTTCCATTTGCAAATCAAACATGGACATCCACAGTGGGGCAAAAAAGTATTTAGTCAGCCACCAATTGTGCAAGTTCTCCCACTGAAAAAGCCGAGAGAGGCCTGTAATTTTCATCATAGGCATACCTCAACTATGAGAGACAGAATGAGGAAAAAATCCAGAAAATCTCATTGACTGGTTTTGAAAGAATTTATTTGTAAATTATGGTGGAAAATATGGTGAGTATTTGATCACCTACAAACAAGCAAGATTTCTGTCTTTCACAGACCAGTAACTTCTTCTGTAAGAGGATCCTCTGTCTTTCACTCATTACCTGTATTAATGGCACCTTGTTATCTATATAAATGACACCTGTCCACAACCTCAAGCAGTCACACTCCAAACTCCACTATCGCTGAGACCAAAGAGCTGTCTAAGGACTCCAGATACAAATATGTTGACCTGCACTAGCGAAGACAGAATCTGCAAGAGGTAAGCAGCTTGGTGTGAAGAAGTCAACTGTGCGAGCAATTATTAGGAAATGGAAGACATACAAGACCACTGATAATCTCCCTCCATCTGGGGCTCTCTGCAAGATCTCACCCTGTGGGGTCAAAATGATCACAAGAACAGTGAGCAAAAATCTCTGAACCACACGGGACCTAGTAAATGACCTGCAGAGAGCTGGGACCAAAGTAACAAAGGCTACCATCAGTTACACACTACACCGCCAGGGACTCAAATCCTGCAGTGCCAGACGTTTCTCCCTGTTAAAGGAACTACATGTGCAGGCCCATCTGAAGTTTTCTAGAGAGCATTTGGATGATCCAGAAGATAATTGGGAGACTGTCCTATGGTCAGATGAAACCAAAAAAGAACATTTTGGTAAGAACTCTGCTCTGCATGTTTGGAGGAAAAAGAATGCTGAATTGCATCCAAAGAACACCATGCCTACTGTTAAGCATGGGGGTGGAAACATCAAACTTTTTTGAGTAAAACCTCCTTCCATCAGCAAGGGCATTGAAGATAAAACATGGCTGGGTCTTTCAGAATGACAATAATGTCAAACACACTACCCGGGTAACAAAGGAGTGGCTTTGTAAGACGTATTTCAAGGTCCTGGAGTGACCAAGCCAGTCTCCAGATCTAAAATATTTGGAGGGAGTAAGTCTGTGTTGCCCAGTGACAGTCCCAAAACATCACTGCTCTAGAGGAGATCTGCGTGGAGGTATGGGCCAAAATACCAGCAACAGTTTATGAAAACCTTGTGAAGACTTACAGAAAAGGTTTGACTGGGGGGTTTTCCAAAAAGCAGGTTATGTGAGTTACCACAGTAAGTTTGAGGCTAAGATATATCACTTGTTTGAGTTCAGTCAACTTAAAAATAACACTTAGTTATGAGACAGTTATTTTACTTTCATTCAAATTAATTCATTTAAGTAGGTGTAACTTGATGTTAGATTGGCAGCGCAAGGAATTGTGGGATGCCATTCCCTTTGCCTGTCTGGACGGATTGGGGTTTAAGTGTGGGTTTTTGACCAAATGTGTTTAGTTGTTTAGCTGTTTTACTATGTGGGAGGGGAGAGGATGATGAGATTATTTAGCACCCCTAGTGCTATTTGATGTTGGTAGAACTGAAGTCAAAGTCAGAGCCATGATACATGAATTCATGCTTTGTTTTGCAAATCCACACTGCATCATTCTTTTTAATGTTATAAAAATAAGAATATCTGCTGGTTCAAACTTAGACATATGAAAGTTCAAGAAGTACAGTAAATTAAGATGGAAAAACATTTAATTGAATTGGAGAAATATGACATTTAGTTAGATAAATATGTAAATTTGAGTCATGTAAACAATTATTGAGTTGGTTAGACATAAGAGATTAGGTTGAATAAATTTAACTCAATTACTTGTTACCCATTGAATTAATTCATTTAAGTTGGATAAGTTGAATATGTATGCATGTGTGTATGTATGTATGTATGTATGTATGTATGTATGTATGTATGTATGTATGTATGTATGTATGTATGTATGTATGTATGTATGTATATATACTTTTTATACTTATATACACTTATATATATATATATATATATATATATATATATATATATATATATATATATATATATATATATATATATAGTTGGTAAGGTGCAGGACTGTCATGCAGGAAACCAGGGTTCGATTCCCAGGGGCGGAATGAACAATAATGTTAATGGAAAATGGGGGCAATTACCATAACAATGGTGAGCAATTAACATCACCCAGTGAGGGTCCTTGGGCAGAAGGCTACGTTACTGCCTACCTCACAACATGAGAGACAATGAACCACATGTCATGCCGGCTCACACATCACCCGGCCAAACAAGGTCTGCGTCTGGGGGACCAGGGCACCCTGATGGAAAGTGGGTTACTGGAGCAAGACGGAAATGGACTAGATGTGAGAACAAGGTTCTGTTAGAATGCTACTACTCAAGTAATCCCACCCAGAGGAGTTACATGCAGAAAATGTGGAATGAATGGATGCTTCGAAACCCACAATCAAGGCTAACTGCCAAACAACTGGTAGCCCAATGCTCGAACATCCACAAGCGGCAACTCCTATCACAACTTGAGATTGAAGCACTACTACAACGCAATAGCAATACCACGGGAGAGCCAGAACAACAGGTCAGAGAGGAGGTTATACCACACTCCCACCCTGAGATTGGGTACACAGACCCAACAACCACAATTACGCTGAGCGAGGCAGCAACTGACCTGAAAGACAAAATCATGTCTAGAATGAACACTAGGCAACCTTGACACCAGCTACAATGGCTAAGTGATGTACCGCCTGAAAGTCTACTGGAAACTGTGAATGAAGCATTGAGGGCAATTCCTACCACAACCATCGTAGTAACCAATGAACTGGTTTACACTTCAGCAGCAGTGATCCTTGAGATGCTTGGCTATAAGAGTAACCATGGAAGAGAACAATACCAACCATGAAAGCAACGGTTAGAGGCCAAAATCAAGGCAACTCGGAAGGATGTGAGTAAGCTGACACAGGCTCAAAGAGGTACAATGAGAAAGCAAGTACCTAAGAGATCAAGCCAAATGCCCATACCTGAAGCACTGGAAACTGCCAAACAAAGGCTCCTAGCCTTGAGCAGCCGCCTAAAGAGGTACACAAGAGATAATGAAGCCAGACAAATAAACAGGCTGTTCGCAACTCAACCTGCGAAAGTGTACGCTCAGTGGCAGGGTCAAAACAGCCGAGCAGACCCACCAAGGCTAGAAACTGAACAGTACTGGAAAAGTATATGGGAGAAAGAGACAGCACATAACAGCAATGCCCAGTGGCTGGTCTATCTGAGAAAAGAACATAGCAACCTCCATGAACAGAATCCAGTAACCATCACAGTGGCAGACATCCAAGAAAGAGTCTCAGGTATGAAGAACTGGACAACACCGGGCCCTGACATGATACATGCCTACTGGCTAAAGAAGCTTACCGCACTCCACTAGCGCCTGGCAGCACAAATGAACCAGCTGCTAAGAGATGCGACTCACCCCGAATAGCTAACGGAGGGGCGAACGATCCTGATCCAGAAGGATCCCTCAAAGGGTGCAGTCCCATCCAACTACCAGCCAATAACTTGTCTGTCCACAACATGGAAGCTCATGTCAGGCATCATTGCAACCAAGTTAAATAGGCACATGGATAAATTCATGAGTAACACACAGCAGGGCATTGGTAGAAACTCCAGAGGAGCCAAACACCAACTCCTGGTTGACAGAACAGTTGCTCAAGACTGCAAGTCACGACACACCAACCTGTGCACAGCCTGGATTGATTACAAGAAGGCCTATGACTCAATGCCACACACATGGATCACTGAATGCTTGGAGCTGTACAACATCAACAGGACTCTAAGAGCCTTCATAGGAAACTCAATGAAGCTGTGGAAAACCACCCTTGAAGCCAATGGGAAGCCACTTGCACAAGTGTCCATCAAATGTGGGATATACCAAGGTGATGCTCTGTCCCCACTGCTGTTCTGCATAGGTCTGAACCCCCTCAGCCAAATAATCAAGACTGGCTATGGATACCGACTCAGAAATGGGGCCAACATCAGTCACCTCCTCTATATGTATGACATCAAGCTATATGCTAAGAGCGAGCATGACATTGACTCCCTGATCCACACCACCAGGATCTACAGTACTGACATTGGGATGTCATTTGGGCTCGAGAAATGCAGCCGGATGGTGACAAAGAGAGGCAAGGTAGTCCACACAGGAGGGGTCTCACTCTCAGAAGGAACAATAGCAGACATCGAGGACAGTTACAAGTACCTTGGAATTCAACGAGGAAAGCTGCAACAGCTGAATACCTCCAAAGGGTAAGGCAAGTCCTGAGAAGCCAGCTGAATGGCAAAAATAAGACCCGGGCAATAAACAGCTACGCACTGCCAGTTATCAGATACCCTGCAGGAATAATAAGATGGCCAAAGGAAGAGATACAGACCAAGGATATTAAGACACAAAAGCTCCTCACCATGCATGGAGGGTTCCATCCCAAATCCAGCACCCTGAGACTGTATGTTAGCCGCACGGAAGGAGGCCGAGGACTAGTGAGCGTAGAAGCCACTATCCAGGATGAAATATCCAAGATACATGAGTACATCAAGCTCAAGGCCTCAACTGACAGTGTGCTCAGTGAATGTCTCAGGCAATGGAAAGAAAAGGATACAGTGCTGGAGGACAGATCCCCATGGGAGGACAAACCCCTGCATGGGATGTACCACTAGACCATAACTAAAGTGGCTGATATCAAGAAGTCCTACCAATGGCTAGAAAGGGCTGGCCTATAGGACAACACTGAAGCGCTCATCCTGGCGGCTCAGGAACAAGCTCTGAGCACCAGAGCGATAGAGGCTCAGATCTACCACACCAGACAAGACCCAAGGTGTAGGCTGTGCAAAGAGGCGCCTGAAAAAATCCAGCACATAACTGCAGGGTGTAAGATGTTGGCAGGGAAAGCATACATGGAGTGCCACAATAAAGTGGCTGGAATAATATACAGGAACATGTGTGCAGAATATGGACTGGAAACCCCAAGGTCAAAATGGGAAACACCTCAGAAGGTAGTAGAGAATGAGAGGGCAAAGATCCTGTGGGACTTCCAGATCCTAACTGATAGGATGGTAATGGCAAACCAACCAGACATTGTATTTGTGGATAAAGAACAGATGAAAGTCGTTGTGGTGGATGTGGCAGTGCCAAGCGATGGAAACATCAGGAAGAAGGAACATGAGAAACTGGAGAAATACCAGGGACTCAGAGAAGAACTGGAGAAAGCCTGGAAAGTGAAGGTGACAGTGGTGCCTGTGGTAATTGGAGCACTCAGGGCAGTAACCCCCAAGCTGGAGGAGTGGCTACAACAGATACCTGGAAAGACCTCAGACCTTTCAGTCCAGAAAAGTGCAGTGCTAGGAACAGCTAAGATACTGCGCAGGACCCTCAAGCTCCCAGGCCTCTGGTAGAGGACACGAGCTTGGAGGAGAAACCACCTGTGGAGGGTTGGAGGGGCGTTTTTATATATATACATGTATATATATACTTTTTTTATTGACCAAATGCTTTTTTTCCACCATAAATAAATTATTTTAAAATCAGACAATGGGATTTTCTGGATTTATTTGCCTCATTTTGCTTCTCATAGTTGAGCTATACCTATAATGAAAATTACAGGTCTCTCTCATCTTTTTTAATTGGGGAACTTGCACAATTGGTAGCTGACTAAATACTTTTTTGCCCCATCAGATCCGATGGCTTAAACTCCAGACACACCCCAACCTTTCATGCAGAGGTATGAAATTTAAACTTTGGCAGTTCTTATTTGATGTTCATTTGTTAGTCTGTATTTTGACTTTAAAGACATCACTGTCATGTCTTTGCATAGAGACATTAAATCTCTATTGTTGTGTCTCCACTGTTTGGGTACGTCATTTACAATTTATGAAAATATTTAACTAATTTTATCTATGGCACTTGTAAGAAGGGACTTTCAAGTGAGCGTAAGTTGAAGAACTTACAATTTGGAGAAAAGGGAAGCGCTTTCTAGGGTTTTATGTTTGAACAGAAGGTTTGAACCTTGTCTCCTGCTAAAACTAAAGATTACAACTGCTGTACATATATGTCATACATGTGGAGGGCTTCTATCCTAATTAATCCTTTCTCTCTGTGTTAATTTAATACAAATATACAGTCAGCTGCCTGCATCGCTCATTCTGGTAAAATTGTCTTTGGTTTTGTGAGTTGACATAAAAGACCCAACACTAATAAAACTCAAATGAAATGACAAAAGAATGTGTGGCTGATTGAGTTCAAGGCCGAACATCACTGCCCAGAAATGCTTATTCACATGTGTGAGGGTGGAGGGAGTTTCTGTGCAGCGAAGCTCAGACTCGGGTCAAAACACAATGACTGTAGGGGTCAGTGTTATGCCAGCTGGGTCAACATTTTACTCTGTCTTTTCATTCTACAAGGAATTGATTCACATGTATGCGTTTATTTGTGTTAGTGTGTGTGCGTGCATGCATGTGTGTGCACTTGCTCGTGTGCGTGAGTGTGGGTACATGTGTGTGGGAGTAAGTAAAAGATAAGCAGAAAGAGGAGGCCAAGTAGAAGAAAAACATTGTGAAAGAGAATATTTGACATAAAATCCAGTTGTTTTTCTTAACAGCTCCTCCAAGAAAAGAGGAAGAGCAAATATATTACATGAGTAACTGTGCCCAATTTATTTACTCAGCAGCATTTACCAAAAAACAGTCCCTTTAGGTACTCTGGGAATTCTATATAAGGTGATTTGTAATAGAAAAAACCATGTGCTCACACAAAACATGCAAATGAAAATGCTTTTGAGTTGTTTGTGCAGCTTTACTTGTTGAGTCGTTCTCACAGACGCTGAAGCAATCTTTACAGCAACAGGAAACATAAAAAAACAAACAATACTGTGAAGCTTCTAAATAATACAATTCAAAGTCTGAAACTCTGAAATTACAGGCTTTTATCAAGAACATGAATACACCACTGAATGCAGAGATAAAAAAAACGTTGACACCCACTAAGTGCGAAGGCAGTGGCTCTGACTTTACTTCTGGCAGCAGATCAGACACTCTGAAGGTTGGGATATCATTGCAAAACAAACTAGCATACAAGGAAGATTGAAACACATCTTTATAACTCCACTAAACTGGCCCAGATGGCACTAAGGAAAACTGCATTTTTATTCATAGGCTGCAGATGGGAAATGTTTTACACTATTCAAATCTCTGTTTAGCAGTTGTTGAAATTTTGAAACAAAAGGATAAAAATTTGAAGCAAGGCTTAAACGGGGAAAAAAGTGCAGGATCTAAAGGTCGAAGAGGAGTGAGCATGCAAACGTTTGTCTAACATGATTCTCTGTGAGGTTCAACCTGCACATAAATCACAATTTGGCCAATATATGCAACGCACAAATAAGATGAAGCAAAAGAGTGTCTTCGTTTACACACCACAAACTGGAGGAACAGGTCAGCAGGCTAACAGTCACTTATCAACTTCCTTGTTGATGCACAGGAATGCATATACAGAACCTGTACAACCTATATATTTCTATTTCAAATAAAACACGGGGACATAATTTCTTTTAATCTTCACTTGCAGTGAAGATGTGCTGTGTGTGCCCATGTTGAGTGGAGAGCATGTTTACTGACAAGGAGAAATAAAAAGCCAGAAGCAAGGTAAAGGCCAGCACAGACAGGTTCAAACAAAGAGAGGCTGTCATGCAAAGCAAAAACTGGATTAAAGAGCAAAGCTGGGAAGAAAGGAGCGTTGCATTTCTACCAAGAAGTGGATATATGGGATGGCTGAAGCAGACAGCAAAGGGAGGGAGGATGGGACAGAGTGGTGGATGTTCAGAGTGAAAGACAGAGTGGGAGGGAGTTCAGGAGAGAGACAACAAGAATAGAGAGGAAAAAGAGGAGGGAGAGAAAAAGAAGCAGTGTGTTTATGGAGGAATGTGACAGAGTTCAGTGTAAGGGAGCTGGGATGGCCTTATCGCACCAGATCGAGTGGTAAAGAGGGAGCCAGAGAAAAGAACAGTCTCTAAACTTGAAAATTCCTTTTCTTTTTGGTGGTTTGTCCATAGTTTGCAAAGATTTGGGTGACAGCAGTGGCAGCCAGTGCTGGCAAAGTCTAATTAAGGTAAGTCAGCTTTACTGAGACTTAAAGAATATTTTCTCAATTTGAACAAACTGTTTCAAGGTGACTGACTTAGGATTCCATAAGAATAAACAAACTGAAGTAGTTATGCATAAACTGGATCTATTCTGTTTCCTTTAATAAATCAAAGCTACTTCTACAAAATTAAAGATCCAGACAAAATCAAAGTCACAGCAAGACAACAATCCAAGTATTTGCTTCTTTAGTTTAATAGTCTCATTTAAAATACCGGTAGTCTGAGAAATGTGCTGGCTGTCCACTTTTTTGTGTTCTCTCCATAAGACAGTCATTGGTGGAAGAAAAAAAGAAAACATTGTTTTGAGGAGCACAAAATACCAGGGACCAGCCAGGGTCTTACTTTAATTGTATCACTGGATACAACAGTTTGTGAAAACACATGCTATTAAAAACTCAGCTGGTTATCTCAGGTGTTTAAACAATGAATGAGACTTCTGTTCACCCACGCTTGTCCCACCCACGGTTTCACATTGTTTCCAGCCTTGTTGCTTTTTCATTTTCATACGAGTTCTGCAGTCATTTCTTTTCAAATGAGGAGAATAAGTGCGTGGAAAAAAGTGAACCAAAATGTCACACCTGTGTACAGTGAGACATCTGTTGAGACCCGCAGAGATCATGCATTATTCTACCTTGTGCTCATAACAGGGTAAACTGAGTAAGTAAGCTGAGGACATGTCACCTGTCCTGGCATGTTGAGCTCCGCTCTGTTGTGTAACATTGTTTAGTGAATTATAGGGCAGGGTCAGCATCGCAGGGAAAGAGTAAGCAGGAGAAAAGTGTCAAAGGGTTACCTTTTTGTCTTGTTGTATAATCTTTGAATGCAAATGTTGAGAAAAATCAGAATGATGAAAAAAATAAAAGATAAAAGCAGGACCTGTTTCTCCCACGATTTCTTCACTTTGTTCTATTTATCTGCTAAGTGACAATCAGTGTGAGCTGTCGTGACCTGCTAAAGAGCACACTTCTTAAAATAACTGCCCCAGATAACCAAATACTGCAAACTCCCATGAATGAACGCTCTGTCAGGCAAGTGCAGCATCTCTCCATCTTCCTCAGACTCCAGAGTATTATTTTAAAGTATGAAACTTTTGGGCTCAGATTTCCACTCTCTTATAAATAAAGCATGTGCACATCAGCAACTTTTGTTAGATGTCTAAAGCCTGAAAATAGAGCACAGTTTTTCCACATGAACAGCTTTGTAATACAAGGTCAGAGTGATTTTATTTTGGAGCTGGGCACAGGTAGCGCCTGCTGCTCATATTTGCTTTCAGGATGATATAGACTCCTTAAAGTAAGATCACTGTGTATCCTTGTACTGCTGCACATAACACCACACATACAGACATATGCACACACACACACAGCCACAGAAGATTAGGAGGATGGGAGGATGGTTATGCTCAAGAATGACAACCTTATCACTCAGTCTTCAGCTTGCAGGTCAATGGGCTCTGCAGAGAAAGGCATCATTCTTTTCCACTTACCTATGAATATCATCATTCTGTCACAGTGTATGAATAAATATTTTAAACACATAGTGGAATGCGCAGCTGCAAGTGAATTGCCAATTTAGGTGGGCTTGTGTAAAGGCGACTGACGGGCAGAACTGTAAAGGCTGCACATGTAGGACATGTTTTTTTTTTACCTTACATTTATAATCCTGAAACTGGAGCGTTTACTTGGCAACTGACTTGTAACTCTATTGCTGGAAACAAGTCATTGTTATCTGAAATATTGTGTATTTTAGACAATAGGTTTTCTGATTGAGAAAAAGTTTTAATGATTTAAACCGACATTTTTAAAAAGTTAACTTGCCCGATATTTTAAAAAAAGTGAGACATAACAAAAAATTTAAATTTGTGAATAATAAAATTAAAAGACAGCAGTATTTTTTTTAACTACAGCTATAGTTGTAACACTATACTCTTACTTACTTTGTCTTGAGTTTGGATAAAAGCCTGGGAAGTAAATATTTTATGATAGTGGAGCTGAACATATTCCTCTGTACTTAATAGAAGAGACACACAGCACTTCTCCTGATCCATTTTTAGAAAGTTTTCACAGTGCATGCACTGTAATTGTAAAAACAAAAAGAGACAAGTTGTACTAATCAATCTTACACAAACAGATCCAGCATAATAAAAAAATAAAAATTCAGTTCTTCAACATTTGATTTAATGACTCAAATTCATGAGCATCAGCTCCAGTTCATGTTGTAACTTTAAATACTCCCATTAAAAATACATTTTCCTCTATTTTCCATCTGCCAAGTTTATGCAAATATTCACACTTCAGGAGCAATGCTTGTCTGCCATATAAATTTAGCCAGCAGTGCAGATGGACTCCTTCTCTATTAAAATCCAAAGAGGCTGATTGCTCGTTTGACCTTATGTCTCATCATAACCACATTTGAATGCAATTTAATTTCAACAGGGGGTTCTTCACTAAAAGCGTGGCCTCTTGTCAAGGATTCGGCCGTGCATCCGCCAACAGAGGACACTGAGATCAAAATGATGAGTTTTAAATGTTTGTTCACATAGTTTTTGATTAAACCTTTTTTTGGATCCAGATCCTTGTCAACAGAGGATACATTAGCTGCACCATGGCCTCTGGCTAGCAGTTTGTAATATAATGTGAGCCCCTCAGAAGAAAAACATTTCTTACACTCTTTTTCTTTCTGCTCATGCCTCTCACTCTGTGACTGGCACTCCATCTCTTTTACTCTGGGGCAGTAATGAGTGTTTGGTGTTCTGCACTTCACCATTGAAGCCTTACTCATGCTTCATCTCCGTTACAATGCACTAAAAGGATTACCCAATTAGCTAATATTGGATGTCATTGAAGGTGTGTGTCTGTGTGCGCTTGGTCACTGAATGGATGCAATAGTGGTGAAAGTGAAAGATGGATGAGTGTCTCGATCCCACACTTGGTTCCCAGTTGATGTTCCTCTGCAGGCCATATTAGTCATCCTAGCAGCAGAGGCCTGCGAGTGGGTTTGTGTGTGTTCGAGAGAGAAACAGAGAGCGCAAGGGAGAAACCAGGGTTTTGACAGGCTATAGAAGATGACAGAGAAAAAAGGAGAGTATTTCCTCTCAATAATTTAATCCCACAGTCCATCATTCTCGAAATCATGCTCTGTTGTCACATGTGACCTGTTTCCTCTCTTTCTTCTCATCTTCTTCTTAATATAATTATTAATGTTACTCTTGGAGGGATAGGAAATGTCTTCTCCATTGCCATTACCCATTGACTACTCTGTGTGAACCATGGGTCAGTGCCAGTTTTCTATTAGGTCACATTACTTTGGGACAAAAATGTAACATGTTGCATGTATTGGATTTTTATTTCATTTGTTTAGCACTTTCTTAAGTTTCTGTAGCAACGTGTATAAAAATAGGAACACCAAATAAATCTAAATTAATCTAAAGTAATAGCTGATGCACTGGGCTAAATGTGGACGTGCCAGAGTAGATGCTACACAAATGTGAACATCTTTTGAACTCTTTTCTCTCAAGTAAAATGTTATTTTATCCATAGTATCAGAAAAAAATAATTTCATTAATTTATTGAAAGAACCAATGTCATATTAATTGTCAAATTGACTGAAAATAAACGTGTTAAGTTAGACATGTTTCTGTAAGAACGTGAAATGTAGATGGGTGTGTGATAGTGATTGCACTACTTCTTTTTTTAATTATCAGCTTCAAATGTGGATTTAAAGGTGCAATTTAAATGTTGAAATGTTAAAGTATGTTCTTTAATTACTTAAGCTAAAAACAAGTTATCTGGGATATAATGGAACACAGAATGCCCTGAGCATTTAATTAAAGACAAACCAGATATTACGGTAAACGTGTTTTTTCGTTAAACGCACTCCTGAGAAAATAACAATAAGCTTGAGATTAACCTAAAAAAGCAGACATTGAACTAGATAGATTGCATTCATCTGTTAGAAATTACCATACAGACAGTGGAGCCATCTGGTGCAGTGGCAGCGTGTGGAGGTACAGTGTGAGCAACAGAGTTTGATGGTCATTGTTAGACAGGTATAAATCCTAGACCTTTATATCACACTGCTGCCTCACATTGGCTGTGTAAATGGATTTGCCATGCTTTGTGAATGTGTGTTCATCTGTGTGCACTTGACTGTGTGTCTTTGGTGGGCTGACGAGAGCAGGGGGGAGCGTATTGTCAACGTGTCTTGTTTTGTGTCAGGCGGGTCAGCTGGGGCTCAAAGGCGGTGCCGATTCCCCCCGCCCTAATGCTTTAGCACCCCCTCCACCCCTACCCCGCCCTCACCACTTCACCCAGAAATACACATTACCTCTGCACACAAACACATGCTAAACGAGAATGCTTTTGTGCATAACACAAAGCCAGTCAGATATAAAGATTAGATGTATGCATGCACCCACATGCTCACACAAACCCACCCTGACCTCAGCAGAGGTCCTGAATCAAACAGTCCACTACAAATCTGGGAGGTCAGAGCTTTTCAGTTGCTTTTTTTGTATTTACAAAATTAAAGCAATAGCAGTGCTTTCAAATTACTTGCATTACACATATAAGTGAAGTGGACCATGTTTGAGAAGAAAGTTAGTGTGACTGTGAAAGTGAAATCTCTGTATCGTCGTTCAGACACCCTTCAAGGTCATAACAGAACTAATGGAGGAACAATGGCTGTGAGCTGAAAGAATCACTACAGAAACTCTATGTGTTGCTATGAGTGGAAAACATGGTTGTGAAGACACCTTGTAAAAAAGATTTTAACACACTTTATCCATGTAAAATCAACAGCAAATACTTTTAAATTACAAATAAAATGTCAATAGAATGTCTGATTCCTGTTCCTATGTTCCTTTTTTTCACAGTAGACAGACATGTTTTTGTGGCAAAAACAAGATGTTAGATTCACTTTTGTTTTTCTCTCTTTTTAGCAGAGGAGCTGAAAAGCCTGTTCTATTGTTCCTATCCAGTCACTTGGAACAGGGAGCTCTGTAAATTTTCTTATCTTGATGTTTATTTGTTGTCCATGAGGTGCTTTGTCACACGCTTTGGCAAAAGGCCTTGACGGAGCAGTGACTCTGTGTAACAGTGTGGAAATCATGTGGCTTGCACAACTGCGTGGGAAAGCACGGCTCCGTGGGCGCATAGCCGAGCAAACAGCCTAAAGGCTGGATGGCTGTAAATCTCTGCAAAAGTTGGGCTCTTCAGTCCTCTTATTGAGAGGACTAGTCATTTATTTAACACTCAAATATGGTCTTGGACTGTTTAGGAGGGGATACATCAACCAGGGCACAAGAGTCCACACAAAGAGGGCACACTTCAACAGACAAAGAGCAAGAAGATAGAGGCCGAGCACCTTTTTCTGTTTTTTTCTTTGGATGAATTGTTTGTTCAGGGTGGGTGCAGGGCACCAAGGGGGATTGATGGGTCGAGGGAGGGACTGAAAGGATCAGGGGGAGAGGCAAGAATGAATAGTTATTACACAGTCGATGCACAAACGGGTGGGGGGGGGGGGGGGGTTGACTATGGGCGAGTGTGCAGAGAGGAGGGAGGGGTTGCAGGGAGGGTGTAAAAGATCTTTTGTGAAAAGTGGGAGTTAATCACTTGAGCGGCACACGCCGGTTCTATAGGAGCACATGTTGTACACTGATTCCCCTGAGAGGAGTGGGAGGTCTCTCTCTAACACCAACACACACACAACTGAATTTACATGTCAGTAATGATGCAAAACTTGGCACAGGCTGACTAGACAAACAGTAAGACCCGCCCCCTCCCCAGAATAGTAAGCGGAGCCTCCTGGTTGTAGTGATAGTGTTTGCATTTGCTTTTTGTTCATTTATAGGCACAGAGACATACACATCCCGTCCGGACTGAGCAGATGAATCTTCTTTGTTAGAGATGGATGCTTAGTTTGGCCTGGCAGTAAGTAAAATCTATAGATTCATTACTTTGGTCCCTTGCCGGTGGTTGATGTTGATATCTGAGAGTGATAGGGAAGTCTATTGTGCAGATTTAGTGGCAGACGTACAAACACACTTAGACTCAGACAGATATGGCTGTGCCAGAATCTTTTCACCAGTCTAACAGAGGGTCCTTTGAGGTGAATCAGGAATCACTTCATATACTTAGGTATTCATTTTCAAAGTTTCTGAAGATTCATAATTGAAATTTAATTTCTATACATGTTTAAAGTATCTTGCTGTAGCTACAATCAGAACAAAAAACATATTCTGTCATTACTCCTTCTTGTTTTCCTCATGGTGGCTTTGTCTTTCATTTTAGTAATAAATGAATTTACCAATGAACTCTCATTAATATTGAATTTTGCTGAAATAAACGTTTAAAGGTTTTTAATTGGTTTACCTAGGAAGATGAAAATAACACACATTTTAGTTCTTCACAAATTTTGCAGATAGTTACAGAGAAACCCTGAACTTAATGTGGAGTCACACTAATATGTGAATTATTGCTGGCAGTTAGTTCCTTGCTTTGTTGCTGTGGCCATTATAAGATGCTTAGGGCTTGAGGACCAGGTGGCTCGAGGAGCAAGGATCAGTCAGTGCGAAGCCCTTTGCCATTAAAAGTCACCAACGAGTCAACATTTCCCCGGTGGGTTGGAGATCATGATGGCAACATCTGGGGTCTGGTAGAGCACTGACAAGAGTGAGAAAGCCTCTTTGACATATGAGTCAGCAAAAGAAAGTGTTTTTTCTGCTATAATTAGGAAAATTCATTAATATATGCATGCTCAAACTTTACTTGTTGACTGAAACCAATCTGTCTGAGTTCTTGTAAAATGAAAATAAACAAAAAAAAAAACACTCACTGCCAAGTGTTGTTTAGATTGCCCCGGCAGCCAAGTGTTGAGTTGGCAGTAAGTGGCTTAATTGCCAGTTTGCTTTGAGGAAGGGCACCCAAAGGGTTATTTGTCAAATTCAATGGCAAAGTCATAAATCTCGACTCACAAAGCTAGGCAACATGCCAAGAAAAAACCCCTTTCAGCTTGTTTTTTTTAAAACATAGCTATCTCATTAATGCACAAGTAGGAAGCAATAAATATAAACAAAATAAAATGACATAAAATCAGATCTGACACTTCCTATTTCTTTGGTTTAATGTGTGTACCTGTTATCTTTGTGTTTTGCAGATGAATCCACTGACAGAACTCATCTGGTGTCAGGAGACATGTCTGCCAATAACTCCTTTGTAACTTGACCATCTGGACTTCAGCCCCATCCTGCCCTCCCGTGGGCTTGCGAGATCATGGGTAGTGTCAGTAGTCTCATAAACGGTAACAGCCTGAACAGCAAACACTGCAAGGCATCGGACTACAGATTAAAAGAGGGATCAAGCCACCACAGAAAAAGTGGCGGTTGCAGTCTTGATAGTTTGCTAAAGTGCGGATTTTCTCAGAGCTCCTCTTCATCCAATCACCACTCTAAAAGTCTGTCTCACTCCAGGTCAGGACGAAGTGAGGATTTCTTTTACATCAAGGTAGATCACATTCTCAGACTGGAGATAAAAGCATAAAAGATGACAAAAATATACAGCAGGAGGCATCTAACAGATTACTTCTGGGGAAAAATTGTTTTTTTTTTGTTGTGTCTAACTTTCGTTGTTGTTGTTTTTTGTTTTTTTTTTTTGTCTAACAAAAGGTTAGCAATAAACCAAAGCCTGTTTACCACAAAGAAAGAGCAATGGAGGAAAGAGCAGCCAAAGATGGGGAATCAGGCCGTCGACAGCAACCAAAACTGCTGCTCATGCCAGGAAATATGGCGGAGAGGGTGAGTGTGGTGACTTTTTATCTCATAGTAAACACCGGGATTAAAAAAAAAGGTGAGATAACACTTATAAAAGATTGACAATAAGGACAACGGCAAATTATGATAATTTTCAGAAAAGTCATGTAGAGAAAATTCTAAAAATACATCAAAAGGACACAATTTCTAAAGAATATTTGATGTAACTGACTTTTTTATTTATTCATTTCATTTATTTCTCTATTTTAAACATTTCCAACATGGTTTTGGGGGTGAATCCTAGTCATTTGTCTTTGTCTCGTAAACAAATAACTCACTGTTATACATCTGAATTATAAAATAAACAAGATTTATTACGTTTAAAAAAGCCAACATTAATTACAGCCAAAAGCGGCGTTGTATGGCCCGCAGGCGCTCGCCGCAACCGCCTCCACACACCACCTCCACCATCGCTGCCCACCTTCTTAGCAGCACCGCCGCCTTCAGCGGCCACCTTTGATCAAAGCTAGTCAGAGCTGCTAAATATGCTAAATATGCTAGTTGTGCTTATTTTGCTAAAAGTACTAGCATTGCAATTAACATCATCGTATTCCTCAGAAAACCACATTGTGTAAGATGCTAATTATGTTACAGTGCTAGTTATGGTAATGTGGCTAAAAGTGTTAGCGTAGCGATCAGCATCATCAACTCAGTCAGATAAAAACATTGCTTAAGATAAACATATTGGTTAGAGTTTTGGATATCCTTAACAATGGAGGTTTTTTGATAACTACGCCCACATCAATAATGTCCATATTCAGTTAGATGCATGCATTCAATTTTCACAGTATTCCATTAAAAACCCTAGAGTTATAACAGTGTTCCGATTTGTAAGGTTCGCACGCTGTTTAAAATCTAAAACTTCTGATTGCAACATTTTAGCCACAGTGGCTTGCCATTGATGCCCCAGAAGTTACGTGACGATCAATAAAAATTCCAATGACAAGTTTACGTTTAAACCTGGTAAAGGTGCTTTTTATAAGAAAATTCAAGATGGCAGCATTTTCCCAAAGCCAAAGGTCGACAAAACTCCTAACGTGGTTGTAGACTTAAGCTAGCGACATGTGCGTTAAATCTCGTGAGAATTGCTTGAAAAAAAGTTCATTTGTTTCTATATTGTGTAAAAAAGCGAAAATCGCAGATTATGGCACAAAATGGCCGGCAAACAGTAGGTCAGGTCAGCATCCCGAAATGATTTCAAAACTTTGTTTGGACATCCCCGACAAGGTAATATCGATTCCGTTAGCCAATCCTGAAGAAAAAAAATCTGAATTTTTTGGCCCCATAAGTGATTTTTGTCCCATTCGTTCTTTTTATGGGATCGCTCGCCATGATGTCATCGTCTTCCGGGGGATGATACTCACTTTGTTGAAAATTCATTTTCAATTTATCCTAGGTGTGTGCACATTATGACGTGTATGACTTGCCGAGTATACAGCAGGGGTCATATTTTCGCTGAAAGGTGCCAAAAATCTTTCCAACTGCGAAAACAATATGGTCCTTGCAGTCAGTGACCACTGATGTGGGCCATGATAAAGGAATGAAGCCATCTAGTAGCCAATTGGATCAATTATACAGTATTATTTAAACATTACAGATGGTATTTCTTGTTTATCCCGCTTTCCAACCACATTCATTTTCCTCTAATTCAATTTACATGACTTTGTAAAATACAGTCAAATTATATGAAATGGAGTGGATGGAGATGCTTTGATTTAGATGATTCTGCAGATGACCGTAGGACTAGAGCAAGCCTGGGCAACCCTAGTCCTCCAGAGCCACAATCCTGCCTGTTTTCCAGCTCTCCCTGGAATGTTGACTACCTAAAGTAGGTGTGTTCCGTCAATCAGGATATGGAATCTCCTGAGTCCGTTAATCAGAAGAAGGCTGGCCAGAGGGCACTGGAATACAGGCACGGTTTAGGCTCTTGAGGACCAGGCTTGGCCAACCCTAGACAAGAGATTCGCCTCCTTTTCACAAGGAATGGTCTGGTGTATCCAGAGTCAATGTAAAAACAGAGCCGTGACAGCACTTTTACTAAAGGACTAAAGTTTCTTTACTGAGTTCACAAGAAACAGCATTTTATGGCATTCCAAAACAGAGAAGTGAATTTCTCTAAAAGCTCAGAGTTTATTGTGCCCTTTACTTCTTGTGTGTGAATAGCAGCCTCATAAGTTTTTATTTTGAGGGGCAGTTAAGCTCAAAACTCCCAACATCTGCACAGCAAATGATTACCTCCAAAGGGTGCCAATTTGGGAGCTTAAAGGAGGATTTTGCTGCCATCAGGCAAGTACTTTGTCGCTGTTTGCAACAATGGCTGCCAGTATAGCCTAGTATGCAGACATGGTCTTGCAATATCGATTTTCTCAATGAACTTTTAAATAGGAATAAGGCTTTTTTATACTTGAATGTCAAACAATTTCTTTTAAGCTATACGTTGGCATTTAAGAGTCATGCTTTAGAACATCATGAAAATGTGTAATTCTAATGCTGCATGATTAAAAAAGACTTTAAAATCCTCACATGAGTGCAGAGGATAAGGGACAGAAACCTACAACAGGTACTACAGTTTAATGGGCAGCAACCATTCCTCATAACCTGTGTCCAACCTTTCCAGCTTATTAATCACCCCCTCCCAGATTAATGACTAAAGAATGCCTTGATCTTCTCAGAGAAATCATTTCTGTGCCAAGAATAAATGAGCTGACAGCATTTTCCTAGATTGGCCTTCATTTATCAGGGGAGGGATAAAGGTAAAAGAGAAAGAAAAAGGGAGAGAGAAAAAGAGAACAAGGGCCAGTGAGAATTTGACAGATCGGGAGAAAAGAATAGGAAAGGCATCCTAGCCCTGAAGTCAGTGAGAAGGAATGCTGAACTCACAAGCTTTAGCTTTATACACTTCAGCAGTAGCTCATATTATTAATATCACAGAGAGGAGCTATTCATCTTCCTCCAGACAGCACATGGAGGGGAGAAGTAGGGTGCAGAGAAGAAGAGGAAAAAGTGGAGGTATGCTACTGCTGGTGACAGTCGTGGACAACACACCATGTGGTGTATAAGTTCATCTTGGAAATAAGTTTTCTCTTCTTTAGACAGTCTTGGGAATTTCTCTTGCAGCAATAGGTGGTTTGCTTCTACTGCTGTCAGTTTGAAGTTCATCAATGCTGCACACTTGGGTTGCTCCTCTCTTCAGTGAAGAAGCACATTTGGAAAAAGAAAATGCTTCCCCACTTTTTTGTACTGAATTTCAGATTGTGACATTAGACACAGTTTCTCTGTGAAAACAGATGTTTAAAGTTTCGAAATGTTGCACTCCTCAATTCTTCATCCGCAGAGTAAAACATTTTGCTGAGGAAATGCTGAATCTGAAAGCAAACGAAAGAGATAAAAAAATATATATATAAAAGACTGACTGTGTTTCTTTTTACTTTTCAAGGCCTCTGGTAAAAAGTCGCCGGCCTATTCCACTGCCTTTTCATCTGTGAATCCCACTGGAGCATCCTGCAAAGAGGCGGGCCACAACAGCCTGGATCATATCCTTCGTCCTTTGAGGAAAGCGAGCAGTTCAAATGTTGGGAACAAGCAAGAAACCTTAGGTTTTTATCATTATTCTACTAGTTTTACATTGCCTGAAACTGAAACAGTAAATTACAAAAAATTGTGGTGCAATCTTGTTCTTACAGGGACCCTTTCTGACTCCGGACGGAACTCCATGTCTAGCCTCCCCACACACAGCACAAGTAGCAGTCTAAGGGTATCCACAGGCACCGTAGGTCATGGTAATAGCACTTCAGCCTTCGGAAACAGCCTCAGGAAAGGACAGCAATCCAATTTCTCTCTATGGAACAATGGAAATAATGCTAACTATGACTACTACAAGGCTGGTTTGAACAGCAGCATGCTGGTCTTCAAGGAAAGTGTGGATGTTGGTTCCCCGCTACATACAGATGAGCCAAGCAGTCTCCCTGAAGCTGCGGGGGGGATTAGATCTCCTATAACTACAGACGAATCACTGATTGGGCATCTGGAACAAAGACTTCTAGAGAAAGAAACCGAGTTGCAAGAACTACAGGTACTAATAATCATCAATTATTAATAATCATATGAAAACTGAAATAACAAAGTTTATACAGTCCCAGTTGCCTTTAGACTGCAACATCAAGCTACTCAATTTTCTAACAGGTAAGTTTTGAGGAGAAGGAGACACACACCTGCCAACTGTTTGAGGAAAGACAACTGCATTGTGTTGAAGAGATGGAAGGACTGAAGCAGCAATGCTCTGCTAAGTTGAGACAAGCATCCCAAAATTTGGAAAAATCCCATCAGGCACTGCAGCTGCAAGTCTGCCAACTTCAGGTCAGTTCACACCTGACTCCGGTCAGTCTGTTTATTGTCAGTATCCTTCCAAAACTTTCATTCCAGGACGGAACTTAACAAAAAAAGGTTTTTGTTCATAAAATGACAAGAGAAACCAGTTATTAGCCAAATGAAAAATATATTCTTTTTTTCTTTTGCCTAAATACTTAAAAAACAAACATGTGCAGGCTGACAACAAGAAACTTCAGGAAGATGTCTCAAAGCTGACCCAAGACAAGGAGCTTGCTGAGCTCAGGCTGAGGTCCTATGAAAAGGAGAACACCCGGCTTGCACCGACACTTGAGGAAACACAGTGGGAGGTGAGTTGAAATTTAAGATGCATGTTTGAGCTCAAAACCTACAAGACAACTAAAATGTTTAGTACCACAGCCACAGCACGGGACGCCATAAATGCAATTTAAATTCATTAAATTCTTTTTTTTTTTAGCTCACAAACACATGAAAAGTGACCCACAAGCAGCTGTTTGTTTACTAATCTGAATTTCTTTGACAGCAGTACTTCAAACCAAGCTTAATCTAATTCCAATTTAAGGAACGTTGCAGTACCAGATCAGCAAGAGTAGCAAGGTTTATCAACACCTCACAGGAACTTCCTCTTTTCAACCTGTTTATGGTTTAGGTGTTGTTGATGGGGGTTTTGCCTGTTATTCTGGAATACTGAGCAGAGTATAAGGGCTGCACCCCTGATATACTCATCAAATCTTTCTTGCAACTGTCAGACAGCTCATATTTCTCATATTCGGGTTCCTGCAATCAGGTTCCTGATTGGCAGGACCTTTGAGCGTGGGCACTGCAACAATGTCAGTAAATGTCTGGACCAAAAAAATTGCTTGCTGCTTTTGACTAAACTAGGTGGATGTATGCGATGGGGAAACAACAAGCTCTCAAAATCCAAATGTCTTAATTTTGAGTGAGTTATTATACCCTGTGGACATTAGAGAGCGCTACTGTTTTCTTTTTTCAAAATAAATGTTTTTAAAATTGAATGCCCACCAGTGAGGTCTGTGGTTTTTGAGGCACTGAGTCTTTACAAACATACAAACCCAATAAATTTGCCAATCACTGATTGTGTTTCATATCATATCAGCAGGTTCATATTGGGCCAAGGAAGTATTGAATATGTATAGCGGTTTAGTATGAATCCCGAACAACACCAAGATGAATGCTACAGACGGACTATAGCATAGACACAGCACCGCTAAAGATGGACGCTCTTTCACACATGCGTGCGCGCACACAAAATCTGGACATTGGTATAACCTTTAACGCCTCTGGGGAAAAACCTCTGCGTCTTTGTTATAACATTCCTCATATTCTTTTAGTTTTAGAAGTCCCTCAGTCTTAAAGATGTGTTGTACAGCACCGGTCATCCTTTATTTGTTACTTCATGTTTTAATTGAAAGTTTAACTTTGAGACATTTTTTAACAATATTGCATCTGTCATTTTTGCAGTCAGTCAGAGCAAGGACAAAATATTAAAAACAAAAAAAATTATTAAACTTAAAACTTAAACTGTGGAAAAAAAAAACAATTTTGACTGTAAAAGAAGTTGGATACATTAAAACATATCCAACTTCATTTAAAGTCAAAATTATATTTTCAGTTATTATAATCAATATTTTTCTGTGTTTTTATGAACATATGTATTGCCTTGTATGTCACAAGCAACAGTTAACTCTTTCGACCTTTGTTCCTTTTACATGTGCTTATAGGTTTGTCAAAAGTCAGGAGAGATCTCATTACTGAAGCAGCAGCTAAGAGAGTGCCAAACAGATGTCAGTCACAAGCTGAATGAGATTGTTGGCTTGAGAGCAGCACTCAAGGAAAGCACTGCACGGATGGAGGACTTAGAGAAGCTGAAAAAAGACTATGAGGGGAGGCTGTACTCCTGCACCATAGAACTTGAGGTCAGTTTGTCCACAATGATTGATTCATGATGCCATCTGAATGCAAATGTTTGCACTCAGTCTGTTTCCAAACAGAAGAGTTCTCAGTAATGAAAATATAATGAAGAAAATGATGATGTGCCGTATGATTTTTATTTAAATAGATTAAAATAATTGTGTTGTTTGTGTGTGTCTTAACATTTTCTATTTTCATTAGGTGTCCCAGAATGAACTCCAGCGCAAAAAAAATGAAGCTGATTGTCTGCGGGAGAAAGTGATTCAACTAGAAAAGGACATAGAAGGAATGAAAAAGGAGCTCGCTGTAGACCCTGAAGCTCATAACCAGAAGAACAGTGTTGAGTTTCTGGTTCATTCTAAAACTCAAGCCACAGAAAGAGCAATCCGAGCTTCAGACATCTCCATCCAGAAACAGGAAGTGGAACCCAAAGACCCCATCCCCACTGAAACACTCCAAAAGGAAGTGGATAGACTGAGGCAGCAGCTTCATGAGGAAAAGGCTGCTCAAAAGAGACAGGCCAGCAGCTTTGAGCATGAGAGACAGACATGGAACAAAGAGAAGGACAAAGTCATTAAATATCAGAAGCAGCTACAAATCAACTACCTGCACATGCACAAAAAGAACCAAAACCTGGAGAGGATGCTGAAGGAGCTGACAGCTGAGCTGGAAGGCAGAACAGAACTGGGCATCTGCTATGGCTCAGGACTGCAAACCTATGATGATGTTATTGCCACAGAGATTTGAACAAGGCGGTCTCCCTGCTCTCCACTTTCTGTTAAAGCGATTTCAGCTTGTTTACAACATGCAAAAGCCCAGCAGCAGTCGTGTGACTGACACATTGTGTTTCACTTTAGCTATTTATTAGAGTGTGTATAACCTTTCTAACCTTTTCAGTAAATTATTTAATGTTCAATTGCTTAATTTTTGTTGAGATGTGTTTTTAATAGGAGCAACTAATGTCTAAATTCTGCTAGTTCAAACACTCTGTTGCCTGACAGTAAGACAAAGCATGATGGTTGCTCAGCATCTCTTCCAGCCTGACAAAATGACATTGTCAGCAAATTGTTTATTTTTATCAATGGAGTTCTGTTCTCTATTCTGTTTAATCTTAGTGGGTTTGGGCATGGAAATACCTTTTTTATACAGTAAGGTTTTTTTTTAAAAAATGCATTAAAGTTTTGCGATACACAAAAATGCAAACAGATGACTCTGTTATTAAGATATTGCCATGTAAGTGCCATTAAAAATTTGTATGTGAACATTTTTATTCACTTGCAGGAAAACCATCACTCCACTTTTGGTATATTATGCAAGTGCTCATTGTTGCAATTTCTGGAAGCATAAATCAAAACATTGATCAACCTGACACTTTGTTAACCAAACTTCAACTGACCAATTAAACTTCATGGAGCTTTCAAATTTCATGTTTATTTCTGATACAGACCCAGCCGGACTGAGGAACATCAATAAAAATACTATGTTTCAAAATAATTATAGAAGCAAAGGGAGAATAATTATGCATTTTGTTATGATTTGTCAGCATAAAACATGGAGGCTGACATACTGAATAGAAGGTCCACCTTAAACTTAAGCTCTTGTGCTTTTTTTTTTTTTTTTACTTGAGCCTCAAAGGAATTTGAAACCTCAATCAAAGGGGATTCAATTAAAAATAAAATTCATAAATACATTTATATTGGTCAACATTGTCCTGATCCAACATGTTAGAGGAAAATGGCAAAAACTAGAAAAAAAACAGGGACAACATTTATAAAAATATTAGCAAATAAGCAACTGCTGTCAAACTGACAATCGTTCTATTTTTAAAAGTATATTATAATTGTATGTTTAAATAAAACAACCTAAAACAATTATCATTCAAAAAGAATATATTAAAAGCATTGTTTTTTAAATCCTCATCTAAATTAGAAATCGCTTCAATTCAACTTTTTTCTGAATCACTGCTTACCATTCTCTCTTCGTTCAGGACTAAAATGATCAAAATATTGTTTTCCCTTTCCGTCAAATTATCTCATCTCTGCCTTTTGACAGTGTTTCTTTCTTCTCACAGCGCTTGCACTACAGCTTTTGTCATAAATGGGCTGACAGGACCAAATCAAAACTGAGATCAAATTAAGGCTCATTGTTGGTGTGTGGCTGGCTCGGTGACTGAAATAAAGAGGGGACGTCACAGAAGAGATAAAATGAATTGGTTTGGCATAAAGGAAAATAAAAAAAAGGAAGGAAGGTTGGAGATATTGAGTGCTCAAAATACCAAATAAAACAACGCTTAGACTTTCAGAATTCAGTGAGCTATGGTGTATCTGTTTCATAGATCATTTGTAACATTTTGCAACTTGTGCTTTCAATAAACTTCATGTTGCTTTTTTTTTTGTCAGTCTTCCCCCAAAAAATTATTTCTAAAGAATTTAGTCTTCAGACTTCAGACTGTTGTTCCAGCACATCTCAGAATGATTGGCAGTAACTTGGGAAGAGGATGCTGGGTGACAACCAACATATCTCAGCCTGCACTACAGTCACTAGATGATAATGCACTCATTTCCTGTTGTGATTCTGCTGTGATTTGCCTCACAGTTAAGCACAAAAGGACCCGAATTCATTATCAAGGGGAGGTGCTACTGCATTCCTGTTCCCCATCCACACAGAAATCTACTGCTTGCATGCAGGGAGCAAACAAATGTAATACTTTCATAATTTAAATCGTAGTATGTTTGTGTTCTTTTGAAACAAGAGTTTGTCGGCTGGTTTGCAGCCAACGCTCCAGCCCCAAGTTACAGTGAATATTCCACACTGTTAAATAATGAATGAGTCAATAACCCTGTATCAGTTTCTACCTTGCCCTCGTTCTTCACCAGCGCTCATAAACTCAAATGTGCTATAACCCAACCATTTCCCCTAGCAATTAGTTACTGCAAAATACCAGGGGGCTAGTTATTCAGGCATGTATTTCATATATTATTGGTTTACTCCAAGTCTTGTATGCAGACCAAGTTTTAGCAAACATAGCCTCTGCAAATTCCCAAGCTCCTCTCCAGTCAGCAAGTAATTGGAGAGGGAGTCCCTGAGGGTCCTCATATACTTCTGAACTTGACATGGCAATGGAGTTAGACAGGAGTGTGTGCCGAATGTGTGTCTCAGTGCAGAAGACGGTTAGAGTGCTTTGTGTAAATAGGCTCCGCAGCCTTTGAACGCTTGCTGGTGGGCTGGAAAGCCATCTGGTCCCTCAGCAACAATACCCATGATTATCCATATCTGTGGGGAGGGAGTCGTGCTCATGGGTAAAATGGTTTAGGGGGAAGAAGGGGTGTCGGTGGTGCTGGATGAATGCCAATTTAAGTCCTTGATGCTCAAAATGAACTAATTAACTTTATCTCTCACAAAGAGAGAAAGTACCTTTGTAACTTTCATCATTCCATTGCTTTAATTAACAAATGTTTCTAGCTATTTTAATGTGTTTTTTCCTTATGTTACACTGTTGTTTGGTGTCCTTGGGTTTCTTAAAAGGTCCTCCTAAATATAAAGTATTATTATTAAGCAATGTTACCATTATCTTGAACCCAGCTATTCAAAGCTTTTCCAGCAATCCGATTGTGGAACTGGCAGGGACAGTTGAGCACTGAAATCAAAAACATGTAAATCTGCATAATAACAAATGCTACGACAGTGAACAGAGCTAGCATCAAATCTTGCAAAACACAAACATTATGCAGCTTTCAGCTTCATGCTTTTTTACTTTGATGATAAAATTAAGCGAAATACACCTGTTTTGTTTTTTAGATGAATTTATTGGGCTTTTTCATCAATGATTTATGCAAACACTTTAAATTTCATTTATTTTTTTATACTGACTTTGTGCACAGAGACAAAATGATCATATCCTGAAGTGATAATAAAACGTAGGTGGGTTGCACTGCCGGGATTAAGCTGAAAGAAGGAACAAAGAAAATACAAAGTATGCTTCAACGAATATTTGTTGAGGACACTCAGAAGCCTTTGAACTAAAATTTGTTTCAGCTTACGGAAATGGCATTTGTCTGAAGATGTCCCTCTGTGGATTCAAATTCTGAAAAGCAATTAGGAATTATCAGGACTTGAAAGAAAATGCAAAAATAACAATAATAACAATAAGGATACGGGTGTTGACCTCACCTTTCTCTGTAACAGATTCAAATTGAGAAGCACTTTGTGAGATGTTCTTTTCAATTTTTAGTGTTTTGACTGAAACAAAAAGAAAGTAAATTAGACACAACATGTAGCAACATTTTAACATTTTTTATGTTGAAATTAAAGACCCACTCCAATGAAAAGTGTGTTTTTGTGGTGTGTTTAACATCCTCTTATAGCATTTTTCTCATGATGGAGGGCATATTCTAAGAAAATTAAGATAAAAATTGCCTTTCTTATTATTTCTTTGTTACAATTGTGATGGGTCAGGAGCAGAAAAGGCCATTGGAAAAAGCTTGCAGTTGTGATGTAGAAGCCACAACGGCACGTCACAAGCTCCCTGCTCTGCTCCATTCTCATTCATCCACTTGCAGACAAATGGATCCATAATTATCTTTGTTCTCCTCCTCTGCGCTGTCATCTGGATCCAAACTGTACGGCTGGATAGCTCCAAAATTGCTTGCCATTTTTGTTGCAGCGGTAATGTTAGCTTGGGGTTGTGAGCTCGAGGGACAGTGTGTAAACAAGAGGATCATCAGAAAGGAGCACATGCTGACTCCACGCCAGCGTTCCCACCCACAACTCAGAGGGGAATTTCTAGTAAACTCCTGCCGCTCTGTGGCAACTATGTCCGAAACTGACAGTTTTTTTTTTAATTTAGTTAGCCTAAAAACTGCATAATCATAAATAAAAGACCACTGGGAATGCTTCTACGAGGGATAATCGAAATGAGACCCTGACATTATTTTTTTAAGAAACCTTCTTAGCTGGGCCAGAAACACTAACTTCTTGTGTTTAAAAAAAATTTATAATAAAAGACCAGAAAAATAAACAAATTTAAGCCCATCATTCGCAAACTAAAGGTTTTACTGTTGTAAAAGTGTAGCTGCAAATAATCCTCCTTTTTCTTAAAATGAAAATCTGCTGTTTGCTTTGAAATGTTACCAAAAGAAAAAAAAGATTTATAATTAAGAGTGATCATTTCTGCCTTAAAGCCTTCAGACAACCTTGATTGTGAATTGGCGCTTTATTAAACAAAATGAGTTGAATTGATAATTAGTAGACAGTAAAAGATATTTGCAAACCATGATGGTTCCATAGTTCATATTTGTACCTTCCAACACGGAATTATAGATAGAAATTGTTTGTTAAAAGTGTTTAAATGTGTTAAATAAACAGACAAACACAATAATAAACAAGTCCATCATTAACAACTTAAAGAATAAAAAAAATGCATGTAGCCACAACAAAAATCTACCAGATGAACATCTAAACTTTGTTTGTACTACAATTATCGTCGAGCGATTACTTGTTTTCACGACTCTGAAAACATCTGCAAAAATAATAAAAGTAAATGAGACTAAAAACAAAGTGGTTGCATCTTATAAACAATAAATGCTATTTTCCAAGTTGTGTTGGTTTGCTACAGGTGATTGTTCTGTTTAAATCAAGCGTTTGCCGGTTCTTTCATACCGTTGTAACTGTCCACTGTCAAAGCAGATATGGTCGTGGGTTCAGGAAAACGAATGATGAACTCCTGAGGAAACATTCCGGTGGACATCCAAAACGTGTTAATGTTTCTGGTCGAGAAGAGGAAATGTTCATTAAAGCGACTTATTGTTAGTAAATTAAAAAATACCATAATCATGAATATTAATTGCTGTTAAACCCCAAAATGTTACCCGTCAACTATGTTTTCTGGTGGGTGACTCTCATCGCTGGATGACGCGAGGACGACTTTGGCATCCAAAGAGCTGAAAGAAGAATCAATCATCCCGACGAAGTTTATCAGTAAATAACCTAGTAAACTGTTATCGATGAAAAGAACAGAAAAGAAAACGTCTCAATGACTAAGAATTCATCCGTTCAGGTGAATTTACATGCTAGCTATCGTTGCCAGGCCAACGACACCGTCGCGTTAAATATACGTCACGAAACCACTTCCGACGCACGTTGCACGGTAGCTGTTTAGATATTAGCAATAGCTTGCATCGCATTTACGGTTTCACATGGCGAATGGGTGTAAAGAAGTGTTGTTTAGTCGTGGAAGTGGACAGGTGGGTTTATTTCACTGCTGTGTGTAATATAGCAAACTATGTATCTTTCTTTTTTTTGGTAGACTTGTTATTTAGCTTTCGATGTAAGAAGCTAAACTCCAAAAGTTTAGCTAGTAGCAGGTGGAGAACAAAGAGCAAAAACTAAAACTTTTTACGAAACGTTAGACTTACTTTAGAAATGTTGGGTTTTTATGTTGCACCAACATGGAAGGTAATTAATTACTTTGTTGTTGCTGCAGACTGAATTCGCCATAAGTTAGCGTCCGGCTTGTCACTCACTGTGCAGCAGGTGACTCTCCCTGCTTGAAATGTTATGAAACTGCATGGTACAAACTGTTTACATGAAATAACGCCGCCTATATATATTACTGTTTTCTTTCTACCCTAGAGTGATGATTCCGATATTTGGGATGACACTGCTCTCATAAAAGCATATGACAAAGCAGTAGCATCGTTCAAGGTAAGTTTAGGCTCTCTGTTGCACTTGAACACAATATCTAAAAACAATTGTCTAAGTTCTCATTTTGGATGTGCTAGACTGCCCTGAAGGGGGAAGGTGAGCCACAATCTTCCAAGAAAAGTCTCCCAGGGAAGAAACGCAAGAACAGCAAAAAGAACCAGAGTAGGAAAAGAAACAATGGACCAGGAGAGAAAGAGGTAAACACAATGCAAGCAAAGAGGCCTGATTTTATATTTGCAGAAAATAGATGTTGTGCTTTTACATCATCCTTTTACATCATTCTAATTTGTTTTGGGAGTTTGCTCAAATATAGAGTCTAACCTAGAAAGCTTTCATTGTTTTCATTTTAAATGATAGACATTTTAGATTACCTATATTGTTTGTTTTACAATAAATAAATCAACTGATTGAAATGACTAATTGAGCTCATGACGGGGAAATTGATTTGTTACCATAGCTTCAAAACAACCTAATAATAAAGAATAGATCATAAATAGCTCTAAATAAATATACAAAAAATAATACAATTAGGTGTCCAGTGTCCAAGAAGCATTGTAGAGCCTAATAGCTGATGGCAGGAAAGATTTCCAAAATTATTTTTCAACATTTTTCTTACCGGGTCTGAAATGTGTACTGCCTAATTAGAAAGAGAAACATTCAGTGAGCAATCATGAAATGAACATACCTGTTCAGGTCCTGTTTCAACGTATGTGTCAGTGATTTATAAAACTACAATTTAGGCCACTGCCTGTTAAGATAAAGTTTAAAACAATTAAAGTCTAAAGTTTCTATGCATTTCACCTCAAGGCAGTGTGCTTTTGATATGCTGCATCACTGTGATCTAACTCAGTTTGCCCCACAAAATTCCCATTACCTTTAATTCATAGCAACAATAAAATGATGGAGTAAAATTAATGGCACTGTCGTAAACAGCTAAAAGTGTGAAGCTAATAATACTAAATGACAAGCAATGGAAAGTGAAAACTTGTTCATTTATTATATTTTAATTTCATTGTCAGAAAAATTATTGTTGGTTCTGTTGGTGTTAATATATCATTTTCAAATTATATTATTCATTAGCACATAACAGCTAAACCTGTTTACTTGTAATTATTCAGATTCAATCAGGGGCCATAAAGACCAGACTAAGCATATCAAAAATAAATTTTCTTTTAGAAATAAAGTACAGCACAGATTTGACTGATTTCTTTTTTGTATCCCTGAAACATAAAACGTTTCCATTCACTTGATAATGCGAGTTTAAAACTAATTGTCATTTTTTTTTACAGTGTCCCTTATTTTGTCACTTTTAGCCTGACTTCAAACTTTATTTTTTATTTGTTTAAAAAAAACTGATTAGACTTCTTAATAGATTATATTTTATCTAAGCACTTTGGTCCCCTACGCTAGAGGTAAGATCGGGCCTAAAAAATCCGGCCCGACCCGACACAGGCCCGCGGGCATTAAAGCCGAACTCGGACCGAACCCGACCAATTAAGTTGATTTGCAGGACCGAGCCCGAAGCAAACTCGAAATTTCAATGTATCCCATAGTATTTTTGGCAGAAAAAAATCGCCAGATTTCTTAAAGGTAAAATAATCTACATATTTTTATGATCATGAAAGTTTTTTTTCTTTCGAACAGAGAGTGGTCGCTGCAGCCGCGCGCGTATAAGCTCGCTGTTGTGGCATAGAGTTCTGCTGGAAGCGCTGAGCATAGGTTCCTCCCTACATGACAAATGCATTTGATCAATGAAATAACGCTGGAACACAGAATAAGAGGCCAGACAGAGAGAGTGACAGAGAGATCTGGATGATAAGCACTCGCTTCATTACGTGGAGAAATACTGCAGCCGCGGCGGTGCGCGTTTGCCTTTTCAGTTTCCCTGTCTGAAGTTTATCCTTGACTTCCTGCTGCTCCATATCGGGGATCCCTAAACAAAATAGATGCGGACTTGGGGAGAGAAGATTACGTTCACGACACGCTGCGGGTGGCCGGCGCCCCCCCCTCGTTCTGCCAGTTGCGGGACCACAGTGTATGTCAATCAACGGTGGGCTGGTGACTGGTGGAGGGGGCGGGGTCTACCTGTGTGTGTGTGGGTGTGTGCGCTAAGGGAACGTTCTCCCTCTGAGTAAGAAGAAGCTGGCTGTGCCTTTCGGTTCGTGCGGTAACCGTTCTGACAGACAGGATTAATAAAGAGCTGTTTGACAACCGCCGACTGAGGAGCTTCTTTGCAGACATTACAATATATTTATTAAAAAAGTCAGCGAGAGAGAAGCCCGGCCCGAACCGACCCGAACGTAATGACTGTCATTTAGAACCCGACCGGACCCGAAATTCGGGTCGGGTCGGGTTCGGACTCGGGCTCGGGCTTAAGATCTTACCTCTACCCTACGCTGAAGAAGTCCCAAATCAAGCATGTTTCTTTAAGCTTGAAGGTGACGGCTCAATCATTTATTGTCTCTGGCAATTAATCAGTTACTCTTTGCAAATCCATCTTAATAGTGTCTATCCAATCTGTGACTCATGCTGTATTGAGTGTAATTTAGACAAGAAGAGGGTGCGCTGATATGCTTTCCACCTAATTATGCTTTATGTTGCTTCCTAGTGGCAGGTTGGGGACTCCTGCTGTGCGTATTGGTCAGAAGATGGCCAGCTTTATGCTGCCACCATCTCTTCTATAGACTGGAACAAAGGCACCTGTGTAGTTGTCTATACAGGTTATGGCAACGAGGAGGAGCAGAACCTTGAAGACCTGCTCTCAGAAATTTCAGAGGCAGATGAGGAATCTCAGTTTAAGGTACAGTAGTATAAGTGAATCATCTATATACATTTACATCATACTTTATTTTTATTTGGGCTGTTTTACTACTGTTTGTGCCAAGTTCATGAAATCAGTTTAAAGTACTGCATACGGTCACTTTTTCTGTGAATGTGTGGGTTTTTCAAAAAACCTACACATTCACAGAAAAAGTGAAACTCATTTCACACATCATTTAAATTTGAAAAGAAGTCATAAATGGATTTTGACCTTTATTTTGAAATAACGTGATTTCAGCTAGAGCAGCTTTACTTTATCTTAATTATTACCACAACGGATTTCCACTGTTCTTTATCCACCATTACCGTCCTGTCAGTCTGGATCTGGAAGTCCCACAGGGTCTTTGCCCTCTCATTCTCTACCACCTTTGGAGGTGTTTCCCATTTTGACCTTGGGGTTTCCAGTCCATATTCTGCACACATGTTCCTGTATATTATTCCAGCCACTTGATTGTGCCGCTCCATGTATGCTTTCCCAGCCAACATCTTACACCCTGCAGTTATGTGCTGGATTGTTTCAGGCACCTCTTTGCACAGCCTACACCTTGGGTCTTGTCTGGTGTGGTAGATCTGAGCCTCTATCGCTCTGGTGCTCAGGGCTTGTTCCTGAGCTGCCAGGATGAGCGCTTCAGTGTTGTCCTACAGGCCAGCCCTCTCTAGCCATTGGTAGGACTTCTTGATATCAGCCACTTTAGTTATGGTCCGGTGGTACATCCCATGCAGGGGTTTGTCCTCCCATGAGGATCTGTCCTCCAGCACTGTATCCTTTTCTTTCCATTGACTGAGACATTCACTGAGCACACTGTCAGTTGGGGCCTTGAGCTTGATGTACTCATGCATCTTGGATGTTTCATCCTGAATAGTGGTTTCTATGCTCACTAGTCCTCGGCCTCCTTCCTTGCAGCTAGCATACATTCTCAGGGTGCTGGATTTGGGATGGAACCCTCCATGCATGGTGAGGAGCTTTTGTGTCTTAACATCCTTGGTCTGTATCTCTTCCTTTGGCCATCTTATTATTCCTGCAGGGTATCTTTCCATTGAGCTGTCTTCTCAGACCCTCATAGCAGGACAATTTTGTTTATTTTTGTGGCCCGCGATCTATCCACACATCCCAACGTAATGAGAACCCCTGCTGTAGACTCATTTTTCAAATTAACGTATCATTTTTGTCAACTATTTGTGTTAATGTAAGAAGAAAGTTGCTGTTAGTCTAACTTGGGACTGGACAAGCAAATTATCTGTTCTTCCAAGTATTTTGCTCTTTCAAAAAAGTAACCATTGAAATAAGATGCATTAACTATGTTTTCCAAATTAAATAAATCAAATCTACAACCTCTGACAACTGATCGGATACACATCTGTACTTGTTTCTTCTAAAACAAACAGATAATGAATGCAAAATGTGAAATTGCAGCCACTGCAGCTTGACAAATGTATCAAACTCTCACAACCTGAGACAATAGTCAGGAAGTAGTTCTTATATCTCTTGGAAAATACCAACTTTGCATCAGGCTGATCTGGATTCACCATTTCTGCAGCCTTCTCCACCCGTTTGGTGCGTGTAAAACAATGTTGGCTTCGATGGGCTACCATGAAACAGGAAACTGCTTCAGCCAAGCATAATCACTTGTCCTGCTGTTAATCCACCCATTTTCCCCTTTCTAGTAGAAAATCCCTTTATAGCTCAACACCTGCTGGTTGTGGGTTTGTTTTGCGTAGTTTATTTAATAGTCGACTCACAGTAACACACCGTGTTAGTAACTGTAGCAGAATTTTAGATATCAATCATCATATGGCTTTAACGTTTGCAGAGAAATGAAGCAGAATCGTCCACTGAGGAGAGTGACAGGTCGAGCACGCCAAACCTCAGCAAACATCAGCCACACAGTCAAACTCAGAAGTCCAAACCAAGCAAGGGATCTCCTCCAGTGTGTTCTCCTGGTTTCCCTGGGTTTCCTCCTGGTCCACCTCCCTCGCAAGCGTTCAGACAGGTAAGAAGAGAAACTTCATCTCGAAATTGGCTGTGAAAAGTTTGAAAACCCTGATCTGGCTCTACATCAGATGAAGTTAATTGAAAGTAGCAGAACTTTTCTTTAACGAAGTCTGTCACCTCATTACCCTATCTTTGACTTCTACCAGAAGAAAAATCAGCAATCCAGTGATCCCGGACCTGTACCTCCTCCCTGGCCTCCCATGATGCCGTTTGGCCCACCTGTAAGTTGAAACCTAGTTTGATGAGTACAAATGCAGAAAGTCGTGTTTTTTTTATGTTGTCTGTACTGATAACCTAAAAGCAGCATAGAGGATAAGAGTTCATCTGTGGAGATGTGGAGATCAAAGTGTGGCATTTTTGATTTACTATAATGTCAGGAATCCGGAATCTTCCGTTTGATCACAGACAGATGTTTTCTCTGCCTCAGATGATTCCTCCACCTCCACCCATGAGTCCTGACATGGTGGATGATGAAGCCTTGGGAAGTGTGCTCATATCCTGGTACATGAGTGGATATCACACAGGATACTACCTGGTATGTGCACAAAGCCATGATGGTATATTAGGCTATGTTCAAACTGCAGGCTGAAACGACCCAATTCATTTTTTTTTTTTGCCCCTATGCGACCTGTATCTGATCTTTTCATGACAGTCTGAACGACACAGATTCGATCTTTTCAAATGCAACCCAGGCCACTTGGGTATGTGGTCCTGAATCCGATATGTATCCAATCTTTTGAAATGCGACCTCCGTCTGAACGGCCAGGCCACATGAATCCGACCCGTACGTCATGGATACCCTACAAAAGTCATCATTCTGCGTTAAAGTAGGCAGGAACGAGAACATAAACATCAACCATGGCGGATGATGCTGCTGAGACCAGTCAGTGGAAGGGAAGCAAGCTCACTGATTTGATTAATATTTGGGATGACCGCTCTGTTCAGGCCAAACTCGGGGGCTCTAATCGCAACTGGGCGGTTTTTGAAAAAATGCCAGCGAAATGGCAGAGCGTGGTGTTGAACCTTTCTCGCAATGACTTCTTTTTCCTTTCCGACCGTGGTCAGAAGCACGGGGGAGACCGGCTTCTCAAGGGTCGAAGGCGGATCCTCCTTTGGGGTTCACTTCCCCGTTCGGACCCTCAGATTCTCCAGAGCGGGTTAATAAAGAATCTATAGCATTTATTCTGGGGGAAACCTTCTTTTATTACCGTTCTCCTTCCTCCATAACACACAACATGAATGCTCGCCCCCACTCCCCCTCTCACTCCCTACTGTGCTGCACGCGCTCTCTCCTCTCTCTGGCCCCAACACACACGCATCCCCGTTCCACAACAGTGGGAACAGACAATCCTGGCTCTAATGCCTTCTTAAAATGAGAAGATTGTTATTGTGCTGCTCCTTTGTAAAAACAAGTGTAATAATGCAAAAGAGCTCCGCTGTTGACAACACTGTTTTTGACATCCTTTTGCTAACGTTAGCTACTTCTGCAAACAACGAGTGACGTCGTTCACCGTTGAGGACTCTTCTGCGCATGCGGGTCACTTCTGGGTCATTTCACGGTCACTCAGGAGATCACAAAAGTTTACATTTAACAGCCTTGCAAAAAAATCTATTTTTTTCAAAACATTGGAATTGAGCATTAAGCCCTGCAGTGTGAAGGTAGCCTTATAGGAAGTCAGGGTCATTGATTTCTTTTCATTTTTAAAGCACTTGTTTTTCATTTAAAATAAATGATAAAATATGAAAACTGTATCTATTTGTTTTTAGGGGTTAAAGCAAGGACGCAAAGAAGCTGCCAAGTGGACAAAACTGCACCACAAATGAAAGGATTTACCCCAAACATTTGAGGGATTTAAGACCTCACACGGAGCAGCTCTTCTACCTTTGAATGAACTGCTTTGGTCATGTTGGTAAATCAGTTCAAAATGTCTTTGATTCATTTGTAAATATAGTTAAATAAAGATGACTACGACCGTGTTTGTTCAGTGTTTTTTAAGAAAATATGAAGAGTTGATAATAAAATATAAACTTTTATGGAAATTTTCTGTTTCCATTTTTTCATAGTTTATACATTTAAATAATTTCAATTCAATTTTATTTGTATAGCCCAAATTCACAACAACAGTTGTCTCAATGGGCTTCATATCAGTAATTAAAAAAGTAAAACATAAATTCAAAAGGATCATGAATACATAGAATTCAATAAGAAAGTACTAAATTGAACTAACTAAACTGACTAAACTAAACCGGACGTCGCTGCCCTTAGACCCCCCTTCTCAGTAAGGAAAAACTATTAAAAAAAACGGATTCCGGGAAAAAATGAAGAAACCTCAGGGGTGCCCACATGAAGGAGGGATCCTGCCCCAGGACGGACGGGTGGTTTACCAGAACTCATAGAGAAGAATTAACTTGTCTAACTCTACAACTATATATTTGAAGTCCAGCAGACAAGCTTCATCCAGATGGAGTTGGGGGGGACAGTCGGGGGCGCAAGTCGAGCCGTAGACAGGAACCACAGCCAGGTGTTGGAGCGGTAGTAGAAGCGAGCCAGAAAAGAGGTGCACGGTCAGGTACAGGAGCATGGATGAGCCAACTGGAATCTGGAAGCACTCCTGGGGAGAGGGAAAGAAGGGACAGTACATGAATCACACAGCACCAAACAGAGGGAACTAAATGATAAATAATCAAGAACAGAGAAGAGAAGGAGGGTAGAAGCAGATGAGAAAAGAGGACAGAACCCCAGTGCACCATAGCTACCCCAGCTTCAATTTCTAGCAGCCTACTAAAAACAAATAGTTATTGTTATTAATTTTTAATTAACATTAATTTAAATAATCTCTGAATACTAGTTAGTCTGACAATAAGCCTTCCAAGGAGGAATGTTTTAAGTCTAACTTTGAATGTAGAAACTGAGTCGGCCTCTCTTACATGAGCTGGGAATTTATTCCATAAAACGGGCTTGGTGGCTAAAGGCTCTACCTCCAACCGTACTTTTACTAAGTCTAGGAACCACAAGCAGTCCTTCATTTTGGGAGTGAAGTGTTCTGTTTGGGTGGTAAGGGACTATGAGGTCTTTGATATAGGATGGGGCCATACCATCTCTGAGGTTTTTGGGACCTAGTATAAAGACCTCAGTTTTTTCTGGGAAATAAGCAAAACAAATGTTGAAGTTTTCCTTCATTAAAATTTTTTTATAATGAACGAAATGACTTGAAGAACATGGCTCATATTTGCCTGAAGCCTTTTGCACAACAGCCACAACCTTCATTCTTCTTACCTAGAACATTCAGCTTGAAGAAGATGGATAAGACTAGACAGGCTATCAAAGGTCTTTGCATAAATACCTAATGATAGGGATCAAATTTTATTGCTAACATAGAAACATTTTTCAATATACTATATTTTGAAGCTTTGTATATAAAATGTTTCTTGCAATTACATTGCTTTTCTTTCAAGAATTCCTCGCTTTTGTGGAATATTCCTCACCGCTTCTCACATCTCCACAGATGAACTCTTAGTGACTCATGGTGACGTTGACTTTTTAGTTACCTGTCTGACCGAAGACCTTCACACCTTTCTGAACTTAATTTGGCTGGGCAGCCAGATTTTGAAAGTGTTGATGTTGTCAGACTGCTTTCATCTTAGGTTGCTTGAGGCGAGCCTCCCTTGGGCACTTCAAAGAACATTTTCTGGTATCCCATCCTCTACTTAATGCTGCAACAAACTCCTATCTTGTAGGAGTACAGTTTCTTTTTTCCAACATTGTCACTTAGACTCAGGTGAATTCCTGCCATGTGTAGAGTGGTTATTTTTTTTATTTGAAATTGTTTCAAGCAATCAAAGCAAGGATAATGCACAAAACAATACAATCAGCAGTTATACATTCGTACAAAGACCTATCAAACTTAGGATCATTATCTAAATTATCTAAAATTAAAACTCAAAAGGCAAGATGCACCACAGTTGAGCTACAAGTCTCAGAGCACAAATTTATAACTGCTTTATTTTAAAAAATGTTCTACCTGTGATAGTGGATATTTTGTATCAACAGAGAAATAAATAAATAAAATCTATTTCAGAAAGAAAGACTGATGATTCCTCTCCCAAACTATTCATAGAGCCAATACACAAATGTGTTGCTCTCATCAATTTTACAAATGGATGCTGAGGCTAAATTGGATTGAGAGTCATGGTGGCGCATGTTTCACAAGGACAAATGTGGCTGTAATGGCAAATGTTGTCCAGCAGAAGTCAGAATAGTGTAATTTGCTGTCGCTTTTGAAACATCTTTCATGAATACAAAAAATGCCTGTTTTGGCTCGTGCATACGGTGCATGTGCACACATCTCTCTCAATGATGCTTTCCAGGCAACCCATTGAGTGAATCGTTGCAGAGGATGCCTTGCACCTGTCCATTTTCTCTGGGCTTTTTCTTGTTGTTCCTCATCCGTCATCCAAAATTCAAATGTTCCTATTATAATGTTTCAGTTCCAGATATGAGGAAAGAAACACAAACTATTAAAACCACTATGTGTCAGTAATAATTAGATTTTCTCTCCCTTCAAAGCAAAATCACTTCTTTGAATTTTATTTTGAAAATCTAAATAATCACTTTGTTTGACTTTGCCCAGCTTAGGCCATGATGCCCAAGTGAACTTTTTTTAATTCAGAATTCTAGAAGGTTCAACAATATAAGAACACGAGCAGGAAAGACGTAAGGCAGCATTTGTGGATACTTCCAGCATGTTTATATTTAGAGTGTGGATAAACCACATGTAATTACAGAGGGAACTGCTCCACTCATTCTGCTGAGCCTCACATGCTTTCATTCCACAAAAGGAAAACCAAGCAGATTTTTATAAAATGTCTTATGCTGGTGATTTGCTGAGCGCTAACACCCTCTTCTCCTGGTTCCAAACTTGTGGGGCATCGATCATATTGTGTGCAAAAAGGGGGGAGAGAAACAGAATAGGTGTTTGTGTAGGGATGCAACAATATGACTGTGCATATTTATACTTTCCAATCTTCTTCAAGCAGCCTCGCAGTCATTTCTTTCTTGGTAAAGAGTGGCTTCTTTCTTTGTGCACTGGCTGTGGTTGACGTTTTATAGCCCACTGTGACCGCCTGCTCGTATTTACGGCTGTATGTGATTCTCTGCTTTTGTTGCACATGTGCGCGAGCAAAAGAAGGAAAACTGAAGAAAGAGAGATGTTAGCAAGTCCAGAAATGTAGTTTGTGAGATTTACAAATCAAATGTGTGCTATACATGAAGGACGATTAAACCAAACCTATCGCTTCCCCACAGATGGGTCTAAATCTGCCACAGCAAAGCCTAAACATAAGCCAATTGCATGTCTGACTGCAGCAAACTGAGTTGCCCAAAGGGCCCAGTGGAGCCCAGCAAGGATTTTTTTTAAAGGGGGGGGCTGACCTTGCTTGGGAGAGCACTTCTCCCCTGTGTGATTGTCAACCCCCACTTGACCAGAAACACAAAAAGACTGTAAACATAATCTGCATTTTGCATAGTCTGGGAAAGAGATACACAAGAGCAATCGCATTGCTGCACAAGCTTCATGGCCTTCGGCTGTTTACTCAACATCAACAGACTCTGTGATTTTAAACCACCAAACCTTAGTGACTAACAGCAAAACTGGCCAGCACAAGCCATCTTTTCTCCTCAAGAAGCCCAATGTCACGCAGTAACCCAGGTTGTTAAATGGAACTATGTTTGAAACGTTGCTGCAGACAGCACTGATTCCAGAATACACTGTTTGTTCACACAGGAAAGTAACAGTTTGGACTATCAAGCTGAGGCTTGAGCCGTAGTGAGATTTTTCTCTAGAAACCCTACAGCCAGTTGAGCAATCAGCCGATTTATGTGCACCAAACTGTTACTTATATTTGCATATGCAACGGATAGCAATGTCTAAGCCGTTTATTCAGATTGACAAATACAGGGATTGAATTCTGTTTCTTTCTTAGAGCTAATGCACATTTGTGCATCACATCACCCTATGTAGAACAAACCTCTGCTTTACATGCTTTGACCTTTTGTGTTCACAAGAATGATCTGCGATCACCGTCTGACCTTTCGGAATTCCAGTCACAGCAGGTTCCAAAACATTCCCTGGCTGGCTGAAGTTATGATTCAAATTCCTGCTGGATCTTCATGGCTCACTGCAGACCCTCATAAATAAAAAATGTTTTTTTTTTTTTTTTAATGGGAGTACGAGTACAGTCTCTGCTGCAAGCTCCACAACACCAAAACGGGCTCTGACTGAGGAAGTTTTTCAAAGTTAAAACAGTAGCAAGCTCACTGGAATTGAAAGAGAAAAGGAAGCCGTATGTGTTTATCTTCATCCCGGCTCAATTATTGTTTTTTCTGTTCTGTCTTCATCGGCTTTCTCCGAGCTTTAGACGATTCTACTGTTACACACCGAGTCATAGTTATTTGTTTCTCCAGCTCATTAACAGAGCTTCCTCTGTTTTCCTGAATGCAACACATTTTAGAATTCACTATAAAATCTTTTTAAAAGGTTGCACGGCGGAACAACAAATATGCTAGTTTAACATCTAGAATCTTACTGCACCACTGCAATGTTGGGAGGTATATGATTTGCAGAATCTTGTTTGATATTTTATTCATGACACACACCATTTATTTCATGACTGTTTTTGACATACATAGTATACATTTTTTGTAACAATTTCAGGATTTTCCCTGGTTTATCAAGTCAAAGCTTTTTCTTTTGTGACAAATTTAGGAGCCTACTAATAAATCTTTTTTGTTGTACTTTTTTGACACTATGTGATCATTATTATATTTAATGAATCTAATGTGACAAATGTGTGTGCATGAATGTAAAAACATGGCTGCTTATGACTTATAAGATGCTGTCATCTTTGTTTATTGTTTCTTTAATTTGTAATTGATTTAATACTTAATATTTGAAATTGGTTTAAATGTACGTGTTTTGTAAAAATATAGATAGATAGATAGATAGATAGATAGATAGATAGATAGATAGATAGATAGATAGATAGATAGATAGATAGATAGATAGATAGATAGATAGATAGATAGATAGATAGATAGATTTTATGCTTAAATAAACCAATCAAACAAACAAATTTAATCAAATCCAATATTCTGTTTTTCCTTCACTTAATGATGCAACTGATTTGATTTTTCTCTATCCTTTTTATTAACTTCTTCCTAATCAGAGTCTCAGAAGTCTTCTGATTCATAGCTGGTTTTAGTTGAAGGTACATTTTGGAAACTTCTCCAGTCTTTCGCAGGATTCCTTACAATGCATCGTCCTTTATTATTAAAAAAAAGAAAAGAAATAGGGGGAAACATACAAATCTATTGAATTTTTAAAAGAACCATTCTTGCTATGAGGTGATAATGGATGTAGAGAAGCCCCAGGGGCCTCACTGCTCGCTGGATTCCTTCAAATCTGGCCCCTAGAGGGCTTCAAATTGCAGCAGTAAATCTCTGCCACCGGTAGAGGGCCCCGGAGACAGGTCGGCGCTAAGCCGGGTCTCAGCAGCTCCCCACTTGGGATGTCCCCTCCGTCACAGCTGGACGCCCCATAGTGTTTGGGAAATAAAAGTTGCTTCTCTGAATGAAGTGATCTTCTTCCCCCCTCTCCTTGCGAGTGGGACAGGGTTTGATGCTTCCCTCGCCACGCGTGGGACGCTCCTCCGGTTTGGATCTTTGTTCCTCACCAGGATCAGCTCTTCTCGGAAGTTTCTTGAAGGTGTTTCCTCAATTTGGATTAAGTTTAGGCTGACGGTGGATTGTGAAGTCTCCTTCCCGAGAAGCTGTTGTGTGGGAGGGAGGAGGAGTTGCACTCAGATGTTTTGTCGGAATCAAACAGCGAGGGCCACCGTTGCCCGGGGCTCCGCTCTGGAAATGGAGATACGGCGAGGAAAGTTCAGAAAGAGCCTCTTCACGGACACATCACAGGTGGGTCGCTACCGCGCGTGGATGATCACCATCAACAGCTGGAGGCACCTCCTGCGCTTCTGATCTGGCTTTTACGCACATGCGTGTTACTGGATGGGGGATTCCTAACAAATCTGCAGCCTTTGCACAGACATGAAAGTGTTTTAAAGATTATAGTGGGCCACTTTAAAGGCTCCTCACGCTGGGGTTGAACTTCTTTCATGCCAAACACAAACTTTTATGTTCAAATGATTAATGCGAAGTATGTGTTCTTTAATTTTATTCAACTTTAGTTGCGTTTTAATTTTTAGTTCTCTTATGGGTTTAACTTCTTTCAAACTGTACAGCAGAAGCAGTTTGTTCATCCTTCCAGCTGTTTATCATTGGATCAGAACCTCTCCATCTGCCTCCCATTAGCCACCGTTTTTCAGAACAGGAGGAACTTTAACTAGAACCTCTAATTATATTTCAGTATTGCTGCTTTAATGGAAACTCCTCCTTTTTCCCAGACTGCTCACACCAACTTTCTCCTCCAATCACTTTTTACAACTTATTCTCTTAAAAATGATTGTTTCTTTCATCTGGTCCGCTTCTGCTGACCAACTGGGTTCCAGTTAAAGTCAACTTTTGAACATTATGGTGCTTTGGTTTTGAAACCTGCATGTTCCAAGTGGGGTTCTTTAGTCAAAGTGGAGAAAAAACAAAAAATGCAAATTGAAAGGAGACCTTATTAGAAGGGTTGGCTAAATGAATGTCAAGGATGCAGTATTGATCCTTTTCTCTTCTCTAAATCAGTTTTTTAAACTTTAAAGAAAGGAAGAGGCGAGGCCTGGCATTTGCAATGTCAGCTTGTGCTCTTTACCATTTGTGTCCCATGAAAGCATGGCTGACCGCTGGATGATCTGATGCTTCATCGCAGTGATCTGCTGCCAGAATAATCTGATCTGATGTCTGAACAGTCTGGAACTCTGATGCACCAGCATCCAGCAGTGCATGACATCGCTCCAGACACATGATTTCATGTTTTGTCAGTCTTATTTATAGTTTGAGTCATCTGACTAAGTTTGTATTAGAGCCCACAAGTAGTATTAAACAGACTGTTACAAGAATATTTGTTTATTTTAAGGCAAACATGTTTTTTTTATTGAACATATCTATAGAAGTAGTTGCAGAGAATTTACATATTCACCTTTTTAAATTACATTTATTTATGCTTTTCAAATTCTGTACGATGACATACATTAGCTACCCCTTTCAGAAATCATTGCTTTTCCTTAATTCTATAATCTGCTTCTCATTCAAGAGTAATCTGTGTTTTAGCCTTTGTCACTAATGCTAATGATCCTCTTTCAGAAACTGGGACTTTCCGTTCACTCTTTGTTCGGACTCTCTTTGCCCACTGTTGTAACAGTGTGTAGAATCTCAATGAAATGCCCTCAAAGCCCCCTGTATTTCTTAAGCCAAGAAACATCTTGTTTACGTGTTTGCGCCAGTATTCCTCCTGTGTGGACATCCTTTTAAAGTTTTCTTTATCATAAAAACTGAAGCACAGTTAAGCATTCTTCTTAAGTTTCACTTCCTGTATTTTCAGGTAAATAGTTTCAAGTTATGAATTAAAAAAAGTCTTGAAACATCCTAAGTTCCCCCTCTAATCATTCTTTTTAGCTATTTTGAATGTGTTCCCAGGGTCTTTCAATTATGATTATGCAGTTTTTTAGCCAAAATAAGAAGACTGTGCTGTTTTCTAGGACATCGTTTCTGCAGAGTGACAGGAACTCATTCAAACTCGTCTCGGAGTTGTGGGTGGGACTGTTGACACAAAGCAAACCCGCCCCCCTTTCCCCTCCCCATTGCTGAGAGCTCTCTGTATACACATTCTTCCACTAGCTTACAGTTCCTCACACACCCAATCTAACGTCACCAGTTTTGCAACAACATGCAACAACAAAAATGGTGAGCAATATTGGAGCTATCCACCCATACAGTTTAGAGCCAGATTCCAGCTCAGATGAGGAACACAAAGACGTCCATGGATCTAATTGCCTAAAAGTGGATGCATCAGAATGGAGCGGATCAGGGAGCTTGTGGCCTTTTTTTGTTTCCTCCTCCTTATTCACATTGATTTGAATAAAGAAATATTCAGAAATGCCATTTTAAGCTTAATTTTCCATCTATATATATATATATATATATATATATATATACCGTATATATCCTCAATCATCAAAAAAATGCAACAAGACCATGTTAAAAACACAAAAAACACAATTAATATAATTAAATAGTGGGTCTTTAAATTATGGAAATAGAAAAACTTCACTTGAGTGTGCAAAAGGTCTTGTTTGGAAGATGGCTCTTAAAACCTAGCCTATTTCAGTCGACAGGCTTTGACGTCAAGCTTTATTGTAAATAAATGATAAATGTTTTAGCTCTTGAAGGGTATTCATCCATAAAAGGCCTAGCTGCACCATTGCTTTCCCTCAGCGTCACTGAAGAGTCTGGAGCTGAACCATTCTGCTGCGTTTGCATAAGCAGAGGATGGGGTAATGTTGTCAGTGACTCGCAGCTTTTGGCAAAGTCCGTTGTGCAGCCCTCCTGTCGTTTCCTTGCCTGCTGCTCTCAGTGGGAGAATATAACACATGCTTCCTAAATCTCTTCAGTTTGTTGCACGAGGCTAAACACTGCCTCCATCCACAGCCACTTTGCTGTTTCAGCTGAAGCCACCCGAGCAAGACGATGCAGTTATTATTAGGGAGGAGATGGAATGTGCTTCATATCGAAGCTCTATTTCTGCATGTTTTGCTGAGAGATGGATCACACTATAGTCTACACACCGAGAAACTAGGAAGTGGTTAGGTGTGTGTGATGACACACCCGTCCACCCACATTTTCCCAGCCTTAGGGAGTGGATGGCAAGGTCTGGGAATCTGCTGGGTCTTTTGAGTAAAAGGTTCAACAGCTTTGTGGTTGCTGTGTGGTTAGCTTTGGTGTTCTGGCGTCCTCCACCCTGTAAATCCACACATTCTCAAAACTGGGCACCAAATATAGACGTAACTACTGCCACATTCTGGTCAGTTCTGGTGAATTCTTTGTATACATGCGCAATCTCTACTTACTATAAATCCAAACAAATTCTATTAGATTACAAGTAAAAAAAATAGACTTGAGTCATAATCACTGACTCTATGAGAGAACTGGACTGACTAACTCCTCCTCCCTCCTAGGAAGTGCCTGCTGGTCCCAAAAAAATCGAAATCACAGATATCTATTGAGAAAAAACAGCTGTTACTCAGTCACTATGTTTGATTGCTCTGCTATTATTTTTTACCGTGTTTATTTCTTTAATATATGTGATTATGAAAATTTTAATTTTAAAATGTCCATAATATTACATGTTTAAAAAGTAAATGTATAAATCAAACTTGCCAGAAACTTTCTCATGTATTTGTGTTCATTTGGGATTTTATCAGTATACAAACCTTTCAGAAAAAATAAAATATGGCAACTCTTAAAGTAAAATAAGCATGGTACAGCATTAGAATCAGATGTTTTAAGGTACATTTTTAAGGGTTTTGTTTGTAAATGTTGTCGTTTTTACTGCATGAGTGGATCGCATCCTTGTGTTGCCCCCCCTCAATCTTTAGTGACTTAATATTTAGTCCACTTGAACTGATTTACAATTCACAGTGGAGAGCCAGTCTGTAAGCCGTCTTATGCTCGGCTGCCTCCTACATGCGGTTTCTGCTGGTGTTCAGAGTGAGACGAACCAAGCCTGTTCATGTAAGCGCATCCCTTCTTCCCTGCATACAAAAAAACTGTGAAAGGTTAAACAAGTCAACTCATGGGGAATAAGGAAACAACCTTTGGGTCTCACTTTCAAGGCATCTCTGAAAACCAAGGAAACAACAAGACCATCATGGCTCTGAATCCTTAAAACAGGCCAATGCTCTAAAACAGGGAATGCCAGAAAATGGCTCTGAGGCCTGAGGGTTCTAAAGAATGGATGCACTCTACTTTATTGTTTTCTTGCACAAGTGCAGTGCCAAGACAGGCCTGGATAGAGTAGTATGTGTGTGTGTTTGCACCCTGAGGGCTTTCTGGCATATTGAACACTGCAGGGGTACAGAGGAGATGCCAGGGAAATGTTACCCCTTCTAAGACCCTCATACTTTAACAAATCTGGACCACTGGAGCTTTCTGCTTGAGGGCCTTGGTATGCTGAGAGATAGTCTAACAAGGAAATATTTAACTTTTTCCCTCTAAATAGGCTTATGTCTACATTCATGTTTCCAGGCAATTGGTGAATGAGTGAAGGACATGTCTTATTTAATTGTCCAAACAAAAGGTAAAATTCAACCAATGTTATGTTTGATTAGCAGTTGGTCCACTGAGATTGGTTTGATCGCTTTAGCAAAATAGAGAAGATAAAACAAGTCCTTATAGTATTGTTTAAGCGCACAAAACAGACTTTTTAAATTTTTATTTTAAACAGTATCTGTTATTTATGCAACATTTTTTTTTGTAAGTGTAAAATGATCACTTTCTCTGTGAAAGACGTAAAGAGATACATGACAGCCATCTGATACGCGCATTGTGTTCTTGTTGCTGAGCTACACAAGCTGACCTTTTTATTTCTATTGACCCCCCTCCAGTCCTCCCTATACACATACACACCTAAGTACCTTAACACACACACACTTTTTTTTTTTTAATCTTTGTGTGGGTTTTCCCATGAAAATGTATTTTCTAACCGCGTTCCCTGACTCCAAAACTAAAGTTGTACTTTGTGGAGACCAAGCAAAATGTTGTCACTCACTACCACTACTGTATTTATAATGTTTGTTTATCAGGGATTAGACTTTAAAGGTATGCATGCACATTAATAATAATAATAATAAGTATTAGATCCTTTGCTGATTTTGCAGGTTTGTCCACTTAGAAAGAAATTGGCAGTCTGTTATCCAATAGTAGATTAGAAAATCACAGAGAAAATCAAGGAATTAAAAGAATTTATATACATTTATTAGCATTTCATTGGGGGAAATACGTATTCGAACCCCTCTTAGTATATTGTAGCAAAACCCCTATTATCAGATGCGTCTTGTAGTTAATGAGCAGGTTTCTGCAAATGTTAGGAGGAATTTTGGCAAATTTATTCTAAATCATTAAGATTTAGTGGCTGTTGCTTGCCTTCTCTGAGCTTCTGCTCTATCCATATAAGTTTTCAAAAAGACTGAGATCCGGAGAGTGGTTGGGCCACTCCATGACCTTTTATATGCTGCTGTGGTCTTGTACAATCTTCTCCCTTAAAGAAGAATGGAGGACATATATAAAAAATAAATTAAGAATAAAACTAAATGTCTGAGTATTTATTTAAATCAGGAGGAATCAGAGCAGATGATAAAAAGAAATTTGAAAAAGCTTTCTTTTGTGACGAAGAATGTGAAATGGGCGGGTCAAAGTCTCACTGCTCCGCCCCATTCTGATGCATCCGCTTGCAGACAAATAGGTCCATGTACGACTTTGTTTACATCATCCAAGCTGGCATGTGGCTCAAGGCTTTTGCTGGATACCTCTGATATTGCTCGCCATTTTTGTTGCATCACTAATGTTAGCATGGGGTTCTGAGGGGATGTAAGAGACAGTGTAAACAAAGGGAAGATGGGATATTAGCAGAGGTTTATTTTCACACCAACAGTCCTGCCCACAGCTCATAGGCAAATTTCTAATGAACTACTGATCTGCAGAAACTATGTCCTGGAAAACCACACAGATTTTGGATTTTGTCTGAAATTGACATAATCATAATTAAAAGACCACTGGAAATGCTTTTACAACAGATTAAAATATAATTGGAGTGGGACTTTAAATCCACTGAAAGCTCTTTAGTGTTTTCCATGTTGGAGAGTTTGACTGTTTCTGTGGACAGGTGTAATTTATACAGATGTTTAGTGTTTTCGATTTAGGTAACAGGTTGATAAGAAGAATAACTGGTCTGTATGAACCAGAACTCTTAAAGTCGCACTCTAATCATGAAAAAAAAATACTCAAATGCAAAAATGCTACAAGTGCATGTTTAAAAAACACCAAAATCACAATTTTCATTGGAGTGGGTCTTTAAAGCTTCAAATTCTAGTTCCTTGTAGTGCTCTCCTTTCAGTAATTTTGCTCTACATGCTTGATTGTCCAAAAATCCCATATTAGCTCTTAAGGTGTTTAAATCTGAAATTAAACTTAAATTTAGAAATTTTTCAGGACTTTTTTTTTTAAAGGACGAGCGTCACTTTGTGTCATCGACCTGTTTATAAATGTCTGTCATCTCTGATTAGCAATTATTAGTCTAGCCAATTATTGTGCAGTTTAATAAATGTGTTTTGTCATTAACTACTATATTTGGGCCTGGACAAGAAGCAGACATGAATAGTAGATGTGTTCACGTACAGGAAGTGAGTCACCCACACACACTCAGTTCCCACGTGTCATCCTCTTCATACATGTCAGAACATTTACCAGGCACCCCTCCCTGCCATTCAGTTCTGTGAATGAATGCTGCGATGTCCTGAACTCGCTGCTAGTGATTTATAAACCCTGCAGTGTGACACACGCGTATGTTAACTCAGACTGTGACTAAGCAGCAGCGTTTCCTTGAGCAAGTCCATTGTTAAACACAGACAGTGGAGCTTTGTTCACTCCGCTGTCCTGTTCCAGGCTCAGCCTGCCTGTGCAGACAGACAGCAAGATATTGCATGGATCTTTAATGACTGAATAGGCTGCAAGATCCCTAAATGTGGAAACTTCCTCCATGCATTATCAAACCTGTCTCTCTTTTATTTACCACCTGGTTTAAATGAGTTGGTAAAGCATTTGGTCTGGTTTAGCTCTACAGTGGAACAAAAAGAAAGAATCCCTGTTAAGTGGTGTTAAAGAGGTTTACTAGATTAGAGTTTAAATGAAGCATCCAGAAAAATGGTGTAATTCTCCTGGATCATGTAAAAACATGCACTGCATTAGCTCTAATCCTACTTATTTGCCCTCCTGAGCTGAGTCTGTTATACTCTACTCACTTCTTCCTCTGGGGAGCCACATTATTTGGGCCATACCACTATGTCAGTTCAAGTCTCCTGATGAAACAGCAATCTAGGTCCTTTTTTCCCCTCTATTTAAATCTTAACCTATTTTCCTGATCCAGATTTAAAAAAAAGGAATCCTTTGTTTTTCTCCATTTACAGTTGTAGGTGATTTACAATTTGTTCCATTTTCTTTGTTTCTCTTTGCAGTTCTTTACAGAAGCTTTAGAACACAATGTAAATTGATCATTGTCATCTTTATCTAGTGATTACCCCCTTTTATGTAACACAAAAAAGGCTCTCATTCATCCACATACATTTTCAGATTCCAGTGCGATGACAGTTGCAAACTAGAACACTTACAGTTAAGTCCATTTTCACTTTCAGTTCACTCACAAGTTCTCTCGTTTTTACCAGAGTAGAAGACTCCCATAACAGACCAGGAGAAGGATCAGGAGAGATATTAAAAAATAATTACATTTTGTTAACCTTTTTCCTTTCAGTCTTATTGAAATTATTAGATCCAACTGGAGTTGCACTTTACAGAAGAGCAGGAAGGTCTTAGTTTGGCTTTTACATAAAAAAAGACCAGATTTGTTTGAAAATTATAGCAATTGAAGTTCTGCTCTGCATTCTGTGTTCATTCTAGTAGTAGAGCTTAAAGACTCATTCCAAAGAAAATTGTGTTTTTGGTGTTTTTAACATGTTCTTGTGGTATTTTTCTCATGTTGGAGGGCAATTAAACATAAAATTACATTACTGAGTATTTCTTTACTAGAATTATTGTGAATCAGAGGGAGATGCAAAACTCCCATTGGAAAAAGCTCAGAAGTGTGGCGTACAAGTTACTATGGCAGGCCACAAGCTCCCTGCTCCGCTCCATTCAGATGTTTTTGCTAGTTCAGTTGTTCCCCAGCCCCCAGGTCGCGGACCAGTACCGGTCCGTAGACCACTTGGTACTGGGCAGCAAACAGGTAAAAAATGCACATTAAACACTAGTTTTGATTATTTCTGTTTAGTTTATATTCTCATACTAAAGGAGGTTTTATTTTGGAATATTACAGGATTCTGTTCACCACAACTATCTGTTATGACATGTCACGGGACTTAAACCTCTACAAATCAACAATTCTCCTTCACCGAATCCTTGTCATCTGAAAAAAAAAAAGAAAAAAAGGAAAATTAATTTTTTTTGTAGTGAAAAAGTAGCTTTTTTAGAAACCAAAATGAAGCTAAAATATATTAAATGTAAAATTTGGCTATGTTCAGACCAGTACGTGAAAATATTTTCTGACATTAACCTGGTCCACGGCCTGATAAAGGTTGGAGACCACTGTGCTAGTGTACACCTTTGTTTTCTCCCCATCAGAGCTGGCATCTGGCTCAAAACTGTTGCTAAATAGTTCTGAAATTGCTCTCAAGTTTTCTTGCACCAATAATGTTAGCTTGGGGTTGTGAGGGCCTGTTAGAGAGAGTGTGAACAAAGGGTTATAAAACAGAGGTTTTACTTTCCCGCCAACAGTTCAACAGTCTAGATTGAGTTGTGAGGGCCTAGCTACCAGGAGAGCACATAAACAGATGGATGATGGGAAGGGAACAGCCTTACTCCACATCAACAGTCCCACCCACAATTTATAAGCAAATTTCTAATTAACACCTGGCGATCTGCAGAAGCTATGTCCTGGAAAACAAGAGTTTTTTTTAATTTGCCTAAAAACATCATAATCATTATCATAATTAAAAGACTTAACTTTCAGTTAAGTTGAAGAACTGAGGAGTGCACATATCAGGCTTTATATTCCTTCTTTTCTCTGTGAGTCTCTTCTTTCATTTTCTGCACAAAGGGACTCTTTATCCCTCGCTTTTTGCATCACATGACCACCTGACTACATTGTGAAATAGATGGAGTCAGGGCCGAGCTTTTATGTGGAGCAACGTGCAATGGAGGAAATCAATTCTAACAAATGTTTACAGGTATGTGCTTGAATGTATAAAGAGTAGGTGAGCTGTACATTTCTGTTCTTGCTCTGATTCAAACTGTCATTTTCCTTTTGTGCAGTCTGTCTGAGCTCCATTTGAAGCACTGACATCACCCACATGTCTTCTTCTGGTGAACTTTGTCAAGCAACTGATGTGTCGTAGAAGTCAAGGTTAATAAAAAAAAAGTTAGTTGCACGTTGCTATGGCTGCCAAATGACTTTGCAGTACAACATCTCAATTGAAGGAATAGACAAAGGGTGAGTTTCTGTCATTCTGATTTGAAGACAGTGTTACTGAATGCGGATAGGGTTCTTGAACAAGCAAATGTGCAGTATGTTTGCTTTTGTTAATGTTACACAAGTTTATGACTTCATGAGAGCAGATGAGGCTGTCATGCATGTCCACCTTTTCTAAAACATGCTGGTCCTTGCCCAAATGCAGCGTCTTATTGTGTGTGAGTACTAGGCCATTGACAGAGAATGTGTGTTGACTCATCCTGCAACATTATGTTGTTTTTCTGCCTTGTTTTTTCTGGTATATCCCAGGCGTTTAATTTTTCTTAGGCCTGTAGTTTGACTGTAAGGTGAGATAAGATCCCTAATATACACTTAAAAGCACTTTTAAGCATCTGCAGGAGAAGTATGGTAATAGGTTCATACATTGACAAAAATGTTTAAATTGATATCATGTTTAAAGATTAATATTATAAAGTTTTATCGCTGTTTTTTTTACTGAATAATTATGTCAGAGTCTGTTGTGGCTAAATGAAACGATTTGACACATTTGTCCGGTTGACTTAAACCAAATAAATCTGCTAAGAATGGAAACAAAAGTTTTACAATTTTAACTATGCATATTTTTAGAGTTTGAGAAATGATGTTGTTTTTAAGTTAGCTAGTATATAAATAAAAAAGAAAACAGTACGAGCGATTAATTTCAGAATTCTTTATTGTCCGGGCACTAATTCAGCTCTCAATTTAAAATCTTAACAGAAATAGTCTTCAGGTAGATTTGATATTTCTGCACAGTCAAAAAAATGACCTAAAAAAGAGATTTCAGTCCTTCAGTCTTTGTTGAGGAATTTACCAGATATTCCTCTGTTTTCTTCTGGCAAAACCCTTACAACTGCAGAAATGTTATGATATTGTGACAGTTTGAGTTGTAGTTTCCTGCGTGTCTCCTGGCCTGATGTGTTCTGGTACATGTATTGCTTTAACAGATGACCAGACTTGTGTCTGTGCTTACAGTCTTTGAAATGTGTGTTCACTCCAGGGGCCAACCTTGTGGTGTGGCCTCTCATTTAAAGCATGAAAATGTGGGTAAATAGCATATAAATGTGGGTCAAATCCGCCAGCTTGTTTTAAAGAGTTAGTCTGTTTCCCCTTTCATTTGCCTCTCTGTATCTGAAACATATCATTTTTGTTCTTTTATGAGCTAGAAACAGAAACAAACTTCTTCTTGTGAGGCATCAAAGGTTGGAAATGAACGACACAAATGTGAAAACACTTCTTCTTCTGCTAGATTTAGCCTCATGAGGGGTTGTATGGTGCTATTCTTGTTGCTGTTCTGTAGAGGGAGCCATTACTCCATTAGAAGTTGAATAAAATCTGTTTGTTTTTTTCTCGTGTTCACATTTTATATTTAGCTTTCACGTTAAATTCACGTCTGAGTTTTTAAACAGTCGTTTTAGAGCATCATTCTCACACTTACCTTCCAATGAATTGCCTTGTTGCCCACATCCTCCTCAATTCACGCACATCTGCTGATCCGGCGCAGCCTGTAAACCTCTGAGAGCAGAAATCGATGGAGATGAATTTTCTAACGAGCCAGTTTCTCTTTCACTGAGGTGTCCATTCCTTCAGAGTGATGACTTGCTGCAGACTCGTGTGAACGGCTGAGGCAGCGTTCTTGAAAGTCAGCGCTGAGTCTGGGAAGTAGCCAAGCTGGTCAACTGCATCCTAAGGTGTGTGTTTGACCACTGGGGTAATTTCTTTTGTCTTGTAAGCTAACTACACAAGGAGTAATGTTGATACAAGATCATCTTTGGTCTGATGCTTCAATGACCAAACTATAAGCTGGGGCACTTTCGTCCTTTCCTTCAAGGAAGGGTTGTCTTTCCACAAGAAAAACATTTCTTGCATTTTTGCAGCTCTACGCCAGACTTTTAATTTCCAGATTACTCAAGCTTTGATGATCAAGAGTGGAAGTGCAGACATTATTGCCTCTCCTTTGCCTAAATTCAAATATAAATCTGGATCATTGAGGCAGATTTGTCACAGTGAAACTGATGCTGATGAGATTTACAGCATCGTTACTTTGCCTCTGTGCTGAGTTACACTTTTCAAACTGTCAGAACAGGTTTTTTTTAAAGCTATAAAACTGAAAACTGACCTCTGTGAGGGGGGGGGGGTTCACTCTGAAACTTCTGGTTTCACAGCTCGTCATGCTCGTTCATTGACATGAGCAGATGTTAACCAGCGCCTGTGTAAAACAGTCATGTAATGAACATCGTGTTGAGTCAGATATGAGTTTGTGTTGACTTTTCTCATCTCAGTTACTTCAATATGGTGTCTGGCCTGTACTTTTCAGTGGACACGTGTGGAAAAAATAAAATCCAAACCTTTTTGTAAAACAAAGGTTCCATGTGTATACACAGGTATATAAAGATAAAGACACTTTTATTCTTACATGTGATTTAAAAATAAATATTGTTGGTTCAGAATTACACAAATTCTTTAGTCCAGGTTGATTTGGTTGATGTGGTGGGCTTTTGTTTTCAGAATGGGATAAGATGACAGTTTAGTTTCTTTGTTCTTTTTTTTTTTTTTTTTTTTTGGTCTGTTCCAGCTGCTTGAGGCCCCCACGGAGTCTTAACAATTTTCCACACAAAAAAACACATTTGCACAACAAAAGTAAAAATTGCAAGCTTTCTATAAAAGACAGTTAAAGGTCTTCAGAAGTTGAAAATACAGTTTGAACAGCAATTGTATCATAACATAGCAACACATACTGATTTCAGTGGAAATCTGTCATGAAGTTCTGGCCACCTGGTCCTTCTTTTCAATAGATCTCTGATTTTTCTAACTGTTCTAAATGAAACAAGTCACAAACAAAGCATGCAGAGCAGCAAACTTACTTCTGAGAAAAGCCGCACATCATGTGAATAAAATCCCCTTTTCACCCAACTAAAAAAAATACCTCCTTTGGAAAATGTAGGACAATTTTACGGAAAATGGAAGAACCACCTTGAGCTGCTATACAGACCAAAAATAAAAGCCTGGTGTCAACTCAGAGTCAAGATTCTTGTAGACTCAGTCTGTGTAAAAACCTTTTCAAAATCTCAACAAGTTAAAAGCAAACTCAAGAGAAAAAAAGTAAATATCAAATGTTTTTTTACTGATTACAAGGAAATAAAGATGTTACCCTTCTAAATTAACCTTCGGTTGGAGTTTAAGGACAAGCCCGGGGTAACATATTTTGTCCAGCAGCTGCTACCTGGAAGTTGCATTTTTTAAGACTCAGTTCCTTTGTCTTTTAGAAAAGATAGAACAAAAACAAAATAAATATTTTACATTCTAAAAAGTTTCTGATTTATGTTTTGAATGACATCAACACTACCGTCTTCTCCTATGCTTCATCTCAAAAAGACATCTACCAAACAAAAAGGCACAACACCGGCTCCACAAACGTTGTTATCATGGAAATCAACGTCAACGGCTCTTTCACAGCAACAATCAGGAGTGGAATGTATTTCTAAAGTGACATATGCATGGAGCAAACAAGATATAGGCGTGATAACCGAGAGACATCAAAAGGGTGAGTGTGCTAAAGAAGTTTTGGAAAGTTCAATTAGGCATCTCTCTTTTCTGTAAAATCTCTGTTACCATGTGCAACACTTGATTTTTTAAGGAATTTGTAAAAAAAAAAACAAAACTGAAATTGAATTTTCATTTTTAGATCTTTAGAATATCAGTCATATGGGCATTTTTTAAACTGTGTTTCAAAGTGCTTTGCATGTTTTTTTTCATCCTTCTTTCTCACCTTGACTTGACTTGACTTTGGTTTCACATCTGTTCAATTCTAACACACATTAGGAATGGGTTAATCGTTTCAGACCCAATTTTGATCTGTTTTAAGGCTCTAAAACAAAAAGGAAAAAGCGTTTAAGAGTTTAAAAACCCGCTCGTAATTTTTGGTGTTTTTAACATGTTCTTTTGCCATTTTTCTGATGATAGAGGGCCACTATAAAGGAAAAAAAGAAATTGAGTTTCTGTATATATTTTTAATTCAAATTGTTGTGAATCAGGAACAGACGAAAAAATGGAGTTTGAAAAAAGATTGTATTTGTGATGTCGAGAGTATGCTGGGCGGGCCACAGGCTCTCTGCTCCGCTCCATTCTGATGCATCCACTTGTAGACGACTAGATCCATGAATATCTTTGTTTTCCTCGTCTGAGCTGGAATCTAGTTCAGAACTGTGCATCTGGATACCTCCAATATTGCTCGCCATATTTGTAGCACCGGTAATGTTAGGTTGGGCTTGAGCGGCCCCGTAAGCTAACGGGAGAGCAGGTAAACAGAAAGCTCTTGGTAACGGGAAGGCGAAGGAGGGTGGGGCTGCTACACACCGATGGACCCACCTACAACTCAGAGGTAATTTTCTTATGCTCCCCTGCTGCTCTGCAAAAATTATGTCCTGGAAAACAATAGGTGTTTTTCATTTTAGCTAAAAATGGTATAATCATACTTTTATGACCACTGAGAATACATCAAAATATGATTGGAACTTTGAGTGGAACTTTAAATGTCGGCATTTTTGGTGAATTAAACTCCTTTTTACATTTACCAGAATTAAAAGAAAATGTATTTAAGGATTTAATTTAATGTATTGGTTAATTTCAAAATTATGTTCTGACATGTGCACAACTTTGGCTGGAGGGTTAAAGCACACATACAACGAATTAAGGAGCTCATTCAAAGGATTTTTTATAACATTATTAGCGGTAAAGTTGCTAATTCTGTAGACCTGTTACAAGCACTAGTCAGACATTGTGGGAATAGGTTTCATAAGCTCTCCTCACAAAAAAACAAAAGAATATTCCCATTACTTCATTTGGACCAACCCATGCATGTGATGCAAAGAGCTGTAAGGGCTGTTGTCAGTTCTCATGCTGTCGGTACAGTGGCTTAAAAGATATGTCAATCACTTTTAGTGAAACTAATGATAAGAAACTTATTCAGTTTAGGCAGAAGCTCCACTTATTCGTGTTTATTCACATAAAGTCACATGTCTAAATGGCATCTATAATTTGCTATCCTGCAGGTCTGGCACAGAAGAGTCACAAGACTTTATGATTATATATATATATATTTTTACTTTAAAGAGACTTAGAATGAAAAAAGATTATTAAAGATGAATTGTGTTTTTACAGTACTTGACTTTAAGTCATTTTTTGGGTTACAAAAATCTATCTTGTGGTGTTGTGGGAGAATTAAATGACACGATGCACCACCAGGAGCTAACCCTCACCTCTGACTCAAGTGACCCCCCCCCTCCCCCTCCAGCTGATGAGGTGTATAACCGGAAGTTTTCCATATTGCTCCTTACATCCTCCTAAAAACACCAGAGCTCCGGGCATTGTCTTGAAAGCTGCCCAACCCTCTCAGCGCTCTCATAATCAAGGGTCAGTCTGTGTTTGTGTGTCCCCATTCCCTCATTTAGCCAAACCTCTGAGCTGGTATTACAGTAACAAATTGTGCAATGTGTTGATTTCACAACCCTCTCACTCCAGCCAATTAACTCATCTGCCTCTGATACAGTCACAGACCTCTAATCCATCACACATTTCGTTAGTGTTTAACTTTAAATATTGCAAATAAGCGGAGGGGTGTTAGCATTCCTTTGCAAAAAGAACAGCAATCTAGAGTATTGAATGACAAAGTTTTTGACTTTGGACCAAGAGCAAGTCAGGCCTACCTGCATGCCAGTCTTGTATTTGTACTTATGGTCATTTTCAGTTTTTATTAAACCCTTTATGTTTATCTTTGTGCATGGGGTTTACCTGCAGCACACTCTTCTTATGGCTCCCTGTTAATGATATGAAAAGTCTTACAGGAGTCTGACTTTGGAATGTGTGTGTTTTTTATATTTATTTTTTGTGGTATTTCACTTGTGCTGTTAGAGTTGAGCCTATTCAAACAGAGCGTTTCCATGTGGTGGTTAAAACTAGATTTCTTGTTAAATTGATATTTTTCCAGTTCAGCTGCATGCCAGATGAACTCTCAGAAGACGTAACATATGCACTTCGAGGTGTGTATTCAGCTGATGTACGTTTTCTCCCACAAGTTTTAACAATCCCTTGTTGAAACCCTTTGACCCAGCTTCTGTACATTTATCCACATTTTTTTTATTCCACCTCAATGCAAGTAAAGCTCCTGTCTGGCTGTATTTCATAAGTGTCTGTGATGAGTTAGACTGCTCTGGGCTCCTGGGGTAAAGGTTTTTCTCAGGGAAATGACCCTGCTTATCCTGGCACCCCTGATTCTTCTCTCTTGACGTGAAAGTTGCTACTCATTTAAGTGCTTTATAAACTCACGAGAAAGATTTTAGGGTGATGGAGAGCCATATGACATGCAAATGGAGAGGTGTTCTCCCAAAATATGAGGGTTAATTTTGAAGTTTTTATCTGTCGATCCTCCAAAAAAAAGAATCCTTACAGTAAACTCCAATCCAAGAGAAGCCATGTATTATAATGGATGTGACTCAGTGAGCAACACCCAACATAACGCTGGTTTCCTGTCGAGGGGTCCGCTTGTGAAGTGCGCAAGCAGATTGCTCCCTCTCCCCCACACCACATGGAAGGATGCACGCTTCTCCCTCACAGCTGTGTCGGGAAAGGGCTTTGGCAGGCTGGGGAGGAATTTAAATGTTTTTAATTCCTTGCGTCGGCATTTTTTGTGTAAAGATTTGAAGCAGGTTGCGCAGAAGTGAAGCCTTCTGTGGAATTTATGATTGAAAGTCGCACGGATAAAACTTCTTGGGTCCGGAGACTGGAATAGTAGACTGTTCTTCTTTTGTTTTTGTTTTTTCTTAAAGCGTTTACTATTGTTGGGTTTGCAAAACGCCGCCAAGTTTGTACTTGATAAATAGCACTAAAGTGAAAACACGGAGGTCTGCTTTTACTCAAAAAGCAAGCGAGTTCTACATTTTGTCTTCAACATTTGCGCTCGAATGTAAAAAAAGTTTTTGTCATTCTATTAAGTTTTGTAGTTTATTTGTTTAGTCTTCGTTTTTTTAGATTCACTGAAACACTTTACAGGTTATAATTTCTTCTGTAAGTCTGTTATCAATTCAGTGAAAAGAACAAAGCTGCTCATTTTGCTGCGGAACTTGCTATTTATATATTTTGTAAAGGGTGTGGGTGCTGCTACAGTAATCCCTGCTTTGCCATTTTTTTCTGCTTTGAAGATTCACTATCAAAACAAAGAGACGCCTCGTAGGGGTTAATTTAGCACCAGGCGAGAGGAGCGCCAAAGCGCGCGCGCGCACAGTGGAGTGGTTGTGCCGAATCTCAGTCAGAGGCAATGCCCTTTTGTGGAGAGGTCTCTTGTCACTGAGGACACACGGGTTTCACAGTCGGGACACAAGGGCACAGAGAAGAACTGAATATTTAAAAGGCTTCATTCTTTCCCCCCCTACTGCCGCTGTGAGTTGACTGTAGGCGGCTGAGAGGATCTTTGTTGCCTTGGAGAAAAGCGGAGAAGTGGAATACGCGCCGTGAAGGAGTTGGGGGAGATCTTAAGGACAGTGTCACTGCACCCGATGGTGTCACCATCCCACCTAAAGTCTGCGTTCTCACAGTCACTCTCCTGACGGGCTTTGGATGAAACTCCCACTTTTACGCGTCTTTTTACGCACGAGTGCTGACAGCGCAAGACGAGATGATGTGATCATGAAGCTTTTGTCCACGGTTCCTGTTAAGGGTCGCCCAGAACTCGCTTCTTTACTTTAAAGGAGTTACTTTGCTGCTGAAAGAATGCCATCTGATAAATACTCAAACATGGAAGAAAAACTGTGGATACTCGAGGATCTGAATATGATGTACATCCGTCAGATTGCGCTCAGTTTGCAGGTAAAATGTTAACAAAACAAAACAAAAAAACACTTTTTATCAATGATTTTTGTGTCATGATTGTTTTATGCCCCAATTGGATGGCTTTATGGAAGAGATATCTTTGAGTTTATACTTTTTCTGCAAGGTTCAGCTAGTGATAAACAAAATTTGTTTCCAGATTCTTTGCCTTAATTGCAGTGGGTCTCTGCGTTAAATGATCCTGAATGCAGCTGTTGTGTTGCAGAGTTAACTGAAAGACAGTTTGAGGAATGTTTCCTCGCGACAAACAAGCTGACGCCGGTGCGTCGCTGTGCAGATGGCAAAGCTCTCACTGACAGCAGACAGAAAACATCACTGCATGCCATCCATCTCTTTCTCAGTGTCTCCTTTCAACTGGGGCTCACACACGGGCCACAGCTGCACATGTGTGCCTCATAATTCCCTCTGTGACTTTAGCGTGCGTGTGCATGTGTGGTAGCAAAGACTAATTTGTGCTCTGAGGAGAAAGAGAGACAAGGTGCATAGAAATCCAAAGCTTTGCCACCTTTTTTTCTTTTTGCATAACCTTAGTTTCTGGTGGAAATTGCTGATTTTTTTAGTCTTTTGAATTTAAGTAAATGGAATTCATGTAAAGATTAATGTTTTTTCATTTTATTTTCTTACCCCATTATCTCTTGCAAGGCTGATGAGTTGCTGCAAAGACACCAAGTTTTACACTCACTCATTAAGAAGTTCTAACACATCATAAAATGGCATCACAAGAGACAGTGTATTTTATTCCACCACACGTTAATCTTCTTTTGCTTATGGGCATATATTGTGAAAAAAAGAGATTGTTTACCTCTTTGAACTTTATTGGCCCGTTGGCCTGACATGCCACAAAACCCCATCACAAGTTCAGTTTAACATGTTGATTAGGCACAAATGGGGTTAGAGGACTCTGACACACGGCCTTTTTTCATTAAGAGACTTGTTTACTGCTTGAACACAAGATGAAAACATGTGTCTTGTCTGATTATTGAATGAGAGACATGCAGACGTCTGGAGATCCCCTTGCATTTAATCGTTAAGGCTTAGTTGCTTTTAAACGAAAAACAAAGTAAGGAGGTTAGTCTTTTTTTAGACATTTTGGCAAACTATGCGGCTTTTTCTAAATTGGGGAGTTTAAAATCATGAAATTCACTTTCTCTGCTTCAACCATTAAAAAAAATCAGTTTATTGGATATTTTTGCTGGAGACACACTTGTTTACTCACCCCCAACCCCCAAATTTTCCTCAGCCTGGGTGGGTTTATGGGACAGGGATTCTTTGTATGTGGCATAGCAGGAGAGCCTATAGAGTAACTGTAATTTCAGCAAGCTATGGGATTTTTTACATTTTGCTGCAGGGCTTTTCATAAATGTCCCAGTAAGTAATCAAAACTCTAGGTTAATAAAGTGTGCACCCTTTCTCTACCTCTCATTTTCCCCTCAGAGTAACATGTTGAGCCTGCAAGCTATTCCCACCCTTTAATTAACTACACACACTGACAACATATGCAGAGATTGTCTGTTTCTGAAGGTGATTTTGAACAAATATTAAAGAAGTGGAATCATGCAAACACGGGTTGTTGCAGCATTCCCGAGGCATGTCTAATTGCTGCTTCTGTGGGCATCCATTGTGTTATTTTCATTGTTAGAGGAAAGTAGCATTTTTGCCTCAGGTTTTAACAAGTCTGTTGGTATAGCAGTGGCTCCGATCATGGCTGCAGTGCACAGTTTTCTTTTCTATTTCTTCCTTTCACAGGCTCATAAGACTTTGCCTCTACTTTAGCTGCAGCTGTGAACTGCAAAGAGCTTTTTTTTTGGTCACAGGATACAGGATTTTCCTCAAAGGAGTCATGGTTGATGGGAAACAGGAAATGGTCATTTCTAAATATGGGTTCCCACCGGAAGAGGCAGCATTATGTCTCAGAACGTGCCGCTAAATAAAAGTAACATACACCACTTCCTGTTATCAAAAAGCCGGATGCACGTGTGGTTCCTTTATTAACTCACTACACCTCTTATGGTCACCAGCACTGGTTTTGTCTCTGGTTTCTGTCCGGTATTCTCACTAATGGGCTTCACTGACCCAGATGGACCCTCTTGACAAAGTTTTCATCTTTATGAATAATAAAGATTTCATTTAGTGTTCAGAAAAAAATTTGAGCTAAATCCTGTTTCTGTTTGCTCCTAACATCAAGCAACAATAATTGTTCCTCTTGGGAGTATACAGACTGGGGAATGTAGACAAATTAAATCATGTATGTCTCATTGAAAAATTCCCAGGCGATGTCAACTCAGATTAAGTCCTAGCATGAAACAGCAAAAACAAAAGGGTCTTATTGGTTTTTACTGTGACATCCAACTACAGTATCCAATTTTTTGACATAAGGACCGTGAAATATTCAGTGTTGAGGTTTTTTATATAAAAGGACAGGTTCTATTTTAGGCAAAGACAGATTGTGCTGTGATAGTTCATGTCTAACCTTGCTTGCCTGTGAGCTCACATGAGGGTCAGATGTCAGTTTCTGACTGCTCTACCTAAAGCTCATTCTTGGACTCTGGCACGCTCCAAACCCTAAACTTAGCTCTGGCAGTGCCTCAGATATTTGCGTCAGATTCTAGACCTTGCAGTCAGGCTGTAAAAACACTTTGTGTGATATTCACGCACCATCTCTTCAGCATGTCGCATAACCTCTGACAAGCTGCCTGAACTGTTTCCATGAGCAAGAGCCTTCACAAGCAACACGCAGTGGGATAATTGTGTATTGGCTCAATGTGCGCTGATATAACTTCAGTGGAATAAATCGTATGTATGATTCAACTTGTTTCCCTTGTTTATATGAGCTCATATCTTTGGAAAAAAAAAGAAACAATTTCTGTGTGGAATTAGTCATCAGTGTGTCCATATCTGACATTTACAGTCCTTTTAAAACACAAAGATTGTTTTGCCGGCCAAAACGAAAATTCATGGAGGGCAGGTTTGTCCAGAAAAAAATTGTTTTCTCAAAGTGATTGCCATTGAGTGCAAGAATTATACACATACGATAAAGTGCTTTTAGAACTGCAATGAGTCGTTTAGGAACAATTCATCTTTACTCAGTGCTGGAGGTTTTGCTAAATCCAAAATTTGTAACAAAACTCAAGAAGAAAAACAAACATGCCTAAACAAGCCCTCCAACTCTTCAGCATGACTGCAGGAGTCACCTGGAGTTTTACATGTATGTTATTAGCAATCTTATATGCAGCTGTCTGTTGGAGTAGCATCAAAACCTGTGACTCACAGATGAACAAGCCAGTGAATTAATTGCTGGGTTTGTATCTGGGATGAGTCTGAAACCTCTGGAGTTAGTTTTGCGTGCAAGGTTGATGCAGAAGATTTTTAGTATGACTAACATTTGGTGACTGTTTTTCCAGACTTAAACAACTGGTACAAATTATTTTCGTTCTTCAATCTGTAGAGTATTGTTTAAGACCCACTCCAATAAAAATTGTGTTTTTAGTGTTTTTAACATATTCTTGAGTCCTTTTTCTGATGATGGCAAACATATATTAAAAAAAGTTAAGCTAAAAAAACGCCATTTGAAAATCATTTTATTTGTGACGTAGAAAATACACTGGGCGGGCCACAGGATCCCTGCGCCGCTTCATTCCCATGCATCCACTTGTAGACGACTAGATCCATGTAATTCTTTGTTTTCCTTGTCTGAGCTGACATCTGGATCAAAACTGGATAGCTCCAATATTGCTCGTCATTTTTGCTGTACCAGTAATCTTAGATTTGGTTGGAAGGAATATTAGCTAGTGAGAGAAAAAAAGGCATGAATTTTTTTTATTTTTGCAAAAAATTGCATAATTATTATTATAAGACTACTGGGAATGCTTAAAATAGAAAAAAAGATGATCAGAGTTGGTCTTTTAATTCAAGTGATTAGAACTAAAATAAAATTCAACTTTTCAAACAAAAAGAAGATGTTCAATGATAATCGCCATATTTTTATGGAAGCGATTATGTAGCATAAATAAAAAGCAAAGTCAAAACCAGAAATGCTTTTTCATTTTCAAAATGAAGCTGCATTTTTTGACTCAAAAATATAATGAAAAAGCAATCCACCAAAATGCTTTTTCCTTTCCTTCCTCAACACTGCTTATTCTGTCACTTAATTAAAATTCAAATTAAAATGGTATTTGACATTTCATTTTCAAGACGTTCCATGGTAAATGTGTAGCATAATTCATTTAGAAATGTCTAATTTGACATTCAAAATGGATTAATAGAAATGCTTTTTAATTATCAAAATGAAACTGCATTTTTTGGCTCAAAATTAAAATGAAAAAGCAATACTTCAAAATGCTTTTTCATTTCCTTCCTCAATACAGCTTATTCTGTCACTTAATTAAAATGATAAATAAAATGGTATTTGACATTTCATTTTCAAAAAGGTCCCTGGTAAATGTGTACCAAAATTCATTTAGAAATGTCTCATTTGACAATTAAAATGGATTAACAGAAATGCTTTTTAATTTTCAAAATGTAGCTGCATTTTTTGACTCAAAATTAAAATGAAAAAGCAATATTTCCAAATGCTTTTTCATTTTATACTTAAAACCGCTTATTCTGTGTCATAATTAAAACGAAAATGCAAAGAGGGGATTGCATTTGCATTTTAACATCCACCCTGGGCACGTTGTCACAATATTCAATTCGAAAAAGCATTAGCAGAGGGGAGGCGGGGCGATGACGTCACTGCTTTCTCTGTGTGTCCGGCTGCTGACTGACGCACATACACACACCAGGAGCAGACTGTGTTAGCGGCAGAGACGAGGGTTTTGTGATGGTTGTGAACTTCTGATGAGTTTCCACAGCTTCTCAGGACTACATAGCTGCATGTCCGCCGTCTGCGGTCCTCCTCCTGACGCACCGCGGACAAGCTTTGTTCTTCGGACCGCCAGCTGCCTCCGCATAGCGGAGCGCGAAGCTCCGATCATGATCGCTGAAGGCGGAAATGCTGCTGCGATCTGAGAAACCATCATATGAATTTGTGTTTAAAAGTGGTGTCCAGAACAAAAATAAAGACAGATGTCAGTACCACATATTTACACATTTATTTGCAGTTCCGCGCTGAATTTGCTGTTTGATGACAGCTGGAGCCCCATCAACAGATAGCAGATTTCTCCATCATGCTAAACGTTTGCTGGTGGACCAAAAACACTCACTCAGCGCGAAGCTGCAGGAGACTGTCTTCATAATGTGCTTTTATTACAGTTATGATAATATTTTACGGCCTGCTCTGCTCGATCATATGTTTTTAAATCGGTTTTAAATTCGTGAGGGCTGGACCTGGACTGGACCAGGTCCAACGGTTTGTGAACAGGACCCGGTTTTAGGTGACCTTAATGAGAAAAATGCAGCAGAATGTTCCTTTACTGCCCTCACGAATCAGAAGCTGTGAATCGCAAACCAACTTCAGCGTCGTCTGACCGCACCGATTTAAAAACATATGATCGAGCAGAGCAGGCCGTAAAATATTATCATAACTGTAATAAAAGCACATTATGAAGACAGTCTCCTGCAGCTTCGCGCTGAGTGAGTGTTTTTGGTCCACCAGCAAACGTTTAGCATGATGGAGAAATCTGCTATCTGTTGATGGGGCTCCAGCTGTCATCAAACAGCAAATACAGCGCGAAACTGCAAATAAATGTGTAAATATGTGGTACTGACATCTGTCTTTATTTTTGTTCTGGACACCACTTTTAAACACAAATTCATATGATGGTTTCTCAGATCGTAGCAGCATTTCCGCCTTCAGCGATCATGATCGGAGCTTCGCGCTCCGCTATGCAGAGGCAGCTGGCGGTCCGCAGAAAAAAGCTTGTCCACGGTGCGTTCAGAGGAGGACAGCAGAAGGCGCAAAATGCTGCTACGTAGTCCTGAGAAGCTGTGGAAACACATCAGAAGTTCACAACCAACTCAAAGCCATCTTCTCTGCCGCTAACAGTTTGCTCGTGGTGCGTATGTGTGTCTCTCAACGGCCGGACACACACAACGAAAGCAGTGACGTCATCGCCCCGCCTCCCCTCTGCTAATGCTCAGCGAGAAAGAATTTTGCAACAAAACTCCCAGGGTGGATGTGAAAATGCAAATGCAATCCCCTCTTTGCATTTTCGTTTTAATTATGACACAGAATAAGCGGTTTTAAGTATAAAATGAAAAAGCATTTTGAAATATTGCTTTTTCATTTTAATTTTGAGTCAAAAAATGCAGCTACATTTTGAAAATTAAAAAGCATTTCTGTGAATCCATTTTAACTGTCAGATTAGACATTTCTAAATGAATTTTGCTACACATTTACCAGTGACCTTTTTGAAAATTAAATGTCAAATACCATTTTCATTATCATTTTAATTAAGTGACAGAAAAAGCTGTGTTGAAGTATAAAATGAAAAAGCATTCTGAAATATTGCTTTTCTTTTTAATTTTGAGTCAAAAAATGCAGCTTCATTTTGAAAATGAAAAAGCATTTTTGTTAATCCATTTTAAATGTCAAATTAGACATTTCTAAATGAATTATGCTACACATTTACCAGAGAACAATTTTGAAAATGAAATGTCAAATACCATTTTCATTATTATTTTAATTAAGTGACAGAATAAGCAGTGTTGAGGAAGGAAATGAAAAAGCATTTTGGTGGATTGCTTTTTCATTTTAATTTTGAGTCAAAAAATGCAGCTTCATTTTGAAAATGAAAAAGCATTTCTGCTTTTGCCTTTTCTTTTTAATTATGCTACAGAAATGCTTCCATATATTTTCATATTTAATTCCAAATAGGTAGAGCTACCAGATCTTAAATTTCCTTCTTTTTTACTCTAATTTAAATGTTCTTTAAATTTTTGGACACTTTATCAGGGTTGTTTCCATGAAACATTACATTTGTATTATTTGGCAGGTTTTTGATAGACATAGGTTTTAATATGCAAAAATAGTTGCTCAATAAAAAAAAATGCCTTATAGTTAGCAGTTAATGCTGCTTTCTGCTTGGACATAGTAATGGATCCACTTGGACAAAAGTTTAGTTCTTTGTTTTAGGTTTTTCAATGTGTAGTCCATTTGTCTTTTATTTTAACCTGGCTTCCCTTTTTACTTTGTTTTCCCCCTTTTCCCCCTTTAATCATACATTTTTTATATTTTTTTCTGTTTTTATTTCACTCTTTATGATACTATTCTACCATCCTTTGTTGCACAACTCACAGTTTCTTTTCCTTTTTTTTTTTTTTAAAAAAAGGGCACAATCCTGCAGCATTCAGGTGGGGATCAATACATCCGTTCACATGCCAGTGATCAGTGGAAATGTGCTTATGTGTGTTTGTGTTAGTTCAGCTGGGAGGTTGTTTAGGTAGCCTATTAATCTATGCCAGAGTTGAGCTGAAGGCGTGTCCAAGCTAGTAGCCCTTGGATGCTTTTTGCAGGTCAGTCATGTCTGAGCTACAACACATTCCTCTTTGATAGGCGGATGAACTGCACATTGCTCTGTTCTGCTGCAATATTGGGTCTGTTTTTAATTGAGCTATAACTTAAGAGTTACCACTTGATTCTAAACTGTAAAGTCATTTAATTACTTCAGTGGGTTTCACATATTATTTGGTGTTTCTTAAGTGGCGTGTTCATTTTGAATTAGTTGAATGACTCTTTGAGTGAGCTTACTAGCAGGATTATGTGTAAGACCTATACATTTTCATCTGTTTGCTGTGTGTGGTTTATAATAAAAGTATGTGTCTTTGGTACATGGATATTGGATCCCTGCACTGATGTTTGCTCGAAGGCTGCAGGATACATAGGAGGAAAAGAGAGGGCACTGTATCACCTCACACACCTTCTGCTTCCCCCCTCCTCCTTGGATCAGCACATTTATCGAAATGTACCTGGCTTCAGTTTTGCAGGTCTAAATAAACTGGGGTCTTTCCATTTTTTTTTCTCAAAAACAAAAATCCCTATCCTCACCCCACCCATCAGCCTTTAAGCGGTTAGGAGGAGCTGCACATGCTTGAATAGGAACTCTGTGTGTGCAGGAACCAGTTGGATGTTTTGGGCTGATCTAGCTTCCTTTGAAAAACAGCAAGCGCGATCACAGTGCACACAGAGGAGAAAATACCAAGTCAGAGGAGTTTGTATTGAAATATCGACCTGCTACTCTTCACCTTCCCCACCTCTGACAATTTTGTTATTCTCTGCCATGGCCACTGTATCGGTCTTAAACGATTTTCTTTTTTCATTGACTGAGCTAATTTCCTGCCTCTTTGCCCACTTTCAGCCTTTCAGCCTTCAGATTTATCCTAGTCTTAAGTTAAAACTCACAGAAACTCTTGGTAATCCTTTTGGGTTTTTTTCATCTGAGCATAAACAATGACAAAAAGAAATATGATATTTAGGAGGTCAAAAAATCTGAAGCAGCAGTAGCTAAAGAGAAAATCAAAGGTTTTTAAAGTTATATCAGTACAGTTTCAATTATAGGGGTTTTCATATGAATATGGAAAGTATTTTAGAAAATTATTTTGCTATTGAAAAACGTTCTTGATAACATTACCATGTTTTTCTTGAAAACAGAAAATAAGAGAATTTTTCTTGAAACTTTTTACTTTCTATTCTGTTAATGTGTGAAGTGATATCACTTGGTAGTTGGGATTTAAAAGTTAAACTAATTGCTGCAATTTTCATGCTTAAAGGAGGAATCTCTGTTTTTTTTTTTTAGGGTCAAAGAAAGAAACTGGAGCTTGAAGTTGGGTTAGATCAGAGAGGCAAAGCAGTCTGAAAAGGACTTTTTGTTGTGGTACAAGGGTGATGATAGACATGGCTATGCTGTGATACCCCTCACCTCATCAAAAGGAGAAAAGAAAACACCCTTTGTCTCCCCTGCTTGGTGATGTAATGTTTGACACTTGGAGTCAAAAGCTCAGGGTCACAATGGAAGAGACTGTGTTTATAGTGCTGCTTACTCATTATAAAGGCCAACTCATTTCACACCGGTTAGGTCATGCTAGAGTTCATTCGGCGCCAAAGAACAATTTTCTGATAACTGTGATCCTTTTGGTGCCATCTGGGGGCACAGGCTCACCTTACAGACGTGTTCCACGACACTGGCCACTTGATTCAGGAGCTTGATGGTGGTGCTTTGAAGAATCTCACAGCTAATGGACGTAAAAACCTCCTTGAAATGTATCTGCATATGTATTCACCATGCCTAGGAACTGACTGGTCATCAATCAATCGCCATGCGGTGCTGTAGGCATGGGGCAGTCAGTTGTTGTTCAGTAGTTTGAACGTCAGACTTTCACGTCACTCTAATCCAGCCATCCATCTCCCAAACCCACTGCATCCCTTTCAGGTCACGGAATTGCTGGAGCCAATCCCAGCTACCAGTGGTGCATAGGCAGGGTACACCCTAGACAGGTCGCCAGTCTGTCGCAGTGCCCACTCAAATCCTTTTATCTCTACTTTGATGTGTAATTTTGCACACACTCCCGTGAGGCTTTGGTTCTGGTGATGTTGCCCTTTTGCATTTGTTGTTTTGCTAGCAGTTTACGTATTCCAAGAGGTAAGGGGGGGGGGGTGTCCTCTTAGTCAGTTTCTGTGATCTTAAAAGGTGAAAAGTATCTGTCCTTTATCAGGATTGACTACAAAGGACAAAGCCTCTTACTGGTTCAAGGAGGGAGTCAGGCTCACCGTGATTGGCTGAAATCTATAGCTAAACAGAAGTCCCTTTTTAACCCCTATTACACCTACCACTTCTGTGCCATTGGTCAGTATGTCAGTGGACACAGTTGGTTATGTAACTACACCAGCAGGTTTACTTAGTGCCTATTTCAGACCCACATGTTAACACACACATTGAGCTTGTGTCCTCACAGTTGGTGGGCGCAGCTGTCACTGTTCAGAAGCCCATCAGTCAGTATTTAAATAGATATTCCTGGGTGATGTAACACAAACAGTAAAACAGCTCATAATGTTGTTTGATATTTTAATGTGCAGGCATCTATTTTGTTGCAATGGTGACAAAGGTTATTTGACTTTGATGATACAATAAATACTTTTGTATTATTTTAAAGTTTAGTTTTATATGTACTTTTCTAGTAAAGCAAGAATACTACTCCAGTACCATACTATTATTTCTTTAATGTGGTGATGCTATATTTGTTTGTGGTTGTGCTTTTATAGACTCAGCACCCTTGGTGTTAGGCGTCACTTGTGATCACGGGCAACTGAATTATACTTCATGCTGTGTGAAACTGGGAGGAAAACTCATTTAATTTATGAAAGATTTTATATAAAGCTTTTTTGTGCTGCACTTTGAGCCTTAGAAACAATTTGGCAGCTCTTTATACGAACATTTTGTGTTATATTAAAGAAGCGTGCTCTCCTTAAACGTTGTCATGACCTCTTGAGGCCAATAGAGGGCTGTTAGGCTAATATATTTAAATATTGAGGGATGTTTTTTTTGTCTCTTATATCTTTTGCTGTAACCAAGAGCCAGATAGTTATGAGTCACTTGAGTCTCAGCTGTCATCATTTTCTGATCATGTGTGGGTGTTGTGTTTGCTTCCTTAAAAAAAAAAAAAAAGAAGAAAAAAAAAAGCTTTCAGTCCGCCAAGAATCATGTTTTCTAGTAATATTTTGTTTGACATAAGTTGAAAAAAAGCTGTTGCTATTGTCCATAGGTGCAATGGAGGGCTAGAAGGGTTAATTGCCTCAATAGGAATATCCTCTCATCCTGAGAACTGCAGAGTGATACGATCATTCATTTAGTTCAATATGAAAGCATTAAACGGCTAAAGTCAACTATGTAGATATTGTTTTTTTTCTTTTATCCAGCCTTCTCATAAGAACTTTTACTGTTTGTATAGTACAATAAAAAGAACATTTTAACCACTTACTGTCAAAATAGTTTTTTCTGCTATGAATGAAGTGTTTATGAGTGAAAAATAATGCCTGTAGTAGTGTTTTTTGCTCTGCTGCATGCACTGCCACTTGCTTATAGAACCTAATCTAATTAACTCCAGGATATTAACAGCTCTAAGTTCTAAATTAGCAGGGATCATCTTGTTTTTGTTGTACTCCCAGACATGGGCAAAGAGAGCTTTCTTTAAGAGGGTTCAACGGCAGTTTAGAGGGCTAGACAAAGATTGTGGATGTTTTTGTCTGTATTTATTGCCCGTGGCTTCTGACTGTCTTGTGTCCTTACAGTCAATATTATTTGATTGAGGTAAAAAGCTGGATCCATGCAGCCAAATGCACGGATGCATTGTTGCACCAATGAGACAGATCACTGTTGGCCAAGTCTGCCCACAGACTCACTCTCTCCTCTACCATCCCAATCCTCCTACACATAATCTGTTGCATCCCTGCACTGCAGTCCAACTCCAAAGTCGCCCACAAACAATGCATGAGAAAACAAATGTGTTTTTGTTAAGATCTAATTGTCTGTCTAAACTACATTAAGGATTTATTTCTCTCATATGAGAAAAGTAGTTTATTCCTAATCTTTAAATCCCGCAGGAGTATTGTATCATCTTATAATTTTCAAAACATATCCCAGAATGTTGATCAATAGTTATATTGTAGATTTCCTGCAGCCAAATATAAAAAAATAAATTCAAATTAACCCTTTTATTCTTAAATCCACCCTGTTTTTAGAGCATCTTTCTGGAGTTTGGTCTCACTACAGCTTCTTAGTAGACACATGTCACGAGTGCAGATACAAAATAAGTGTGGAGAGATATATTTATACAGATCAGATCGTGGTTGCACTTTGAATTCATGCTGTGTGTAGTCATAATGACATTGGACTGCAGTTATGACAGAAGCTCATGTAACCATTGCTGACCTTTAATAAATGTATAGATTTTGGAAAGCATTTGGAGTGTTCTGACTATGTTAATATGCTCAGCATCAGTCTGATGATGACACATCTCCAATGTTGCACTTGGTATCTGCTGAGGTCATTTAATCTCACACTGTTCAAGCTGCTAAACATGAGGAGGAATTGTAGTTTAAATAATTAGGGGAATAGTCGATATTTTTAAGGAAAACGTTTATTTTTAGTATAAGGGGAGGGAATTTGTACACTAAGCAAAATATATTTAACTTCAAACTGTACAAACTGTGACTTTCTAAATCCTTATGGGGTCTCATGTACTGTATGGTGAGTCTGTGCGCAGCTTGAAACAACATTGTTCGCATTTGCAGGATCTCAGTTGACCGACTGATCCTAAATCTGGCATGCTCACACAGGACTGCTGGACACTACTGTCTTCAGGAGCTTTGATCTCTTCTCTGCTTGCGTGCAGCTACACGCAGATTAAGGGCGCGCTGCAGAGAAAACGCGCACGCACCCGCCTCCTCGGGAACAGCTCTCGGTTGGTCCATCGGTCGGTCAGTCTTGGTCCTTCCCCCGGGGTGGAAGTGGATGTGGCGGCGGTGCGCGCGTGTTGGTCCGGACTGGAGCAGCTCGGGCGTCCGCGACGATATCCGGAGAAGAGGGTTCGAACATATGACCCCTGTTCCAAACAACGACAGAGTGGAGGGGGGTTTGCGCCGATCTTTACCGCTTCCGGTGTGACTACACGCCAGACATTCCGGTATTGCCAATGAATATTTCACTTTGCTGGTAAATGGAGGCACGTCACAGGGAAAAACTGAGTTGTGGGCTTGTGCGGGACGCTGGCCGGTCCGTTGCGTAACGTGCAGTGCTGCCTTTCTTCTTGGAGAGTTGGCAAGAAAAAAGAAAGTGTTCCCCTTGGGGAAGGATGAACGACTCTAGGCATCTGCGGGTAAGACGAGCCGCTTTTCATTTTAAAAGAAGCATGGGTGAGTGGATGGAGAAATGATGAGTGACACGCGCCAGTGTTTAGGTTGTACTCCTCACAGCCACGTTACGCACCAGACTCCCTGATTTGGAAGGTAAAGCAGAGCAGCAGCTTTGGGCATTTCAAACTGTGATGTTGTGGTTAAAGACAGTTTCAGGATTTTAAACAATAGGAACATAAAAGACGTACCTTTAGTCGTTTACCCCCCACACTACAATAACTTTTGGTTGAATGTGTTGGTTTATTGGACCATTTAACAGGTGTTACATCATTATTTTTTCAGTCATAATGTCAAATGTTGAAATTTGATTATATAATGCATGGTTGTTGAAAGCACTCAGTTTGTTTGTTTTTTTTTGGTTTTTATAGATTCACAGCATTTGAGAAGTCATCATTTTTTCCTTTTACTTGTGAAGGAAAAACTCCAGTGAAATGACCACAGCACCTCTGTCTTGTCAAATTTATATTATATGAGTTGTAATATGGTTCGCACACAAGTGACTTTATGTGGATAATCCATAGAGGTCTGTTGGTTATGTTTTCTTATATTTTTTCCTTTAACGTCTCTTAATGTTTTCCATTCAAATACTTAACACCAGAAACTGAGCTCTCCACAAATACTTGGCTTCAAAGAGCTGTGCAGGACTGTATGTATGAGAGCAAATCTGTATGTTTTTTGAAAGTTTAACCTTCAGAATGATTTTTGCCCATCAAGTAAAATGCCGGACTCTTCTCAATGCTGATTGCCTCCACTTTGCTTGATGACTGAGGCTGCTTCGTTGTTGGAGGATCTGAGAAAAAACTGTTGGTAGAGCTGGAGCCTTTGCCTGATTTTAAAGGTCACCTGCTTTAGTTGGACATTGAGTGAGATGGACACATGGATCTTTTCCATGTAAAAGCGTGTGTGCATGTCTTCATATGTCTGGGTGTGCAGGAGTTCAAAGCAGTTGGTATACATGTGTGTTTGGGGATTTTTTTTTTGTGCCTACTACTGTTACAGTCTGATCCATCACTGATCATCAACACGGAAAAGGTCACTGATGTATCAGGGCTTCAACTTGGTGTGAAATGATGCAGATTTTTCTGCTTTTACAACAAAACCGTTGCAGGTTTTACATTGGTTTTGCACTATTGCTCCAATAGGGATGACTTCTAAAAATGTTCTATTGTTTATTTTCCTTGCTTTGGTGTTCAACTACATTAATATACAGAAGAAGAAAAGTCAACAACCTCAATTCCCACTTAACTTGCTCTGGAATCCTTTGGCTTCATCTTCCAATCAATAAGCTCTTACTGTAGATGAGATCTTTGTTGTCAAAGCCTTTCTGTCCACCCAGCTCTCTGCTTTCTCTCTCATCTGTAAGAGGGATATTACTGGTGTCACTGTTTGCATCTGCCTTCCTCCCCCAGCCTTCGTTCAGTCCTTCATTCACCCCCCCCCAACCCCTCTCACTGTCTTCTCCTGCCCTTCTCTGCTGCTCTGTGCCGGCGGTAGAGGTCATTCTGCTTCTCTGCTGATATAGTCCCCTGCATTTTCCCAGGAGTCAGTTGCTGGAACTGCGATAGCTTGCAGTTCCTTGGCCTAGGAAACACAAGGGAGCTGCAAGTCATTACTCTAAAGTACGCAGCGTGAAAGCAGCTGTGGAGATGGGATATGTATGCGTTTGATTCTCTCCTTGAGCCAGTTGTCTGAGTTACAAAGAAAAATTAGCCACTTACACCCGTCTCTGCCTCGGTATTGCTCTGCTGCCCAGGCAATTATAGATCTCTGAACTCAAAGTTCTTCATGCTCTTCTTGGGTTTCATACTTTCTCACAGTTCTCACTGGCCTCACCTGCTTTCACATTCTCTTTAGTGGTACAAATCCCTCCACAATGCCATATTTGCTCATCAATAATTGATATATTTGTTTTATTCAAGTAACGTTTGCATTGAGGGCAGTTATTCCAAAGTTCCATAAAACAAAATCACTTACAGTATAATCTTTTTGTGAGAGGATAAAAACATGAAATGTTTACGGTATTATGTGCAATCAGAGAGATGTTTGAGTGGATTCTAGCAGGAGTGATGGGTAAACACATCAAAAAGAGCAGAATTAGACAGTTAGAGAGAAGTAATGACCTGGTAAGCTAGAGATTGTCAAGTGATTAATAAAGGAGAGGGCTTGAATCCAGTGGCAGATCATCAGCAGAGCACATAATAGACTGCTGCTGGGGGAGGATCACCCCCAGGCCCAGTCACTGTCTATCACATTTGTCTGGGGAAGCAGATGTTGAGCTGTCTGCCATTTTTACAGCATAGTCTGACAGCTTGACTAGTTCACATTAGGGCTGGGAATCACTTGGTACCTTACGATTCGATACGATATGCGATATATTGCTCACGATAACGATACTATCGCAGTAGAGATCGCAGTAGGCGATTGTGATAATCGATATATATATCGTCTCCAACAACTCACAATGTCACCTTTTAAGAAAGACGAACATATATGTTTTTTGGAAAATATTTCCCAGTTTTTTCATTTTAAACACAACGGTCACAGACAACTTGTGTCCTATTTGGTGCAATGAATAACAGACTTTTTTGGAAATATGCTGAAATCAGTAATATTCTGACTTTGACAAACAATGACAATTTTAATTAGAAAATATATTTGTAAAATTCTGTGTAAACATAAACAGCAATGTTATTATTTAGTGCAAAGTTGCTGCAAACAGGATAGAATTATATAAGTCAAATAGCTACCAGGCATGTTGGTATTAACCTTTAAAAAATAAAACCATAGCAATTGCATTATTTAAAGAGTGTAGCTGTAAATTCATTCATTTTCTTAACCGTTTTGTCCCTTTCGGGGTCACGGGGCTGCCGGAACCTATCCCGGCCACTTGTGGGCGAAGGCAGGGGATGCCCTGGACAGGTCGCCAGTCTGTCGCAGGGTAGAATATCCACAATCACACGTCCATTCACTCTCACAGTCATACCTATGGTCAATTTTTTGAGTTGCCAATCAACTTATGAAGCATGTTTTTGGATGGTGGGAGGAAGCCGGAGATCCCGGAGAGAACCCATGCATACACGGGGAGAACATGCAAACTCCACACAGAAAGGTCCCCCATTGATTTTGTGTTTTTCATGTCCCCCAGCCGGGACTTGAACCAGGGGCCTTCTTGCTGTGAGGCAAGAGCGCTATCCACTGCGCCACCGTGCAGCCGTGTAGCTGTAAAACAGATGTTTAATATTGTGAAAAAAATTCAAGTGTCTTTCTAATAAAAATCTCCCAGAAAAAAAAATAAAGTTGTAGCTTGGAACTTAAAGTTTTTTAAGACATACACTGCTTTCAAATTAAATTACCAGGGATAAAATACATGAACTTAAAGTGCATTTAAATGTAAACCTCTTTGAGAACACAAAGCCTGGGGAACATCTGTATGTGATGCCTTTTTTTTTATATTCATGTTTTTCTTGAGGAAATCAGTTGATTGATGGCTGTTTTGATCTCTCGAACCAGAGGAGAATCTTCTTCAGTGTTAGTTGTGTTGCACAGCAGTTGGGAATGAAGAGGAGCAATCACTGAAATGGTGGGATTCCTTTTCTCATACATGACGTTTGTTGCCACGAGCATTGGTTAAAGTGCTTTATCCATCTCTGAAGCGCTTGAAATGTCATCCTCTGTCACATTCTTCCTAACCTTAAGAAAAAGATATTCACATTTTAGTGCCCTCAATAAATGTATATTTTAGCATTTATTTTTAATCAATTGTGATTTCTAAATATAATCTTAATGTGTATTACCAATATATATACATGCCTAGTTATTATTTTATGTGTGATGTAATTGTGAGCATGTTTTTCATTATGCCAGATAAATTGTGCATCAGTATTAATTTTTTCCACAATAATTACCGTACACAAATTTAAACTGCTGCATGACATATTTCTTACCTCAGGTGATAAGAGGGCAGTGCAGACAGCTGGCTGTTGTTCTAGAAACCTGGACACCACCTCATAGGCACTATTCCAACGAACAGGCATGTCTGTGATCAGCTTGTGATTTGGGAGGTCAAGGAGTTTCTGATTTCTTTTCAGGGCTTCTGCTCCACACTTGCTTCTGTGGAAGAATGTTGAGACCCGCCTCACTTTTGCAAGAACCTTGGCAACAGAAGTTACTTTCAGAGCACGTTGGGATGCAAGATTTAGAACATGGGCAAAACATCTAACATGTTGTTAGCCTGATAGCTCCATTGCAGCATACGTTAGTTGTTAGCCTGATAGCTCCATTGCAGCATACGTTAGATGGGTTGTCAGTGACGACCACTGGCTTTTTAGCATCAAGACGCCACTCATCTACTTCTGCTTTCAGGACATCTGAAATGTGTGCACCGGTGTGAGATTAGTGCATTGCTCGGGTTTGTAGAACATACAAGATCATTTCCCAGTCTTCGTGAATAAAATGCACCGTGAACGTCATGCAGGACTCCGTGGCCCTGGAGGTCCAGCCGTCACACGTGAGCCCCACTCTTTCTGCTGTCTCCAGCGCCGTCTTAACCTTAGCTTTGGTCTGGGCGTACAGTGCAGGGATAATTTTTTCTGCAAAGTATTTCCGAGGGAAAGAGGGAATGTCAAAGCGTGGGTCTAATGCATTCATCAAAAACTGAAATCCCTCATTCTCCACCTCGCTGTAGGGACGGAACCCCTTGCACATGTAAGCGGCAATCCTGTTTGTTATTGCCTTTGCTCTCGCAGAAGATGGTAGTAGCTTCGCCTGGAAAAAGGTATCCACGCCAGGCTGTGTCGGCTTCTGGCCAGCAACAACCACGGCTTTTTCACACAACTCGGTGGCAAGTGGCTGTGCATGTTGGTTGTATTTCCAGTGTACCGAACTTTTGCAAAACAATTTTTGCAAATTGCATGGTCCTTATCTAGCTTAGTCCCGTCTGCACTGCTGTAAAATCCAAAGTGAGTCCACAGTTTGGACTTGAATGTTGCTGGTGCGTCTTTTATCTTGATGCTCTCACTTTTTTCCATGATTTTCTCCTCTGCCATCTTTGTTTGAGTGTGTATTCTTCTTCGTTCGCTTGCGACAGCCAATCTCGCAACGAGCACCCCCTATCTACCTCAGAAGAAGCGTCTTACTAAAAGGCTGATGAATATAACGTTGTATAGGGTCTTCAAATGTAAATAAAAGGTCAATACTTAATGAACACAATCAAGAATCAATCGCGGGATTAAATTTCATGACATATCGCCATATCGATATTTTGGAACACCCCTAGTTAACATGTGCCATGTGTCCATTGTGCTGGGTTTTCTCTGATAATTCCATGCTGCCGACCCATGCTTATTGAGTGAGATAGCTTGTTGTTCAGGTTATGACATCCATCCGTCCATTTTCCAAACCCAATGAATCCCTTTCTGTGTCATGAGGTCGCTGAAGCCTGTCCCACCTACCAATGGGTGAAGGCGGAGAACATGCAGGAAAGGTTTCTGCACACAACAGAACCACTTAATTCACTCGTACGTCTATGACATAGAGACTCACTTTGAGGAAAATTGTGGTAATAATATGTTCTTGTGTTTTTTTTCTGATTATGGAGGACATGTATTACGAAAATTAAGTGTAAAATTGCTTTGCTGTGTATTTCTTTATCCAAATTGTGATAAATTAAAAGCAGACAAAAATTCTTTTTGAAAAAGATCCTTCGCGCGCGATATTCGCCGACGTTTTACGCCTCCTCACTAAACAAAGGGGCACCAATGTGTGTGTGCACACCGACGCGAAAAAACGCCACGCGTCAAAGCGTCACTTTTTAAAAAACGCCTCGGGTTCGTTTTTTTGGTTTGACGCGGTGCGTCAAAAACTATACAACCAATGAGAATGGTGCTTTTGCACACATGTCTGGAGCTTCTGAAGTTACAGTAAAACACAACTTGGGGGCGCTCAAACACAAAACTGCCTTTCTGAGCACACATACCAGCAAAGAGGATAGACCCCAAGTAGCGTCTACACTGCCGCAAAGAAATAATGACGGACATTCTAAATATCCCCGAAAACTCTCATGATACATTTTCAGCTCTTGTACCAGTCGATAAAACTCACCATGTTCTTCTCTTCTCGTAACTATGGGATGTACCCAAAATCGGCGTCTTTTCCGGCGTCTTTCATCATTCAACAGAACAATAATTTCTTCATCATTGGAACTGGAGCTACTGGTGCTTGAAATATTCATGTTTTCTTTGTATGATTCTGACAAGCGCGTAAATACTGGCTCTCTTCTTATGAGTGAAAAGCGAACACCTTGTGTACAGGAGTATTTCTGTTTTACATTAAGCGCCATCTAATGTCAGGGAATGAAATTGCATGTTGGCTCGGCTCATCGTCAGCGAAAATCGCCTGGGTGTGAATACAAAAGATGTGGCGAACAACGCTGGCGAATAACGCCAGGCGAATATTCGTCCCGGTGTGTACGGGCCTTAACTCTACGCCAACAGTCCTGCCCACAACTCATGTACATTTCTAATGAACTCCTTCCACTCTGTAGAAACGGTCCTAGAAAACAACACAGGTTTTTTTTAAATCATGGCTAAAAACATCATAATTAAAAAGCCACTGGTAACACTTTTACAGTAGATCGACAGATGATCAGCGTGGGACTTTAAAAGCATCACTTAAGAGCTAAGCCTCAGTTTTGATTCTTCTGACCTTTAATGAAATCCTGACATGTACTTATTTACAGTCTGCTGTAAAAGCAAATATATTTTCCCTTAAACACAAGAAAGCCCTGAAATTTCATCCACATGCTTCCATGTACTGGTATATTCCATCAAGGCAACAACAAAAAGACTTTTACTTCCAGCACCTGTGATTGTTTCAGGTCATGGTTAATAAACCTGACAATGATTGAACATCAACACAAGAAAAACTTTGAATTGGCAGGTTTAGCTCTGTGAGCTGTGGGATTAGGTATAAAATCTCTGCTGTCAGTCTTTTTGATAAGAAACCATTAATACTTCAGTTAGTTGTCACTCAATATTCGTTTTGGACTCCAAATATTTGCCAATAGTCAATAGAGGGTGTGTGTGCAGCAAGCAGCTCTCCACAGCTCAATCCATTTCACAAAACATAAAATAACTGTGAAATTGGAGAAAAAAAGGGCATATCTGAATGTCTTTTTACAGTTTTCAAAGCTAGCATGCATGATCACGTATCCTGGGGGGGTGCATGGACGCCACAAGGAGCTGACATGTTCGCCCTGAGCTCTACCACAGTGGAAAAACTTGACCTGTTTAGGCCAGTTCTGATATTTTTAAAACTGACTGGGCCAGAACCCAAGGACATGAATGTTCTTAAAACACATATTTTCAGGGACTCAAATGTTCATTCAGTTCAACCCACTTTTTTCCCACAGCATTTTCTTTAGTTGAAAGCCACATCTAAGCCCCCCCCCCCCCCCCCCACCACCACCACCACCACCACCACCACCATGAAGCGATGGTTGACCCAAACACTGAGAATGTAAAACGGCATCTAAAAATGTATACAGTCAGTACTTTAATGCAGGTAATTGTACTTTTAACTAGTCAGATGTGTGTCAGGGTCTGATCTTCTGATCAGAAGGTTGCAGGTTCAATTCCCGCCTTGCCCGCCCATATGTCTGAGTGCCCTTGGGACGCCTCTGGTGGAAGGTTGGTGCTGGTATTCGGCAGCAGAGCTGCTATCAGTGTGTGAATGTCTGTGTGAAAAGGTGAATGGGACTGTGACCGGACAGCGCTCTGGGCCTACAAGGAAGGTGCAGATAGTGCTATATAGATCTATGCCACTTACCATTTAGTTTGTTTTAAACTAATCATACTCCTTACTAATTTCTCTTTTAGACGGGCAGAGAAATGGGCTGTAATGTAAACCCTCAGATGCATACAATTCATATTTGTAGAACTCAAGCTGACAATCACTGTAGAACAGATGTTAACACTGAAGCTCCATGTCAAGTAATGAGAAAAAACTTTATTGATATTGCAGATTTTTTAAAATGTGTTCATTTGTCTTTATATGCATCTAATACTAGATAGTGCTCACAGGGTTACGTATGTAGAAATGCCCCCAGCACAACTATAAAAGACAAGCTGTGAGACAGAGATAAGACAAAGCACACAGACCTGCTTCAGTTAGATGTCCATTCTTCTTATTTGCTTTCACTATCGGCCACTATTATCTGCCTTCCTGCCTTCCTGTCTCATTCTCTCACTTTCAGTCACTGACCTCGCACACGTTTGTGGATGCACGTGCAAAGGGGGGGGCTCCGGGGGTTGATGTAGACCATTAGTAACCGGAGCTGACTGTAAGAGCTGTGAAGTGGTGGGAGGGTGAAAGCAGAGTGGATCTCACTTTACATGACATTAATATGATGGCCATTAATCAAGGCACTGAAACAAATACTCCCATTACTATCTTTAAATTGCAAAACAAGCTGGCTCCCAAAGTATGTGACATACACTGGTATGTGTGGGGTGCATTCTGCTTGTTTTACTAGGGCTGGGTGTTACTGCCGAAATACTGAAAGACTCAATTTGATGATTTTTGGATTCAATTTATTCAAAATGGATCTTATTCGGTTTTGAAAAACACTTCACACGTCATGTAAACTGAATAAAGGTGGATTATTTTTTTTTTTACTTTTTAAGATACATGAATTATTGTCTGTTAGGGAAATGGAAGACTGGAACATGGACAGACCAACTGAGAGTTATAGTGTGATAGCATATAGTATATAATATATATAGTACTAATAACTTTGTTTCTAATGTTTATTGAATTTAAATAATCTGGAGTTTGTTAGGTAATATTGGTGATGTGGGCAATAGACCTAAGAGCTTTCAAATCTTTAAAAGCTCTTGAACACCACTTTTACAAAACATACTCCACTGTTTTTACTTGTTTTGATTGAGATCATACTACTGTCCTGTCATGTTGGTGCAGCATCTCTCATGTGGGTTTAGCAGCTTAAGAACTCTCCCATCCTCCTTTATTTGTTCTGAATAATGATTAGTCAATTTACGTAACACTGTTAACTTGGTTTTGAGGCTCCAGCAGAGTTGAGATTGTCTTAAATTATAACGCAAACAGACTGACAGTCCTTGGTTGGCTCTATATTTCTCACTTTGAGCATGATGCCTAACCCAAGAGACCCTTCTTCCTGCATTATTATTATTTTTTGGTTCTCTTCCAACCTTTTGTGTGACTTAAATCTGATGTTAGGCCATCACTTTGATATTCTCCATTGTGTAAGGTCACCTATGAAATATTCCTATGTCTCCCCAGTTAGGAAACCTCTAAACTCATGCAATTCCTGAATCCAAGCCATCTCAGCACAACATAACAATAAGTCTGTCAGGCCCATTCCTTAAATTTCCTATCTTTCTGTGTCTTTTTGTACAAAAACTGCAATCACCCAAGGCTAATCACTAATGTGAGCACATCGCCTGAGGTCATGGTTTATCTGTCTCTTTTTTGATGCAGATTCCACCCTAATTTCATAGGACAAGGTCCAGTTTGGTTTCCCTGGGGTACCCCTCAAGCCATTCACCCTAACAAGTCTGTTTTTTGAGATATAGTCACATGATGTCTTTCTCCAAAAACTTCAAACTGCAATTTCAGATAATTATTTGGTTATCATGACCATAAGTGAGCAGAGGTTGTGGCTAAGGTTAGGGGGACAATTATTTATATTCAGCAGAAACCACGATGACATAGAAATGAACTTCTGGAGGTGAAAATCTTATGATGATAACAGGAAATGAGTTGATAATTTATGCATTGGCTTTTTGGTGATAGCTTACTGAGGACTTTGGGCAGTTTAATGATGTCAGGCTTTGGTCTATCTCAGCTGAGAGGTCCCACAGCTTCATGAATATTATAATAAACTGCATTGACTTCAGCAGGTCGATAACCATTCAAGGACACATTAAAGCACAGCATATTCCCATAGGGTCTTCTCCCTACACTAACCTGAACCATGCAAAACTTACAGCAAAAGGGAAAAAATGATTAGTTGTTAATTATTAGTGTAAAGATGATCATGAGCAGGGATTTTACATTTGATTTTAATTCCATGCCTCCATCTGATAGTCATTAGTGACAAATTTCACCCTCAATCAACACATGCATTCCAGCTTAAATAAATCAGAAGTTACGATCGTATTACAAGCATCCTCAACTAGAATCTTGGCTATATTATAGACTCGGAGGGAGAATCCTCAATACAAAAGAAAATGACTGTTCTCATGGTTTGTCCATCTCTTTTTTTAAGAGTGCAAGTTTTAAACAGTGGTATGTATCAGAAATCGAGTTTTTATGATCTGCATCAAAGGTCGGACATGATTCATTCAATTGAAGTGCTTTGGCACTGTGTACTCCTGACCCAACTCTCGGTGCCCCTGAAGGGCAGCAAAGAAAGTGCAGGTTGAATGACGGAGTTAAGACCTGCCGATTTAAATGCTAGTTCGGCTGTCTGAGCTAATTAGCCCTGATATCCTCATTCTAATTCAGAGAAGGAAACCTTGGGATTTGTGGAGCTAGCAGTTTGTTTATCTGGTAGCTGAAAAAGCTGCAATGGAATCTTTGTTGTGACAGTACTAATCAGGCCACATTCAGCTGAATAAATCTGTATATTCAGCTTTCTGCACCCTTTGTGAGAGCTTGAAAGTTGCCATAGAAAATATGGAGAAATACAGTCTTAATTAAATCCAGTAAAACGAGTCACATTGAGCCGTTGAAAGGCTGCAGGCAAAGAAAGAAAAAAGCCTTTTCTCTATGTCTGCTTTTTCTCTAAGCTCTTCCATTTTTTGAGGTATGACGTCTGTCAAATGCTTGTGCACACAATATACATTTATTGGAAAAGTAAGGGGTGTTTTTTTTTTCCTTTTTTCTTTTTTCTTTTTTTTTTTTTTGAATGTATAAAACACTGTGCCACACACATCTCCAATCCCCCACAACCACCCATTTTATCACCAGAGGAGATAAAAGACACGGTCAACTTCCATTCACGGACTAACACCTCTCTTCAAAAAGTAAAGAACAGGCAGGAACAGCATGTGAACAGCTTCTGCAAAGAGTGGATTACAGTGTCTCATCTGGTCCATTTTGCCTCATGTGCATCTTCTAATGTGATTAATCCCACTGACTCTATCTTCCATGTAGGGATGTACTTACATGGTGCTCTCATTGATAGATCACAGTGCTGTTTGATCAAAGGTTTTTCTTTCCTAAGCCCTCCTGTGTACGGGCTTTGGTCTCACAAAGAAGGCTAATCATCTGATAATACAGCATCATCTTGTGTAATAGAAGTTGGCTGTGTTTCATTTTTCTGTGCAAAATGTTTATTGTGCCAGTACAGTGTACAGATGTGGTTACAGTGGAATGTGAGTGCTTGGGTTTCTTAATTCACTAATTAACTTCTGGAACTTTTGAGCAATGCCGTCCAGTAATTTAATATTTTCAAAGTTTTTTTTAGTTTGAAGGTTTTTTCTTAAGCCTGAAAGTCCCACTCTCCAATCTTTTGTAGAGGGGTTTCTGATGGTCTTTGAATTGTATTTATACTGTTTTGTTTCGTTTTCTAGGACATAGTTTCTTCAGAGCGGCAGGAGTTTATTAGAAATTCACCACTAAGTTGTGGGCAGGAATACTGGTGCAGAGTAAGCGCTCGCCCATTTCCCATCATCCCTCCATTTATGCGCTCTCCCACTTTTTTACAGCTCTTTACAACCCCAACCTATTATTAGCGGTGCAACAAAAATGCCGAGCAATATTGGAGCTATCCAGCTGTACAGTTTTGAGCCAGAAACTAGCTCAGACGAGGAAAGCAAAGACGTACATAGATCTAGTCGTCTGAAAACGAATGAATCAGAATGGAGTAGGGCAGGGAGCTTTCGGCTTGCCTTAGAAGTTTCTATGTCAGACCAACAAGCTTTTTCCAACTGTGTTTTATGTGTCGCCTCCTGACATAATAATTTGAATAGATGAAGATATACTTAAACGCTTAATCTTATTTTCTTTATATATGACCTCCATCATGAGAAAAATGCCACAAGAACATGTTAAAAACACGATTTTCACCAGAACTTGTTGAAGTTTAACTTTGTATTTATTATATTTTCCTTATTTTGATGTTTCAACCTACACAAAGCTGCCCTAGAAAACCATTACAACTTTGACTAGTACCTTTTGGAATCCGTTTAAACTGGCTCTTTCTTTAGGTATATCAAAACCATAATTTTGTTTGTTTGTTTTTTGTTGTTTTTTTAGTTCCATAAAATTTGGAAGGACCTAATTATTTTTTACTTATCATGACATAATTTGTTGTATTTTGAACAAGTTCCTAATGTGGGGTCCACCAATAGAATATGGGCTGTTTGTGTTGTCAAACCTTTTGACAATAGTTTCCTTTGCTCTTCTTTCAATACAGAATGTCTGGCTTGTTTAATAAGGAAGTAAAAAAGAAAAACATAAAAGTAATAAAAGAATAAAAAATATATAGAATACTCCAAAAAGGTCACGAATAATCACATATCTTTTTACAGAACAACTTCAGGTTAACTGGTGTTTATTTTATGGCTATAGCTACTGATTTTTTTTTCTTTTTTTAGATTTCAGTTGTTTCTTTTTAGATGTTTTAAATAAATATGTTTGTGTTTAAAGTACTCTCTATCATGCAGGTCTATACCCACCATATTATAAAACAAGGACAACTGAGTGGAACATGTGTGCATTAATCTGTACTATGTGGGGATGAGCAAAAATACTACATTTTGCTAAACAATCGCTCTGCTGAAAATGTGAAAACAAATGACCTATTTCATCTTTAAAATGCATTCGTCTGCATCAGTTAGTGTTTGCAGGCCTTACTCCTTTTCTATTAATTTAGCCTTGGATTATGCAGACTAGCCTGATCCATCTTTAGTGTGGCCATAAAGTGCCAAAGTGATCACTGCTTGGCAGACCGTAAACTCTTTCTGTTCTATCATAGCTTTCCACAAATTGATTTTATAGCTTGAGATTCACTCAGCTGTTTTATTTTTTAGGATCAGCAGCTTCCAAGTGAGCAGTTCAACTTGGAAAATGCACACCTGGAACAAATACAGTTGCTGACTCGCATGCAGCCTTTGGCATATTCTGTCACCATTTAAACACACATAAAACATTATTTAGAGCACCAAGGGATTAATATTACATGTGTTTTTTTTTTTCTCTTAGTGCATTGTGCAGTCAGAGACCCCGCCCCCTTGATCCCCAGCTGCAGTGAGGCAGCTTTTGTTAGAGCTGCAAATCACTTGGACACTGACTCACACACCTCACACAGATATGTCCACGCAGTAGTTAGCCCTGCAACCAGAGATAAACACAGTGTCTGTTGTCGAAAGTTAATTGTATGCGTAAGGTGTCAGGCACAGAAGTTCACTGTGTTCAGGCTGCAAGGTTCACTGTGTGTCAATCCGCCTCAATCATGACATCAGCTCGCTGACATCTATCACACACTGCCTCGAGGCACTTCACTCGACAGCTCTTTTTTACGTATGACTTAGGTGTGTTTTGGTGCTATGCTGCCATAAACTGCAAGTGCAAACAGCCCAATTGTTTCTTCTCCGTTCCCCTCCTCTGTAATGTATTCCACAATCAGCACCAAACCAGTTCCTTCACTGTTCTTGTGCCCGGAGTTTCCAGCTGCAGCTGAAGTCTGCAACACTGAGGACACATTGTTTGTTGAATGGGGTCATTGTTTTCAGTGGTTTGAGATGTTGGAATATTTTTTGTTGTGGCTTGTTTACTCCTAAACTGGCTCCAGGCTTTGAATCGATGGATGCATTGCATTTTTCATGTGGATTGACATTCATGCAGGAGTATGGTGGTCATGCGTATCATGTGTTTTTGAATGTCTGCTACGTCTTAAAATGTATTGTGTATCCATTCTCCTTTGTCGATTCCTCTTTGCTTTTCCCTTAAACTTTAGCACAATCAATCCTATAACCATTCTCGTTTTTCATTTCGTCTTGTGTGTGCCTGATTTCCCATTGATTCCTCTTCCCACTCCTCATTTACTCTCTTGTACTCTCAGCTGCTCCCTCCATCCCCAGGCACTCAATGTTGGGGAGAGGAAGGGGGATAACAGGAGGGAAAGTAGCGGAAAAGGGTGGAGTAAGACGAGGCACATAGTTGTGGTGAACTAATTGAAAGCCAGCAGTTTGGGTCAGTGAATCCCAACTATTGGGAGTGGTCACAATTTTTTTGGGAAGTGAAAACAGTCACACGTCACAATTGTTTCAATCTTCCAATGAGAATTCATGGCAGATTATGCCTGTTAGCACAAGTGTTTGAGTAAGATTCTTCTTTTCATGCTCTGCTGCATTTTTATTATGATCCACATCTGGTTATTTTATTTATTTTTAGTAATTCCTTTTGTGTTCTCTTTGTGTTTGGGCAGGCAACTGCAAGATCTTTTCAGTTGACCTGCTTGTCAAAAAGGAAAGTGGGAGTTGGCCCGGAGCAGCTAGAAAACCTCAGAACATTTTTGGGTTGGACAGAGCCGTCTTCTGCATGTGCTCTGATGGGAAGACCCAGCTTAGTCTTATTGGTGTTCATCGGGGTTGAGCACACAGTGGCTCTATAGAAACAAGACCAAACATGTCAAGTGATGTTAGAAACTCTGACGGAATGTAACAAGGGGATTAACTGAAAACATTCAGAATCCAAAATTTTCCTTTTGCACTTTCAAATACCAACTTATTGCCCTTTTCATACCCTTTTCATCTTTAATATCTGCTGAAATGTGGATCCAGTAATGTGGCAAAAACATGCTGCCAGCTCAGCAAAAGGAAGCTAAAGAAGACTATTTGTGTTCACATTTATCTGCTCGTCTTTCTCTTGCTTTCAGGTTCTTTGGGTTAAACTTGTTTTATTTACTAAGCATTTTTGTGTTAAACCTCATCCCGAGGGCTAAAACCACGCTGTAACTGTGGGGCTGCACATTGACAGGGGCCGGAGGTCAGAGGTCAGTGGTCTGAACAGGAAAGCGTACTCATGCAGAACAACACATCGTAAACAAACCATTACACACCATCTGTGGCGGCGTCAAATCCTCCCCCCGGCAGTGTTTGTTTGTTTTTTTGTGTGTGTTTGAGTAGGTGTGCATTCTTGAATCCCAGTGATCTCTCCCACATTCACACAAGCGATGACCAACACCACCAAGCCGAGACAGGGAGGTGACCATCTGGTATCTACTGAGGCATTAAATTACCTGCCAAAAGGTTAAATGTAGTGTAGCGGTTCAGGTTCAGTCAGATTTGAGACCTTATTGTTCTAAAAGGTTTTCAAAAATGTTTATGTGGAGTCATGAATTAAGATTTAAAGCCTGCATTTGTAAATGTGCAGTTGAAACATTTTCATGCCGTTTTTTTTGCAGTCGAAATTTCATCAGACTGATGTATGATATCTGTAATTATACTATTTTGTGTTTTACAAAGGAAAGTGGCACTTTTGTCATTGCAACTGTTTTTTTTAAATCAAGTTTTCATTTCATAAACTCCCAGCTTTGTTTTCTTTTTGTGAAGATGGATCTCCTAATTATCTCCATACCTGTTCAGTTACAGAGCTTCACGCATAATTAGCTTGACAGAAGATGGTTTATACAACCAAATGCCCTTTACTCTGCGCTCAGATTTCTCTATTGTTGTGAGGACCTGCTCCCTTTTCTTTTTCCATCTTACCTCTCATCTTTAATTTATCTCGACATTTTGCTTTCTTTCCTCCTCCCACGGTACACCTCCTCTTCTCTTCCTATCCTTCAGCTTTCTTTTCAAAAGTCTCACCTTGTGTTCACCTTTCTCTCAACTCCTCTTTTTTTTTCTCAAAGATCTCTGCTTATTCTCTCTGACAGTGCCACATCCCCTCCACAACGCCACTTAATACCCAGCATGCACTGTACCCCTCTGTCATCCTCCGTCCTCTCTCGTCTCTCTGCTTCCATCATTTCCGAAAGCCTCTGTGATACTGCCCACTGGTCTGACACCTGCTACTTTGAGCTCACCCTGTGAGTGGACTATTCATATGTGCCCCTGGGAGTTTCTGAAATGTCATTAAAACATTTTTTTTTTTTAAAAACATCAATCCACTGTTTTCATTAAACCGTGTGTTGTTTCATGCCTTTTTGTCTTAAGGGTCTGTTGCACAGTTTGGGTCTGACATGTCACTAGACATGTGGATTAAAAGAGGATGTAGGCTGCTCCTTCTCTATTTTGAGAAGCCCAGAAGGAGAAGATTGTTAATTTAGCTGCTATAAATAATGAGCCTCATCCCAGCAGGTACTGTAAGGTAAAGACCCAGTGCAGTACTGTGGTGGCGACAGCTTTTTTATGCTCTGTGTGTTCATATATGGATGCTGGTTGATGCATGAAGCTTAATTTTAAGTCACATGGATAGACCATGTCTTGGTTTTGACACATTTGAAGTCTTAGTATTCTTTTTTTCTTGGATTTAAAAAAGTTAGGCTGTAAAAAAACACAGAATTACTGAATTACATTTCCATTTAGATTTTGGATAACATTGTCTCACTATTCATTAAATGTGTGATAAGGCTTAAATTTTTCAACTAATCGATTTTTGTTCAGTGATTTTTATTTACCACCAGATTAACACTACTCTATTTGTGTGAAATTTGTGTTTTTTTATACATGATTTTAGTCCTGGCCAAATATAAATCTACTATATTTAATATGTATTTACTGCCATTAGGCTTCCTTTATTCTATTTTTGTTCTACCAAATTTTTAAGCTGCTCACTATAAAACTTGTATTAAATTGATGTGAGGTTTTCAGATCACTGTGCAGCTTTAAAAACCTTTTAATAAACCTCTTTTTGCAAATATGTACATTTAAGGAACCAGGAATCCGTTCATTCCTGTTGAGTTTACTTGTAATATGTTGAGGGGAAAGGGGGGCGGTGTGCAGGAGACGAACAGAAACCCAGCTGTTAAGTGAACAGATGGAGTGAAGGTGGATGAAAACGAAGGGTGAATGTTGAAAAGCTTAAACAAAACCGATGGCAGTTTTAGAAGAACAAGGCAACAAGAGCATGAGGTTTACTGGTAGATGTATATCTAATGACAAAAGGTTGATAGGTTGCTCAAGTGAATCATATTATTCAGCTGTATAAGTTTTAGATATGTCTCAATATGAGAGATTACTTATCAACATGCTGATTGGCATTGGAGGCTCTTTTTTGTATGTTTGTGTTGTGTGTGAATGAAATGTCAATTTTTTTTTATTGCGGTTGAATTTTGTTGTGGGGATTTTGTTTTTTTCTCCTTCAAGCGGTCTGTTTTTAAAGACATTTTGCTTTAAGAAAAGTTTTTTTAGAGGATCTTATTGTGTTCACATGTGGTCTGCAGATGTGCAGAGTTTGACAGCATCGTCATTACTCAGACCCGAGCTGCACCGTCTGTCTGTCTGGGCTTCTTGGCTAAATATGCTTGAAATATTTTAATATTTTCATGTCTTCTCAGAACTTTTTCAAGCTTCTGTGTGAGACGAATATAGATCTCTCTAATTGAATCTAGAAAACCCTTATATTTTGATGTTCCAATGTAGTCAGAGATGCTGGCTTGTTTTTTGTGTGTTGATGTCTAATAAAGAATTTCACCCTTTCTTTGATGTTAATATTCCAGAACTGTGGTTGCCCATCATTTGAGATATCTTTTAACTTTGTTATTGCCTCCCCACCATCCCTTGTCTGCTGCAGGACAGTGACATTCAGAAAAAGATTGACCATGAAATCCGGATGCGCGATGGAGCCTGCAAGCTGCTGGCTGCCTGCTCGCAAAGGGACCAGGCTCTGGAGGCAGCAAAGAGTCTGCAAACATGCAGCACTCGGATCATGGCCTACATGTCAGAGCTGCAAAGGATGAAGGAGGCTCAGGTCATGCAGAATATCCCACGGAGATCATCGGATGTGGGGCCAATGGACGACCGACTCCCCTGCAAAGGAAAAGTGGCAATCTCAGGTGTTTGATAAATAATGGTATAGTAGAGGCAAGGAAGTTTGTGGGTTGTTTTTGAACACAGAAAGGGTGTGGACACATATTAATGAGATAAGTGTCTGGTAGCATCTGCTACCTAACTGGGGGGGGACAATACACACCATGAGTGATTATCTATCCTGCTTTTTCCGGTGCCTGAGAGCAGCGTGGGATAAGAGTCAAAGGCTCGTCACTTGGACAGTGGGGATGATTAACATATTTGTGAGCTAATCCCCCTGTCTGTTGTCATTCCAGATCTTCGAATCCCTCTCATGTGGAAAGACACAGAGTACTTCAAAAACAAAGGAGGTGAGGAGGAACCCTCTGCATTTGTGTGAAGGCATTCTTATGGCTAATTTATGACTAATTTATGAGAAGTGGCTGAGGACCATGTGCAGAGTTCATGGGGGCATTTGTGCAAAGGTCTTGATGGGGAGTTCTTCATTGCTTTGTTAACAAAAAAAAAGGTGTAATTTATTATTAGTACATTCACCTAGAGTACTGAACACTGCAGACAGATCATTAAGAAAGACATTTTCTGCCGGGTCCTGGAACTCATCCAAGTCGCATTCAAATGTCCTCCTGACATTTTAAAAATTCAGCAGTGTGCAGAAAATAATCGATTTTTATAGTGCCTGTTTTATGTTTCAGCACCTTGACAAAGTCTGTGTAGTTCACCTGCGTAGTTGTAAAAAAAAAGTGAAATACTTGGTGCCCAGTTGCTCCCTTGGCAGCTGGAATGGAATTAGTCAGCATAAATGAACTCAAGAAGCAGTATACTGTTAGCAAAGCTTAATGAGGCACTTAGCCAGGGTCTTTAAACAGACTGAGGCATAAACTGAACTCAGGGGGCAACAATGAGCAGCATATTTACCCCAAAGAGTTGAGCTCCCACTGAAAAAGAGTGATTGCTGATGTGTCATGAGCTTTAAAATATACAAAAACAATTTTATAATTATTAATAAATAAGTTTTATGTTTATAAATGTATTAACAGTTAAGTTCAGTTGGGGTAAAATAATTTACTCGTCTCTTTTGGTGAAAGCATTGCTAAGTATATCTTTCCAGCTAAATATTAAAGTTGAAATATCTTACAAAAACAGTTTTTCATAGATTTGCTTTTTAAAAGTGTATGCTTTATTTGTCTTTGTTGCCTGTTCCTTTCCAAAGAGCTTCATCGCTGTGCGGTCTTCTGCCTGCTTCATCTGGGTGGGGAGATCTTTGACACCGACATGGTGATCGTGGACCGGACACTCACAGATATTTGCTTTGACAACCCGATTATATTGTACGTCTGCGATTGATCAACTCTGCAGTCACCTGAGAAGCTGTGGGTTAAACAGTCTGGGGTTTCAAATACGGGGATTTTCTTTAACAGATTTTATGTGATTTAAACAAATGTTTTTATTTGAATATATATATATAATGTTAGCACTTAAAGTTTTAGAATGTACACCTAATATAAAGTATTATTTTTCAAATAATCTTTTATGTACAGATCAGTAATAATGGATTTATTGCTAGAAATTGTCATGGAACTTCTTAATTATTGATCAACAAGTCTCAGCAAGCTAAATATGTTTCTTCTTCTGCAGCAGCGACGCTGGCCCGGGTTTTCAGCTGCATGTTGAGCTCTACAGCTGCTGCTTTGAGGAAGACTACTCTACAGGAAGCACACCGAGGAAACTAGCTAGCAAGCTGAGCTCTTCGCTCGGACGATCAGCAGGGAAGAAGCTCCGAGCGGCCATGGAGACTGGACCGGGTAGTCCTGTCAGCAATGGAGGGGCATCACCACTTCTGCTGCCAGTTCCCTCAGTACAGTAAGTTGGTCTTAATGGGTCTTTATTGCACAGTTAAACACATAGATCTGGAAATATTTCTGGAAATATGAAAACTTAAAAGAGAAATCATGTTTTTCCCATCTTGTATGTTGACAGGGGCCCAAAGTACCATCTCTTAGCTCATACCACCCTCTCGCTGTCTCATGTTCAGGACAGCTTCCGCACCCATGACCTCACTATTTCAGGGAATGGTGAGTAGCAGCTACTTTCAGTCTGCTTCCTCTCTGCTGCGCCAAATCAGCCATCTGTCCTCCTCCCTTTTTTCCCTCCACTCACGATGGTTTCCCATCTTTTCTTGTGTTCTAAGAAATTACTTTAAAACAGCAAATGCTGCATCCTCCTTCTCCAGATTTTCCCATGTTCTCTAAAGGTCAGAGCCATTACCCCTATTGGGGGGTGACTGCTGTGTAAAGCTGTAATGATGCTGGCTTACAGTGGTTCATACCTAGAAACAGAAGGGCCCCTTGTATTTAATTCATTGGCCCCTCAGTGTACTGTAAAGTTTCACAGCTGCATTTCATGAAGCTCCCAGCAGCTGTCAGTCTTTTACACCCAAGAACCTCATTTTGGGTCTTAATGGAGGAAGGGGGGGTTGTTAAGCTAGGAAAAAAATTATGCCTGTTAGTTTTTTTCCCCCCAGCGTACCTGTTCATGTGCTCATATAAAAGTCAAATTCTGTGCTGACGTATTTGCTTGTTGTTTGCGTTGCAGAGGAGTGCTCATATTGGCTGCCGCTTTATGGCAGTATGTGTTGCCGCCTTGCAGCTCAGCCCAACTGTATGACCCAGCGGATGATGAGCGGATGGTTGAAAGTTAGGGTAAGTTGGCAGGTGTGTGCGCCCCCACCACTGATGTGATGCATTCCTCCAGGGTTTTCATTAGCTGCTGGCTTTGTTTCGGACTCACGTTTGCCCCTACCTCCCCCGCCATGCGCCTCCTTCTCGCCATCTCATGTTGGCTTGTCTCTTTGTTTCTTTTGTGTTACTTTTTTTTTTTTTTGTTTCCCTCGCAGCAGTGTGGAGGTGACCCTCAGAGCTGGTCCAAAGTCTTTGCTGTTCTCAAAGGAACAAGCCTGTTCTGCTACCACCGCCAAGAGGATGTGGAGACAAACATTGAACCCGTCTTCACTATCGGAATTAACAAGGTGAGCTGAAAAAAGAGGAGAAACTAAAAAGAATGGTGGATTTGTCCACACCACACTCTTAGCTGTGTATTTTTGGCAAAGCCAAAGGCGTTACCAGCATACATGCTTCTGGTTTGCTGCCAGTTTGCTTCTCAAGCCAAGTGTTGGAATCAGATTTAAAAATCTAGGCCTATAAAAAAAGCCATTTTTTCTTTTGTTTCCAAGTTTCCTTTGAGCTAAATCCCCTCATCTGTTCTAGTGAACCCTGCAGGAGGTCAAGAGTTGAAACATATCTGTTTTTTTTCTGCTCCTGGGGTTTTCTCTTTCAGATGGAAAATTCATGTCTGTTAAAAAATGTACAAAACTTTAAAACGAACGAAAATCTGCCCGGTGCCCACAGGCTTTCTTTTAGAGGTCATTTAAAATAAACTGCTAAAACATTATTTGATTATTTCCCTAAAACTCTCAGGTTCTGAAACCTTTTGTTTCCTTATTTTGTCCTTTAATGTTTTCAAATCCCCTTATGCAAAAATATTTTTTAAAGTACCGCTATTTTGAACAATCATAAACACAGTCAACCTAAAAAGGGCATTAACATTTTAAAAGACAGTGGACTTTAAAGTTTATTTCTATCTATTTGACATGAAAATGTTTAATCATTACAGGCCAAATCCATGCAGCTCTTTTTCAATAATTATTTTAAATAATTTAAATAATCTTTTTAAATAATTTTTTAAATAATAATAGCTGTCAAATAAATGAGTGGAGCAATTCTGCCACCTATTGGTCTTGAACTGAGTTGACCAGAGTTAAAGCACACAGGAGGTGGTAGTTGAGAGTCTGCTCCGTTTGTTGGGTAATTGCTGAAAGGAAATGGTTTGGAACAAGGCTCATCGGTAGCTTTATTGATGAGAGTTTATTTCCAGCAGAGACTTTGAGTTACAAATGTTGTAATGAACAGTTGCTGCGGCTCGATGTTGTTCACTCAGGACCTCTGGCACTCATTTCCTACTGTTTGCATTTGTATGACACGCGATCCATAGCTTTTGTGTGTTTATTTTTTTTTTGGTTTCAGGAGACCAGAATACGTGCGTCAGAAAAAGACCCTCACAGTAGAGCTCAGAACATCTGCATCAGTAACCAGTACGGCGGTGAGGAAGTCACACACACTCTGACCACAGAAAGCCGAGAGGACACACACAGGTGGATGGAGGCCTTCTGGCAGCATTTCTATGATATGAGTAAGTGCTTGCGTCATTGCAGCGAAGTGTGTTTATGTGGTTCACACTTATTAAATACATTCAAACCTATGTATTTTTTTATTCAAATGATTAATTAATTTAAACATTTGTTCTTCTACCTGTTGATTTAATAAATTAGAGCCGAGAGTTTAATTAACTTACGATTTTTATTGTATGCAGAGGTTTGTAACAGCTCTGAGTTTAATAAAGATGCTTTGGGAATGTGTTGTGCATTGACATTTTCCTCCCTCTACATGAACTGTTTATTAAGGAAGACCCTTTTGTTCCACTCCACAGGTCAATGGAGGCAATGCTGTGATGACGTCATGAAAATTGAACTTCCATCGCCTAGGAAACCAGCACCTATCACACCAAAACAGGGATCTCTTTACCATGAAATGGGTATGTCTGTGATCAGGGGTGTACAAACAGATTTGCTTTGTTTTATTTACAAAAGACAAAGCAGGAAAGAATGTACTGTAGTTGCATGTGATTGTGTGCAGTTTCCTCAGCAAAATTTCCAACTCACCCTGCTTTACTATCTCTGTTCTTTAGATAGGAGGGGTCGTATCTCTGATTCACTGACTCAAATCTCCGTCTTGTTTCTCTCTTTTCTTTCTCTCCTCATTTCACCTTTCGGTTTTTTTATTTGCTGTTCTATCCTTCCTTCTTCCCTGATATAATATACTTCTCATTCCCACTTTTATGTTAAATGTATTTTCATACATTTAATCTTTGGATCTTTCCACACTCCTTTGTACATTTGCTTTCCTGAATCGATACCCCCTCTCACTCCACAAACTAAACTGCTTGTTACACCCTTTCATTCACTCTTTTGTACCGTCCCGCCTCGTGGATTTCCTAAACTTCGCTGGCAGCGCCTCTTGCCGCACCCTCCTGCGAGGGTCTTCTGCTGCAGGATAACGCTGTGTCTGCTGAGATTCGTGCTCTGCTCTCATCTTATTACAGCGACAGGTGAAGTAGCAGGTGTAGGGCTTCTTAAATTCTTTAGAAAACATGACGTCCCTGAAGGCTAAGATGAAGGATCTGCTTTACTGTGATAGCTTAATCGATCTGTAAACCTGAATAGACTGGCTTTGGTTTTTTATTATTATGATTAAAACATGTTGTGATTGGAAGATATGTAATATTTGGTGAGGTGTACATGAATATTAATGCATAACGTTTTAAATCAGTATTCAAATAGTTTTTTTCAAATGAAAATAAAACTCCTACCACTAAATACACTTTTCTGCCTATTCCAAATGTAGACATAAAATAATGTTTGTTTAAGAAACTTCCATTTTCAGGCATTTGTATTTAATTTTGCATAAATATGAAATACAAATCTGAGTGGATCTAAAATAACATTAAAAATATAGTTGTTTTTTTTTTTTAAATCAACAGATAGATATAAATGTTTTTCAATCATTTCTACTATTCTATTCTATTTCACATCTACACTTCAGCTGCACGTGTAATTGAGTTCTGGTGCTTCTCACCTGCAGTTATTGAGTCATCAGATGACCTCAGCAGCACCGTGTCAGACATCTTGGCACAGCAGATGCAGGAGCTGGAGCTCCGTAGCCAGCTGGGCACCTCTCCCACCTGGATGTCTTTGTTTGAGGAGAACCTTCCAAAAAGTGGCGCCTTCACTCGTCAGTATTCTCCCCACCTGTCTGGCCTCAGCCCCAGCTCTCCTCGCGGAAGACCCCAGAGCCCTTTGAGCTCCCAACGTTGCCCCCAGCTGAGTCTGCTGTCCTCAGATGCGAGCTTGACGTCCGACAGCGACAGCCACTGCAGCAGCCCCTGCTCTCACCGCTACGGCTGGCCCGAGCCTTCCTCAAACTTGTCTCTTTTGTCGTCATCTCCTTCCCGTCTGAGGCCACGCACTCTTTCGCTGGATGCTAAACTCAGTACTCTTCGAGGAAAGGGCTATGGAAGTACCCTTCAGTGCCCCTGCCAGCCTCCACCCTCGTCACTACTTGCTCCTCTCCCTATGTCTTCTCGGCCCCCCCGGTCACCGCGCGGCGCGCAGACCACCCTCTCCTGTTCCAGCTCCACCTCAAGCAACAGCTCCAGCAACAGTGAAGGTAACCACAGCCCCGAGTCATCTGAGGGTGTTGCTTTTTCAAGACCCTCCCCGGTCCGGCGCAGTTTGAGGAACCTCAGGGCCAGACTTGATCCTCGGAACTGGCTCCAAAGTCAGGTGTGAATTGGTCTGATATTTTAGGATTATTTAAAGGCATTAAAGTGGGATTTAACTGGCTTAACATGTGAACTAAACTCAGGCACCTACTTGGCAATATGCACATCCCTGAAAAGTATGGCGGTAGGATGTCCTTCAATCAGGGATGGAATAATGGAAGACTACCTGTAGAATGTTGTCTTTACTCAAAATCCAGGTGGCAATCCCTGGTGGTGTTGCTGAGCTTCCACAGCTTTAACGTTAAGCGGTACTCTGCCTGTTTTAGGAAGTGGTGGGCCTGCTACTTGGGGGAAATTAATGTTCAAAGCTCTGTTACTGTTTGAATACGTAATGACGTGTCTGCGAATCTCTCTGAAACCTAATTTTGAAACTGGAAAAGGTTTCATTTTTGTCCCTAATGTCCATCCTCCTGATCTCTTCATGCCATGACGTGGAGCTGTATTTTCACTGGATGTTAAGTATTGTGATATCCAGGTGGTTTGTGGTGAAACCAACAGCAAAAAAGAGCAAGTTTTAAAAGGTTAGGGGCTGCTGCTACATGTAGAGGTAATTGGTCCATGTTTGTTTCTTGTACTTTGACTCCTAATACAGTGCACTGACCCAATCATTCACAAATTATCTTTATAAGTGTTCCCAAAGTCTGTTTGCACCATTTTGTTTCCATGCATGATTTGGCCTGGTCTTAAAATGTTTAACTACTTGAGGACATTTTAGCAAGTGGAAGCTTAATGCAATTGCTCACAATTACTGTACTATTTATGACTGTGATCTCTTAGAGTTAAAAAAAAAAGCAAAACTGCTGAGGTCTTCACATATTTATCTGCACACACAAAACAGGTTGTCATCCACTAATCCATCCTGGCCAACAAAATGTATGGTAAAAGCCAAAGCATATACTTCTACACTGAATTACTGAAGTATTTGGGGTTTTATTGGATGTGAATTCTTAAATTAAAATATACAGATATATTTATGTCTGTGATATGATACACCACATAAGAAGTTAAAAATGATATTGGGGTGGTTTTTACATTTCTACATTGCAGGGCCTTTTGTTTCAAGACCTCTTGTTAGTTTAAGTCTGAGCCCATTTAAAAAGAGTAAACCTCTGTCTTGATTTTTTTTTTCTTCTGGGAAAAACTTTTATTTTGATTTTTCAAATGTTTCAAAAACACATTTATTCTGTAAATAATTTTTTATAAATTAACGGTTTTCTTTTGTTGATTTTATAAAGTGTATAGATATGTAATAATCATAACAAACGATGTGCAGATCTTTAACTGTTATGAAATACTGAATGTCGTAACCTTGCAAGGCTCTCTTGTTAGTAGGCCTTGTGATCTGCATGTGCGCTTTCCTCAAGGGAGAACATGTGAGGAACTCTCATGTTTAAGCAATGTAATACTAATTATAATAAATGTTTTATCAATCTGTCTCTTTATTTTCACATCTCTTTAAATTAATCTTCCCTGAATAATTTAGTTTCATTAGGATTAGCTGATTCAAACCTCATTATTTGTCATTAATTTGTCATATTTTTGTCGTCAATTTCCAAAGAAAAGACAAGACACAGGTTTAATGTGGAAGAACATGTTAAAACATTCTACTACTTTGTTTTACAGAGCTGTTAGAAATGGATTTTCCTTGTGCACTGCGGGTGAGCACTTTTGCATGCAGTGTAAGAGCCCACCATAATATCAGAAAAGTGCTGTAAGTACTTGGCACTTTAAATGTGTGATGGATCATTCCTCATTCACTCTCCCTCCTTCTTCTTCTTCAGTTTCTTTCGCTGGCAGCAAATCCTATCAGAAGTCCACTTATGTAATTCCATTTGCAGAAGAGACTGCAAACTCCCGGGCGAAACGAGAAGTCAAAGCCAGCAGAGCTGAGAATTTATTGTCAGCATTTCCATAGCAAAGCTGTTGACTACTAGGTACAAAGCACTATTACAAACATAGGAGGTAGTCAGCACTGGGTCTTCTCTGAGTATTTGATGTGCATAGAGAAAATATGGCCATAACGACTGCTTGAAATGCCTTAGAGGACCCCTGCTTTGTTCATGCCCGTTTATACCATTGTTGTGCTATTATATCATCCCATGTGCTTAATAATGTTAAACACCCATTTAATATGACCAACAAATACAGATTCAATAATGCTTAAATACTATATAATATTTGCTTCTGTGAAGCTTATTGATGTCCAGAACCCAATAGGGTAATTTTACATCAAGTTTGGCAAATACATTTATCTCTTATATTAGTGAATAAACAGAGTTACGCATATTTCACAAGTAAAGATGGGGCACTTCCCCTCTTCACATTATTTGAAGTCCTCCACGTTCCTTTGTGTCCTCCATGGTCTGCTCCCATTAGCAGGCGCAGTGTGGATTGGACATCCGCAGTGCGAACCCAGCCAGGGTCCTCCAGGTGAGTGTAGAGAACTTCGCAGGGCATGTTCCTGCTCGGCTGATGTACGTAGACGCGATGCGATGAAGCCGCTTTGCCCCAAACGTGTTGTAGTGTCCTGGGAGAACTTGGTCAACCTATTGGATTTAAAATTGTGAAGTAAGAATTAGTGCTATAAACATCTAACATCAGATCACTACAAAATAGGGGTGCAGCGATTGATAGATCTTTATACCTATGATCCAATCAGATCAATCCGTCTGAGGCTAGTTGTAAACCGAATTGACCTATGCCATTATCAAATCTTTTCAAAATGAAGTACATCAATTTTATTGATTTTGGAAAACACCATTTGGATTGAGACATGTTAGGTTGATTTTACTCCAATGTAAAAAACGACAAAGTGCATCACAGCGGACAACACACACGTGATAGCAGCATAAAATGATCTTTTCAATGTGTGGAAATACTTTGAATTTAGCAAAGACGTGACCATACAGGGGTAGAATGATCTAATAATGTTTGATGTGGAAAAACAACAGTTAGCTGAACTTTGTGACATTAAAATGTGAATGGATTTGTCATTCTTGTTTACTTGTACACATATTTAATTTACACTTGATTATCTTGCAAGATATACAAGGAATCTGTAAAACCTCCCCTGCATGTTCAGTACCCAGGTATTTATCTCATGAGTCACAATGATAGACATTTTGGCTACAGGTGTCCTGGATCGATTTTAGGTCTGTGAATCTGGATCGAACCAGATTGTTCAAAATGAACCAATATCAACTACGAACTGATTCAGCAACCACAAATTATGATATGAATCGATTTATTCCACCCCCTGGTACAAAATATATAAATGGCATTTGAAATGATGACTTCAGAGTTACCTGCTCACTGTCAACCAGCCCCACCAGGCGCTCGCAGCTGCTGATGTAATCACTGACCTGGCTGTAGGGCAGCCAGTCAATCATGGAGCCATCATACACAACATCCCCACTAAACAACAACTTGTTGTCATGATCGTGCAGACAGATGCTTCCTCGAGAGTGGCCTGGCATGTGAAGAACGGTCAGCTGTCTGTCGCCGAGGTTGATGACATCCCCTAAAGTGAGATCATACTTCTTCACACAGACATCCATAACAACATTCCAATTCTACAAAGGCTAATATTAAAACTCCATCCCCTTTTTAAGCACCATATTGTTTTCACTCACCTATTAATTCAATTGGAATTTAATTGATGAACTATGATAGTTCAAGAGAATACCAAGACATTTCTAACAATTCTGTGATCCAAACTGTATGGGATGAGCTTTGAGGATGGCTCAGAGAAAGTCCACAAAGACATAGATGAGAGTGTATGGTGAGTCACTTCTGCATAGTCCACAACTCAACTGGATAGAAAAACTTTGGAATGAATTAGAGCGAAAAATGTTTGTTGGTTTTCAACCAACAAATCACAAATGGACTTCTAGAATGGTCTTAACATTTCTGTAAACGTACCATTAAAGCTTGTAGAAAAAAATCCCAGGAGAGTTTAAGCTTTTATAGATACAAAGGGTGAGCTGACATTAGAAAAATAAACTCTATGGGTTATTAATGAGATGGAACTTAAGTTCATAAAGGCTGACACACTAAAACAAAAAAGGAACAAACAAACAAACAAAAACAGTGGCTGTGACACAGCAGAAGGCTGCGTATCGACTTATGAAATCTGGACAACAGTCCAACAGTCGGAGCTGCTCTGCACAAATGCAAAACTGATGCAAGTGCAGTGTGCTGTGTAAATGCATGCTTCAGACAGGGCTGCTCATTCCTGCTCCTCCAGATCTACCACCCTGACTGTTTTCCAGATCTCCAAGTCCTGCTAGCTGCTGATTTGCTCAATCAGATGTCTCCACATTCTGATTGTTTGAACACACCAGGTCCAGGTAATCAGCAGCAAGCAGTGAAGAGAGATGGAAAACAGGCAGGGTGATAGATCTGGAGGACCAGGAATGAGCAGCCCTGGTTTAGAAAATGCTTATGTCCAGAATGCACTTATTCACGGACAGGATGGTGGGTGATACATATCCCAGTGCTTTGCTGTGTGTGTGAGAAAACCTACACACTCATTCCTGAAAGTAACAGAATCTGCCAAAGTCATCAGCACAGTGACTTAAAAATAGATCAGCTTTGCAGGAAGAGAGCCAAGACAATGGTGAGGACCACACAGTATCCTAACCTCACCCATGTGCAAATATTTGAAAGTCTGGTTTCTTGTGTCTGACTTGTCACTGGGCCATCTGTTAATTTCGTTTTGCAGAAATTTGGTTTGAGAATGAGAAGGATTTTGAAACTCTAGTACACTGAATGAGGTTTTTAAGTTGTAGGTTTGACCCCAGATTTACCCCCCACTACCACCAAGCACCACATGTGTGCTGACAGATGCCCTGCCTACCCTCTTGCAGTATGTGCGTGGGCTGAACAGCCTTGACTTTGTAGTTCCTTGCTCTCCACCCTGGACTGGGGCGCTCCGCTATCTCCCTGTCGCTCAACCAGGTGACCGTCTCGAAGTTGTCTCCGTTGGCCAGCGCATCGACCTCTGCGCTGTGGACGCCCACCTGTTGGAACTGATGCAGACCCCCCGAGTGGTCGAAGTGGGCGTGGGTGGCGATAGCCAGCAGCGGGTTCTTCCTCTGCGGGTCTTTTCCCAGCAGCCCCTTGGAGTCGATGTAGTCAGGTAAGCTCCTCAGCCCCAGGCCGGTGTCTATCACCACGTCCTGATGCGAACCGCGAAGCAACCAGATGTTGGCCCGGTTGTCCGATTGATAAAATCGCTCCTGGATCCAGAATAGTCCGTCTCCGAGCGATTTGTGGGCGTACCAGTCGGCTGCAGACATCCCGGGTCATGCAAATGTCGAGGTAAGCTTCGGAAGGGAGACGCGCCGTCGGTCGAATTAGCACAACAGTGTTGGTAGCCTCGTAGCTAGGAGCAGTGTGGTTTCATTGAAGCTGTAATGATGGTGGCCGCACACACCCGTGTTTGAAAGCAGCCAGCCCATTGGTCGAAGCGATAAATGAGGATAGATGAGAACGCGGCAGCGATTGGACGAAAAGAAGAAACGCCCTATTGGGACGTAAGCAGGGGCGGAGTGAGGAGAGCATCTGCTCACGCTGACTAGTTTATTGGTTACACATGCGTTTCCCAGCCGGTTCCACACAAAAAAAAGCAACAGAAAGAAGCGATAGGCTTATTTACTTATCTTTTTTGCCTAAATGTAAGCTTAACCGCTTTAACAAATAAATCAAACCCAATAGGATTTAATTGGGAAGCAAGTGTCATTTTATAGTTAAAAAACTTTTTGGGTATTTTTTTTTTTAATCTCACGTCTCCATAAAAGGAGAGTTTAACCAGCAGGCCTCCTGTAAGTATTTATGAAAAAATATATATATATCAAGACAAAATTGTCATTTCTCATAGCGGACTCAATGGTGCAATACCGGCAAGCACGTGCTTGTCAGTGACGGTGCGTGACTGAGGGTGAAGCGTGTGTTGCAGGTCGTGGTCAGGGGCGCAGCCATGGCAGGCAAAGGCCGTGGGATTGCTGCGTTTACCTTCAACATTGATGCTCTGGGCATTGGCAGAGGCAACATGCCAGAAGCCAGGGTGGGGCCCAGTCCACTGTTTCCAGTAAGTAAATGCCACACAAACACATAAAATGGAAGTTTAATTAGCAAAGATTCTAGTTTTATTTAATTAAAATAAATGGGCAAGTGTCATTAACGTAGGGCTTTTAGTGTACTCTACTTATGTAGTCTCAGTACTTTGTAAAATGTGCTCAGAAAACAAACTATGATGTAATCTATCTCATCTGTGTCAAACACTTTGTTTATGGACATTTTTCTGAGAATGACTGCCTGCTTGGATTACACCAATTTTCTGATAAATAAAAAAAAGTGCCACTGTAATAAATATCTTGCATCATTTGCCCTTATTTAGACTACTGAATTTAAACCGGTTCCACTCAAAGGAGGTGAAGAGGAAGACTACATGCTGGCGTTAAAACAGGAATTGAGAGGAGCAATGCAGAGGCTACCACACAACATTAAAGCTTGCTCCAGCAAAACGGGTAGGGAGGAGAGTGCTGACATATGAGAGATTTCTACATCATGATAATTCTGGGCTGCTGTAAGTGGAGATAACTGCTGCTTTTGGGAAATCAGATGTTTTGTGAGTGTCATACATAAGAGAAAGGAGATTCTATAGTTACTGCTGATGCCTCATTAGGAAGTTTCCAATTGTTTTTTTTTTTTGTTTTTTAGGGGTCCATCATTACAGACCTTTTTAAACATCTTTAATTTTCTTTGGTCTATGAGATAAACACAAGAAAAACTCAAAGGAGTCAATTTAATTTAGTCACCTGTTAAAAAAAAAAAAAAAAAAAAAAAAAAAGCACAAATTCAAAGTTCCAGACTTTTGATATTTAGAAAATACTTTTTAAGATTAATTTATGTCATTTAGGTTTAGTTATGAACAAATAATTTGGTACAATACATACAAGTCTAAACTATATATGTATTTTTGCTGTAGAAATGAATTGATACCAGAGATAAACTTTCATTTATTTTTTAATCTTTTATGTGTAGAAAAAAAAATCCGACTGATCTGATACTTTTTTCAAATGTACTTTATTGTTCTTTCTGTTTACATGAAACAGTGGTGGAGAAATACACGGAAAGATACTTGAAGCAAACCGAGATTAACAGTGAGGAATGGACTCCAGGTAATTGCTTTAGATGAATAAAAAGGAGTTTTAAAAAGGTGTAATGTAAAGTAATGCAACTATCGTGTCACATTTCAGACTGGAACCTTTTTCCAAAAGAACTGATGCCCCAAAGTAAAAAACGTAGAATTAAGAAAGGTAAATGAAAGTCACATTACATGCAGGAAATGTTCTTTGTTTGATTGTTTATTTAAAAAGGGCTTTTTGCTTCAGGCGACAAGACAAAAACTGTGAAGAAGTTGAAGGAAGATAAAGCCAATGTGCTCAGTAAACTGGATGTAAGCCTCGCTTCCCTCTTTAACCTTTTTAGACTATTCGAAAATGTTTTTTCTTAATTGAACTTTGTACACGGATGTCTTTAGGCATTTCATATTTCTCATCTATAACTGTCATTGGGTGCTTAAGTTAGTAGGCACATGCCCTTAAAATAAAAAAGAATCTAGTTTGAAAACCGCCATAAGGACAGAATAGTTTAAAGCCACGTGACAAAAGACTATGGTTGTGCAAAGTTTTTGCAAGATTTTGCAGAACTCAACATCTGTGTAAAATGTAAGACACAATCTTAGCCTTTTTTTTAATGCCAAGATTAGACTGAAAAACACTTATTAAATTATTGTTCTGGTGCTTCTGATTCTAAATTGGTAAAAGTTAAAAATCACATGTCCCTTTCTGAAACTGAATTATCAAAGAACATCAAGTTTAAAAACAGTTTGACTCTTGAATGATCTTGACAAACCCATCTTTAGTCTGATGGGGTTTAAATATATATATATAAAAAAAAAAGGGAACTGTTCAGACTTGGTGAACATTTCTTCCTGAAACTGATCAGCTTTAAATGCATTGGCCCAAACCATACTGCTAAGCAGAACAAAGAAAACTGCTGTGAAAATGTAGATTTTATAAAAAAAAATGGGAAGAAAGCCTACCATTTAGTTTGAATCCCACCTCAAAAAATCTGCTCAGGAACTGGCCAAGAAAGATGAAAATCCTGAGAAGTCAGATGAGGAAACTGAGAAGAAAGCAGAGGATGATGAAGAAATTGAAGAGGAAGAATACGAAGAAGACATAGAAGAGGTTTGGTCCCAGGAATAGTGGAAAATCTGCGTTGGTCTTATTTGATGTAACTAATGTTTTATCTGCTTGTTGCTCCTCAGGAAAATGACTACATTGAAAGCTATTTTGACAACGGTGAAGATTTTGCTGCTGAAAGTGACGATAACATGGATGGAGAAGCAACCTACTGAAGCCCATTTTGCATGGCTTGGACAGTTACATATGTCTGTGTAGCTAAAGCTCTTAAGCCAAGTACCTTCATGTTTTCACCATGTAATTATCATGTAATGGATATTGTGTATATATATAAGCATCAACATGCAGACTTCAAAAAATAAATTATTCAAAATAGATATTTATTCGTAAGCCTGCGGTACATCTTCAATTTGAAAGGCACACAGTCAACAAAACTATACTGTCACAGGATAGCAACTGAACAATAAATGGAATACATAACATTTAGGTAATTTATCTGGGAACATTGCATATTACCAAAATATTGATGCACATATGCAGTTTTACCACAGTTTAACGTCCAGCCAGATTTAGGACACTTGGATAAAACTCAAGGTTTCATTCCAAATTCAATACTGGTTGTTGCACTGAAGCTCAGTCTTCAATAGTTTAAAAACCTGGTCATACTTTAACACAATAGTATTTCAAAGGTGTGCACAAAAATTTATTCCAGATAAGACATTTTGTTAATTCTCTGGTCCTTTCAAGTTTTGAATAAAAAGAACTTCACAAAAACAAATTAGACCTAATTTTTTAAACAAAACAAGATGGTTCACTGGGGAAAAAACTCACAGCAACTAATTTTAAAAACATTTATAGCCATCTTTATTAGCAAAACCTTGTTATAGTTCCATGTATGACATCTTGCAGAATGAATGTAGCAAACTTTGTTTTTGTCTTAAATCATTCTTTTGGACTTTTGACTGAAGCACCAAAACTGCTTTGCTGTTACAGTCAAATTGGTTAAAGACATTTTCTTGCTGAATTTTGAGCTAAAAAAAATAAAAAAAAATAAAACTCCAATCAGCTTGAAAGTTAATGTTTGACAGCAAGATGTCAATTTCCCACAAAACTGTCCAAACATCTCCATTTGGGTCTCAACTGTCCAAAGCAGAATATTCAAGACTTTTGTGGGCTGTTAAGATTTACAAATTAGCAACTTAAGTATTAACTTGTTAATTTTGTAATAAAAGAACATCTGGTTAGCATAGACAAATTAAATGTCCCTTCCTGAAACAGAATTATCAAAGAACAAAGTTAAAAAACAGTTTGACTCTTGAATGATCTTGACAAACCCATCTTTAGTGTCTGATGGGCTTAAATCTATTAAAAAAAGAAACTTGAACATTTCTTCCTAAACTGATCAATTCTTTTTAAAAATCACAACGGATGTCTTTCACCCTTGGTATTGAGCTAGACCTGAATATTCCAGACAAACAAACCTCTAAAACCTACTGTTGTAGAGGTAGTCACAGTTGCTAAATACCAGTAATAAAGTGCATTATAAAGAGAGTGTGGCTGTTTGTTTCCCATTTTCTACCTAAGCAAGCTTTAAGGTTTGTATTATGATTTCACCTAAAGATTTTTAAGGCCAAGTAGGAGACAAGAATCTGTCCTAATATTCCAATGCGATCAAATACAAAATATTCTTCAGTCAACCACTTACTGATCCTGATAAGGTGATTTCTAATTTTAAAATTAATCAAATCGACAGAAAAGGCATTACATTAAAAACGTATATTCAACTTGAAATGGTCTAGTCCTGATCCTGCAGAAGTAGTCTGAACCTCTTTCTGATAATGCTTCTCATTTTAAAAAAAAACAAAAAACAAAACGACAGTTAAATAATCAGAACTTTTGTCCTTTTCTGAAATAAAGTGGAAAATACCCAACAAGAAGAACGTTCCACTTATTTTTATTTATCCTATGAGTTAGGTTATAAAAAAATGAAAAAAAAAAAATAAAAAAAAACATATGTTACGTATTCTTATTCCCTGCATTTTTATAATCTTCTGTATTGTATTTACCAGGGTTCTTTGGATCTCCATTAACCGCATGTCCAACTCCAGCTTCTGCATTTTTGTCTTCTAAAGGCTTGTTCATAGATTTTCCACCCTCTTGCTGTACGACATGAATACCGCCGTGAGCTTGAGTGGGGGTACCATGATGGCTGACGTCACTTTTCACAAGAACTTCGTAGTACAGCAGATAAAACACAGGAGTGATGATCCCAACGACGAGCATGATGGCCACAGCTGTCCACCACCTCATCCCCCAATCGGCCCCATAGTAGGGATCCTTTCTCTGAGATGGTTTGTACTCTGCGTCTCCGAGAAGCGGCTGTTGTTGGGTTAGGGATGAAACGACTTCGTTAAGGCTGCTTCGAGACGGTCCCGTGGATTTGACCAGCTGTTCAATGTCCTTGTCTTTTTCCAGTAGAAATCCTTCCACACTGTCAGTAGAGGAAGTAGACGAGTCTGTGGAAGACTCGGTTGGAAGGACTGTAACAGGTGAGATGGGGGAAGCATGTCTAGATCCTGTAGGGGAGGCAGATTTGGGAGGGCCGCTGTTATGAGTCTCTGTAAGGACACTGAAGCGCCTCACAGGAATCTTGACAGAACGCAGAGCAAAGAAGTCCTGTTCTGTCAGAAGGTTGTTGGCCCGTTTGATGTCAGCCACCTATAAAAAAAAGTTACATTTGAAAAATCTTAAATACTGGGCCCCTAAAATGCATTTTAACACATGCCGATTCTAGATACATTAAGATAATTAGAAGTGTTAAACTTTGCTAAATGTTTTTAATTAAGAGTAAAGATATAAAAAACATACTGAGCAATGATACTGCAGAGCCAAGCTGTTCAAGGTGTCTCCTTCCTGGATGTCTCGGGTTAGGTAGATAATGTTATCCATCTTTTCTCTGGAAGAGTTTTTCCAAAGCCTCTCTTTCCCACGTGACCGGAGCTCGTAGCTTTCTCCATCTTCCTCAGACAGGTCGTTCTCTGAGCCATTGTTTCCAAAAAGATATGCAAGGCCACCATTGGCAGGCTGCACCATGGTGGCAGACTGGAATCCATAGCGCTGACTCCTACTAGACATTTTGTCTCTATGGAGGAGAATGAAAGGCATAGCATAGGCATAGGTATAGCATAAAATTAAGAAAAAAACAGAAAGTGTCTTTTACAATAATGTAAAAATGCTTTAATCCTTCACTAATTATGTAAACTGACGTTCAGATAGTTCAGACTGCGTGTCTTAAACAGTTAAATCAAATTTAACAATATTGTCTCTAATCTTGTGCAGCGTCGTTTAAAATATTCCATACAGTCTGAATATTTCTGATTAAACTAAAGGTTGTTTATTTTCCATCAAGTCTCACGACATTAAAGGCCTTAGTCCGACTTCTTTACTTTTTGTTTAATCCACAAGTAAAATTCACTCCAAAACAAAATTATTTAAAAAAAAAAAAAAAAAACTATTACTTTTAGAATAAAAGCAACCACCCTTAACCTTAAAAAACAAAAACAAAGCAAACGTCATCTGGTGACGTAAACTCGAAGTCCCACTTGAAAGACAATTTAATATTAATACTAACCAGTAGAATTAGCTTTAAACGCGTCGAAACATGTATGTACACGTCCTCGACGTTTTGTCAAACAGCAAGTAATGTGGTTAAAGCCATACAGACTGGTTGTTGTCAATACTTAGTTAGAAATCTGCTCAAAACACAAATTCAGACAGATGGTCAACAAAAGAAAATGTGTAAACTTAGTTTATTCTATTTAAACTAGCGGAAAATTTTGATACCGCTACGCTTAAACTGTATCCATTTTAGATTATTGCTGAATTAGCATGTCAAGGTTTATCTTGTTTTATCTTATGAGCTAAGCTAGCGCCATCACAAGCGTCTAATGAGCAGCGCGGCATAATGTAGCCGTTTGCCGAACACCAGCCTCAACTTAAACAAGACACACCAATGTTTACTACTTTACCTTAAACAGAACTCAGAACAGACGGTTGTCCAGTGAGCTTTCCATAACTCCTCTGAATCGCCTTTGGTCTCACCTTGTAGCTGGTTTTATACCTTTTTGCTAGCCTCCACAGTTCCCACCGCTCACGCCACGTCTACAGAATGTTTACGTAATGACGTTGTCACTGGCTTCTCCACACGGCATACAAATGTTTACCACTGGGTGGCGCCAAAGGTCAAGATAAACTTCCAATCTAGTTCTGAAATTAACAAATATTTTGTGTTTGTTTGTTTGTTTATACGTTTTTTTTTTAGTTAAATGAGATACGCTCACGTAGTCTCGCGATATTATTTATAATTTAAATATATTTTCGTTTTTTCTTTTGTCGCGTGCCTTCAAAACAGTATGAAAGAAGTATGTAGTCGTCTCGTGCGCTGTCCATTGTGTGGCGCTGTCCGCCCGCGCACAGTGAACCATGCTGCGCATCTCTGAGAGGCAAATTGGATTAAAACATCTTGTCTCATTATGCTGCGACGGAGAGACCAGCATGCGACTGGGGCTAGCTGAAAACTAATCTTTGCATTGGGACAGTAAGACGCGCTCTAGAGGAGCAGGAGGTACCGCATCGCATGTCTGCGAGAGCGCATAGGAACAGGGTCTGAACCAGACCAGAGAACAGCTCCGCTGGTCTTCTTTTTTCATTTACATCGCTCCAGTGTCGTTGGATGACACTCGGCTTAACGCTACATAGTTTTTTGGAAAAGTTGCAAAGTCTGGATCCACGAGTGGGTGATTTTCACGCACAGCGATGCGGTCATTACTGCGCGCTCTTTGAACACAGGTGGAGCGAACGACTTTGGAACCGTTTCCCGATGTTACCCACAGCAACAAAGTTCTTGTAAAAATTATCTGGGGCTGAGAGGATAAGCAAAGTGTCAGGTAAGATTTAAGTCGTGGATCTTTTTTTTATGCTCCCATCTTCTCCACCATTGTGATTTTATGGAAGACTCGTGCGTCAAGCAACAAAACTTTGAGGGATTACAATATACGACTTGGTGTAACAAACGTTATTGTTTTGTTGTCTCTCTCAACAAGTAACCCTGATCACAGAATGGATCACAGAAACAATGAGCCATGCTCCTATCAGGGACAACGATTGAAAGTGATTGACCACTCCTTATTTCTTTATGCATTGCGCTAAAATAAACACCCCATTCAAAGCATGTAATAAAATCGAAAAGCCTAAATATTGATTCAGCGCAATCAGTAAATGAATGGCCGGAGAGCCCATTGAGGACTGAGACAAACGCTTCCATGGTTACATTCAGGATCTCCAGTGTGATCACGGCGCTTTGTGTGGGTGTTTCTGTCTCCCACTGAAATAAGACAACTGCCACACATGGAGAGCTTGGGAGCCACTCATAAAGACGCCGCTGACTAATCTATATAGGCTTACCCAGACCATAAGTAATCTTGGCACACTTTGAGCTGCGCACATGTGCTGCTACTGTTTAATAAACCAGATGGGCCTATAGAATATTTCACGTGTATTTCCAGGTTCCATAAATACAGCAGTTTGACACGCAGACTTTTCTTCTTCTCTTCTTTTCATTTGATAAATGAACCATGTTCTGTAGATCTTTATACTAAGCTGACATGATGTCATTTCGGTGTGTCCCTTTCAAATCTCTTTTGTTTCTTCCTCTGTGGTGCCTCAGCAGAGTTAGATCCTTTCTCTCCACGAAGAGAGCTTCTGTATCCATAGTTGGTACACCTGCTCTGCCTCCATACCAGCTTTTGCCCTAACTGTGGTTACAGCTCATATTTTTTTAATTAGAATTGACATTTCTAGTAAGCCCCCCCCCCCCCCCCCCCAAGGAAAAAAAGTAATATTTTGTTGTCCTCTACTCAGTCTTCCTCTCGTCATGACAAGCACATGTCACATGGGTTTCTGCAGCTTTGCGTCTACAAAGATCTTTGTTTACTGAGAGCTCTGGTCCTTTGTTAGTGTTTATGTCATTGCCTGGCAGGGGTCAGGCCCCGTTTGCCTGTGTGATGGTCTGAATGTGATTCACTGGGCGGAAACTTTTTTACTGCCGCCGTCTCTCCCCTTCTGTCTTCACCCCCTCCTTGTGAAGGCACAGTACAAAAGGGGGTAGTGCCATAAATGGAGCCAGTTCACTATGGAAGGTGCCGAAGTGTTGCACATTGCAGAATGGAGACTGATGAGAAGGCTTTGCATCCTCAGTATGTAGGGGCAGATGACGGAACTGCTCTGCAACAGGCTGTTCTGTCACCCTTTTCACTGACCTGTGTGCCACAGAATCATCATCAGGAGAAAAGTGACAAATCTGGTCTTTATTTTTCACAAAAATCTGTTAAGATTTGTGATCTGTTTGCAGCTGAGTTTTATTAGATACTCACAATCATATGTGAAAGACATTGAGATACATCTAATTTGTGCTTTACCTTTTTATTTGACATGTTAAAAGCAAAGGGAGCCCTTAATTCATCGTATTTCTGGTTTTGTTCTCCCTACCAAGTACAAAACACTTTCTCAATTTATTGTTTGTTTTGGTTTACTCTATTTGCATAGGAACACTAAATAGCCTACTCTTTGGTACAAAAAGTCCAGGTCCTGACTTAAAACTTGAGACAGAGCTCACTTCATATGTACCCGAACCCAAAGCTGAAGTAGTTTTGAAAAATCACATTACAATGTTAAAAAAAGCACATGATCTTAAGTTTATGCACATTTCTCATGTATGTTTTGAACTGTAGTTTTCAAAAAAATCAGATCAGATTTATGGTTCAGGAGTATGTGCAAAAATACATTGATGGTGATTTTAAAATAAAAGATTTTTTAGGTATGAATGAAATTAGAGTGTATTTCTTCTTGATTGTGGTATATTTTCTTACTGAAGAAAATATAGAGAATTGTGGTGCCATAGATGAACCACATAGTTAGGATTTACAGAGAAGGGCAATAAACCAGAAACAAGGTTCAAGTATAGAGAAAAGAAAGAAATGAAACTGTAATACCTGATTTATTTAAAGTGCAGGAAATTTGTTTAATACTGAGCACTGATGGAACTCTGGTTACCATTGCCACATTGTGTGCTTACTGCAATAGTAATCCATGATTAAACTATGTTGTGGGGAGCTAGAAAATGGTGGAAAACAGTTTCAGATCTAGTAAAGTTCAGGCAGGAAAATGATTCCATATGATTTTAGGTTTTCAAAAATTATTTTACACCTCATGCTCGGTAGACAGAAAAGTGTAGATGTTGTCTTTGGAGCAGATAGAGACGGAGGTGTGGTGTTTTTCCAGCTGTGGCCAACAATCCAGAGGCCTACTTTTGCAGCATGACCAGCCACATATTGTTCTTGTGAGAGGATTCTTGAATGGTGGCTGCAGTGAAACGTTGGCCATGACCTCGCTGTCAGCTCTCATAATCATACATACATAAATACACACACGGGGGGTTGAATTCATACACACACATTTACATTCCTTTCTATTTAGAGGCAGCAGGGTCCACTATACACATGTTTCATCTCTATTTGACAAAAAAGTCTGATTTAAACCCTGTCAAAGAATAAGCGTTAGATTCAGATTAATGTGTGTTGTGTGTAAGAATACAACAGTTAAAATTCTGTTAAAGGATGCAGCATTTGGATTCAAAACTATGTTTAATTGAACATAAAATAATTTTTTACAAATCCAAATAATACAAAGTATCAAAAGTGAACAAAAGTCTGCTCCCTAAAGTTGCACAGAGCGTTGAATTGTGAAACCTAATTTCTTATCTTTTGAAAACACAAGTCCCGCATTGCTTTCGGAATTCTTTTTAAATGCAATTAGCATTTCATCCGGACCCAGCCAGTTACATGCAATGAAGCAAAACCCTTTCAAATCCATGCCTTTGGTCTGTCAGGCAATGCAGGGAGCAGTCTTGTTTAATCCCCTGCAAGTGTTTTTCTGTCTGCGTCCATCACTGTGTGTCATACAGACTAATCAGCAAGCCAGTGCTCAAACTTGAAAACACTTTAAATTGCATTGGTTCCTGCTCAGTGAAAATGTCTTTCTTTTTTCTCTATTCTTTCCTTTTCATTTTAGCTAGGAATGCAAGATGCTATGGCCTCAGCCTAAGAGCAGCCGACCACGGCCGTACGAACAATGGCTTAATGAAAACTCTCCTTCATTCTGTTTCTTTTTTCTCAGCGAAATGCACACTTGATTGGCATCCTTTTGCCCCTAGAGGAGAAATCTCTGGTTTGAAAGGTATTATTGGACAATAGCCTGAGGGCTGACCTTATGCATTTTTGTTCTTTGGAGAGCATTTCATTCATCAACTCATATTGCCATCTAAGTTTGAGCAACAAAATCTGGACACCAGCATCCTTATTTAAAAAACAAAAAAATTTCAAACTTTTCTGTTTTATTTTTACCTTCAAAATGAATATTATGGAGTTATTCAAAATAAGTTCAGTGAGTAATGAGGTTTTCTCAGATTTAATGATGTATGCTTTAGCTCTACCTGCTTATTAACCCTCTTAATTTCTTTACCTCAGCTTTTCCTGTATGGCAAGCGTGTTCAATGGTCTAAAAATACTAGAGGCTAAACTTAATGTGAATTGCAATTATGGGCTATGCAAAGCTGAGAACGGTTGCTGGGTGGTTTCTCAGCCTAAAACACACACACACACACACACACACACACACACACACACACACACACACACTGGGCTTGTGGCATCACATAATGTGGAAAGCACAGTAGTCCAATGATGAAAAGTGGCTTCAATATGGGTTAACACTGGGGCCTTTAATATCTGATTGGGCTGTTAAAAAATATCAACAGTGATCCTAATTTGTTTATTTTACACATTTATTTATCTAATTGTATTTTTATTGATTCATTATTATTAGAGAAAAGACATGCAGTATCTTTAAGACAAATCGAAACTTACTCATTTTTACTATTACCTTGACCTGAAAAAACAAATCTCATCTTTCAAAATTACTACACAGTTGTTACCTTTATGTGTTGCTTTCAGTGTTTCTTTTTCTCTGTTACTATTTTTCCTGTTTCCGCAGTTAACTTTTAGTGTGATTCTTTTTATTTTTTATTTGGCTGAGGGGTGGGAGACAGAGCACTTTTATAAGGAAAACCCTTATACTAGTTGATTTTTAATGACAGAGTAGTTTCCTTTTATGGCAAAAGTGACTCCTCATCGTCATTTGGAGCTATAAGATTGATGAATGAGATCCCACGCCAGGCCCACCAGTGTCGGGCATGTAGGAGATCACAGTAAATGTCTGTATACTTGACAAACTGCCACACATAACCACATACCCTTCACCATGGGCGTCGCAGGTCCAGCAAGGCCTGAGGGCAGGGATGCCGCACGGGAAAGCCCTTGATTAAAACCCAGCAGACTGTAATCCTGCAAACCCAGGACCAAAAAGGAAGTTAGAGTATTACTTTCCACTTTTAAAGCTTGTAAAGCAGTCTATTCTAAGAGAAATAACCAGAAAGACACATTCCTTGATTGTGGTTCTGAAGGTGTGTCTTGAATCTTTAAAAGTTTCCAAAAAGGTTTAATAGAAACTGGTTTTGAGAGACAGAAAGTAGGAACATTGTGTTATGGAACTTGTCTGTTTTGTAACTTGTCACTGTCAAACAGTACAGCTGTAGGAGCACCATTACCTGCCATGTCAGACACTTAGTGCAGTCAGTAAAGGACCCAGTGAATCCTGCAGTGTCACGCCTACTACAATCTTATGACTCTGAACCTTCAGGACCACAGTAAATAATTGATGCCAAAGATTACGACACAAGCCACTGTCAGGAGAAACCCTGAAGGTATCAGCGGCAAGCCCTGACCCAAGAGCAGCCCTGCAACCAGACACCTCTTCAGGACTTCTGATAGGGATATCTAATGCATCAGTGCGCCCATGTGTGTGGTATGTCTGCAAGGGATCTGATGTAACAGTTTTAGTCAACCAGGCTCCTTACACCAGCTAGCTGTTTTAGGATGGGGTGACAGGTGAACGGGGTCAAGCAGCCTTGGACCTGGACCGGTGTGATCACTGTGATTGGTCTTGATACTCTTCATGTTTGCGTTTGCCAGAAAGTCTGTGGGGAAACATCACAGCAAAACAGAAAATACTAAATGGACATTATGTGTATTTCTGTTGGTTTGTGATAAAGACTTTATTCTGAAAGGATACTTCCAAAACAGCTAAATATTATGCTTGTTTTTAAAAGGACTTTAATATTGATCTGTTGCTCTTTCGACCTTAGACTGGGACAAAGCGCATTTGCACAAAACAACTACAACTCTAGAACTAGTGATTGTTCAAAAACAGAGTAAAGTCATCTGAAACTGTAACAGTGTTTTCCATCAGGCAGTTTAATTGAAAAATTATTAAAATAAAAGAACAATAGATCATCTTTGATCTATTGTAAAAGCATTCCCAGTGGTTTTTAAATAATAGTTGTGGCATTTTTGGCTAAAATTTTAAAAACTGTGTAGTTTCCTGGTATAGTTTCTGGAGAGCGTCGTAGTTCATTAGAAATTCACCTCTGAGCTGTGGCTGGGACATTGGAGCAGAGTAATCCCACTCCCGCTTCCAGACATCCTTCTGTTTACATTTTCTGGTGATTACTTAAAGCCCCTAATAACCCCAACATAACATTACTGGTGCAACAAAAATATTGAACAATATTGGTGCTATCCAGTCATACAGTTTTGAGCAAGATGTTAGCTCAGACGAGGAAAACAAAAACGTACATGGATCTATTTGTCTACAAGTAGATGCATCAGAATAAAATGGTTTCTTGTAATTTGATTGATTAAGGGTAGTTGGGGCTGCATTGTAGTATGATAGTTATATTCACCTCACAACAAGAAGGCCCTGGTTCAAATCCCAACTGGGTCCCTTCTGTGTGGCGTTTGCTTTTCTGATGTGCAAGTGTTTGATTTTTCTGGATATTCTAGCTTCCTCCCATGGTTCAAAAATATGCTCATCCTACTCTATAATTCTCTAAAATTCAGTGTGAATGTTAGCGTGTCTGGTTGTTTGGTTCTGTGTGACCCTGCAATGGACTGTCAATCTTTCTAGGGCGCACCCCACCATCACGCCCTAGTAGTAGCTGGGCAGACTCCCACATCCACGTGACCAAAATGGGAATGCAGCAGGTTTAGACGATAAATAGATGAATAAAAATAGACTAGAGTAGACAATGACTAATTAACTTAGTTTTTAAAAGGCATTTTATGTTGAAGTTGCAGTTTATACAGCAATGTGATGTGATTTTGTCCAGAATACTAATACATATTAATACATATATATTTATGACACTTGTTTTCATGACAGGCCTCATAGACTCCTCATCTCAGACATCATCTTCTGGTTTCTTTGTTAATGCTTTGATGAACATTTTGTTTACTTTTATTGAGATTTAAGAATATGCACCTTTAATTTGTTTTTGCTTGGACAGATCGGGCAAGTTCTTCCAATTAATGTTAGTGTGTTACCGTGAGTTCACACATCTCTGACTATGGGGTGGTTCACCTCACTGCATGAATTCCTGCTCCTTGTTTTATCAATGTCAGACATCTGCGCCAGACACCACACGCCACCTTTGGTGGTGACAGACAGGTTCTTGGGGTCTGCTACCATTCCTGGGGTCAGGGTTGGCAAAATCCATGATGCCAAAACAAAAAGTGTCCCGACGCTCATAAAAAAGACCTGTGCCAACCACTCAGCATCTGCTAACACCCTAAATGAGCATCTTAGTCATTGGAGCACCCCCCTCTTTTTTTTTGGCATAGCATTGTCGAAAGTTTAAAAACCTGAATGCTTGCTACCATCCATCAACTTGACAAGTTTGACAAGATTTAAAGTGTGTTTTGAAATAAAAAAAAAAATCAAAAAAGGATAAAAGTGATGTTTGACAACCCCTCACAGTTTAACTTTGTAACCAGTTAGGTCTTACTGCGACCAAATTTATGTCAATTTTACAGACTTAAAAGCAAAGAGACTTTGTGTTCAGCTTTACCCAGCACAACTTATTTGGGGAGGCTGTTGTGAACCTCTAAGGACTTAAAATGAGAAACTGCACATCTATTCCTTTATGGTGATTTGAGAAACAATTTTGGAGTTCCTTCACCTCATCTCCAGAGCAAACAGGATTCTTTTTAACCCTGGCCCCTCTTGGTCCATTTACCAAGTGCTGCTCTAAATCCTTTTTTGATGGATTTTCCACCAGTCTACCCAATACTAGCAACACACGTGTGTAACACACAGATCCTAAACATCAAGTCTCTATCACAGTCTCTAACTCAGATACAAGGCTCTCTTTTTACTGAAATGTCTATAACATCTGCATCAGCAGGCTCTTAAAGTCCAAACATTTGAGTGTTTTGTCCAGGAAGCAAGCTGAATGATTTAAACACCGATTGATACAAAAAATATGCCAAAGTTAATGTTTTGGTGACAACATTTGAAAAGAAAGTGATATTTTACATGCCCAACTTTCCTAAAACAATTAACTCTGTGTCTGAAAACATAGCATGACTTCATCCATCCACTTGGGTTGCTGGCATTCATTTACAACTGTAATTAAGAACAAATACACTGAATGATCTCTGTGTTCTTGTTTTGGCCAGGCTGTGTGGTACAGATTATGAATGGATGGGCAAAAGGAATCAGGGAAGGGAAAGGCAGGACAGGATCGTTCCAATTTAGCTTTAAGCTGGCTCCACCTCGCTTGTCATGCTGTGTTGTTTTGTTGTATTAACCATGACAACTGTCTGAGTGGCTCCATGCAGATTTAGGATTATTCTTGCTGAGAGTTAAGAAGGAAGCACAAGAAGAAAGGGGACAAGGAATGCAAACGAGATAGATTTAGGGAGGAGAAAAGTAGACACCAGACAGACTCCAAAGTGATTTTTATTCCTGTTCATTATTTTTTACATGCAACATCTTAAAAACCAGCAGCTTTAACAGTTCCAAAGACATGAAGACATGTTGGATTTGCGGAGTAACACTGCAAATCAGTCAAACCACAGAGACCAGAGGGTTTGCAAGCCAGCTTGGCTCATACATTACCAGTCAGCAAATATCACAATCATCTGGCAGTTTAGTGCAGCTGCTAAATCATAAAGGATCATATCTCTATCAACTTTGTGTTTTCACATGTTACAGTTTGGATCTTTTAGTGCAAATAGTACTAATCAATGCAATAAATAAATTAGAAGTACCAACGCCGTTGAACATAAATAGTGTTTGTGATTTTCATCATAGTAACTTTGAAATAAGTACTCCAGTTGTAACTGGGATTGTTACCGTAGTTTAAAATTTAAACTGTCTTTTTTTATTCTAAGTCGATGACATTTATTGATTTCCTTCACATTTTGTCCTCTGTAGGAATGCTCTCTGTCTTCCTGCTAGCTGGGTTGATACTGGCTCTGTCCATCCCTGGTACTAAGTCTGAGTCAGCCACGCTGCGCTTCCTTGGCCAGACGGACTTTGTTGTCAACGAGAGCAGCACAGCTGTCGTTCGCCTGGTTGTGGAGAGAGTGGGAGATCCGGTCAATGTGACAGCTTTGGTTCTGGTAAGTGGAGGTTTATCAGTGGGACACTTAATGAATCACCTCAATTTCAGTTTGTGCCAACTGAGAGTTACGGCTAGGGTCAGCGATTCCTTACCTCTGTTTAAGAGAAAGTCTTCTGATGTATTTCTGAGATGTCAGGGTTCTTAGTGAAGAACATAATTCAACTTTACCTAAAGTACTAATTACTAATCTGTCAGGTGGTCAAAAAGATTGGGCTGCAGACACAAACCAGAAACTGTTTCGCAGCATTTGATTTGTTGGATATTGTCTCTTCTGCTTGTCGTCTTTGATCACTAAAGTATTTTCAAATTTAAACCAATAACATTTTGATTTTTCCCTCATGTGTTTTACTGTATATAACCTTAAGGACAGTAGATCTTTAGGATATTTGTAATGCAAGTTTTTTTTTTTGGCAAATCATAAATCTGTTGTTAAACTTTGGTTTCTGTCTTTTATGTCTGCTTAAGACTTACTATCCCACCCTTTTACTTACTGTACTATAGAAAAAATTTCCATAGAACATTTTAAGAAATTGGAATTTTATGCAAGGTTTTAATTATTGTTGTCTGTTTTTTTCAGCTACAGGAAGTTGACCCAACCTTAAGTAGCATCAATGATTTTTTCCACTGTGAAAAAATGAAGGATTAAGTTAATGTTAATACAGATTTTAACTTTCAAATGATTGCCAAAACACCAGTGGCTTGCAGAATAAAATAAAAAAGCCCTGTCTTAATGGTTGTTTATATGGGGCGACAAATACAAAACTTCATCAAATAAAAGCTGTCAGTTTTGTCAGACTTAGTTAACTTTTCAAATATTTGCTGCATTTGAATTAATTTAAGTCTGAATTTTCTCCTGACACAAATATTAATGTAAAATGTTAATGTTAATTTCAAATATAAAAGCAAGCACATTAAAATATCCATACAGAATCCAATTACATGCTAAATCTAAATGTAATATTAGATGTTTATTTGAATAATATTGTTAAACCCAAATGATTGGTAAACATCTTTTTGGCCTCTTTAATCCAATGATTCTCTGACATTGAACTTTTCTATTTAGCATTTAAAGCAATGTTTTTCAAAGAAAACATTTAGCACAGTTTTCTGCTGTACATTGTGGCATAAAGTTGATAAAAATGTGACAATATATAGACACATTGGCTAAACATGAAATAAATAGCTATTTTTATTTGCTGTAGTGGAGTAAAGCCGATTGTAGTAAGTTTTTTTTTAATTAATAAAAAATGCATTTTTGCTGATGTTGTAGTTTATAGTGTAGACCAGTACGTAATTTGATTTCATCCAGAATTAGCATTAGAATTCTTATCTCAGACAGCATATCCCGGTTTACATGTTTTTGCTCTGATGAACAATGTTTGTTGAGTTTTAAGAATGTGCTCTTTTAATATATTTGCTTGGACAGATCGGGCAAGTTCTTCTATTTATGCAACTGTGCTAATGCGAGTTCACACATCTCTGACTATGGGGTGGTTCACTTCCCTGCATGAATTCCTGCTCCTTGTTTTATCAATGTCAGACATCTGCGCCAGACACCACACGCCACCTTTAGTGGTGACAGACAGGTTCTTGGGGTCCCTGTCATCCCTGGGGTCAGGGTTGGCAAAACTCATGATGCCCAAACAAATAGTGTCCTGACACTTACACTTTTTTTCACCCTTCCATTTATTGTACTGTAGGAAACATTTTCATAGAAAATGAACACAAAAACATGATTTTACCAAAGGTTTTGGTTTTTCTGTTAATTTTTTAATTTTTTTTTTTCAGCTAGAAGGAGTTGATACCGGGGACTTTGAAGCCATCAATGCTGCAGCCTTCCTGCTGTCTACCGAGTCCAGGAAAACAATCTTTATTGCTGTGAGGGATGATGACTTGCCTGAAGCCGATGAGACATTTACCTTTAACCTTAGACTACAGGTAAGTGCTTGTTTGCAAGTTTATTTATTAGAGTGTATGCCTTTGTTTTTTCCACCTTTTAAAATCAAACAGGCATTTAATGTGTTTTCACCTGCTACCATTACATTTTTTTCTCCCAGGAGCTAAATATTTCTCCATATTCCTCTGCCTGTATTAAAGCCCAGCCCCATACTAAACAATGTGAACCGGAGGTGTCATGCATTAAACCCTGGGCGGCTCCAAGCTGCAGACTCTTTGATGTATAAGCTCTGTGGGACTCTGGGAGAGTGTGTGTGGACAGAGCCATAGCATGTGCATCTATGATACCCCCCTCACCATGAGAAAAGAATAAAAAGAGAAGAGCCACACCAGCTATGCAGCCATTCTCTTGTTCTTTTTTATTGTTCCTATTGACTTCATGCATCAGGTTTATTCTTTTTAATTTGTTTACCGTTCAAGCTGTTTTGATGTTGCGGATTTTTACTTTTTAAATTAATTTGTTTCTATATTTCTTCACCTTTACCCTCATTACCCTTAAAGACCTACTCCAATCATCTTTTGATCTATAAGCGTTCTCAGGTCTAGTCTTGTCATTTTGTCGTTTTTTTTTATAATCAAAATAAAAAAAACGGTGTCATTTTCTTGAACATAGTTTCTACAGAGTGGCAGTAGTTCATTAGAAATTCGCCTCTGAGTTGTGGACTGATGGCGCATAGTAAGTCTGCCCCCATTGCTCGTCATCCATCTGTTTACACTCTCTCTACCTAACTTACAGCCCCTCACACCCACAAAATAATGAGCCATACTGGAGCTATCCAGCCATGCAGATTTGAGCCAGATGCCAACTGGGATAAGGAAAGCAAAGACAAACATGGACGTTTTTAGGGACACATCGTTTAGTACTTTCTTATTTCAGTGTTTGTACAGGCTGCTGCGTTTTTATTAAGCCATTCTATTTGAAAATAGTGATGTTTAAAAGCAAAATCTTCCCTTTATTAAGCAGGTTTTCCAGGATCAGTAAGAACATTTGGAATATTTTAAAAAAACTAGTTATTGTACGAATGTATAACTGATGATTGTATTGTTTTTGTGTATTATTCTTATTTGATTGCTTGAAATAAACCATTTCAAATCAAATCAAAAGTTACTTTTGGAAAACCTATAGCAGTGTAAAAATACTTGGTCACTGTTTTTTTTTTTACAGTGATAGTTAAATTGAAAAAAACAGGTGAACCCCTCATCTATTTTAATGAATGTACCCCACTTGCATTTTTAGACTTTGCCATCACTACAGCCACAAGTCATCTAATGATTTCTCCTTTAATAGATTCTTTGTTTCTTCTGTCAAATTTCTTGACAAATGTTTTTTATGTCAGTTTTTTTTCCTTTCTCTTGATAAAAAATGTGTATTGAACAAATGCTTTAAGTTTGAAAAATGGTTCAGATGGTACGTCCTGTAAAACCCTGTCAGAGTATTTACCAGTGTTGGATGCCTTACACCTAGAGACATTCTCCATGGTTTCATGCAGCTTTTAGCTGTCAGGCTTGATTGATGAGCTGGAGGTCTTTTCTTGCTGTCAGCCCATCTCACCCTTCATTAAGCAACCTTAAATAAAGGGCTTTGTGAAACACTATTAACTATATGCCTTTCAGAAAGCAGTCTGGCATATAGAACAGCTTTTCAATTTTTTAAATATTTTACTGCATTTACAATCCTGTTGTAAATGCCCTTATTCGGCCTGCTGCTAAAGTGAAAGACAAGATGAGGTTCACTTTGCCTCTTTGTTTACACTACAGCGAAGACAAAGCTTAAGCCAAATGTTATCCTATCGGCTTACCGCAGAGCTGTCTGGAGCATGAATGTGCGCTAGAATGGGGTGTCATAGATTTAGTTTTGGTGACAAAAAACGCCTTGATGTGGGATCATTTATCATTTATGCCAGGTAAATCTGTTTCTGTAGAAAATATTGTTCCAATTTTGTTTGGTGGGACAAAAAATAGATATTGATGTTGCGGGCACTAAACGTGGGAAAATAAAGCTGACTTTTCACGCTGAGTTTCTCTGTTAAGCTAGTGGTGTGTGCTTACAGCAGGAAACCCACTGGAGGATGTGTTTGTGAGAAATATTTTTGTTCCTTCAATGGTTTCACTTCACAAGAGCGTATGGATTCCGCGTGAATTGACCTGCTACTGGGTTTAACGTAAGAACGGCTCTTTCACTGTAAATAAAAAGCTCTTTTTCAATAGAGATGGATCAGGAGCCCGTTTTTGTTTTTGTAAATTATGTTTAGGAACACTTAAGGATTTTGGGTATAGAACTTTCTTTTCCAAAATTCAACTTATTTGTCATAATTTTTCAGAGAACTTGTGCGAAAACTGGTTATTTTTTTAATGTGAAATTGTTTAATGTTGCAAAAGCAGTTTGGTTGAAACACAAAACATTGTTGAAGCTCTATTTTCTTTTACATAGTTGTCATCAAAGAGACCTGATGCAGTTGTTCCAAATACAATCTTTTTTCCTCCTAAATTTGGGAAAATGCTGTTCTTAAAATCAGTTGAAGTATTTCTGTGACTTCAAGGAAACTGAAACTTTGTCAGGTTTTAGTGCCAAATGGCAGAGCACAGCAACCTTACTGAGGAGGCATCATGCAGAGATGTAACCTGTCAAACCAACCAGCCTGAAACCACAGCTTCCTGTCTTTGTGCCCTCTCATCAGGGTTGCACACTAGGAATGTAGAACTAAAGGAAAGATAGCAAAAGCGACAAACTCTTTGGCTTTTTACATGAGTACACCCTGCACAAACTGAATCTTAAGAAAGCAAAAAGACCCTTGTTTAAAAAAAAATTGGCTTACTTTCTGTCTTGTAAAAAAAATAATAGCAAAATAATCTTGGTTTAAAGGGCCTATATTATGCTTTTCTTAAGCCTTTCGATGTAAACTATATCCATATATATGATCATATATCACCTTTGGCACATTCAAGAACGATTTTTTAAATGAAATGTTAGTTATTTTCGTAGCTAATTTTCCTACCTGGAAGGTAGACGACTTGATCTCTGAAGCCCCGCCTTTCGCACCTTTTGAGTTGTCGCCCATTTCGTGACGTCAACCTTGTCTGCTCTTCTCCCACAAAGACAAACAACAACCAAACCTTTGCAAAGATGGATGTGCATATTGCGCATATGAAAAAAAAGCGAATTAGCCGATCGCCGCTAGCTCTGCTGAGAAAGTAGGTGTGTGTGTTAGCCTGGGGGTGGAGCCAGCAGCACAGAGTCTTCACGGAAGGGGCTGTTCTCCACTTATGTACGTCACAATGTGAGAACCCGCTTGGGAGGGGCTGGTGCTTTTTAGAGGAATAACTGATACTCAGAAATGCGTGAATTGATCAAAATACCATTTCTGAGTTGTTTTTTGTGAGGAATGAATATTATAATATCATTAAAGCTCAAAAAAATTATTTTGCATGATATAGGCCTTTGAAAGCAAACATGTCTTAGTGACATGAGTATTTTTTTTTTTAGATAAGAAATCCTGGTAAGACCATTTTTCTTACCCCATTATAAGCTTTTTTTTCCCTATTTAAATAAAATCTGCCTCAGGGGTAAGACTTTTTGACCTATTTCTATACAGTGTAAGTTTTAAAAGTTGCTGATAAAACAACACTAAGAAACATTGCTTTGTGGATATCTGATACTACTGTTTACACCTTTTCTTTCTAGAGTTCATCTAATGGTGTGGAACTGGGTACACCAAACAAGGCAACAATCACCATCCTGTCCAATGACAATGCCTTTGGAATAATTGCTTTCAATTCAGTAAGACAAAAAAAACTATTTAAAGTTGATTTTGTTTTGGTTTTTAAATTTTCATTTTTATTTGATAAAAGCCCCAAAAAACTGCAAGAAAACCATAAATTGAGGATTCTTGTTAGTTTAATGAAAGCAGTTTGTCAGAATATTGAAATGCTGAAACAGACTTGACTGGCGCTCATTCAGTTTGTTTTCCTCTCAGACGGAGGAGATTGCTGTTGATGAATTCAGAGGAAAAAACCACAATGTGTCTTTCACCTTGATCAGAGAAAAGGGAACCTATGGGACTGTAACTGTGAACTTTGAGGTGAGAAATAAAACTCCATTGATTTCTCATATCTGTTAGTAGTTACTAACAGTAATAAGTCCATTCCTTGTCAGTTTTTTTTTCTATTTGTATTATTTGGGAAAACACCTTGACTGACCTTATAATCCTAGATTGCTGATGGACCTAATCCTGCTATTGAGGATGTCAATCCAGACAGAGGCAGCATCACCTTACCTGTTGGACAGGCTGTAGCGCGATTCAACATTCTCATCCAAGATGATCAGGTACTCAGGTTTTATGAAAATCCTGTTTGCTAATGGTGTCATATACCTGTACTTTTGGTTGTTTATATTAGTAGCTGCAGAAGTTTAGAAGAAGACTTTGGGAAATCTTAGAAGACCCCATCTAAGTGCATGAAGAAAACTTCAAACTATTGTGTTTTACATATTATTTTATTATCATATTTTAGATTCAGTATAAAATCATAATTGAAACTGTTTTATAACAGTACATGGTTTCTGTTCTGTAGATCCCAGAGGATGATGAAGTGTTTTCAGTAAAGTTGACGGGTGTAACTGGAGGAGCCCTACTTAAGCCCAATGCCAGCAGCATCCAGCTGAGAATTCGGCGAAATGACAGTCCCCTGCGGTTCCTCCACTCTGTAATGGCTGTGCCAGAGTCTGCGGCTGTCATTGCACTCAATGTGACCCGTGGTCGACTGGCTGTGGATGGACCTCTCATCGGTTCAGTGGAAACTGAGGTAGCTGTCTCTGTCCGTTGCATGTTTACCTTGACATTTAATAGCATGATTACTCAATTTATCATTATGTATAAAGACAAATTTATCTAAGAGTTTTGGACTCTTTTCTTTTAGGTCTCCATAGATTACATGGTTGTGAGTGGTGAAGGACTGGGCAGTGCCACTCCAACTGTGGATTTTCTGGACTTACAGCCAGTCAGAACAATTCGGTTTCCTCCATTTGTCTTTAAAACTAGCCTCTTTTTCAACATTAGTGATGATACCGTGCCAGAAATTGCAGAATCCTTCCATGTGGTCCTGCTGGAAGATACTATCAGAGGAGATGCTGTTTTAGTTTCACCCAATTCTGTGCTAGTAACCATCGAGCCCAATGACAAGCCTTATGGTGTTCTGTCAATAAGCAGCAGCGGTTTCATCCAGCCGTTCAGGATCAATGAAGATCTGACGCAAAGGTTACATTATTAACATTGACATCAGCAAAAATGCAAACATGTTGAGGGAAGCAACAACAAATTCAATACAGAATTATTACTCTTTCAGATTTGACGGTATTGTCATTGTGAGAAATGGAGGAAGCTATGGAGCTGTGTCTGCTAACTGGTCCATCAGCAGAAACTCCAGTAATGGCTCATCGGTGTCAGATGATTTGACTCCAGAGGTGGGGACAGTGAAGTTTGCTGCTGGTCAGGTGACGGCTGTGATTCCGCTGAGTATTGTGCAGGATGATCAGCCTGAAGAGGCAGAGGCCTTTGTTTTCAAGCTGTTGCCCAAAACTGTAACTGGAAATGCAGAGGTCGACGAACCCATGCAGGTCAGTAAAGAGTGTTTGTGAGGAACAAAGTGACTGTGCCACAGATATTGCTCCATGTGTTGTACATGTGTCTCCCATATTTAAGCTGCTATGGGAAATTTTGCACAAGCGCCATAGGTTGACCCCTTAATGTGTAACTGCTCTGTGGGTGTTCTTTTAATGTGGCCGGGTCCAAACAAAACAGTGACAGCAGGCACGCCCTGCTCTTCTTTAAAGCGTGGGTAAAATGGGAGACAGTTTTTTTTATAGCGTTATCTGTATCAAAGCTTCTTTAAAGTGTGACAACAGGGAAGCAGATGTAAATCTGATTTATATTGAGGGCATAAGAGGCGCCATAAAAACTCACAGGGCTGCTTCCATTCTTATTATATACATAGCACGATAGGGTTCTTTTAACATTTTTTTCTAAATCAAGGTATCTGATCAAAAATATATCCAAAAACATAAACCTGATTTAATATTTGGAATCAAAGGTGCAGCTAATAGTTTTATAAATTTATTGTTAGGGTTGTGTCAGACATGCACCAGACCCATTTTCTCAGGAATGGAAGAGAACATGAAATGAATGAAAGAATCCAAACACAGACAACCAGGCTTGGTGGGAGATGATTATAAAAAGCAAAACCTAAACTATAAAAGCAAACATTTTAATATTCTGAAAATGGGTATGCCGAAAGTAGTAAAAGCGAACAGATCTGACAGTAGCATACAGAAAACCATGGGGTTAAATAAAACTGAGGAGTAATTAACTGAAAAAAAAAACAGCTGAGTAATTGGAGACTTGAACGTGGTGGGTTGTTTGAGAAAACAGAACATAACTTAACAAAAACACAACAAAGGGGAAGAAAAACACAACCAAAAAAAGCACAGATCCTCACACATTCAGATTTCAGTGAAAAATTAAAGATCCACAATCCGACAAACATGGAAATGTCTCCACCAATCATACCAGAGCTAATTAAAGAGGATATCACTCTAAAGTTAGCCTGTGGCTTTACTTTACCACCTCCAATTTCACATAGTTCAGTTCTTCTGTCACTGTTTCACCTCCTTATTTTTCTTTATATGAGTAAAATACTATCACAGCAACACCAAAGCTTTTAAAATACTGCAATAACTATTGTTTGCCTCTTATGTGATTTGTTCATTTTTTTTCTACGCTTATTTCTCTAGATGGTTTTCTTCATCCAGGACAGCGATGATGTCTATGGCCGTTTTCAGTTTGACCCAGCCAAAGAGCAGAGCATCCAGAGCCAGCCTGAGGGGCGATTTTTGTCCTTACATTTTGTGAGAAATGGTGGCACACTGGGTGAAGTGTCTATGGCACTTACAGCCCTCTACATTCCCGCAGGTCCAGTAAATCCAGAACTGGCCCGGGACCAGGTTCTAAATGTTAGCAGGTCTATTAATGTGGTGTTTTCCCATGAACGGACAGCCCATGTGATACTTCCTATCAGGAATGATGCCTTTCTGCAGAATGGAGCTCATTTCTTCTTACAGGTAAAAAACTGTTTACAAGTAAGGTTGGTTTTGTTATTTTACTCACGTGATGCAAAGAACTCTTGATATAATCAAACTAAATTATTTTGGTAGAAGAGGCAGTCACTTTCTGTTTGCACTTGTGGCTAAATTAAGGCAATCCAGACTTCAAGTACCTCATTTGCATGTGTGAATCGTTAGACACTGGCACCGAGGTCTGGCGTGGTTGTGAGGGTTTTTCTCAACTGTCCAAACAAACATCAGCAATCCCCAAAAGTGAGCAAAATGTACTTGAAAGGCCTTCTTGAGACTCTATACAACCACATCATGCTTTCGACTCAAATACTTTACCACGTGTGCACAAAAAAAAAAATTAAGTTGGAAACCTCTCTGCTAAGAAGAATTAGACAATAACTATTTGTATGTATCAAAATTAAATATGTGTGTATACCTATTAGAATCATTCTTACTGTTTTTCTTTTTTTCTTTTAGTTGGAATCCCTGGAGCTAGTTGACATCAGCCCCTTAATTCCTTCCAACAGCCCAAGGTTTAGTGGACCTTTAAATTTGACTTTGACTGTCACGCCTGACATTGCTAACGGAGAAATTGGCTTCATAAGTAACACAACAGTTGTGCTTTATGAGCCAGAGGACACAAATAGCAGTCTGGTAAGGAATAAGCCCACTTTTAACAACAACCTTAAAAACGTTAGTGCTTGAATGCAATCATTTTAAGCCACCAATTTGTATGATGTGTCTAGAAAAAATGTAGGTGGCAGTGTTGAGATGTATTCTACTGATGTCCGGTGCAGGTTAGCCTCCATCTGCGGCGTGATGGAACCGACGGGAAAGCTTTGGTGTTCTGGAGTATTCAGCCAACTGGAGCCAATCGTGCAGATGTCACCCGGAGTGACCTGACGCCATTCAACGGATCGGTTGTTTTCCTTTCAGGCCAAAGCGATGCCTTCATCAATTTAACTGTGTTGGCTGACAACATCCCAGAGGTTAATGAGACTATGTTGCTTACACTAGATAGGTAAGAAACAGTTACAAAAACATGAAATTATTCAGTCTACACCTGGCAAAAGAAATTTCTACAAAACAGTTCACATGTACATGGAAGTACAGTAGATTGTCTCACAATGGATCCCTAATCAGAAAAATTTTAATTATTGAAAGTGAACAGAGGGGTTTCAGCTCTCATCTTTCACTTGTAAAACGTGTATGTTTGTACATACTTTTATGAGAACACTGGTTTTCCCTTCCGTCCACTCCTCCCCTGCAGGGTGGAGACTGCACGCTTTATAGTGTATTTTGGGTAAGTGGAGAGTGGATTGAACCTGGGCCTTTTGAGTGGCTTGAATCAGGTCTTTGTGTTTTAGAGCAGGACCTACTTCAAAATTTCTGAGTTGTTGGTCAAAATGGGGATGATGGGCACAGCATTAGAGAAGGAAATCTGCATTGACATGGACAAAAAAAAATCCACAAAAGAAAGTAGATTTTTTGGGTTAATGGAGTATCTTGTTTATGTGTTCTTACTCCAATTAACCAGACTTGATTGTGTGGCCTTTTTAAAGAATTTCCTGTTTGCATGCATTCAGCACCTTGGCCGTGATTTAAGTACTTGAGTCTTTGTATGTCACTTCTTTGTGTATTTGCATGCTTGGCTTCAGTTTTCTCAGCATACACACACATACACACTCTTGTGGAGCTGCTTAAATGGTGAAATTAAAATTGACTTCAATTAAAAGTGAACATGTGGAGGTAATAATGTCAGACAAGACAATTATTGTATTAAGAGCATAAATGAAAGCAGAGCAGGTTGTTATTACTTGTTTGACCTAATATCCATTAAAAACTGCCATTTGGTGTTGCTGTTTGTACAAAATTAAGCTCAAAAAGCTAAACAATGGAATTAGAAAAAACTTGCAATTAACTTTATCCAATATTGTTTGCTTCTTCTGTAAAATTAATCTTTCAGGATCAATATTATTTTTTAAAACATTTTGTATGTGTGACTGTGTCTCCCAGGAGTAATGTTGATAATCAGATCTTGAAAGCTGGCTTTACCAGCAGAGAGATGGTCATAGTTGAGAATGATGACCCAGGCGGTGTCTTTGAGTTCTCCCCAATCTCCAGAGGCCCATGGATCATTAATGTACGTACAGCTCTTCTGCACTTTTGCTCTGCCTTTTCAATATATGATGTACATTTGTTAATCAGTATTTTGGCAGCTTTAAGCTGCATTTATGTTCAGAAGATGTCAGAAAGCATCACATTTTTGTAATTTAACTGGACTTGTAAAGCGCATGTGAACATGGTTTGTCCTGTTTAGTCATTTGTTGTGTGTAACATTTCAAAACCCAGGAGGGGGAGGCTGTTGAGCTACACGTCGTCAGAACTCAGGGACAACTTTTGAAGCAGCTGGTGCGATATGTCGTTGTGCCTTCTGGCAGCGCTGAATTCTACGGAGCTACAGGCATCTTAGAGTTTAAACCTGGAGAACAGGATGTGGTGGTTGCTCTGGTGGCGAGGCCTGATGGTGTGCCTGAGGTAAGAGTTCCTTAGTCTTTTTGTTTTACTTTAAACTATTATATAATTGTCCCATGAATTGATGTAGGAGCTGTATAAGTAGGCATCATGAAGAAAACTTTTTTTGTTGTTGTTGTAAAAGTGTGTGCCTGACTTTTTGAATGCCTCTGTTCTCATGCAGCTGGATGAAACGTACTCTGTAATACTCAGCAGCTATAGCACACCACCAAGTCGTCTAGGCAACCGCAGAGAGGTCAACATCACTGTGAGAAAAAATGACGACCCTTTTGGAGTTGTTGAATTCCAGTCAGAGCTAAAGGAGACCATCAACGAGAGTAAAGGGGACATTAAGCATAAAGGTGCTTGAAGTAGCGGTGATACTTTTAAATGTCAAATAGAATCTCATTGACACCCAAACATACCGAACAGTAGTGAAAATGTGCACAACAAGAGGACTTAAATGTTAACAATTACAAAGAAAAAGCATATCTTGTTTTCCATTTGTGCTTTAAGTGTTTTAAACTTGCAGAGCTCAAGGAAGGTTTCAAATTGACTGTACCTATGAATGCATCACACATTTCTGTTTTTAAGGAAGCAGCTATAAAAAAAAGTGATCCTAAAATAAAGTGAACTTCAGTAGTGAGACACAAATACACTTTTTTTTATCAACACAAGCCAATGTAAGCTTATTCAAAGAGCTTTCCGTGCTTAGATAGACCATCACGGCCAATTCTCTTCCTCTTTCAGCTGTGTACCCTGTTGTAAGGAACAGGGGTCTTTTTGAAGAAGTGTCGGTTTTGTGGGTCTTGGAGCCAGCCCTGACAAAGGATGTCAGCCCCATCCAGGGAATTATTACTTTCAAAGAAGGAGAGTCTTTGCAAAACATCACCGTATTCTCTGTTGCTGATGAGGTAACATTTAAAACTCAGAATCTCATGTGGTAACATGTCTTTCCTTATGTTTTTGTAGTTTTATTTTTTGTTTTATTTCTTAGATCCCAGAGGACATGGAGAATTTTACCATCTCTCTGGTAAAAGCTACAAATGGTGCTCGACTGGGAAAAAACCTTATTGCCAGTTTAAGGATAAATAAGAATGACAACCCTATATACTTTTCTGGTAAAGAGCTTTGTCCTTGGAGTTATTTCTTTTTTTAAAACTTCTGTCCTGTAACCATCAATCATCTCCATCCTCTGTCTCTCGCTACAGAACCTGTCGTGGTGCATGCTCGGGAAGGAGAAGTCATCCACTTCACTGTTCTGAGGGATGGTAAAACTGATTATGAGGCAACAGTTATGTACCGCATAGAGCATGGCGGCACATCCCTAGGTGACCTCACTGTGCTGACTAATGGCACACTGTTGGTGTACAACCTGGGTGAATGGATGAAGAACATCACTGTGGCTGTTGAGGATGATGACACACCGGAGACAGATGAGCCTTTTTACATTGTTCTATACAATACCACAGGTAAAGATATTGAACTTTTTATTTTGCTGACATATCAATAGTGTATTTTGATTGAAAGTACAGTCATTTTAAATTGAAATCAACTTTATCTATTTCTGAACTCCATTTCAATGTTTAGGATATACTAGTTTTTTTTTATTTTAAATCTGGTGCACAGCTTTGCCATCACTAGTGTTCTCATAATGCATTCGAGTAGGATCTGGTGGGTCCCAGTGGTATAATTGTCCATTTTTGTGAACTCTTCAATGATATCTGCAGTGTAGATTGACATGATTTAATTTATCTAATGTATTACCTTACATTATAATATGGTCTGGGAGAATACTCGATTCTGATTGGCTGCTGATTGGCTGGGTGTGCATTAAAAAGTGATAATCCACAGTGATAATGCAGACCTAAAAAAGAAGTTCCGGTCCCATACCTTAAATGTTCTATATCCCTGCGCTGGCTTCTTTAAAACTAGCATTAGCTTCATCATCTGGACAAAAAAAACAAGCAGTAAGAGGTGAACTTTCTCTGAACTGATGCCTAATTTAACCTATTGTGACGACCAGCATTTATATCGCTTTCCTTTGCTGCTGCCGACTCAGCCATTTAAGCAGCTGCACCGCGTAACAAATAGTCCGCTTTTTGTGAAAAAGTGATCTAAACCAAACAAATAACAAGAATGAAGTACTAAAAACTGATTGAATTTTTCTTTCTAATGTAAGTGACCATGATATAAGTGGATTAATGGCCATTAACCCTTACTTAAGCTTGAAGTGTGAAGGGTTTTTCTTTAAAGATCCACCCCAATTAAAATCGGGTTTTATATTCTTGTGGCATTTTTCTGAATATGGAGGACATACATAAAGAAAATAATGCTTAAAATTGTGTTTCTGAGTATTTCTTTATTTAAATTGCTGTGAATCAGGAGCAGCTGAAAAAGTGTCATGGGAAAAAGCTTTTAACAGTGATGTAGAAGCCACAATTGGCTGGCCACAAGCTCCCTGCTCTGCTCCATTCTGATGTATCCCCTTGTAGACAACTAGATCCATGTACGTTTTAGTTTTCCTCGCATCTGACTCAAAACCGTACGGCTGCATAGCTCTGATACTGTATCAGTAATGTTAGGCTTTGGTTGTGAGGAAAGAGTGTAAACAGATGGACAGTTCCACCCACAACTTAGAGGTGAATTCCGAATGAACTCCTGGTGTTCTCCAGAAACTATGTTCTAGAAAACGACACAGGCTTTTAGATTTTGCCTAAAAACTGTAACTTTAGTAAGCTGCAGCACACACTCTGACTCCTATTTAAACATTTTATTAGATAAAAACTTTAAAAAGTAACATCTGCTTTGCTAACCCTTTATAGTTTTAAGTTTAGCTTTCTCAACAAAAAGATATTTTTTTTATTATTTCTACAATGGTGTGGTGCTATTTTAACCTGATGATATGTATGTGTGCATAGGAGATGCGGTTGTGTATGGAGCAGACAAAGCAACCGTAGTAATTGAGGCCAATGACGATGCCAATGGAATTTTCTCCTTGGAACCTATAGAAAAACCAGTCGAAGAGGGCAAGCCAAATAGTTTTAAGTAAGAAAGATTTCCTCCTTTTATGTTTCTTAATGCAGATCTTGTTTACTCAAACACAAGTTGTTGTTTTTTAAAGTTTTGTCTTGTGCTTTTTTCTGTCCATTTTAGTTTGAAATTTAACTGTTCTTTGGTAAATGCAAAGCAATGTTTCTTTCTGAACATTTATTTATGTTGTTGTTTTTATCTTTAGTGTACTTCGAGCAAGGGGTCATTTTGGTAATGTGTCCATCCACTGGAGGCTGTTTGCCAATGACTCTGTGACTCCTCTTAATGAAAACCAGGAGTTCAAAAACACATCAGGCTTCATCCTTTTCACTACAGGAGAAAAAAGCAAGCCTATTATCTTGGAAGCCATCTCAGATAAACTGCCAGAGTTTAATGAATTTTTTGTGCTCAGGCTGATAAATATCTCTGGTGAGTTTAGGTTTTCCTTTTTGACCATGAAGAAAATGTAAATTTTTATTATAATTGAGTGTTTGGCTGTTCTTCTGTGTGGTTACAGGGGAGGGTGGTCAGCTTTCAAACACTTCTTTAAATGCTTCTGTGCTCATCCCATTCAATGATGATCCTTTTGGCGTTTTCGCCTTCGCTGACGTTAACCTGGACCAAGAAGTTGCAGAGGATGTTCTCTCTGTAGATGATACATCCAATTTTGCCCCTTTTACCATTTTGCGACAACAGGGCACATTTGGTGACGTTCGGGTGTCCTGGGAGATCGTATCTGAAAGCTTTCCCCAAGGTCTTCCCCTCATGGATGATCTGTTGCTTTTAGCTTCTTTCCCAGATGATGTTGAGCTCAGGCCTCATTCTAGAAGACACCATTCAGCCACAGACACTTGGTTTTTCTCTGGGCTTCCAGGAGCATATGGAAGAATTAAGCCTGAAGATGCTCCTGCCTCTGTTGGCAACTTCACCTTCTCTGCTTGGCTGGTGCCTAGACTGAACACTGATGGCTTCATAGTCTCCAAAGGAACCAAAAATGGGAGCTTTCATTACGGAGTGAAGTTGCACACCAATGAGTCACATGTCACAGTTATGTTGTATTATACAGTAATAGGATCAAATAATACCCAGGTGGCCCGGGCCACTGCTGAGAAGTTCCTGGGGGAGAACACATGGGTACATATCATTATAACTGTGGATGATGGGATTATTGAGTTTTTCTTGGATGGAACCTCTATTCCTGGAGGCTTGAGGAGCGTCAGAGGAGAAGGCATCAATGATGGTATGCTTCTTTTTTAAAATATTTTGGGGTTTTTTTCACCTGCTTTTTGTAATGAATGATTTAAGTAATTAATATTTAGACTCGTTAAAAGGTTACAGCATTATTAATAACTTTGAAACATGTAATTCCTGCTTCACCGGTACCTTAACAGATTTATCGTACATTGATAGTTGTAACTCTGCAGGTTTATTTTAGCTGGTTCTATCTCCAGAGAGCTATGTTCAAGACCTCTGGATTAAAAAAAGTTGTAATACATTATATGGATCTTATTTCAGAATCCCACAAATAATCCAAAATTAGATATGAACATTTTTACTTTTAATACTATTTTTATGTTTTAAAGAGACACAGGGTATTGGTTTCTATAGATGAAATAAAAAAAGGAAGCACAATGGATGCAGATTAAAAAACAGAACAATGCTATCACGTAATATAGATTTTTCTCCACTAACTGTCTCTTAATTTTCATTTTTAAACATAGTTCTATTTTTATCTTCATTGCTGTCTAATTGTTCTGCAATACTTGGTCTGCTATACTCGAATGGCTGCTTGGCCTTATCACCACTGGAAGTTGTCTCTGCAGAAACAAATTGGTGGGAATTATTATTATTATTATTTATTTTTTTTTGCAAGTTTTTACTATTAAAGCAGAAACTGGCCAAAAAGCAGACATTGACAGATTTCTTTACAATACCCAGTTAATGAGGACTGAACCCAAGGACAGGCCGTTTTTATGTCAGGTTTTGTACCTGCCTACTGGGGCCGAATTATTTTTTTCTTAATTTATCTCACTTTGTTTAATTGGCGGACATGATAGGGAAGGGAGGTGTAAGTGTGTTTAAATAAATAATAAGGTAGAGCTGAACCAAGGCATTTGGTTGCCTTAATCAAGATTCTGTTTGCTGCCTTAGTGCATTACAACTAAAGTAGACATCTAAGTTTTCCAATAAAACAAAGAAAAATATTTTGATTTATAATTATAATTTTTATATAATTGCTATGATCTAATTAACTGACACTATGCTTTGAATAAAAGTCTCTACTAAATGTAAATCTAATCATGCTTGGCAAATGTCATTTTAAATTACCATAAATCGTTGTTTTTTTTACCAACTAATAAAAACTTTCAATCTTTTCTACAAAGGTACTAAATCCCTAAGAATTGAAAATACAAGAAAGCCAACTAGACCCTTTGTTTAGTTTTGAAAAGTTTATATGCTTCTGCAGTGACTTTCATCTTATATTTAAAAAGTATTGTCATGTTGGCATTTACAGTTTGCTTTATGTAGTCCAGCTTTGTCTTTGTTGACAGACTTCTTTATTTAGTCATGTTTGTCATTCTTAAAATTGACCCAAATCCTGTTTTTTTTTCTACTCCAGGTCCAACCTCAGTGTTTATTGGATCCGATCCTGAGGGCAAACAGCTCTACACTGGCCTTCTCCAGGACGTACGCTTGTACCACTCTACGCTAAACCGCAGCCAAATTCATGAGCTCCACACTCAACCTTCCAAAACAGATCTGCGAAACATATCCGGTTACCTGCGCTACCTTCAGGATGAAAGGACGAAATCGTTTGTGGTGGAGGTCAGGGATGACGAAGACGAGGAAGCAGAGGAGATGTACTATCTTCAGCTTGTGGCAGTGAGTGGTGGAGCCCGTCTACCCATTCCCAGACCCACTGCTCTGCTGCGAGTGATGAAGAGTGACAATGCCAATGGGCTTTTTGGGTTCACTGGTGCCTGCATACCTGATGTAAGTGGAATACTTGAAATGCTAAAACGCAAACCTATTTTTATAAACTTCTAACTCTTTTTTTTCCTGTCATTTTACATACTGAACTTGATTTTAAAATATGACTTAATACTTTTTTTGTACTTTTTACCTCATTGCTCTGTTGTTGTAGTTCTCTATTTTCATGTGTTTCCACAGAGACGTGCTGTTGGATTCTAGCCCAGTCTTTAAAATTAAACCTGCAGGGTTATTATAAAGTCATCTCATTCATTTTCAATCAGTGTACTTTTTGTTTCCTCATCATTGAAAAATGAAGCTTTGACAAACTTAGAGTTTTCCTCAAGATTGGTTTTCATTTTACACAAAGAAAAATATCCTGTAGCTTCACTGCAAATAGTATTGATAGATCTAATAGGAGCATTTTACCCTCATGTATCTTTTGTAAATGTATTCTCTTCATGTTTCAAATGATTTTGTTTTGTGGTATCTGAGGTTTTCTTTGATAGCCATCCTCCAAGGCCTAGCTGGTGAAACGCAAACTGCTTTCTGTTTATTTTCTGAGCATCTGGGTTAAACTATAGTGATTTTGTTGTTGTTCCTTTGTATTTCCTTAAGCAGTAGTATCAATAGCTACATTTAAAGAAAAAGCTATATTTAAAAACATGCACAAAATAGCATCAAATATATACAAATCCTAATTAGTTATTAAAAATAACGTTGACACAAAATTGAAAGACAAAAGTGCATGTAAAACATTCAGTTGTTAGACACATATCTAAAAAGAACTGTTTTTACCCTGGATCATATCATTGGCAAAGCCACAGCTTGTCTAACAGCATCTAGAAGATAGTTCCAGATTTGAGCTTCATGAAACTGAGACACTGCTATACTATGTTTAGTCCCGACTCTCTGCACCATCAGAAGGCCTGTTCCTGATCTTCTCAGACTGTGACGAGGTTCATATGGAACAACATATCAGAGAAGTTCTTTGCTGCTGTGCCACAAACAGATTGTGCACAAGCAGATGTGTTTAAGTCTACACTGAGTGACATGAAGCCAGTGCAAACACATGTTCATATAGCAAACTGCCATATGAATGCCTTAAAACAGCGTATAAGCAAACTATTAGTAGAATTTACAAAATTATCCTAAATGTTTCAATTTTGTTAAAATGATAAGAGCTGAAATACATGTTTACTGTATGCTTGGGATGTTTAAATGATGAACAATTAGAAGTTTTTCATTAGAAGTAGTCTAGAAACCAAATTAATGATCTCAGTCTACCAGACACTATATTGACTTCTGTTTTAACACAAACAGAATTTATACTGCGAACATGATAAAGATTATAGGAACAGGTGTAATATGAACCCATTGGGTTTTTAAAGTCCTTATCCTGCTACATATTTTATCAGTCTCAGTGCCTAGAGACTGAAAAGTTAGAGCACGGCGACCCTTTTTAGTAGAATTAGATGATTGGCTTCTCATGTTGGGCCATCTCAGGTGGAGCGACAGCTGGTGAAGCAGCAGCAGGTTTGTCAGTGGGGGCATTCCTATAGAAGTGGATCTGAAGTTCCAGCACTGGAAATGGGAGATGTTGAGCAGCAGATGGCAAGGCTGAGGATGGCATTCCATCAGATCCAAGGATCTTCCCTATGTTAGACTATCTAGGAATGTTCAGCAAGTCGCAGAACATGCTCTAATGTAGGAATGCTTTAGCTATCAAGTGTTTCTCTACATTTTAAATCTTTTTTTTAAATACTTATTTGTGTTTTTAATAGACCGGCAACGAGGGCTCAACTATTTCTTGTGTGATCGAACGGACTCGGGGTTCCTTGGACCACGTTTCTGTGAACTACAACGTTACCCAGCTTGACAGCGACAGCCCCGCTCGTCAAGATTTTGCCAATGCAACTGGATCAGTGCTTTTCATGCCTGGACAGCGCTCTGAGGTGGGTGGGAATCCGTACATGCAATCAGAGTTTTGCATGAGCAGGAGAAAGTCCCTCTTAACTCATTATGACCTCAGGCTTAATCTTTAAAAGCCTTTTAGTACCTGGCATTTGTCAGCAAAATATAAAGGTGTGAACATAAAGCTTTTAAAAGTAACACTATTTTCTGATTTATTGGCTGGAGTGTAAAAAAAAACAACGTTATTTTAGTTCAAAATATTTTATGTTGAACACTTATCCACTTTATTTGAACAATTTTTAGGAGAAAGCTGTGGAACCCCTTTAAATAAATGTAGTATAGTTTAAAATGGGTCTCTGATGTTCTTTTTGCAGGTGATCAAATGGCTCTATTTATTGCTACACAGCTCCTCCTAGGGGTTGATTTCATAGAGATACAGTCTTAGATGAAAGAGTAGCTATCTGGTCAAAATACTTTTAAAACTTTGCGTAAATACTTTTTTAGATGGCTAGACAATTAATTAAATATGCATATGTATCTGACAGATATGACCCCTGCAGAAGATGTATTTCTGTTTGTTCAATCTTTCGTTTCAGGTGTTGAACCTGCTCATTTTGGATGACAACCTCCCAGAGTTGGCAGAGTCCTTTAAGGTTGCACTGGTGTCAGCACGGTCCGGTGATGGGAAACCAGGCTCCACCCCCACCAGCGGAGCGAGCATTGACCCCAACAATTCAGTTAACATTATCACCGTCACAGCTAGCGACCATCCTTATGGTACTTTGTCTCAAAAGTAGCATTCTTATACTCTCAATAATGCTATAAAGTACACCTGAGTTTATAGATATTTTTAAAAATAAAAATCAATTGTTCAGTAAGTTTTTTTCTCCAAAATCTTCAACCCGAGTTTCTCTTGCCTTTGCTTTTTGATTGTATCTTTCCCCTGTCTTTCTGCTCTAGGTCTGCTGCAGTTTCAGCCCAGTCCTCCAGGGGAAGGACTTATCTCTCCAGCTTTAGAACCTGCCAGCATTACAGTAGCAGAGGAGGATAGACTGATCCGTCTGCCAGTGGTCAGAGCCCAAGGCCTCTTGGGAAGTGTTATGGTAGGATTCAGGACAACCCCTTTCACAGCTTCCAGCCCAGAGGACTATCAGGTTTGTTTAAGTATTGAGGGGAAGTCACCTTAACCGTGCTTCAATAAATAACATACTGTATGTTTTAAATGTTTCACTGGGTTCTTTCCTGTGTTTCACTGTTAGGAGGCTGAGGGCGTGTTGGAGTTTCTTCCAGGGGAGAGGTTAAAGTTCATCAATGTGACTATCATTGACAATCCTGTTCCTGAGCTGGAGAAGATTTTCAGAGTGGAGCTCTACAGCACTGACGATAGAGGTAAGAGCTCTAAATCTCTATTTAATTTGCTGAAATATGAATCTGTGCTACAGATTCGTGTGATTTTTTTTTCTCCCGTGCACTTTTTGGATTGTGGTTATTTCTATTGTAATTTACTGAAAAATTATTATTTTTGGAGCTTCTGTGTGTTTTCTTTGTGGCGATCTCTGTGCTTCCCCACTCCCATGTACGAGGCTTCTCTCACAACTCCTTTCCATCTACCTATTATCCTCTATTCTTCTGGTGTGATATTCCTCTGGTTGTCCTGTGTGATCCATTAGTGGATCCTTTCCTGGATAGTGAAGGGAGTGGTACTGGGGAGAGTGACTATGGCTTCCTCCCTTCATCCTATTACCACCCCGGTAAGAACTACCTTCCTTTCCTTCCCTAGCTGCAATTTTCCTTGATTTACATATCATCAACACATGATATTTGGTGTACATACACACTTGCTGTAGCTGTGTATGGATGTATTGCTGTTTTTTTATATATTATTCTGACACCAATGAGAGAAAATGTCAAACATCACTTCACAGGGATGCTGGAGGGGAAGAATTTTATTAAATCAACTAAAAGCCTTTGTTATATTTTCATATGTATTTAGATTTTTCTAGTCTTCATTAAAATAATACTACTGAGTTTTTTACTGTGATTTCTTATATTATTGCCAAGCTACTTCTAAAAGATTAACACATGTAATGAGACGAAGTTTATAAGATTCTTCCCCTCTGCTGTGACAGATTGTATGACTTCTTCTTAATGTCACCACTGAGTACAAAGAGTCACGTGTGTGATCTTCTGCGCAGCCAGCTTGGGAGTTGCATCTCGCATCACTGTCACCATTGCTGCGTCTGATGATGCCCATGGAGTGTTTCAGTTCAGTCCTAAATCTCTGTCTGTTAATGGGACAGAGCCTGAGGATGGATTCAATTCTGTTGTCCTGGAGGTCAGGAGAGTTGACAGTTTGGTTAACATCAAACATCCTGTGGTTCTTGGTGAGTTTGTTACATTTTGTTTTGTTTTCTCCTAGGTGAATCGTTCCTTTGGTGACCTGTCTAATGTCACTGTGTTCTGGGAAGCTGATCCCAGCTCTAAGACAGAGCTCGTCAGCAGATATGGAAACATCACCTTTAGGAAAGGGCAAAAAACAGAGAACATTATCATTAATGTTGCCCAGGATGAGATTCCAGAGTTGGACAAGAGCTTCATTGTTTCTCTGGTTAACATTTCACATGGTCGTCTGGGAAACAAGACATCTGCTACTTTAACAATCCTTGCTAGCGATGATCCTTATGGCGTTTTTGTTTTTACCAATGCAACAAGATCCATTCGACTTGCTGAAGCGGATGCAACCGTTTCTCTCACCATTCAGCGACAGAGAGGTTTAATGGGCAAGGTAGGTCCAACCACTAAAGTCTGTGAACCGTAGAATGAACACACAACCAGTTCTGATTTGTCTTTAACACCAAAATAAAAAGATATGCACATGCAGATATTTGAAATGTGTTTCACTCACTTCAATTCATGCAGGTGCGTGTCACATATGGGACATTAAAAGAGGCAGATCCAGAGCCGTTCAGGACCCCTGGAGTGGGTCGAGCTACGGAAGGAAGGGATTTTGTTTCCCTCCTGGATTCTGTTGTGTTTTCAGCAAATCAGAGTGAAGCAAACATCACCCTTCGGGTGCTGGATGATGATGACCCTGAAAGAGATGAGTCCATATTTGTAAGGTTAATTAGTGTTCATCTAATCCAAGGAGAGCAGGAGAGATTCAGTAAGAGCCTAGAAGATTGGATAAACAGAACTGTTCAAATCTGCATATACCACAATCAGCTCATATGATATTTCCATGTTTCCTCTAGTCCCAAATACACCTTCCCTGGGCCTCAGCACTGAGATTGTATCACAGGTGATTGTAGGAGCCAGTGATGCTGCTTTTGGAGTTCTTCAGCTGTCTGCCTCTGCTGTCAGTGTAGCTGAAAGCTACGTAGGACCGATCATAAATGTGACCCGAGTAGGGGGGATTTTTGCTGATGTATCTGTCAAGTTCCGAGCCCTGCCTTTAACCGCCAGAGTTAGTAAGTGAAGTTCCAATTCAGGACTGGTGTCTTCTTAGTTCTTGCCCGTTAAGTTTGATGTATTGTGTGATCTTACAGGTGAGGACTACAGTGTGGCCTCGACTGATGTGGTTCTGTTAGAAGGAGAGTCCAGCAAATCTGTTCCAGTCTATGTCATAAATGACTTGGTCCCTGAGCTGGAGGAGACCTTTCTTGTAGAGTTGATCAACCAAACAACTGGAGGAGCTATCCTTGGAGAATTGACACGTGCCATCATCACCATACTGCCTTCTGATGACCCGTTTGGTGCCTTTGGTTAGTCTAAACCTTCCAAGAGCATATGTCCAACTTTGTGCTCAGTTTCTCAATTTTTACTTGCTTTTGTTTATATCATATCTACCCAGTCTTCCAGGCTACTCCGATAACAGTAGAGGAGCCAGAATCCAGCTCTGTTGCGGTCACTTTGCCCATTGTGCGTAATGCTGGTACTATTGGAACAGTGACAGTGAAATGGCAGGCCACTGTTAATGGTAAATTAGCAGAGGGGGACATCAAACCAACATCAGGAGAGGTGACATTTGTTCCTGGAGAGACCATGAAGACACTCAGAGTGGAGATTTTAGCTGATGATTTACCTGAAATCACTGAGGTGAGAAGTTATACGAGAAAATGTCATTCGATTTTTTTACCCATGCACACTTTAATTTTTAGCTTAATTTTTGTTTTGCACTTTGTATCTTTTCAGATTATTAAAGTCGAGCTAACAGATGCGTCTAATGGAGGCAACCTGGGAGCTGATAAATCTGTTAATATTATAGTGCCTGCTAATGACAACCCCCATGGAACAGTTTACTTTGAGCAGGCTGTTTATCGGGTTCAGGAGCCCCTACAAGGTGTTTATAGAGCTAATGTTACTGTCCGAAGAAGGTATTTTTGACCAAAGTCAATTGTTTTATTTTTATTATTTTGCATTGCTCTTTTTAACTTAGTCTAACTGTTGTGTCCTCTGGGTGTTCACATTGTCTGTCTCCAGAGGTGGACACTTTGGCCGCTTGATGATCACGTACAATACCTCTGAGATCGACGTTGTTGGTTTGGCTCAGGCCAATAACCAGAATCTGTTGATGTACTATGACTCTCCAAAGCCTGGCAGACCAGCCAGTGGTTTTGTTACCGTTAACATCACAGGCCAAAGAGAACCTGTGGCTGCGTGTGCTGCAGCCTGCCTGAGAGAGCAGGCCTGTCAGGCCTTCTCTGTTTCTTCTGCCATGACCCCACCGTACTGCACATGGGTGACTTCAGGAGCCGAGAAGCTGACCTCTACCTCGCAGGTTTCCACCTACATAAAAAATGGGACTGCAGCCGCTGTCTTGTTTAGTGCCAAAGCTGTGGCAGGAAGTGATTATACTCCTGTGATTGCTCAAAGTGCCTTCATGGAAGATGGATCAGGGACTGCTAACCTCACTGTCCTGATTTTAACTGACACTTTCCCTGAAATGGATGAGAGCTTCTTGATGCAGATATTAAAGGTAAATTATACTGGAAGTCTGTTCCACCATTTTGTTCATGATCTCATTGGTTTGATTTGCTTCAAATTTACTGCTTGACTAAATGCATATAAAAAAACTAATAATACTCTCTAATCCTGTTTCTGAAGGCAGAACTGGTAAATTTGACAGTGCCACAGAAGAACCTGCCTTCTATTGGTCAGCCAGATAAGGCTTTAGTCACTATAGGAATAAACGGAGACGCATTTGGAGTGTTTTTGATCTACAGCATCAGTCCCAACACCACCAGTGATGGACTCTTCCTAGAGGTTCGAGAAGAACCCACAGTTGCAGTGACATTGGTTATTGAGAGGCGAGGAGGAAACCTGGGCACCGTCACTGTAGAATGGAAGTTTGTTGGAGGAAAGGCTACACCAGATGTGGACTTCATAGGAACTGGAGGAACTCTGGTCTTTGATGGTGTGTTACATGCTGCATTATGAAAAATCTTGAAGTGTTGTCTGCTAATAATTAACAAATATGCCCTCTTCTTCCTCTTCTCTTTAGGTGATCTAAAGAAAACCATACAGATACAAATTAAGGATGATGATGAGCCCGAGGACAATGAGAGCCTCATGATTGGCCTTGTCAACACGGCAGGAGGAAGTCGAATTCTGCCCAGTTCTGATACTGTAACCATAGTAATACTGGCAAATGATCATGTGGCGGGAATAGTGGGATTCCACTCAGCTTCACGTTCTGTTATTGCTAGAGAAGGTGAGTTCTGCACCACAGCAGCACAGGCTCATTGCCTTCAGCATGCATGTCAACTGCTACTCATGAAATGAAAGGCTGGTGGAGGATGAACAGGTGAAGGATTTTAGAGGCATCATGAATTTAACACTGGCATTTGAGCAAAGCAGTAAACAGACACAAAACTGCTGCCAATGCAGAAAAGATAGAACCGGATTAACGAAACTCTCAAAATAACTTGAAGGAAGAAAACACTTTTACAAAATGTAATTAGTACGAACAGTAATAGGGGATTTGTTGGTTCGTTGGTTGGTGGAAACGCTAATTGTTGTGACCGCTTCCCTTGGGGATGGATGCACATCTAGCCAAATGCAGTATCATGCATGGTGGGCAGCTTCATCACAGCAGGGCGGCAATGCTGGTCCCCAATTGGAGCTGCAGCGGCTGAACAGCAGCCAACCCAAAGGGAGAGGCTCCGACTGATGAAGCACTAAAAATAATAATGAAAATAAAAAGTCAACATATTGATAAAATATTGTGTTTTTGTTGGGAAGTGTTTAACTCAGAAGAATTTTAAGCTAGGTTTGCCACCACAGAGATTGGCTTAACTCAGCAGCAGATATACCTTGAGGGGGCAATAAAAAAGAAAAGCTGAAACCACTATTGAGTGGAATTTTGTTCAGTTAATCAATAGAAAAAGCTCACTACAACAGGTGCTCAGAAAACAACATGTTATAATACCTTCTATCATTTCCAGGTAGGTACTGCCAAACAACAAATGTCTACGGTAGTTTTAATTTCTTAAAGCACAAACCCCTCTCTTCACATGTTTAAACCATCAAAAATTCAAAGCCTGCTTAAGCCATGTTAAACTGATTTTATCTATCTGCATGAAGGTTAATTGCAAATGTTTGTGGATTTCAGGGGAAAGACTGTCCTTGTTAGTGTTGAGGACTGCCCCAGGTTTGGGGAATGTCACCGTCGACTGGACCATACAAGGGCCGCTGACTCACCGAACCTTTATTCAGACCTCAGGAACCCTCTTCTTCACCAAGGTCAAAACGGCCTGCTCATTTCCTTATTGTGGACTCATCCCTGCACATTAGGGAGCTGCATTTTTGGCATGCACTGGCATTTTGTTGCTGTTGTAATTCTGAGTGAAATATTTTAGCTACAAAGTTTAAAAATGTAACAAGGCTGCTGTATTTCCCACAGGGCCAACTAAATGAGACCATAGTTCTGCAGCTCCTTGAAGATGCCACACCAGAAGACAAAGATGAATACAGAGTTGTATTGTCTAATATACAAACATTTGGTAAAAATAAAAAAATCTCCTTTAAATAGCTCACTGTGAGGGATTCCATTTTATAAAAATGTGAAATAGATGACAATAATTATCTCTCCAGGTGTAGCAGTGACAGGCCATGCTGCCCTGGATGTTCAAGGCAGTGAAGCAGTACTCACTGTGGATATCAGTGATCAGCCCTATGGACTGCTAACTATAGCACCATCATCTGTCAGGGTGACCACAGAAGAACACAACCAAATTATACACATCTACATCAACAGGGAGTTTGGAACATCAGGTCTGTAGGCTTCAATGCCAAAAATGAAGAAATACGTTTTCAGTTCTAAATATTTTCAGCTTTTTTATCCTTTACTTTATAACTGATATGTCACTCAAATGTGTGAATGCAGGAGCGGTGAATATCACCTACGAAGTAATAAGAGGCTCTCTACAAAACCTTACTCAGGTAGAAGGTGCCCTTGCTGACCCAGGGCTAGATTTCATCTCTGGCAGTGGTTCTGTCCTTCTTCAGGATGGACAAACTTCCGTAGCAATCCCTGTCACTATACTGGAGGTAAAAGAAAGAATGCCTCAATTTCAACTACTTCTGTGTCTGTCAAATTTAAAAGCATTATATTATGTTTATAGCACATCAATGGATTGTGTATAATATGTGAATGAATTAGTTTTGTTTTTGATTGGAAAAGTCTAAAAGGATATTGGCATTTGTTGGATGTTGATAATTATCTTTTAGGATGATCTTCCAGAACTGCAGGAATTCTTCTTGGTGAACATAACATCAGCAGTTCTCATCACAACCCTCACTACAGTCCCTCAACTAGGTAATGATAAGCAGTAGTGCATGCACAGAGTATACAGATCAATTATTTTATTTTTTGTGTGCTTTTTTTGGCTTCACATGAAAATTATGCAATTTCTGTTGTTTTTATTATGCTAAAAAATAAACAATGATTTTTTTTCTTTTTTCATCTAAAATGTCTTTTTATCTATTCTGGTTGATCAGAGGTTGTGTATTGCACTTTGCCAGGTAAAATGCATGTTTGTCTGCTTACAAGGTTTACAGTAAATCTCATGTAGTTAAAAAACATAAAGTTGCTTTACGCTGTTATTGTAGTAAGCATTCAAAATGCACATCGCCAGGCTTGTAGTTGTAGTTCGGCTTATTCCTCGTAGAGTCCTCCAAACCACAGCCCCAATTTATGAATGGGAAACTTAAGATAGTGATGAGTTGACAGAATACTACAGTACAGCACTCACAAGTTCCCAGAATACTGTCAGCTGTCTGCCCGGAAGGTACAGAGATCACACTGCCTCTCTTTTGGCAGCCGTCACCTTGTGGCTTGGAGGGTTGGACTGATGCTTTCTATGATGGAAGAAGGCTGGGGATTTAGCAGCACCAATTGCCCTGTGTGGTAAGGAGGGAAGAAGCCAAACTAAACCCACCGCTGGCCTCCCTGTGTCTTGGCTGTAGAGTCAAAAGGAGAAGACTGTTAAAAGGAACTATAAATCAGTCCACCCAAAAAGCTTGGCTGCTCAGCCATCCAGATCTTTTACAGGAGACCCTTCCTTGTTGTAATCAAGTTCTTAAATGTGGCATGACAGAAACTAGAACCTCTCAGTTTTTCCTTACACAACTAACTCTACCATGTTTACCCTTGTCTGAGTAGATTGAAATGTCCGTCTACACTACAATTACTGAAAACAATTGACAATCAAAACCTTATCGTTGCTATCACTCATTCATTCTGCTCTTCAGATACCCAGGGTTTGGTTGCAGAAGTCAGCATTGCCCCCAATGATGGAATTCGAGGGGTCATTGAATGGACACACACCATGTAAGAGAAACATCCATAAGGAGTTTTTTTTTTTTTTAATGATAGCACAATCTAATGTTCTTTTTCTGATAAATGTGTTCTGGTTTGTAGGTTTGAAGTGAATGAAACAATAGGATCACTCACACTTGTGGCCTTCAGGAACAAGGGGACTCATGGAAACGTCTCTCTTTTCTTCTTCGCTCAGAACTTAGAAGCTGAACAAGGATTGGACTACAATAGCAGTGAAACGGTTAGACATAGCTGGTGTTTAAGGGCCAATCTGTGACAAAGATGTAAATATAAGGGAAATAGTCCTCAAGTGCATGTGGAGTGCCTTATTATTCTTTCTTGAAATCAACGTGCGCATGACTTTTGTTTTGCCTGAAAAAAATGGCATGGCTTTTTCTAAATAGGACCCTCTGTTCCCATAGATGCTTCATTTTGTGGATGGCGAAAGGCATAAATTTGTGGAAGTTCAAATTCTTGATGATCCCATTCCTGAGGGACCTGAAAGATTCCAACTCATCCTGTCTAATCCCTCCCCTGGCTTGGAGCTTGGCACAAATACCACAGGTAGACTAAAATCTGAATGAAAAATAATACAATGAATGAAAGTGAAATTAAAACAATAAATAAATATAATTTGGCCAAAGAATATTGTAAAATACATTATAATCAATGGTTTAAACAACTACTGTTTATGCATATTTTTGTGTTTCCGTAAAAAATTAGCTTTGATTTTCAAGGGAGGATTTCATCTTTGCATCCTTTGTAGAAAAAAATGTAAGAAAGCTAGCGTCACAGTGATAAAGACCTAAATGATTGTCCTTACTGTAACAATTTATCACTAAAACCAATTTTTATATTGAGAGAATTAGCTCGCTTTTGTCTCACTGTTTAATTTTTGAGAAGTACTGGTCGTTAACTGATATTTTCTAATTTCATAGCAACTGTGACCATCCTGGCCAGTGATGATGGACACGGTGTCATCTCTTTCAACACGAGCACTCACTTCCTCCTTAGAGAGCCCACCTCTGTGTCAGCGCTGAGCGACAGCGTGGCCAACCTTTACGTGATCCGCAACCCAGAGAAGGGCACCTTCGGCTCTGTGTCGGTCCAGTTTACCATCACTGATGCTAATGGCAGTTTAGCAGAGGGTGACCTGATGCCCACACAGGGGTTTTTGGTTCTTGATGATGGGGAACGGTTTAAGGTAAAAAGAAGCGGGTTTCTCAACCAACCAAAACAGTAACCCACTGAAAACTTTAACGACATTGATTATAATTTTTTTTAATTTCTTCAGTTGGTGAATTTGTTTATTTGTTATTGTTTTAGATGCTGGAGATCAGGGCAGTACTTGATGCTGAGCCTGAAGGAAATGAAACCTTCACAGTGACTCTTTTCAACCCAACTGGAGGTGCACGCCTTGATGATCAACTCCAGACTTTCATAACCATCTTGGAAAATGTTGCTCCTTCCGGCTTGTTCCGAATTGGACCTACACTTAACAGGTCTTAGTGGAACAGTGGAACTGTTTTTAGTATTATTTATATTTGTAGTATACGTGGGCATAAAAGCTGCATTTGCATTTGGAACAATGCTTAAGCTGAACAGGATTCTGGGCTTTCTGTACAGAACCAGTGCAGTTGTAGTTGCTGATGAAGGGGGCAGAGCTGTCTTCCTCACCATATCTCGCAGTAACGGTCTGAACTCTGCTGTCAGCGTGGAGTGGGAGATGCAGCCCAACACAGCTATAGCTGCTGGTGAGATCCACTTTCAAGGAACCCTAAAGTCCTGAAACATTAATTTCTATTTTGTCCTTTGCTGTTTCTTGAATATTCTCTTTTCTTTTAATTTTAGTTTGTGTTTTCTGTTCCTTGCAGCTGGTCCTTTTCCAGTAATGGGTTTGTACCAGAGCTTTGAGGGCAACCCCACATCTGCTTGGTGCACACTTCCAGAAAAACATTCCTTCTTGGCTCTGAGACTGGATAAAAGGCCTATGATTGGATCCTCCTACACTTTGGCCACTCTCTATCGATGGCAGGGTGTTTTTGTGCCAATAGAGGTAAAACCAGCCTTTGATGATTGCGCATTTTGAAATATAGTGGGAAAAATGTCCATTATCAGGCTTAGGATCTCTGTTTTGGTTCCTAAAGTCTATTAGGATTCAAGACCCCGTGACATGTATTGGATTTGCAATGAATGGCTCCACATACATTGGCATTACACATGGGGGCCCCCCTTTCTTCCCTGCAGCCAACCTCAGCATCTTCAAAGTAAAGACAGACCTGAATATCACACTGGTTAGTATATACAACATAACTCTGGCGTTTTCATACATGCCTTTTCTGCTATGGTCTTCTTTTTGTTGGTTTGATTGTAAAATCTTTTGATTTCTTCAGGATCAAACTTTGGGTGTTGAAGCTTTGGAGGTAAAACACTTTTCCATTGAAGGCAAAGATTTTCTCATAGCCTCAAGCCAGGTAACATGGACAGTTTTATTCAACTGATTAAATGAAAATATGAAAGGATTTTCCTTAAATAAAATATGTGTAATTCTATTAGACATTTTTCTTTAATCTTTTTTTTTCTTCAGATTTTTGTTTCGACTGGCAGCTCCTTTACACTTCACCAGACTCTGAACTTTAAGCAGGATATCCTCCGTGTAACTCCTTTCACTTGGGCAGACGTTCCCCGCCTTATAGTGTGCACGGACAGCCAGAATGTGAGCTGTCAGCTGCTTGAGTGGACCAGTGGACGGTTTCAGAATGCAAAGCCTCTGCAGCTTAACGGCAGAGTTAGACAAGTGGAGGCCATCAGCACAAAAACAGACCAGATCCTTCTGCTGATTGCTACTGAAGGTGATCTAATTTGCATCAATACCAACCAGTATTTAAAAATATGATTACATTTTATAGTTTGCATTGTTTTACCAGTTTTAATACCCTAAAGTTGCGTTTCAGTGAACTGCTGTACAGATTTGTCTTTCAATATTCCACATTAGCAGCTTGGACAGAAGAACAAGATGCTTTTTTGTTAAACAAAGAAACCTCACACGTTAGTGCCTGATGGTCTCACCAGGCTGTGGTTGGAAATTTCTTTCTGAATTCTACAAACAAAAGGGCAAAAACACAAAATGTTTAAACATCATTGTTCTGTTCAGTATGATTAATCATCAATATTTAGAATTTAACGCAAGTCATTCTGCAGTTTAAAGAAATATATTTTTGTGAGCTTGCAAAAGTGGTGAATTTTTTGGTACGGCCTGTTGTGTGGGTTTATTTAGAAGGCCTCAGCTTGGAGCACAGCCAAGCCACAAGGACTCAGAGGTTGTAATTTGTCAGTATTAGGCGTGTTATTTAAGCAAGTGGTTACATAAACGTATTATTTTGGCAATAAAAAAAGAAAAACAGAATGTTCTAGTTTTTAAGCAATCTTGTCCCCCCCCCCCAGGCCACTCTCCATCCTGTGAGGTGCTACTTTGGAGCTCAGGAGTGCCTTTACCTCAGCTTTATCAGTCTATTCCTCATCCTGGCCTCTCCTCCATTCACCCCTTTACCATGTCTTCTGGAATCAGTAAGTGCAAATCCCATAAACTTGTTTTTTTAGGCAGAAATAGTAATTCCATTACTATATTTTTATAATCTGAAAATCTTTGACTTGCATAAAATAAGAATTTTGATTTGCCATAACTGTACATTCTGTACATTTTTTTATTTTTACTTTCGTAGCTTATCTCCTGCTAGCTGGAGTAAATGGTTCATCTCTCTACTCCTGGAGGTCTGATTCCAGCTTGTTCTCTGTGGTTCTGAGGGCTCCACCAGCCTATAGCTTCCTCTCTTTCATGGTGCCGTCCTTCAACGCTACAAAGGTCCTCTTGGCAGCTACTGAGGAGAATGGTTCCAACATTTATGAATTCATTTTTGTCTCAAACCAGTCTGACTTCATACCAAGGTATCGAGTGTGTCACAAAATAAAAACAGGAACTCAAAGCAATTTCTTTACAACAGGAATTAATCATATTAATAACTTTTTTGCATTTTCTTTGCTTCCTCACACAAAGTTCTGGTGAGCTGTTTTTTGCACCAGGCGACAAGGAGATGGAAATAGCAGTGAATGTCTTAGATGATGACATTCCCGAGATAGAGGAGTATTTCCAAGTCAAACTGAAGAATCCAAAGGGCGGGGCTGAGATTGGGTTTGGTGGTCAGGTGACAGTTGTTGTGCCAACCAACGATGATGCTTATGGAGTCATTGGTTTTGCTCAGGTGGAGTGGACACCATGTTTTAGTAATAAGTAAAGTCCATTTTAAAGCATTATTGTGTTTTAATGTAGGCTTTCTTCTGCAGGATTCTCTTAACTTTGAGGTGGAGGAGTTGGAGGAAAACAATCTAATTTCACTCACTGTAGAGAGAAAAAGAGGGAGCTTTGGCAGACTGACCGTTCACTGGGCTGCCAACGGCAGTTTAGCTGATATTTACCCCACTTCAGGAGTAGTGAGTAATCTGTCCTGCCCTATGAAACATTAAACCTAAACTGAAGTACTTCTCCAAGCAGAAAATGGTAACAAAAAATCTTCTTTTTTCTTTCATTACAGGTAACGTTCTCGGAAGGTCAAAGATTTGCCATCATCTCATTGGCTGTGATAGCAGATGGTTTCCCAGAGCTGCGAGAGAGCGTCACCATCACTCTCATGGATGTTACCACTGTAGGTCTTCAGGTTCCACAACAAGCAGCAGCCATTGACAAGCACCTGTCTCGGGCTCTGTTCACCATCTTACCAAACGGGTCTCCATACGGTGTGATTGGATGGCATCTGGACTCCCAGTTTACTCTAACACAAGAGCCACAGAGTAAGAGATTTATTCAGAAAAATCTCTTCTTGCTGAATTCAAGTGCAAAGACATTGTAAAATTCCAAGTAGAAAAAGTTAAGATATTGTCAAAAGATTCAAATATATATTTTTTCATTCTGTTCCAGCTTTATGTTTAACTGTTGGTAAAATCCAATCATTGTGGTCTCCTGAGAGTAGATTACTATTCTTTGCAGGATGTGAAGTATTTGGAGATTTGTTGCAAATTGTGTTTTGTTTGAGACTCAGCCACACAGAAATGAATGGTGGAGTATTATCCCCCTCATGTGGTTTCTCTTCTGCGCTTGTTTTTTTAACAGTTGGTTGTTTTATTTCCATCCTTTTTTTGTTTTTTTGAATATAAAGTTTATTCTTTTTAAACACTTTTTTAGTTACTTTGAATCCATATTTCTTATAACACAGGGACTCCAGTCAATGTCAGCCTGACCATCGTGAGAGAGCAGGGCTCCTCAGGAGAGGTGGCCATCCATTACAAGACCAGCCCAGCTCTGCACCAGCCCCCAACCAATCAGGCCACTGCAGGAGAAGACTACATAGCCAAAACTGACAGCATCATCATGGTTAACGGTGCCACTGTGGCCCTTGTTACTGTTACGATTTTGCCTGTAAGGATGAATGGCAGTCTAAAAGCTCGATAAATCTCAGATTATAAATGTGTTTTTGTTGTTGAAATCGCACTTCTATGTGTTTCAAGGATGACATCCCAGAGCTGGCTGAGAGTTTTCTGGTAAACATAACAGGGGTGGAGTTAGTGAAGGGTTTGGGTGGAGCTGGGCAGCCTACTGTGAAAAGGACTGGAATGGAAGTTGCAGAGATCACCATCCAGGAGAATGACGACCCTCGAGGGGTTCTTCAGCTCAATGTTTCTCAGGTATGAGCAGAAATATTCTACATGGAACATCTGATGATTCTGATAAAAAGTACATTAATGTTCCAAACTGTAAATAGAAAGATAAATGCTCATTTTATGATACCTAATTTTTTCTGGCAATCTTTTCTAGGATTTTCCTGGAAAGGTGTTGGCCTATGAGATGCCACCACCAAACAATGTCTTTAATCTGTCAGTGGTACGACTCGGGGGTAAAACTGGAAGACTAGTGGTGTACTGGGAGGCTGCTCCAATCACTGCTGATCCTAATGACTTCAGCCCTTTGTCAGGAAATGTCACCTTTCAAGATGGACAAGTAAATAAAGCTAGCCACAAAATTAGAATGTTCAAATGCTTTTGTGCTGAAATGGCCTCAATTTGTGCCTTTTAATGTCTGTAGAGAGAAACCTTTATATCTATCACCATCTTGGATGATGAACTAGTTGAGGCCACGGAAACATTCACAGTGACTTTGCTGCGCGTGATTGGCGGGGCTCGTCTCGGACAGGTGACCTCTGTTACTGTCAGTATTCCAGCCAACGACTCACCTCTGGGACGCTTTGGATTCCAACACCTGGAGGCGAGTCCATTTCTTGTTAAAGGACATTTGAACTATAAACATGTTGTAATTTAGAGGTGTTACAAAATAATACGTATGTTATAAATTGGCAGATGCTGATCAGTGAGCCAGAGTTCGTCGATGATCCTGCTGCTGTTGCAACAATAACAGTGCTGCGAAGTTCAGGAGGGAAAGGTTTGGTGACACTCATGTGGCAGCTGGATGACCATGCAAAAGATGACCTCTCACCTCTTAACGGCACACTTATTTTTAATCAGGTAGGGTTTGAAAAAAGGTGTGATTTGTGCTACTTTTATTTTTGCAATGGCTCACCGGTTACCTCTCAATAATAATGATAGTATTACCTTTATGTATAAAGCACTTTAACACAAACAAAAAGTCGAAAAAAGTGCTGTACAATAAAAACTCACAAAAAAATTAATTAATATGTGATTAAAAATAAAATTAAAAAAAAGTGAATGGTAGAAGCATAGCAAAGTCTCATGTTGGACCAAATGCTTTACTGTAAAAATAAGTTTTAATTAAGTTTTAAAAGTCGATTGAGAAGATGCTTGTCTAATGGTTAGAGGCAAAGTGTCATCATAACTGATTTTTTTCTTTTTATTGATATTTTTTCAGACGGAGTCTATGAAGACGTTTGCGATAAGGGCCCTTGCTGACAATGTTCTTGAAGGAGAGGAACATTTCACTCTGAGGCTGCTTCCTGCAGACAGTGGTGCCATCATAGATCCTTTAAATGGTTTAGTAACCATCACCATCAAAGCAGACAAGGCTGCTCTTGGGATTATTGGAATAGCTGGCACATCTAGAAACATCCTCATCGGAGAACCTCAGGGAAATTACAATGGGACTGCCACAGTCAGGTGATAGAAATTCCATACCAACTATAAAAAAAAAACAATAAAAAAATTACGTTTATTAACTGGCTTTTATTTGTAATGTGAAATTTGTGTTCACTTGTGTCGATTCTCCAGTATTATGCGAGGGCCTGGTGTGTTTGGAGAGGTGCAGGTATACTGGAACATCACTCCAGCTGTGGCTTCTGAATTTGAAAAAAGTTCTGGAACTGTGACCATGACAGATGGACAGTCATCAGCCAACATAACTTTGAAGGTTTGTATGGAACAGGAAATAAATGTCTTTAAAACTATAACCTTGAAATGTTTTTTTTTAGTGCTGCCATTTTCCTTTGATGTCAGGTCCTTGATGATGAAATACCAGAGGAGCGCCGTGAGTACCAGCTATCCCTCACCTCTGCTACAGCAGGACTGGAAATAAGCCCCAATGCCAGACACGCCAAGATTACTGTTGCAGCCAGTGACAACCCTCATGGCCTTTTCTCTTTCACCCAACTCCAGCTCCCAGCAAAAGAGGAGGAGGGAATGGTGAGGTTAAAAAATGTATATCAGTGTCAGCACACAGTTGCAAATCTAATCTACATTTTACCTTTTCTTTTTCACAGGTGAATGTGACTGTTTTTCGCTTCCTGGGTAGTTTAGGAAGTGTGCTGGTGACCTACAGGACTTTTGGGAGCACAGCAGTCAGTGAGCTGGACTTTCGTTCCTCTTCAGGACAGCTACTTTTTAAACCTGGCCAAACCTCTCAGCAAGTCACAGTGTTTATCCAGGATGACAGTCTTCCAGAGGGACCCGAGGTGTTTTTTATCAACATCACTAATGTGGAGCTAGTAAACATTAGGTAGGTACAATGTTCAATGTTTTTGAAGTAGGACATAACTTTTGACAGAGGTTCACTTGACTTCCTTTCAAAATAAAAGACACCCTGTGTAGAAACATCTCAATGCACCAAATGTAGTAATAAGTAGTGCAATGTCAGCAGAAATAAAAAAAATAAGTGCTGCATCTCCCCCAGTAATACATAAATCTAACAAACTAGAATTAAAGAGCTTATTAAGTGAGTCTTCCGTATTTTTTTAATCATGAGGCACACCAACAATCTTTGAATTTGTTCAAAAATTAAAAGAAATGCTCCTTATAATCCTGTGAGCCGTAAGTATGAATTCTCGTTGTGCTTACTAACCTCAAATTGATTTTCTGTGCTACACAGAGCTCAAAAATCTGCCATAGTGTTTTAGTATGACCATGGTAAACTACAAAGGATTGATGGATTGTTAGAGAACTATGGCTACCATTATCAGGATCTTCTTACTGTCCTTCAACTGTTTGTGAATAAGTTAAATAAAGTTTGAGTTTATTTGACTTTTTTTTTTTTACTTTACTACTTGCTCACTTTTTACTCATAGTTACTTTGTACATCTGAAAACGTTTTATTTTCCTTTAAATAGAGAGCCACAGTAGAAAGGTAAAAGAGCCAGATGTGGCTCTGGAGCCTCAAGTTGCAGACCCCTGGTCTAGTCAGATGTCCAAAATTGGTGTGACTTTTAAAACATCTCTTGTCATCCATTCTCTGTCCTCTGTCTTCCTCTGGTGGACAGTGCTGTGGACTACACAGTGAGAGAGTTTGGCCTCCAGCTGGACCAGCCCCCCTCCATAGGCAACATCTCATCTCTTGCTGTCTTGATAATGCAGAACGACAATGTAGAAGGCATCCTGGAGATCCAGCAAAACTATCTCAACATTACAGGTAAGAATGAAGAAAAAAAGCACCAAAAAAAAGTTGTTTTGAGACGTTAAATCCTCCTGCTTTTTAGAATATGTTTTTGCTTTAAGTAGTTATTCAGTATTCCCTTGGGTAATGTAAAAGTGAATGTAATGGATGTTTTTCTCTTTTTCTTTAGTTGAGGAAGGTGTTGGTACTGTTTTGATTCCAGTGGTGAGGAGAGTGGGCTTTTATGGGTCTGTTTCTGCCCACTTCATATCAAGAGGCTTGAGTGCCACTCCTGGTCTAGACTATGTCCTGAAAAATGGCTCAGTGACATTTGCCAATGGGCAGAATGTTAGTTACATCAATGTCACTATCATAGATGACCAGGACAGGTGAGAGAAATGTTTAAAGCAATTTAAATAAAAGGAATACTTGATATATACATAATAAAATAAAATCTTTTTCTCAGTGAACATGCAGAGACTTTCGAGGTCCTGTTGGTTGAAGCCACGGGAGGAGCAGTTTTGGGCCCTCGAGATGTCGCAAGGATTACCATTGGCAAGAGTGACTCTCCGAGTGGGGTGGTTCGTTTCATCAACCAGAGCATCATCATGGTGGCAAACCCAAACTCCACTTTGAAACTCAGTCTTGTTGTAGAGAGAGCAGGAGGACTTCTGGGCAATGCAACGGTATGAGGAAAGACGCAAGTTTAGCGAAGCAGATGTTACATTTCTCAGAGAGTTGATGTCTCTTTCACAGGTTAATTGGATTATCCTTGGCCCAAACAGTAGAGAAGTTCTGCCCCCATTTAATACCGATTTCCGGGCACCAGTAAACGGGTCCTTCTTCTTCAGAGATGGGGAGGAGAGCTCAGGGGTCATCGAGCTGCAGATACTGCCCCATGGTGAGGTGGAAGTGGAGGAGAAATTTGTTATCGAGCTCAGTATTCTTTCAGGAGAGATGGATATTGATCCTCAAGCTGGGTCTGTAACACTGAAGGTTCGTCACAGGATCACAAGAGTTTGTCTCTGTAATACAGTGCAAAACATTCCTACTCTTCTAATGGGTGTCTCATCTCTTAGATTGGGAAGTTTGGAGACCCTAATGGCATTGTGCAATTCTCCAAAGATGCTCTTAGAGAACTTGTCATCAATGAACCCAATGAGACAGAGGGTCCTCGCAACATTTCCCTGTTGATTACACGCAGAGAGGGTGTGATGGGCAACATTACAGTATGTGTCAGATCCATTTTTAAACCTGACCTTAAATCTTCATGACAGGAGATCTGAAACGTTTCTGCATCGTTGCTGCAGGTCCACTGGCAAATCCAAAGTAACTCCGATGTAACGGGTGACTTCATTGTCATAATGGGCACGGTGATGATCTTGGAAGGTCAAAGGGATGCAGAAATTATCCTTAACCTCATGCCCGACACAGTCCCAGAGGTGGAGGAGCTCTACGTTGTCCAACTCACAGATGTGGAGGGTGGTGCTACGCTAGATGCAAGCCCAAACCTGACCAGAACCCACATCAGGTTTGTTGTCATAAGTCCATTCAGAATTGTTGAATGAGCAGGAAACTGATCTTTCTCTCATCTCCACAGGGTGCCAGCAAACGATGAGCCGCATGGTGTGTTTTCCCTGAACACTGAACAGCAGTCTGTGGTGGTTGTGGGCTCAGGCTTTAACCTCACCAGAGCAGTGGTTATCAATGTAACTCGGCTTGCTGGGCTGTTTGGAAATGCCAGTGTGGGCTACAGGATCACGGGAGGGGTGGATGTCATGATGGATATCCAGGAGATACTGAGAGGGCAAGCTGAAGGAAGCCTGTTTATGAGAGAAGGACAGACATTCAGCACAATCACTGTGCCCATCAGCAGCCAGGTAGGGGACCAGGAGAGTCAATTTACAATCATAGAATCCTTAAAAACAGCTTTACCCATTGTTTTTTGAAGGACTCATTGGTGTTTTCTGGTTTTCCAACGTGTCTCTTAGGTGTTTTTGCCAGTTGGTACAAGTTTCACAACAGAGCTGACAAATGTTAGACTCGTCAGTGATGTCCAAGGCTCTTTGCCTCGTCTTCTTCGTGAGGCCAGCTCTTCCACTGTGACTGTACCTGAAGAGGCTGCAAACTCAGAGGTGACTTTCCCATTCTCTGTCCTCTCTAAAGTTGGCTGAAGCTTCCTAAACATTTCTTAGGTTTCACTCATCTTTAATATCAAATGTTGCTATCATTCACAAAAGGTATTGATGGTAAATTCATAAACCATTGTTCTTTCCAAATGGAGTTTGATACTTCAAAGTGTAAACAGCAAAAAAGCAGCTTTTTAAAATTTCATTCATACCTTCTTGATATGGTTATACATACAGTATATGAATACACTGCCAATGCCCAATTTTAGACCCTTCTTATTGAGTTTCACTATATTCTGCTATGTTAAATGTTTTTGTAACAAAACTGAAGAATAACACAGGGTTTTCTCTTTCCATGATGTAGGTTGGCTTTAATTTACGAGCTCTGCAAGTGTCAAGTGTAGAAACAGGATTATGCGAGGCAAAAGTGACACGAACTGGGCTTTTTGGGGCCATCACGGTACAGTGGAAAGCTGGATATCCTTCAGGACAGGCTCCACCTGGGTTCAAAGCTGGGGCTGTTGTCCCAAACTCAGGTGCGACCATCAGAGAAGAATTGAACTCAGAGGAATTGCCAATATTAGCTTAGTCTCACACATTTTCTGAGCCTAACCTGTGTATCTTTAGCAGTACTGTCCTGCTCTTTTTTATATTTTGTCTCTAAAAACATAAGTAAAGTATGTATGTTACCATGCCCATTTTAAGCACCATACTTACTATAGCCAACACATAGGTTGTTGGTAATTTATGTTTTTTGTATACAGGATTGCTGACCTTCGCCCATGGAGAACGAACTAAAACCATAGTCTTTACAGCTGTTGCTGATACTATGGAGGCAGCTTCCTATGCTGTACACCTCACAGCTGCCACCTCAGACGCTGCTGCTAGTAGGGCAGTCAAGTTCAGGTAGTTGCTGATGAAATGTGCTGTGGGTGTTTTTAACATGTTCTTATGGCATTGATCACAATGATGGAGGATATATATAAACAAATTTTAGCTTAAAATTGCATTTCAGAGTATTTATTTATTAAAATCTTTGTGACTCATGAGCAGATGATAAAAAATGCTGTTTAAGAAAGATTGTATTTGTGATGTAGATGGTATAATGGGCAGGCCACAAGCACCCAGCTCTGCTACATTCTGTTCAAATCCTCTGGCATCTGGATCAAAACGGCACGATTGAATAGTTCCGATATTGCTTGACATTTTTGTTGCACCATTAATGTTAGGTTAGAGGTGTTTGGGGCTGTAAGCTAGTGGGAGAGCACTTAAACAGCGAGCTCTCCATTATGGGTGACAGAATGGAAGTCTCTCCACCCCAACAGTCCTGCCAACAACTTAAAGGCAAATTTCTAATGAAGTACTGCCGCTCTGCAGAAACTATGTGAGAGTGGGACTTTAAGGAATGTCAATGTGAACTAATGTTGATTGAAGCTGAACTTTTTGTTGGTCTGTCCCCTTTCAGGTCCGGTTTTACCTTGGCAGAGGTGGAGCCATTGGGTATCTACCAGTTTGCGTTTGACTCCCAAAAGTTGGTCATTGCAGAAGACATCCAGACGATAACACTTTATGTTCAGAGACTTTATGGATCACGAAGCAACATTACACAGTTGTTCTATAAGACGCTGGAAGTCAGTGCAGAAGCAGGAAAGGACTTTGTTGCAGTGCCTGACGGGCGTTTGGTCTTTGACTCACCTCATCAGACCAACGCTTCCTTCCGCCTTTCAATACTCGATGATTCCCTGTCTGAGCCAGACGAGCACTTTCAAGTCAACTTGACAGATGTTCAGGCTCTTAATCCAGAGTCAACGTGGATAGATGCATCTCCTCGGCCTCAACCGACAGTTCAGTGTGGCCACAGTCACCATCCTTGCAAGTGATGCAACCGGTGGAGTTCTCAGTATTGGACCTGGACTGGTGCAGGTACCAGAGGATAGAGATAAGGAAACACAACAGGAGCAAAAGGTTATTCTAAGGGTGCGGAGATCTAACAATGTTGCTGAGGCTGTAAGGGTGCGAGTCCAGGCATATGGAGGTTTGTTTCTATTTATTATTGATTTTATAACGTTTTTATTTCCACTTTGGGTCAGACCTGTGTTGATTTTACGCAGATGGAAGTACAACAGCTCCTCCATTCAGTATACAACTTGCTGAAACTCTGGCGAAGGAGAATCAGGACTTCCGCTTGGAATCCACGGTAGTTTCTTTGCAGCCAGGTGAAGAAGAGAAAGAAATCGTTCTCAGCATCTTGGATGATTCAGAGCCAGAGGGACTTGAAGTATTCTTCATCTACCTAAGCGATCCAGAGGGAGGAGCTCAGATCACAGACAGTTTATATCAAGGCTTTGGAGCTTTTGTAAAGATCACTATTTTAGGTAAAAAAGCATTCTTTAAAACTAGCACTTTTGTTATTCATAGTATGTTTCTTCACAGTATTCAGACTCAAGCTGTTTGGTCAGTTTGCCAAAATTGTGGCTGAAGTTCATCAAATTGCTCTAAACTAAAACTATTCACTTGTTTGGAAAGTGATGCTTTATTTGTGAACTTTTTTTAAAAACAAATCAGGTAAATTCAGACACAAGTTTTAAGAGGGTGTGTCTTATTTGTTCTTTAGAATCCCCCACAGACTCTGCCCGAAAACATGCGATGCATCTGTCTCTACAGAAACTGAGGCTCTGTTATTGACACTCAGATTTGTTATAAAGAAACTCTAGCCTTGTCCCACTTATGACAGGATTTGTAGGTCATTGCTGAGCTGTTTTGTAAACGGTGTCCCCAATCTGATCTCATTTATGGCTTTGTTTATCAGTCCTGCTCTCAAACACGCTGGCTGAATGATGCAGCATGTACCAGCACTGTCTCTGAGTAGCTATGTTGTTGAGCAGATAGTCTTTCTTAAAGGGACGGTCAAAAGTTCACTTTCGCCTGACAAGTGGCCAGGATATGCTCCGGCAGCCCCATGACCCTGAAAGGGACGAAACGGGTTTAGAAAATGAATGAATGAATGAATGGCACTACTTTTAAATTCAGACTATTTTGTCATCTTACATATGTGGCTTCCCTTTTAAGTATTTTTGAATATTTTAGGTATTGCCTTTGGACATCTCGAATTGCTCAGTCATTTATTGATGCAGAAATCTAAAAACCTTAGAGTTCCCTTGTTCCTTTTTCTTCCATTATGTTTTGTGCTGTTACAAAACTAAAATATGTTGCTTAATTTCATTCACCCATTTTCTTAACCCCCTATATCCCTTCCGGAGTCACAGAGTTGCCAGAACCTGTTCTGGCTACTGTCTGGCGAAGGCGGGGTCCACCCTGGACAGGTCGCCAGTCTGTCACAGGGCACACAATCACTCCCACACACCTTAATTTCAATGTCAAATATATACATTTTCTAACCATAAACAAAAAGTAATAATAATAATTTCCATGTTATCAAATAAAATGAATCCAACAAGAAATGGAAAACTTCCAGAAAATGACTAAATACTGACTTAGTTCAGTTAACCAGAAAACTGGTTGCTATCAAGATTCAGAGAGACTTGTTTTGATGACCATTGCACCCATCTCCATAGGTCTCCAGTGGGAAACATGAGATTAACTGTAAAAGGATCACAACTATCTTGAATATATAATCTGGGGAAATAGTATAAATGCTTAATGTTTCTACAAATGATAACATCTAAAGCAAACTTTATGATAAAACTTATTCGGACTGCTTTGTTTTAACCAGTTTTTTTCTTCTCATTAAACTCTATCCACACCAGGGAGTGACTTTCATAATGGTATTGTGGGCTTTAGTCTGAACTCTCTGATGGGTCAGGTCCTGGATGAAGATTCAGAGAACAGAACAGCAGTGCTATACCTGCAAAGACAGGAAAACAGGTAACAAAAGCATTGCTTTCAACCATTCTTTCTCTTTAGGATAAAAATTCTGTTCAGCAGCTGGAAATATATCCTCTATTAGATGCCGATGTGGTCGGATATTTTGTTTCTTATCTGTTTTCCTCTTTTGCTCAGAGCTTTTGAGGACTTGCAAGTCTCCTGGAGAGCCACCTTCAGCAAAGAAGCTGTAACTCTCCTTAGCAATGGAGTCAATTTGACCTCGCAGCTTGTTCAGACCTCAGGAACGGCGGTCTGCAGGAGAGGAGAAATACTCTGTGTCCTCTCTCTGGAGGTCCTGAATGATGAGGTAAATATAAGGCAAAAGCTCCAGTGGAAACAGCCCTGTTATTACAGCCCAAAATATAAAAATATGTGGAATAAGTGGTGCATGAGGTTGCTAATCACTCAAATGAACCTCTGCAGGAACCAGAGTACCAGGTATGGTTCTTGGTGGAGATTTACCAAGTGGGAGCTGGAGCTGCCATAAATGAGACCACTCGTTTCGCCAACGTCACCTTAGCCGACAGCGACAATCCACGAGGTGTTGTGTACTTTAACGTGGGCCACAGGCTGCCAGTCGCCACTCTAACATCTACAAGACTCACTCTGCAGGTGTACAGAAGAGCAAGCACAGCTTCAACTTTGTTTCTGCAGTACCGCACAGTGGTAAGGGATAACATCAGCCTGCAGGTTTTCAGGCATTCAACACAACAGACACAATTTATATCTAACAAAAAAGGTTTTTGGATACTACTTATTTTCTTTTATTGTTTTTTTATCCCTTTTTTTTGGTTGTGCATCGTTTCTTTATTTTCGTGCTTTTACACATTACAATATGGGATTACATTTCTGCCATTAATTGAAAGGGCGTAAAGACAACTGAGCGGGCGTATTTAGGAACTGAGTGAGTGAACCTTACAACCACGCTGGCGCAATTCTAACTAAGCGACCCCGTATTTTACAATTGAACGGCTGCAATCCTAACTGAGCAGTGATCTTGCTCAGTCAGATCGTTTTTGCACGCTCACATGAATTTACCGTGCGGTCAAATTGTTTTTGCGCGCTCACATGATTTTACGCTCAGTGTTAAGGGGGCGTTTTTGTCACTTTGTGGGCAGAAACCTTTCTGGTTGATCTGATTGGCCGAAATTTGCATGTCTTATGGTGAGACAGAGGGGCGGAACTTTCATTTTTCAGAGCCGGGCGGCTCTTGAGCTGCATGCAGCTCTCTGCCTCTTAGCATAGTTTCTAAATACAGTACTTTCACAGCCATAAGGTGAAAGTTTGACATTTTCTCCTAATGTACAGAGCAGCCCTAATGTGTTGTTGTGTGACTTCGGAAACCCTGGAAATGCAAAGAGGCACGGCACAGTTTAAACTGCAAGCTATCAGCCACGCGGAGGAACACGAGAATCAAGCAGCTGCAGTTCGGTTAAGTTAGATCTTCACAGGTTCAGACTTCCTGCTTCAATAACTCTTCTGATAAACGTTCAAATGTGTTAGCAAGTACCTCAATCATTTTGTATTAACACAGAGAGTGAACTGCAAAAGCATTTTTAAAGAAAAAAGATAATTTTTATTGCCTTTTAATCAGAATTGTTCGTTTTAAGCCGTGAATGCAAACAGGGCAGCGAGCCGGCTGCTAAGGGACCGTCAATAAAGTGCACACCCTGTGAAACACCATCCTGTAAAAATCAGTAAACTTTTAAAAAGTGAATACATGTCTATATTTATATGAACTGGTAATGAAGACTTGTCAGCATATTCGTGTTACAATAAATATTTTGGAGGAAAGTCCATCTTTTTTTTATCTTGTTGCACATACTTTTTCAAATTTTAATAGATATGAATCATGACTAAAGTTATCAGTAGTTATAAAGATACTGAAGCTACTGTCACCAAACCTTCTGTACTGACTAATATTGACCTTATTGTCATACTAAAATATATATATCATAAATGTCAATAGTTCACTTTGTTCATTTATAGGAATTTTTCATATTTAAATATTGATCAAATTTGGTCAAAAATCCTCAATAGCTCTGAAGATGCTAGATTTTTTTACATAATCTTTATTGTAGTAGGAAAATAAGGTCATGATTAGTCAGTACAGTAAGTTTTGTGTCAGTAAATACAGTATCTTCAGAGCTACTGAGCATGTATGTTATGATTCATATCTCTATTAAATTTTAAAAAATATAAGCAATAAAACAGAGACTGACTTTCCATCAAAATTTAATGTAATAATAATAATGCAGCATGACTATGCTGACGAGTCTTCATTACCAGTTCATATAAATATAGACATGTATTCACTTTTTAAAAGTTTACTGATTTTTACAGGATGGTGTTTCACAGGGTGTGCACTTTATTGACGGTCCCTTAGCAGCCGGCTCGCTGCATGTCTGCATTCACGGCTTAAAACGAACAATTCTGATTAAAAGGCAATAAAATTATCTTTTTTCTTTAAAAATGCTTTTGCAGTTCACTCTCTGTGTTAATACAAAATGATTGAGGTACTTGCTGACACATTTGAACGTTTATCAGAAGAGTTATTGAAGCAGGAAGTCTGAATCTGTGAAGATCTAACTTAACCGAACTGCAGCTGCTTGATTCCCGTGTTCCTCCGCGTAGCTGATAGCTTGCAGTTTAAACTGTGCCTCTTTGCATTTCCAGGGTTTCCGAAGTCACACAACAACACATTAGGGCTGCTCTGTACATTAGGAGAAAATGTCAAACTTTCACCTTATGGCTGTGAAAGTACTGTATTTAGAAACTATGCTAAGAGGCAGAGAGCTGCATGCAGCTCAAGAGCCGCCCGGCTCTGAAAAATGAAAGTTCCGCCCCTCTGTCTCACCATAAGACATGCAAATTTCGGCCAATCAGATCAACCAGAAAGGTTTCTGCCCACAAAGTGACAAAAACGCCCCCTTAACACTGAGCGTAAAATCATGTGAGCGCGCAAAAACAATTTGACCGCACGGTAAATTCATGTGAGCGTGCAAAAACGATCTGACTGAGCAAGATCACTGCTCAGTTAGGATTGCAGCCGTTCAATTGTAAAATACGGGGTCGCTTAGTTAGAATTGCGCCAGCGTGGTTGTAAGGTTCACTCACTCAGTTCCTAAATACGCCCGCTCAGTTGTCTTTACGCCCTTTCAATTAATGGCAGAAATGTAATCCCATATTACAATACTAAACCAGATTTATCTGCTTCAATAATAAGCCTAGTTTCCTGTTATTTGTAATTTGTTATCCTCAAGGATGGTAAAATCAGGGGCCGATAACAAAACTGTAAGACCTTACAATGAGGCACTTTTTCATTTACCATACGTTGTCTGTTATCTTTAAGTTTAGACAAACACAGCATTAGATTGTTTTCAACTTTCCACTTTTGTTCAATGTTGTTTTGATCCTCCATTTCTTTTTGGTAGGTAGTTTTTATTTTTGGCAGAGCCAGTATAGAGGATGTATGAGACCTCTCTGACCCTCTTTGATATTGAATTTTAAAGTAAGAGTGTGTAGTGGACTCAATAAAAATCAGGAACTTCACAGAGACCCATGGTCAGGCCATTTGCTTTCATCTTCTAAAGCATGTTGCCAGAAACTAGGTTTGCTGTGACCTAAAAGATCAGTCCTCATGTGGTGAAAACCTTCTGAAATAAAATATTACAGGTTTAGTCAGCCTTAGTGAGAGTGTGCTGCAATCAAAACATGGAACATATGAAGGGTGTAGACCAAAGGAATGCTGTGCCTGTTGGGAGTCTGGGGCATCACGCTCTCAAAACTGATTTCTGTTCCTTCAGGAGCTTATGAAAGAAGAGATGGTCGGCCCGTATGTGATCTGGCCGGCTAAAGCGGGAATGGACTTTCCTAAACAGGAGGGTGAAATAACCTTTGATGTTGGGCAGCACCTGACATCTCTAGTACTTATTCTGACACCTGACCAGGCCTCATCCTCACCCACACCAAAGCGCTTCCAGGTGGAGCTCTACAATCCCACAGGGGGAGCCTCAGTGCACCCTCAGTTTGGGCTGGCCAACGTTACTCTGGTGTCAAATGCTGCAAGTGAAGCGCTGTGGGTCTTACTGGATCAACTGCATCAGCCACTTGACCCCACGATACTCAATCCAGTTCTGCAAGGACTGCAGAATAAAATAATTTCTCGTCTTACTGGAGAGCAGATGACAGCAGTGTTTGAGGCTCTAGGAAAGGTAAGATAGGGAATTTTAAAGATCAACTATACTTCTTTCACTTGTGACTCACATCTGCAGTTTTACTTGGTCCAAAGCTAGCTCTGACATGGCTGCATAGAAATATAACATGGCTGTGGTGTTACTAAATAGCAAACATAGTCTGAATTTGCATGAAGATATTATCCCTATATATCGTCTTAAAGGAATCAGAGGGGAAAAAGCCTTTCCCCTAAAGTACAATATGAGACTAGATTTCAAGTATGCATGTATTAATTTTAGTTGTAAATTCTTTGTTTCTTTGTTCTTGCCACATACAGGTCACATTACTTCAATCCATTTCAAAGCCTAATTGTTATTTGCAAAAACCTTGGTTGCCATGTAACAAAAGCAATGCTGTCAGTTTATACATACAAGTAGAGACATAGGGGAAAGTCTGAATAAAAATTAAAAGTTAAAAGCAGAAATATACTTAGAGGCATTGTTCATGTTTGAAAGAGAAAAAATTAAGCACAAAATAGACATTAAAACCTAAAGAATTTGCACTAATGGAAACATTTTAAATATACTGTACATGAACACAAGAAATGAAAAAACAGATATGTAACGTTGATGTCTTTCCTGTGTCTTGTGCCAGGTGCTTGCAGAGGCAGAGCGAGCTCCTTTACATGAGAAGAGCCAGAATTTGACCTATGACCTGCTGTGTCCTCTGGCTAATCCTAGCCGCATGGACACTCGAGGCCTCAGCTACCTCGCGGAAATAGCAGAGCGATTTGCATTCTCCCTTGTCAAACATATCCCTTGTGAGATGTAAGTTAAAATGATTTAAAGGATTTCAGAAGTATTTAAAACCATGTTCCTGGATTTAAAAGAGAACCCCAATCCTTTCATGCATGTCACATCAAAGTTGGTGTTGCTCTTAACGTTCTTCTTTGTGATTTCCTCAGAAGGGGTACGGTGCTGGATACATGCCCGTTTATGACCATTTCCGCCTTCCAATGGTATCCCACGCAAATTAACGGGCACAGGTTCAGGGGCCATAACGCAGACTTCTTTCAGCTCCCTGACAGACTGCTACCAGTGCCAGCAGTGCCGGCTGCAGGCTGTGGGAACCTCAGCAGGATTCAGCTGACAGAGTTCAGAACTGAACATTGGTTCCTCACCAACAACACAATCACAGCTGTTGGTGGGAAGGTAGGGACCATCAGCCAGAGCACTCACAAAAATCAACTACATACTTTTAGGAGAATGTTCTGGCCTACACAGCAGATGGCAGTGTTGCCTTGACAAATGCCAACTATTCCTTTTTAAGTCTTTCTGCTCTTAAACCTTTCGTCTCTTTTTGGAGGTATTCTCAGCCAGCATTCAGGACAGAGGCTCACGGCCTCTAGAAGATGGCAATGAAGTCGTATATCGAATCTACTCTGGCGGTCAAGTTAAAGCAGGGAGCTCTATGTGCCTACTGTGGAACCAGACTACAGGAAGGTAAAGCACTAGCAAAACTCACCTGGTTGAATAAACACTATAATATTGAATAGTCTGGCATTGTTTGAGTCTAATTAGACAATAGTGACTTATTTTACCCTTTGTTTTTTCTGTATAAAAGCTATTTTTTCCCCATAACTAAGTTCCCTTTGGCACCATTCAAATATTCCCATCCTGTATCTGTAACCCATGCACCCTCTGTTTGTCATCCGGGGTGACTGGGATAAGTTTGCAAATTGAAGGTCAAAAGTCCAAGTTCAGTCTCCCAGTAAAGTATTTCTGTGGTCATGAAAGATCTCAAATCTGTTTTTCTATCTGGACACATAGCCCTCTGCACTCCACCTGGAGGCAGTTTGCTGAGGACATTCCTGGGGCGTGAAATGGGTTTTGGCTGGAACATGTTGTTTGAAGTTAGGATTTGGCAGGTTTTGTTTGGCCAGAACTGTTTCTTGGATGAAAGGTTCCAGGAAGAGAAACTCACAGCAGAAGTGACATTGAGAAACAGCAGTATTCAACTTAGGGCCTGTTGAATATCCGGAGAGCCTGTCTGTATGTGTATACATTTTGTGGTTTGCAGTTTTTTGTTGTTTTTTTTAGTGTTAGCTATTTAGTACCACCATTTCAACAGATCACATCTTCCTCTTTTTATCAGTGTCCCCATTAAAGAGGGATTTCTTTAGTAAGGATAACTGTTAGGAAACTATATAAAAGTTTCCTTTTCTGTCTAAATTTCTATTCCTTTTGTTGAAGTAATTTTTTTTTTGTTTATGGGTGACACTAAATCACCCATCGTTTATTGACTTCCTTTCTTTTCCTGTTGTATATTATTTGATTTATTTTTTGTTTTGTTTTGTTTTTCTGTCATGAAACCTGCCAATTTTATCTTCTCTGTTTCTCTCCTCTCATCTAGCTGGTCAGCAGATGGTCAGTACTGCAGGGTTGTAAAAGAAAATGGAAATTATGTGGAGTGTGCATGCTCCCATTTGTCCATCTTTGCAGCCCATGCTGAGTTTGCCATGCTGGCATCTTACAATGAGGCCTTCTATGCCTCCGGATTTATCTGCATTTCAGGTATAAAAAAAGACTATTTTGAGATTTTTTTTTTTCATTATTTCCATTGTATGCATTTTAATTGTATAGATTTGCCAAATTTATTTTATCATAATGTGCCTCCAGGCATATTCAACCGCAGATAGTTAGACTTAATTAGAAACATTTAAAGACCCACTCCAATGAAAATTGTTTCTGGTGTTTTTAACATGTTCTTGTGGCATTTTTCCTCAAATAATTATATTTTAAAAATTAAGCTTAGAATTACATTACTGAGTATATCTTTTTTAATCGTTGTCAATCAGAAGCAGACAAAAAATGCAGTTGGAAAAAAACGGTAGCAGTTATGTAAGTGCTATAGTCATAAACTACCCGCCCTGCTCCATTCTAATACATCCACTTGCAGACAAATAGATCCGTGTACGTCTTTGTTTACCTCATTTGAGCTGGTATCTGGCCTAATACCATATGGTTGGATAGATCTGAAATTACTTGCCATTTTTGTTGCATCAGTAATGTTAGGTTAGAGTTGTGTAAGCTTGTGGGAGAGCGTGTTAACAAAGGGATGATGGGAAACAAGGGCAGGCAACTTTTGGATTAACTGCTGCCGCTCTGCAGAAACTCTGTCCTAGAAAACAACACAGGGTTTTTATTTGGACTGAAAACAGCATAATCATAATTAGAAGACCACTGGGAATGCTTTGAAAATAGATCAAAAGATGACTGGAGTGGGAATTTAAGTTGTTGTTGTCCATTTGTCCTTCTACAGGGTTTGCCTTGGCCATTATATCCCATGTTCTGTGTTCCCGCTTTCCCATGTTTGCAGCCAAACTGCTCACGCACATGATGGTGAGCTGCCTTGGAACTCAGGTAAAACGACAGCTAAGATATTTTTAACTGCAATAATGCATTTATTACAATTGGTATTTTAATGTATGGGACTCTTCTTATTCTGTTCATTGTCATAGGTGCAGACACAGGTCATTTGAAAGTGTAATATAAAAAGGCAGTCCATGCAACCAACCAACAATTAACTAAACTTCAAAAGATAATTTATTTGAAATACTTAAAACACATGGACACATGCTGCAGACTCATCTCCATGCCCGTTACAGATGCCACATGTATTTTCTTGGAAATGTTCATGGATGTGAACACATATAATCAGATGTCATTGGTTGCGTAGTTTGCGGGCCGCTGCGTCCTGACAACACAACCATGCCCCCTCCCGCACCCACGCTCATTAAAAACGCAAGCTGTCACATAACCATTGAGCGAGATAGATATGTAGCTACAGGTGAGCCTCTCTTTGGGTTATGATCATGCGTGTGTCTGTGTGCGTGAGGCAGTAATTTTCCACTGATCCCCCCTCACTTTGGCTGACAAACACGAACGCTTTCTAAAGCAGGCCTTGGGGGCTATAGCCACCTCGCACTTGACCTGTTTATGGCCCAGGCAGAGCCCCTAAACCTGAAATGGTTTTGGATGGAAAATTCCAGGCTGTTCTCTCACGATGTTGGTACTTAACTGTACTGCAAGGCTTCAGTCCTGCTGTTTGTCTATGATAGTGTGCTGTTTTAGCTATGTCTGTGTTTCTGTGACCTTCCAGTCAAGGTTTGCCAAATGCCAAGTAAGCCTACAACCTAACAAGATGGAATTTAAAGAATATGTATTTTATTAAAAGTTTGTCTTTGTTTAATTGGAATTGGAACTTGGATGGATGGATGGATGGATGGATGGATGGATGGATGGATGGAGGGATGGATAAAATTACATTCAAAAAATAACTTTCCAGGAATAAAATTGTTTCTTTATTCAACTTCAAAAAGAAAAATATGTTGCAGCATTTACATATCATAAGGACCTTGGCTCAGTATGTGTGTCACTGTCTGTGTTTAGTAATGCTTCTAGAAATATCAGTCTGACCACCTTCCTTTTCAGACCTCCAGACAAACACCCACATATTTGCTTCTTCTCTCACCACTGGGATTAAAAAGCACTCCTCTCAAGGACATCCAGAGTCTCTGTTTGCGAAGAATTGTCTGAATCTAAATCCGAGTTAGACTAAAACAACTTTGCATGGCCAGTCAAAATAATTTGTTTCTTACAATGTTGGTTTTAACAATTTCTTTCTGTGTTGTGTTGGACATTTAAAACAGAGAGCATTCTACATGTGTTGCAAACATTTATTTATTTAGAATACAAATAAATCATAAGTAACAACAAACAAATATACCGCATATATACACATCTACATATGCATAAACATCTTTCTCTTGGCTGCTCTGATCGTTTGCAGTTTAAAGACACTGGATCCACTCAGATAATACTGTACAAGTTGTTTTGAGTAAAAGTCTACTAAATTTAGAAACTTTAATACTTTTTAATTAAAAAAAATAATGGATTGGTGTGTTCACAATATCCTTCTTTGTTTGTGTTTCTTATTGCGCATTTTTAAGGTTAATATTGGAATGAGTCCAGTTGGAAATGGACTATCCTCCTAAAACCTTTGTTTGAGTCCCATTTTAATAGTAATAATCAAAGAGTACTCTGAGTGAAGCAAAATGAATGAATGCAATTGTATCTGCTCAGCAGCAACCGCATGAGGTAAATTGAACAGATTTTTTTTTCTTTATTTTTTGTAAAAACTTAAAGATTGAAAGCAGATGAAACAGTAAGGTTTCAGTAAGACCAATGCTTCAATATATGCTTTTTTTCTAGAATTTCCTATACCATTGCTGTCTCTTTTCTGTCTTTTTTGCTGCTGTTTTAATCTATAATTCATTTAAAATATCACAGATCAAGTAAAACCAAGAGGCATGCATTTACCGTAGCACAAATAGTGATAGACAAGTAACAAGCAGGAAAACAAGGCAAGAAGTACGCATAAAAACATGTTTTATTTACCTGTCTGTGTCACACATAACGTAATCAAAATATAAACTCAGTAATAACTGATATTTACAATCAACATTATTTGGAAACTTGGAAAAAGGTTAAAAATAGACATAACTTTTTTTTAAAATAGGTAACTTGTACCAGATCAATAATCTAAGTACTTTGTCAAAAAGGAACATCCGCTGCAGCCAATTTTACCACACTGTGGAACATCCAGATCCATTTTTTTATTGCAAACACACCACAATCAAAATGTTCATCATTGTGCTCTTGATGTCCTTCAGTTCACTCAGTCAGAGAGCATTCACCCCATCAAATGTCATTGCTTTCCCCCAGCATATGGGATTGTTGTTTCAGTGACTCCCAGTTCTGGTTATAAAGGGTTTCCTGTTTGTTCTGGGAGAGAATCCAGCATTTATCAATCTCTTCCTCTGTCATCAATCTGGCATAAACACACACTAACTTGTGTCTTGCTTATGCAACGCTCATAGCGTTCACTTCCTGTCTCTGCACAGGCACTGAAGCACTCTGCTTTTGTGATTTCTTAAAGGTTCTTGACTGTCGTCAGCATCTGCGTTTACTGTTTTGGTGCCTGTGCTTCTGATCCACACAAGGTCAAGACAAGTCTTTCCAAATACAACTAAATGACTGCTTTTCCTGGGGATGTTTATCTGTTCCCATCATGACCAATAAAACATTAAACCCATAAACAGAGGCAGACTGAGTGTGAATGTGTTTTTCTTGTTGATGTCACAGGACGTGCATATCTTATCGTAGTTTATGCTTCTGCATCAAATGCGGAACAATGTTAAAAACATTGTGACAAAGCATAAGAAGAAAAAGAATCTGAAGAATTCTTGTGTGCCTCATACAATGTTGAAAATATTTTTTTAACGTTGGTGTTGCTTTGCGTGCAAGTTATTACATCAAAGGGTTTTTCGAATGATCTCGCCAGATAAAAGGACTAAATGTCCTTGAGAAGAATTGAATGCACCTTCAAGCTTATGTTGTTTGCCAATGTGAGCTGGTGGTTGGTGTGTAGCTAGAGTATAAAGTATCAGCAGTCAGGGCCTGTGTCACTACTTGTGTATAGACCAGACAGATGAGAGGTGAAGAGAGTCTTTTGGGAGAATTACGTTTCACTCAACTAGCTGGTCTCACACCTTACACCAAGTGTTGCCATGGCTCCTCTCCTGTAAACTGATTAACTTTTGGTGAAGTCCGTGTTGTCTCGCTTGAGTAATTTAACTTCTTGGGGGTTTTTTTCTTTTTTTTAGCTGAACAGTAAGGCTTATCTCACTGTCTTGAGCAATCGTCTACTTCTTTTACTAGGGTTTTCCTTCTCATCTAACTTTTACTCTTACACATTGTTTTTTTTTTACATAAACCTAAGGGAAAAGTCCATTTGCCATTTCTTCATCTCTGCTGCGGCCTAAGTCAATGTAAACATCAATCATCCATCCACTTCCTAAACTCGCTTAATCTTTTCTGTGGTCACAAGTTTGCTGGAGCCTATCTCAGCTACCGTTGGGCAAAGCAAGATACTAAACATTAAAAAAAAAAAATTTTTAATGTTGAATTTGTGTTTTTAGATCAGTTTGCCCATCATGTGTTTCTTCAAAGTGGTCTTTGGATTTAAGTGTAACAGATGTTCACTATCCTAGGGGGTGGAGCTATTCAATTGCACATACATTGTCACTTCACTAACTGTTTATTGTATCTAGATCATGATATTATTGAAATGATCTTTTGGCAGTTGCTTTGATAATGAGAACATGAAATGAGATAGTGTCCAGTAGGGGTGTGCAGGTCATGAAGGAAATTGATCTCTCCACATAATTGACTTTTCCTCACAGATACTATCAATATCTAATTGTTTTAGAATAGAGCAAACTTTCCCATTTGACATCTTTTAAATAGAGCTGTTATCAGCAAGTACAGAGTAAATATTAACGATAGCTGTGTGGTACTTCATAAGATTCTCACCTTTTTGATTTTTCTTTTGTTTCAGATGTCTGTTGTACTTACACCTGTTAACACTTGAAATATGTTGGCTTTTTTTCTAGTTTTTAAGAGAATTCAAGAACCCAAAGTTCTCATTATCCAACTGGAGTTTGGCAGTGAACTAAAAAACATTGTTCCCATGTTCAAGTTTGCATACCTCACCTCACCTCTCAAGTGGTTGAGCATTTAAATTGCCATCCCTTAATTCCTTTGACAAGTTTTCTTTAAGGGGCCTGGGGTCATAAATGTTCGACTTTTGCCACCAACTACCTTTCACCTGATTTCGAAGTCGTACCACTTTTTTTTTTACTGGTACTTGCTTAACAGAAGCTGCCGATGCTGTGAATGAATGTGGGATCCTCTCAAAGACCTTGGTCTCCTGATCTATTTTTGGATTTCAGTTTGTTTTGGCAGACAGGCTTGTGTGGAGGTGACTGAAGTCTTGAGGGTCAGGAAAGGGTTTTTTCTGAAACTGTTGAGGTCTGTGATGTTGCTATTGCAGCTGTTGTCTCTTTTAGGTAGATCAGATTGATTATTTCCCAGTTTTTCCAACATTTGACCCAACTCACTTATTCATTTTGACCAACTTGAGTTAGGAAAACTGTCAGTATGCTTGGGAAATTTTTAAAATCAGAAACGCCAGTGAAACAGGTAAAAGCAGGTGTTGAATCTTTTTCACAGGATAGTTTTACGTTTGAGTTTAGACATGACGTACTTACAAGTATAAATTCTAGGATATGCAAATAAATGCTGTCAAACATAAGCATACTGCACATAGGAAATTTTTTTAAGTTTACTGATGTCACATGCATTTGTTTCTTTAGTTTACAGTCTTTTTCCATTGGGTTGGCTTATTTTATGAAACTGAAATGACATTCTCAAAACTAAAAGTTCATTTAGCCAAATACAACTACACTTCTGCACATCAGTTCAGCTTACTAGAAAAAGCAAATTTCTTTCCCAAAACTTTTCAGAAGCAGATTCTTTTCTCAAGTAAAATGTTACTTTGGCTCATTCTCATCCACTCAGGTCTTTTCTCAAAATAACTTGGATGCTTCAGCACAACACCACTGATCACCTGCAGACGCTTATTCTGCTCCTAAAACTGTTTGTCCATGGGTCAAAATCAAGTTTGGCAATTTCTCACATGAACAGTGCCCTCAAAAAGCATAGTCCCTTTGGCGGTGTGTGAGCACTGCAGGTCAGAACGCTTAGATGTTTTGTCACTATTAAAGAGATCGACCATAACAGAATGCATTTATGTGTAAAAGTGAAAAAAACAAAAGGATTTCACAGTAAGAGCAGCTTCCGAATTTCACACACATATACACTGCATACACTTCTCTGTACAAGTCTAAAAGCACAACCAAAAGAAAAATCTAGTCAGCCGACAGTGCTGTAAATAACATTTTACGGTAAACTTCTCTGGTCACTGTTGGCGTCCTCCCTCGTGGCCATCATCTTCACGCTCCTGGCCATCCACACGCTCCTTTCATTTTGGCCAGAGATTTTCATCCACATCGCAGTGGATATTTTTCTTGCAATGCAGTGAGGGGAGTAGCGATATGAATGTTTAAACTATCCCCTGCACTGATCCCGGTAATGTTTTCACTTGCAACATCCATCATTTGCAGCAGGAACTTCTTAGTCCACCACAACACACCCTCACTCCTCCTGCTCCTCTTCTTCCTCCAGCTGCTTCTCTTCCCCTTCTTCCTACAGGAAGTTGACCTTGCTCATTTTGTTGGTGAGGTACCACCATGTTCATACTACAAATGGTACTGGCCATGGCCTATTTTTACACATTTGCCAGCATTCACAATCATTGACAGCACCTGTGAGGTGACAGAACTAACTGGCTGATTGGACATATGAGGTGTGGAACACTCTTCATTCATTAGTAAAGTTTTCATTAACATCAATAACTGTCTTGAATTTAAGATTGTTCCAAGAAATTCATTTATGTTGTTCATAGAATTATCTCGACTAATTTTAAAAATGGAAAAATATTGTGCATATTGTGTATTATTATGCATAAGACGACCCCCACACTGAAATCTTGCTGACATGTTTTGAAGAGAATGGTCATTAGACTGAGAATTGGCTAATCAGTTTAGATAAAGATCTCAGTAATTGTAAAATATGCTAAACATGGGTTCATTGTGCTAACTCTATGCTACTGTACAAAATCACTTTCAAAGTTGTCCTACACATTTGAGACATATATATTAAGACAATTAAAATTGGATGAAAGCACTGAGAAATGACATTCTGTTCATGTAGTTTTGAGAATGTCATTTCAGTTTCAAGAAATTAGCCGAACCAATGGAGAAAAACTAATAAATTCTTCATACTTTTTCAAAGTTGATATTACTCAGAATACTCTGTAGGGGTCACTGTAGCTCCATGGTGAGAGTCAAGTTCAACTGCAGCTTTGAATGAAGTGCTTGATCAACAATTTTTTATGACTGAATCTTTTTGAGAACAAGCAGAAATCAAAAAGTCAAACTGACTCCTCTTAATCCTTTTCTTTGACTGAGCCTGCCTAAGATTAAAGCTGAAGTCGACATTGGGTTGTAAACTAAATCCACTCTGCCATTCATGGTTGTCAACTATTTGAGATCAATATTTGCCACCTGTTGCAAATTTGAAGGAGAGTTTACAGAAACATTGTGAGTTTGTCATGACATTTACTCATAACCTTCTGTTTTTAGTCAAAGCTTGTCTAAAGAGCCATTGACTTTAAGGAGTGTTTGACATTTCTGCTCAGATTTTAATCTATAATACACGGACAGACATTAAGCAGACCTTATTGACTTTCTGGTCAGTCATTGATAGAAGCAGGACCTCTTTTTTATCCAACCATGGTGTGTAGATATGAATGGATTGCCTTTAGATTTCTCTGCGATCCCCTTTGCATTAATGGCATTCTTCAAAGCCTTTTTAAAAAATTACAGCATATATTTAAATAAATAGTTTATTAAAGCAGCATTTTCTTAATCCAAGTTCTTACTTGGACGTCTATCTATGCTGTTCAATGCATCTGATTGTGCTTTGCAGTGCAATCCAAAGATCACGTAGCACATCACTCTTGTATATACAGTTTCTGAACTACCCTTTAATATTCCTCACATGGTACACATCATTCTACAGTTCATATGGATATTGTCTAAAGTTGCTTATAAAATAGACCTTCTGCCCTTTGACTCTTTTGCTTAAGATAAAACATATAGGTTCCATACAAAGATTTGCATCTATTTTATCTGATTTACTGCAGCTGAGATCTATTCATTGCATTTTTTTAAGTTATATATGGTCAGCTAATTTTATGGCATATACATATGTGCAACAGTTTATAAAGATCTCTCTTTCTGATTGTCAACTGGTGTTTAAGAGATTAAAGACACATCTTTAAAGTGGCACTGTTGCAATTAGAAGTAATTCTCTATTTCCAGCACCACTGACATGCTTTGTATAGGACAAGATGAAGTCTTCTGAAACACAGCTAAATGTGTCTCATGTGGGTGGTACTGCTTAGATTTTCTATGTGGAGGAGCTGGTATTGCCACTGGTGTCTAGAGGAGAACAGTACAAACAGTGGTAGGGGAACGCAGCAATGTGCAAAAATAGGGAACATGGGTACTGACTGTGTGCATGAGCGCCAGAGATAAACATACTGTGCCAAAAGCAAAACAAACCAAGGTTGTTCTTCTCCTAACAAGCCCTTAGAAGTAAAATAATGACACCAAAACACTCGAAACTTGCTGACAGCACTGAAACCTTCTCTTTTCTACCAATGGTCCATCATTGTTCCGTCGCACAAGTTCACAACCAAGCTTCTCCTATCATAGCCCATCACTTATTCTGGAAATGCATCAATGGTAAAAGATCCACATCATGCCACACTGCAACACAAGCACATACACACGTTATAACATTATCAATGTGTGTGTGTTCACGTAAGCAAGTTCAGCTGGAGTTTTGTGGTTGTTTGAATGTGAAACAGACCAGAGGGCGGTGTGTGTTTATATGCCAACACCTCTCACAGCATGTATGGCTCTTCCAAGGATGCAACCCAAAACACCTCTGAACTTTACTGTAGCTGCCGGTTCTTATGTAACTGGACTGGACCTGGATGCTAAATGCAAAGGGTTTTGTGGGTAAAGCTCACATATGAAAAAGAGTATCACTAATCATCTTAGCTTCTATGTTTTTAATTTTGTCAATTATGATCAACCTGAAATGCCTTGCTAGCAGATCTTATGGTGTCCTATGCCCCGAAACTAAGTTGAACTGATCCTGTCTATGGCTAACGTTTGTTTAACCTTGCTTAGTTGTAGTACTCAACAGCATTAAATATTCTAAAAACCCATCATTGATACAAATCACACATGAAAGTGTAAAATACTATTTCCAAACAATTCAGATTCCAATTTTCCCTGCAAAGCGGTAGTTTGTAAAACTACATTTGACTTAATCACTGTTCATGGAGCCTGGTCACAAAACATACTCAATTTTAGCTAAAACACCACATATCAGTTGTCAAGCATAAGATAAGAGAGATGAAAATCAGGATATGTTTAGCCACAGAGCCTTGGAAAATAGCAGTTGTAATTCCACTAAATAACAAGTTTAAAAATCACATGCAGTGGCTTCTGTGCAACAGCTTAACTTGGTTTAAACTGGGTCACCCAACAGGACAGATATGCAAAGCACGCTAGTAAATCAGCGGCAGAAGTTTTTAGAATGTGCAAATAATGAAGGAATCAAAGTTTTGATTCAAATCATTGAATCAGTTATTAAAGCTTTCCACAAAAGATGCATTTCATCCAAAGACATTAACAAAAACAAAAGAATGTTCTAACATGCTCTAATAAAAGAACAGTGGGAATACATCCTCATTGATGTGAGATAATGACAAAGTAGGAGCTATTGCCCTTTCTCTGGGTTGTACTCTGATAATGCGAGTACCCACTGCAATGGCTATAGATGATTTTATTCAGTTTATAGAATTTTTGATATAGGAATTACTGGCCCAGTAACCTAGGTACCAGCCATCTTCAAGTTGCCTTTGAATCTCCAGTGTGCTTTACATGCAGAAAACTGATAGGTTGCAGCATGGGGAGACTGATGACAATGCCTACTCTTAATTGTGTAGAAAAAAACAAGATGGTGTTCACCAAAAAGGTCCAGAGATATTTGTGATTTTAGATTATTAACCCTGTTTTTAGGGATTTTTTTTTACAGCATGTTTGTCTTAGTTGCTGATTGGGAAGGTGGGGCAAACACCACATTGGTGAGGGAAGTAAAGTATTGTCATCTGGAACTTGCATATTGATAAAGAAACTGAAAATATTTGGGAAGACTAAATGTATCTTTCATGTCCTTATCTCTCAACAAAAGCAAAAGAGGAAACGCCCTGGGTGCAGGCTGATGCCGGAGCCAGCTAGATCAGACCGGTAGCTGTTAGAAAGAAGGGGGAGGTGAAGGAAAAAGGAGGAGAAGGGGGATGGGGTGGAGGGGCAGCAATGAGACAAAGTGAATCTTAGGATGGATGTGAAGGGTAGAAGAAATATATGATATGATGGAAGCAGAAGGAGGCAGGATGTGGAAGATAAGTGCGGTCAAGTTTAGGTGGACAGTCTCACAGGCAGGCAGGCTAAGACCCCCAGTCTCTCAGTGATGTAATGCACAGGCTGCATGCTATTTTTAGCCACATTGTACAACACACTGGCCTATTGATCAGCAGCATATCTGACTGTGGGGGAAAGAGCTGCAACCAGCAGACACACATGAAAAGCTGCATCAAACTCTATATCCCTTGCAAGGTTCTTAATCTCTTATGTTTTGCACCATAACACTTTTTAAGCATCTCTTACTTTTCACTTTTCTCATTTCTTTTTTCATTTATATTCTGATGATGGAATTTAGTGTGTTCATGATTTACCACTGCAAGACTTCTTTAAGACTTTCAGGTTGTATAGGCAGCAGGTCAAAAATATAAAGGGAGGAAAAGTCATTCCCAGGGCAGCAATGTACCTCTAGCAATAACAATGCTGCATACTGTCTGTTGGGTGGTGCAAAAGTTAGCTGCAGTGTTTCCTGTTTTACAAGTGACCATGCAAGTATATACCCAACACACTTCACCCATAGATTGGGAGTCTGCAGCACTTTTGCGTGAAAGAGGTTGATGCCTAAAGGTCTAGACGAGTCGACTCCTTCTGCTTCACACAGAAGAAAGACAGGACCGGGACATACAGCATACAGTTCATCCTCACTTGTAATCCCCAAACTCGGAACAACCAATTATTTACAGTTTCCAAAAAAAAGATCTGTCACAAAAAGGTCTTTTCCAACCTCACATTGGATGTAAAGACTTATTTGTTTAGTATTTACACTGCTTTTTATTTGACCTATGCAATAGTGTTTGTACATGTAAGTTTTTGTTTAAAGGAAACTAACTTAGAAAAAAAGGTCACCTTGCTACTTTTTGTAGCACCCTGTCATGTAAATTTAGATTCTCTCTTTTTTGGGATAAGTATAATCTAATGTTTATATCTATATAAATGCACAACAATATTCTCAGCATAAAATCCTTGTTTGGGCTTCTCAAATTCATGAAAAGCATAAAACCGAATAACCAAAAAAAGTGGCGCCAATCCTGGTAAGCTATTACAGAAGAGGACTGTTTGATAAGAACAGTTCAGTATTTAGGTCAAATTCCCTCCAAATTGTGCTTCTATATGTGCATTTCAAAGATCCTTATCATGAGGCCCTTTGAATTAACAGAAAGCAGCCAGACAAGAGTGAATTTAGGGAGGTTAACTCTGTTTTAATGTTAAATTTTCGCAATTTTTATTGTCCCCAACCTGAGGCAACAGGTTCTAGCCCAGAGTATAATTTAGGACAGAAACACTGGCATACATATCAGTTCAGGTCAATGCAAATACTCCTTTTTAGAATGGAGTTTTTAGTTCTTTGTCCCCTCTTGCTCTGCCAGACTCCTTATCTGATGTGGAGTTGTGTCACTACAGGGTCGACAGGTTCAGTGTCTGTGACTTTAACATCACTTTTCCATGGATATATTCTCCAAACTTATGCATAAATTACAGAGCAACAGGTTTTAAATATGGTTATTAAATATGTGCTGCTAAAATTAAAATATCAGTCTATACAATTCTAAAATAGTTGAACGGATGCAACAGTTAGAGTTGCATCTGCATTTAGACTGCAAATTATTCTTTTTTTGTCTTTATCTTATTGTGAACTTTAGCTTAAAACATTTTTCACTTTTTTTCTTTTCAAGTAAGAGAAATAAGACAAGCTGTATTTTTGTAAAGCAGGCTATAATAAAAACTGCACAGCTTTATTGCATAATCTTTGATCCTGCAGGCTAACTGGGACTTTTTTTCAATTCAGGCACAACTCCAGGTAGTTCAGGCATAAGTTCCCACCCCTCCCACTCATATCTTCCAGACAGGACATGGAACATGTACTGAAAATGGAGTCCAACCCTTTAATTCACACTGTAACAGGGAGAATCCCAGGCGTCTGCCTCAACAGGACTCTACAGAGAAGGAAATAAAATAAAGGAATAGGATTTTCCTAACATGTTTTTTGTATATACTTAGGCAGATTTAAAAGGACAAAAAATTTACACTCTGTCTTATCAATTCTATATAAGAATAACTCATTTAAAAATTATTCCTGTTTCACTTTTTAATCTATTGTCATGTTTCCTACAGCCTTCCTGAGAAAATATTTGTTTTCATGAATAAGATCAAGCAAATGGTTATGTACAGATAAACAGAGAAAATTAAAGGAGAATTCTTAATTTGCCTAAAGTTTCTTCTGGGTTAACTCATAATCTCTGCAGAGGTGCTAAAAATATCCTGATTAGATTTACACATGATCATGCAACTTGCAGCAACTGTGGTATTTACGGTCCTTTACTGTACAAAACCACAGACAATAACAGATTATTGGGTTTTTTTTTAAGGGAGCTATCTATAATTCCTGACTGACAGGTTTCTTATTTGAGGAAGGATCAACAGTTCCTTTAGGTTGTTATTGTAAATTATTTTTCTTTTTTTTGGTATCACAAAATATCCCTTTGATTGCAATAGAGTTGCTGCAATTTTGTGGTAATTTTTGGCAGTAAAAACTGTGTGATGTACAGTTTCTTATTCTGACCTAACTAAACACACCACTGATTCTGTATGCAATTTAAAGACAGTTTTAGAAATGCATGTTTGTTTAGTCAAGGTTTGCCTTCAATGGTGAAGCCTTTCTGTTTCTCTGATGCTGAGTCTCCTTCTGAATATACTTGAACATATTAGATTTAATGCTAATAACATATGTCTTCAAGTCATCTGTTTCCTCACACAGACTTTGTTTTGCTGTTTTCGATTCATCTCATTCTGTTTCACAGCACTGCCAGCCGACAGGCTGCAAGTTATGTAACTGTCATCCATCTGCATTGGTACTAGAGGAGAATGAAGCAACAGCAGACCAGCAGTTTTTGCTCATTCCTTTTGATTTTTGTGGTTAAGGCTTCTACACCATCTGTTAAAAGATTACTTTTCATTATTGAAAACCAAACTTTATAATATCTACTCGTTTTTATTTCTTTGACAGACACGAAATCTCACTGTTTACATTCTCAGTTTTCAGTAGATCTCTGCAATGACTCTTTACTGTTTCTAGGTAAAATAATAGATGCAGCACTCACATATCCCACATACAGGTGATATAACAGGTCTGCAGAAAGAAATGTCTGTTCTGCAGAGATGGGGATAGGGTGAACCTGCAGTCTGTTTTAAAAATGTATAGACTACACATCCACAAAAAAACGACACATTAAGCAGCATTGTTACAGCAAGATCCATGCCTTTTAAGTGCTAGTGTTATGAGTAAACACGTCACTGCGAGTGAATGAATCAGAAAAAAGGAAATAGCTTTTTTTTTTTAAAAACTCCAAAAAAATCTTCTTTTATTGATTTTTTTTAACTGTATCTGTTGTAAATCATTTGTGTATTTTTCCTTTTCAGATTTGTTTCCTGGTGTCAACATTTCGTGGACGAATATTTTCAGAGGACAGCTGTGCTACTCTGGCTCTCTTTACCCATTATTTCCATCTCGCTCAGTTCTTTTGGATGCTCATACAGGTGAACCAGTGCATCACAACTTCACAGTCATTTCATTAAAGGTCTTTTGTTTGCATGAAATAGAATTGATTTCCGTTATTTTACAAGCAAATTTAAGCTGTGTTCTTTTATGGTCTTGGATTTTTTTATTTTTCTATCACAGTAATATAACATTTTGCTCAAAAAAACTGAAGAGTTCTTTTTAAAGCAATGGTTCACCAATTTGCCAATTTACTCACAACAACCTATTATTAATGTGCTTTTGATAGAAATATCTGCCAAAAAGATGTGTCTTTATTGTAAGTTTTGTAATTCCTGGTATAATATCATAGAAAATTCTTAGATTAGCTTCTGAGTGGACTGAAAGCTCTGACCACAACAGGTTTCTACTGGATTCGGGCTGCGCTGTACGTGCTGAGCGTGTGCAGTGTTTTCTTATGTCAGATTTTTTTTCTGACTATGCAACCTGAGATTTCTTAAGGGATTAAGGCTTCATGCCAAATGCTTTCGTTTGGTTTAAGAAGTGTTAAAATGTCAATAACAAGACCTAGAACAAAGAGGAAATGAGCTGTGACGTACAAACTGGTTTTAGACCCACATGGCTGTGGTTGGCATGGTAGCAGAGCTGATTAAAACTTCTGCAGAGAATGTAAACAGGTCTGAGAGTTCAAATGGGGAGATCTGGTGAGTGTGTATTTAGACTCCAGCACATTCACCTTTTTTGTGTTTTTTTTCAACACTGGCCTGACAGCACTTCTGGTTGTCAGGGGCTTTTCTAGATGAAAAAAGTATTGCCATCGCTTTAGTTTTTACTTAAGTGTGGCACCAAAGCCCTGTCTCCCACACCATCGTAACTTAATCGACCCAAGGGATATATCTTACTGCCCGCTTTTCACTTCTATCAGGTAGCTACTTTAAGATTAGACGCCTCAAATGAGATGGCGCCAGGAATCCATCTCAGCCAAAAAAAAAAGGGACATGAATCAATAACAGCAGTGAGTATGTGTGTGAGGATGTGCATCTCAAATCATCAGTTGGTAGAGTATACCCTGGCATAATGCCAGTGATTCAGTCTCAACCCCTGAAAGGCCATTTCACCACCGCAGAAGCTCCATGAGGCAACTTAGCTCATTGTAAGTGTAGAGTATGAAAGTACACACTATATTTTTAATGACCGAGGCCAGCACATTGAGTGCAGATAGGGTTACGTTTGGATTTCACATTTTCTCACTTGTTCTTCTCAAATAAAAGAACAGAAAAAAATCCCAATTTTACAAAACTGAAGATAAACGACCCTTGCAAGCACATTATTTGAAAAATGGTTTGGGTAGAGACTTCCTTCAAAACAGAAAAACATATTAAATATCAGAAATGCAGCACATTTCCAACATAAAAATACAATTTAACACAAAAGTGGGCCTGTAAAGGTTGACCCTGGTATCTTTTGAAAGCAGTTTAAAAAATTAGTATTCATTTATCTACTTTTGAAACATGTTTTAAAAAAGTTGTTCCACTTTAATATTAGAAATTGATTTATGGATAGTTAAGATGAGATTTAAATATGTTGACCGATATCTTGATTATTAATGTTACTTCAATCTTCAATCTTGGTTGGTCATATTTGTGATTGAAAACCCCCGACTGCTAAACAATAATGTAAATGCACAGCCAAATAAATCATCCTCGTGGCAACATGAAGTTTTTTATGAGAAGTGAATGATACAGTCTCTGCAGAGCGAACAGCTCAGCACAAAATGCCCGCAGCTCTTGAATCTGACATTAGTCTGTTGTCTTAGTGCAGTGCAAACTGTTACACAAGTGGAACCCGAGTGTTGCTTGCTGCATTTTTACTATGTGTTTGTGTTTGCTTGCATTCATCAAGTGTTTGTGCATCAAAGGCTGTTGTGTCAGTGGTTATGCATTATCGTTATGGTGATGGCTGGGACAGATTTATTTTCAGGCGAGGTCAGCATTCTACTGTCATGGGTTGCATCACAGTTTGGCCTCTGCAAATGTCCTGCACGAGTGGTTGCAGACGCACACTGACACTTAACTCGGATTACTTGGTGGCCTTTAAAGCTTTTCTGTCCTTCTTTCTTTTTCCCTCGCAATTTTCCTCCAATTAACTTGTAAGAAAAACAAATCAGTGTTTTAATAACTTTAAATCTACTTTTGAAGGACTGGCTGACCTAATGTGGTTTGCATCTTAAGATATTTGTTTTTTTCACAAGGACAAAACTTTGTATCTCTGCTAAAATCAACAGGTGTTCAGAAAAGCTTCTTAAATAATAAAGTCTGGCTTTGAAATGATTAAGAATGTATGAAAACCTGCTAGACTACACAAAAAACTATTTTGGGTGTGATGTAATAGTGGATGTGGGTTTATGTTTCAAAAGCTGGCATAATTGAAATCTTCAAAAGTCCAATCCTTTTCTAATCTTTTGCAGTTTTATTTTGCAGTAGTCAGAGTTGATCCATTTGCCACTAAATACTCTATCAAATGACTTTTTTTTTTAAATAAAAAATATACACAATTTGTTTTCCTTTAAGACGTACTCCGATCCTAATAGTGGTTTTTTTGTTTTTAACTTGTTCTCATAGTTTTTTTCATTACGGAGGGTATATATTAAGAAAATTAAGATTTAAATTGCATTTTTGATTTTTATTTTTTCCCTGAAATCATTGTGAATCAGGATCAGACGAAAAAATTCTGTTAGAAAACACCTGTAACAGTGATGCTACAGCCAGTAGGCCATAAGCTCCCTGCTCCGCATTCAAGAGGAGTGGAGTTGGCCTTTAAACTGTTGGTTTTTTTCCTCAGGCGGTGAACTTCTGGCAAGTTCTGGTGATGAATGATGAGCACACAGAGCGGCGGTATCTGCTCTATTTTCTGTTGGGCTGGGGACTTCCTGCGCTGGTCATAGTCGTCCTGGTCATCGTTTTGCTCGGAGGCTTCGGATGGAACATACACGCTGTCTATGGACTGGTACACGGAGAAGTGTAAGTTTCCATTGAAAATTAACAAAGTAAGACATTATTGTTACAGATGACTGGAATATGGTGGCCTAATTTTTTTTCCTCATAATTACACCAACTAAACAGCCATGAATCATCCCGGGTGATTTCAGTTTCCTTTTTAAACTAAAGGAAATTCCCCTTCAGGCTTTTATGGGAAGAGGAAAAAATACCTGAGCCAGTGACGACACATGAGCAGGTCGCTCGTCCAATCCGCTGAATGAATAAGTGAAAGAGTGTCAGTGTTTGCATGCATGGCCTCATACAGAAACTTGAGTCTTTTTGCCTTGGAGGTGGAGTGTCTCAGAAACCATTTGCAGTGTGTATACAGTAAATGTGAGGAGTAGAACACACAAGGTACAGTCATTCACAGTTCAAACCTTCACAGCGGTTGTTGGACAGTCCATGTTTGAGTGTGCACTTGCCTGTGCTTAAGTGAATCTGTGTTCTTCATGTGTCATGGAGGAATATGTGCGTGCCACAGAAAGTCAAATGCTGATGGAGCTTCAGCTCTTTTAAATCTTGTCCTAAATTAGCCAGTGGTGTTAGGTGTGGCTGTTATCCTTGGGATCAAGTGAGTGCATATTTCCAGTGGTTGGGTGGGTGGCTGGCAGTCCGTCAGGGAGCAGGACACAGAGGAGATTATGCCCTCCTCTTTTGAGGGAATGAAACCGTCTTTGAAGCCATTCGCCCAGCTCCATTTCCCCACCATTCGCCCAGCTCCATCTGAGTAAATAGGGTCCCTCTTGTTTTGTCATCACACTTTTGTTGTCTCGGTTTCACCCTGCCTGGACACAAAGAAGTGTCAAGCTCACAGCTTACGTAAGAAGTCGTTTTTGAAGTAATTCTATCAGGGAGGTGCAGACCTCACTATGTGTGAGTGAAACCCCTTTGTTGTTTTAATCTTGACTAGATCCTGTTTAAAGTAATAAAAAATGTAGGAAAAAAATTCTGACAGAGAAGTGGACCCTTTTTTACTTTGTGTTGATTTATGGCTTTTGTGTATTTTGTGTGTTTTGATGAAAAATAACTGAAAAAGGACTGAAGCCCTTACATTTGAAGTCAGGTACTGTATAAACTGGAGTCTGACTGGTGAAAATACAGCTTGAAGTGCTAAAACTTACAAACAACAATGTGCCAAAAATTAACTACTTGATGGGACAAAATACAGAAAACATTTTTGTTGCGTCGATTCATGTTTCCACCCACCTACACTGCAAAACACGCCTATCAGAAATAAGTCAAAAATTCTTACACCATTGGTGAAATTTCTTTAAATAGGCAAAAAACAAGTCTGCCAATGGGGTAAGAAATATATAATTATCAGGAATTCTTATTTTAAGAAAAAAATTGAACTTACTACGACCTGTTTGGTCAAATTAAGACTATTTCCCAATTGAAACACTTGATAAGGTGAATCTTGGTAAGATTATTTTTCTTGGAAGACAGCAAAAGGCAATCTTTCTTGTAATAAGTAAAAGTAATTACTTAAGATTTAGTTTTTGTAGTGTGCCAATGAGGGGCAGGGGGGTTAAGAAAACTTTGGAAAGGTGGCAGACCATTACAAATGAAAGGATCAAAAATATGTACCCAGTATTTCAAGCTGTTTTATTTATTTACTGCTTCTTCAAGTAGTCAAAAAGCTGAAAGAAGCTTTTTTTTTAAGATTTCTTAATCTCATCTCATATTGACTAAAAAAATTGTATGGCTAATGGAGGTAAAGCTTTTTGTCCCCCTGTAGCTCTGCTCCCGGTGCAAATAAAAAATAAAAAAAAAGAATGAGAAATGAACACAACACTAATGCACTTTCATAGAGTCAAAACAACAAATTTTCAATATATATATATATATATATATATATATGTGATCTTTATTACTAGGCAAACAAAGTGGACATGCTCAGAATTTGAACGTTAGTGCTGGCCAAACAGCCCGCTGTAACACGTTCCAATAACTCTCATTGGAGCTAAGATTCACTACTCTTTTATTTGCCTAAGTTTATGTCAAAATGTTGTGTTACCTCAATACATTTTGTGGAGTTTTTGCCTTTAATCCATCCAAGTTTTTAGCTGCTGCCTTCTTCCTCCTTTGCAGGAATTGATGGGAGATTCTGTTACACTGAGCTCTCATCCCCAGCAACAATACATCAGCACATAGATTCATTTTCCCCTGTTTTCACACTAATCATCAAGCTGTTATGGTGATACAAAGGGATGCAGTGGTCTATTTGGCATACCTTTTTCTGTTTTGACTAGCATGATCTAATTATTTTACAGCAGTTCCTCCGACTTGCGGATGTCCTATCTGTATCCGTTGCTCCCACCATACCAGGACTGAGCTTGTTTTGTGAAAAAGACAGTCACATGAGAATTTTCGAGATGTTTTCCCGTCATTGTTTATATGATCATGTTGAGTTTCCCAGAGGGAAATATTTCATTGGGTTTTCTTTGATAAACACATGATTGAAGAAAGCTGGGAAACACATTCACAAGAATTTAAATGATACTGCATTTTGAAATTACACACAAAATGTTTTTTTTATATATTTAAGTACCTGATAAATCTAAATTAAAAAAGTGATTAAATTAATTATTGTGGCTTCTTTACATGTGTGTAAATATTTTATTGTTTTTCTTGCGTGGTTGTCTGGTTTTTCTGAGGAGGCAAGAGTAAACGTGTGTTGGTACTGAAGCACATTGGTACCTTCAGTGGGTAGATCAAATTTGCGAAGCTGAAGAAAAGCAAATATTTAGAAATAATACAACATGAATATTACACTTATTCATATCTTTATTTTTTGTTTCCAATTTACTAAGTTCCTCTTCCCTTCCCTTTTTCCTGCTGAGTTTTTTTTTCCAGCTTCTGAATCTACTCTCTCTTCTGTGCTTGTCTTCTCCAGATGTTTTATCCCGAACATCTATGCAGCTCTCTGCACGGCGGTCCTGGTTCCCCTCATCTGCCTAGTTGCAGTGATGGTTGTATTCATCCACGCTTACCAGGTCACGGAGCAGTGGAGGGCCTACGATGATATTTACCGTGGACGGATCAACAGCACTGGTAACAAACTGTTTGAACACACTCACACAAGATTCATGGAATCAACCACTTTTTTTTTTTTACTTTAAAAGTAGGAATTGTAATAATTAGCTTCTATGGTTTTTCAAGAAACAAAGCCTGAATTCATGTAACCTGCAGACTGGGTGAGATCCCTGAAAAGTGGAGGCGATCAAAACAGTATTTTTTTGTGTTATTCATTTGTGACAAAGAGCATGGCTTGTCATTCCAAAGGAAGTCAACTTGAAACACTTGGTGGGAAAAGGGGAACTAAAGCAGGTTGAACAGCAAACAGATCTGAAGGAGATGAGATTCCTTGAGACTTAATGAGATTCCTTATTTTACTTTCCAGTCTGGAAAAAAGAAAGCAAATGTAGGAAAAAACAGCAAAATATTGAATGTTTTTGACTCACTGTGTCCTCCATGTAGTGTCTAAGTATTGTCTGTGTTTCAACATAAGCGAAGATCAAAGCAGAGTTCAGATTTGGTGAAGTTACACGTTTTATGGCTCCAAATACTATTGACATCACTTGGTCAGGTTGCAACTGTTGTATGTGAGGGATAGGCAGCAGTTTAAGAAATATTAAAAGAGACAGTCAAATTTGTATTTACCCATGATTATGACAAGACATTCTCCAACCAGGACTTTTAAGCGTAGTATAGCAGATTTCATTTCCGCAGTGAATATCAAGGTCACATTTTCAAATTCCTTAACCCCGAAAACAACTGATGAGATAAGCTTAGAGCTAATCAGTGCATGTATGCATGTGTGAGAAACTTGTGTGTAAAGCATGCGGGGCAGTCTAAAAACTATTAGGATGTTTGACGTTAGTGAAGTTGGGCGAGGGTGTCAGTGTCTGGCTTAAACAGGTTCCTCCCCACCTAAACCTGTTTTTCAGCCTCACATCTCATTTCTCTGCTGATTCTTCCACCATTCGCCAGCAGGAATGAGAGCTAACTGACCCGGAGATAGTGAACGCTGAAAGATCCCCACTAAACTCTTATCACTGCCCAACTAAGCACACATGGTGTGTTTACAAGACGTGATGTTCTTTTGAGAGTTTTTTATGGCACCAAGTGTGCCAAATCTACCCTTTGAACAATCATCTGTTGAACATCTGGAAGTCTAAAGCAGTCTCTTCTAATTCTTTTTAAAGATTCTGAATTCTTAGAGGCCCATGCAAATTCTCCTCCAGATTTTGAATTTAAATTAAATGGTGCAGTAAGACAGACACAAAAAATTTAGAGTATTTCATGTGATTAAAAGAGGATTTGTTCCTTTTTTTCTTCATTTACTGTTTTTTAATAAATCAAATCTCTTGCGCGTGTGGGAGCTAGTTTTAACAGCTGCTGACCTTTTAAGAAAAGCAGCGTGTTTGTCTCAACTACAGGCCCACTTTAGTTATCCTCTCATGCTGGGAGCCCACGCTGATCAAATGTAAACAGGAGTTCGTGGAGAAAAGCAGTTCCTTATTGAGCAAAAGTTCCTAGAAACCCTTTGAGTCAGGGAATTGCTCCATCGAAGATTAAAGAGTTTAGTTTCTGCTTCGTTCTAGTCTGACAAACTGTGACTCATGCGCATGGCTTCATTTACACAAGCTTTCCATAACAAGCACTTTAAATTGTGTTTCAATTTTCCATTTTGGACTTTTCAGTGGTGTCTGATCAGCCAGCTGGACAGCATTTTGCACTTTGGGAACAGCTTCTTACTGCAGGAGCTCCTCCCTTCCCACAGACTGGAATGTGCTTACATGAAGGGAAAATGTCAAAGTAGTGAAAAGCATCTTGAAAGTTAATACTAAGAACCAGAGATGGAAAAGCTCTGGACTGTTTGGAGCGTTGGGAACTCCTGAAAAAAACAAAAACAAAATACTAGATCAGGTGTTAATGGCCCTGAGGCTGTGTGTGAAATTACAAACACCTATTTGCTGGAAAACAATATCAGGGAGTTGCCTTAAAATTAAAGAAAAAGAGAGAGACAAGTAATGTAAAAAAGAGATTGTTTTTGAGAGAAACAAAGATTATTAACCGTCTTTGCTTTGTTATCATCCTGAGAGCAACCTGAGGCTCTAGAGCCACATGCGGCCTTTTTTCCATCAATTGTGGCTCTTTGGCTTTAAAGGAAAATGTTAATGATTCAATGAATACTGGGGTTGGTTAATTTGTTTTACGGTAGTTCATTAAGTTTTGTTTACATTTTTAAAGTGTCAGATAACTGATAAACATGATGCTAAAAGTCTCAATTACTTTCAGAGTGCCTTATTGCTGTGTCTTAATGTTATGTTTTTATTATGTTTGTATAATTTTTTATTTGTATTGTACACCCATCTTGCCATGTTTTTCTTTGATAGTTAAAGGAGAAAAAAGATGAAGGCTCATGTTTGACATTACATTTCGGCATTTTGAGATCAGCAGGAGGATCCTATTTGACATAGGGTGTACTTTATTTTGAACGGAACTGCTGCTCTCAAAAGTAAAGGGAGTTCAAATATTTAAATGTAAAAAATAACACCTTTATAATTCAATTACTTTAAATATTTAAAAGCTACATTTTATAAACGAATGGCTTAATAGCTTATAAAAACATAAAGTGTGTTTTTATAATAGCTGAAGTGGAACTTTCTCAGCTCACACTGGGTTTTGGTCTATAAAATCTGACCAAATGGCTTTGTAGTGTAAAAGGTTGCAGACCACTGCCTTTGTGTCTAAAATCAAACTCTATTTGCAATAAAAGACACAAGTAAAAAATAGCTATTTGCGTATTTGCATTATTATGAAAGAACCTAGCAGCTCAACTACAAACAAGGAATTATGTGAGCATGCCGTTGAAAAAAGGTGCATTGTTACAACATGACAAAACAACCTTGTTGAAATGAGCTGCCCAACCCGGGTTTTTTGAGAATTGCTAACCTCCCTTTTTCCAACTCTTCTTGCCCTGTTTACTCCTGACCTGCTGACTCACCTTTTCCACATTTGGATAGTCTGAACACACCTGATCTAGGTAATCAGCACCAAGGAGGGCAGGGAGCGCAAAAAAACAGGGTGGGAGGCAGAGCTTGTGCTCAATAACATTTTTGCAATCCTTAATTCTGTTTTTGTTTTTTTTTCACTTGTTAAGTCTACCTGCAATATGTCAATCCTAATCCATCCACTTCACAGAGAAAAGTTTGGTCCAGATGTTTCGTATAAGTATAGACGATATCTGAGAATCCTGTTGGCTATCTGTGGTCTGCCTCATTTTTCTGTCTATTTCTAAAAGATTTATTTTTAATCCTACAGGAAACAAAGTTAGAACTACCAGTAAACTTTTTTATTTCAAACAAAATGAGTCCTTATTAAATAAATTATTAAATTCAAAGAAATATAAATGACTGGTACATGCAGAGTGATTCCTGGGCTGGTGGAGTAGTGGTTAGCACTCACGCCTCACAGCAAGGAACCCCCATGTTTAAATCCAAATTAGGACCGCTCTGTGTGGAGTTTATATCTTCTCCCCGTGCCTGCGTGGGTTTTCTCCGGCACTCCGGCTTCCTTCCACAGTCCAAAAACATGTCATTGGTCAATTGGTGTTTCTAAATTGCCCCATGTGTAAAGGTGCCTACACACCTGCCGTTTGTGGCGCATTCGAGTACACGCTGTACGCGGCTTCATGAACCCTTACCCTAATGCTGAGATTTTTCTTCTTTTTTTTTTACTGTTAACTCTGTCTGCCACCTGCAGTGGGATGAGGCTTGATGTGAAATGTTGAAGCGGTGCAAATTTTGCTCCAGGCTTTTTCTGTCACAGCTCTGTTCTGATATTTGTTAGGGCCGTGTAATTCCAGTCGGGCAAAAAAAAGCACCATTATTAATTTTCCCTCTGTGATCATGTTTACAATGGTTGGCACTTCCGTGTTTTAAAAAGGATGCGGCTTTCCCGTCACTACCAAATCTAAGTCTTTGATTGGTCACAGGTCAGAGTTGTTGCATTTTGAGCAGCCAAGAGGTGCGACTGGTTATACTTTCAGCACCTTCAATGAACGCTCATTCCATACGTAGAGCCCGTGACCTGACTTAAAAACTTGCATAGCAACACGTGAACGCTACTGGATGAAGAAGCCTGAAATTCGGGTTGATGTGCACTTACATAGACTGTTTATTGAAAGTGGTCGTTTAAATGTAAGTCAATGCAACTGGTGTAAACGCAGCTTGAAAGTGAGCATGTGAAGTTGTATGTTTCTTTGCAGCTCTGTGATGGGCTGAATAAGCTATCCAGGGCGTACCCTGCTTTTACCCCACAGAGGCTGGGATAGGCTCCAGCATCTCCATGACCTCAAATGAGATGAAGCAAATTTGGATATTGGATGCATTAGCAAAAATTACACTTTTTGCACACTTTACAAAGTAACTTGTGCTGAAGAGGCTAACATACCTGTAAAACCATAGCACATTGTTTTTTGTTTTTTTTCATAGAAATGACCATTTCTGATTGGATACAGAGATCTGTGAAAACACAAGTTGTGCTTGTGTTTGCAAAATGGCAGTATTCCCTGATAATATAGTGAATAAATCCCTTTAACTGCAGCAACGGCACCATTAAAGCCAAATAAACAAACTTCTGGGTGGAGAAAGTGACTCCTAAGTGCACGATTATGATGTGCCATAGATTACTTTCTTTGCGTGGATCAGTTCCTCTTAGCCACTCTCACGTGTCTCCTTTCCACCAGTGGAGGCTTTTATCTGTGTCCACACAAGTCCACACTCATCCCACAGAAGAGCAGAAATGACACAAAATACTGAGCCAGTAAAAGCAGATTCTTTACTGTAAGCAGCCTCTGGTCCACTAATCATTCCATCATCTCTTCACTCTTTTCACTGCCTTGCTCATGGGATTATTGGGCCTTTCAAAAGTCCATCTGTAGAATAACACTTACAGTCCCACGGCGACTAGAAATAAACCATATTTATGACAAATTACAGAGCTGTTCCTTATCAAAAACAACAAAAGTGACAAAATAAAACACTATAGAAGGCTTTTATTCTGAGGTAATTGATTAATTGATCACTGAAGAGCAGCTGTGTGCATTACAGGACCCCAAAATGCATATCATGTACATTTTGACATGTGGAGTAAAAGGTCAGAAAGAAGTTTCAAATTTATTTTAAAAACATATGGATTTAACAAATGAAGTTGTCATCAAATTGTTCCTTTTTATTGTGTTCTCTGTTGTTGAATTATCATCAAAATCTTCTTGTGCTGTTGTTTTTCAGAGGTCCCACTGGTCCTCTGCCTGTTTTTGCTCATCTCATTGGTCTGGTTGTGGGCGGGACTCCACATGGGCTACAGGTACCTGTGGATGCTAATCCTCTATGTCATCTTCAACTGCCTGCTGGTAAGTCAGATGAGAGTTTTCCCAAAGTCCCTTTTTTTTGGTTCGTAATAAATTCAGATGCAGCCTCCGGCAACATCTCATTGTTTTATTTCCAACTGTGCACTGTGAATGAAAAGAGAGCACACAGTGTGAATTAATGATGCGGACGCGATGCAACTGATGTGTTTTAAAGGCTTTGCTTTTTTCCTCTGATTTCTAAAAGATCTTGAAAGTGTTTAATTGAATTATCACATTTTCTCGTGTGTGTACAGATCAGGGCACATGACTAGATGAAAGATGGCTATGCTTCACAACTTCAAAAACAAAATTGGCCTTAGGCCTGGAGAGAGAGTCTCATCTCCTATCTGCCTTTTTCTTCATCTGTTTGTTTGTTTTTTTGTCTGTTTGGAATGACTTCTCTGATATTTTTTATTTTTACCATCCTGACTTTCGTTTAGCAATTCAAAGTTAAAGTTAAAGTACCATTAGCTGTCACAAACCTAGGTGTGAGAATTTTTTTTTCCGCATTTGACCCATCCCTGGGGGAGCGGTGAGCTGCAGACACAGCCGCACTCAGGAACCATTTGGTGGATTAACCCCCCCAATCCAACCCCTTAAGGCTGAGTGTCGAGCAGGGAGGCATTGGGTCTCGTTTTTAGAGTCTTTGGTATTCTGCCTGGATTTCAACACCTGACCTTCCAGTCACAGGGCGGACACTCTTCCACAAGGCCACTGAGCTGGTCTAGTATCAATGAAGATGAAAAAAAATAATTGAGATGAAGCTACATTTATTAAACATGTCATCACAACTAAAAAACCTTCGACTTAAAGTACAAATGTCAACTGCAGTGGATGCTGCATCACATGGGATTTACTGGGAAACACAAATCAAAGCCATAAAACAACAATTAAAACTACACTTGTAAGAATACTCTGCATAAAGTAAATCACAATGCATTTACTATTACTATTATTGTTTAGAGAAAAACGAACAAAATAAAAAACAAATACTATATACCTTTCATCTTCCTTTTGGGGTCACGGGGCTGCCGGAGCCAATCCCGGTCACGAAGGCAGGGGACACCCTGGACAGGTTGCCAGTCTGTCGCAGGGCCACAACACACACACCCCCGCAATCTCACATTCACTCCTAGGGACAATTTAAACTAACCAATTAACCTATAAAGCATGTTTCTGGACAGGGGGAGAAAGTCGGAGTCCCCGGAGAAAACCCACACATGCACGGGGAGAACATGCAAACTCCACACAGAATGGTCCCCCGTTGGTGTTCTGTTTCAGGTCCCCCAGGCGGGTCTTTAACCAGGGGCCTTCTTGCTGTGAGGCAAGAGCGCTAACCACTAACCACCGTGCAGCCCTACTATATACCTATTAAGAAAAAAAGAAAAAATTTCTGTTTTATAAATAACTGCATTAAAATGTGAAATTTTAATCCAACGTTAGAAATTTGATCACAGAAATTATTGCTTTTTGCTGTTTAAACAATCCCTAGCAAGCATAGTCTTTGTTTGAATTTTACCTGGTGATATTGAAGAGTAAAAGCAAATTTTGTGTTGTTTTCTGAATAAAACAAGTTTATTAAAACACCCAGCAGTGTATGAGCAATCACAAGGATTTAGATTTGTGACCATGTCTTGCTTTATGGTTTTCTTTTCTTTTACAGTGGATAAAGGTTTGCATCCTCCACTGTTATTTTCTTGAACACACGGTTTTGTTGTAAAATGCACCCAAAGAGGTCTCGGGTAGTGTGTGGTGTTATATGGCAGCACCACGGCAAAGACATCAGCGCTTCACCAAAGCAAACCTCTTCTGTTGGCAGAGAAACTGATGAGGGAAAAAATGTCCACACCAGTGGCTTGTGTTGTATTTAGCGCTCGTTTGTGAGCTGCAGTTTATCCAACTCTGTGACCTCATGTTGGCGGCCTGTTCACTGACCAAGCTGTAACACAGCTGACCTCAGTTCATTGCATTCCTCCAATAGATTCCTACAAAAGTTCTTGTTCCTGTCTCCAGATTTGTGATTTAATGCAGTAATTCTAGGTTACATGGCCGACCCTAAATGTGTTTTTTTAACATAGTAAAATATTTACATTTTGCGTTGTTGCAAAACTTCTAAAATAGATTGAAAAGCAATATATAAGACAAAAATGTTTGTCATCAGACTAAAAACTTGCATGATACAGGATAGGATGAAACTGATGTTCAGTTGACCTTAAGAACATGTGAGATGTGTTTTTGTGTAGCCTGGACCGAAGCAAGTTGTTTCAATCGATGCATTATTGAAGAATTAAACATTCTTAAGCAACTTCTACCATCGTAATAGTTCCAAGTTTGTGTTTTCTTTATGAATTTGGTGAGCCTGTGGAAAAGTTCTTGATGTTGTTATCTCCTCCACGCCATGTGATGCCGAGGATTATGACCTTAATTGAGGTCTTTAACTTTCATTGTGTTTAAATGGGTGCTGCAAAGTACTGGACTGGATTTGTAGCTGTAAATTTTCCATGAGAAGAATTTTCCGTATTTACCTTGTTGTTCGTGAGTTTATGAGGCACACCACCCTGCTACTAATTGCTGCAACATGTATTAAGCAGCAGCAGATGTTATAGCTGCACAGCTGTTACAGCTGAATGTGGTTATGTTGCAAAGCAGTTGCAGAAAAAACTTTTCACTGAATCAAATTTTAGGATTTAAGAGTTCTTTTTTTGCATTTTGATACAATCCTTGCTAACTTTTCTGTTTAACTTCTCAAGTGGAATCACATCAACCTTGCTTCCCTCTCGATATCTCCTCATTCTGCCGATAAGCTTTGCATCATCTTAAAATAGCCGCAGCTGTGAAGCAGGACCATTCCTCATTATTCCATCCTAGCTTCCTCCCTTAACCTTTTCAAAAAATAGAACACTGGATAAATGTGTGTGTGATTAGTTTGAGGAAAAAAACTGTCTGCACTGATGAAGTTGGCACTTCAAGAGCAGAAATAAAGTCAGTTTAGGAAAAAACCATTTATTCATGGTTTATGAAAAAAAGCACATTCTGGCGTGCAGCTGTTCTGAATCTTGCATAAGTCGCTAAGTAAAGCAGGAAATTCTTTGCAAGTGTTTAAAACCATCTTTTAAACTGCTGACTTCACAGCTTCTTTTTATGGTCTTCGGCAGCTTCACTGACCTCAGTGCTCTTCATCTTCAACGACCTTCTCTCCACTGATCGGGGAACACTTACATAACACGCCTGTCGCAGTCAACCTGGTTTATCAGGCTACCTAATTATCTGAGCTAATCACCCTTAGTGCTGCTCCGATGGAGCCGCATTCACAGACGCAGACGTGCACAACCAGACAGTACACACCCAGCTGCTTTTTGCTTTGTGTTCTATGCTATCACAGAGAGGAAAGTTCATTTCCTCCTTTAACGAATCACAAAGAAAAGTAAACATGAAGTCAGGACAGTGGAGTCTCTTTCCATAACACCACACCCATCTTCTCCAAACACCCATCTCCAAAGAGAAAAATCTCTCTTCGCTTGCACACTCCTGCTTGTTCTAAAGATATATTGGCGGTATACAGCACAAACATTTATAGAGATCATTTGTGTTTGAGTAATTCACACTTAATGAAGCTCCAGGATTTTAAAAAGCTAACGACCTATAAGGTTCTCCATGTGTTTTCCAGCTGTTACTGAGCTTATGTCCGTCTTATTGTGTAGATGCTGCAGTTTTACAATTCTATCATAAACACAAAATAGTTTCCATGTATGGTTCCTGTTTCCTGGTAATGTTGATTGTAACCAGCCACCCTATTGGCTACTAGTGACTCCGAGCCTAGTGCTGTTTGTCGTTGGCTCTGTCGTCCATTGTTTTGTGTGGCACAAGTGACCTCAGATCCAAAATTCAAAGTTAGATGTGAGTTATGAAAATGTGGGAACATTTTTATTACTCAACTAGCTGTTAGATGCATATTATTCCAAAACACAAAAATCTAAACTGTCTTTATGCAAGAGATTCCAATTTCTACTGCCAGGTTGCTGTCATAAAATCATTAATATGCAGCCCCCAGCACTATGATTTCTTGATTGTGATTGGCTAAGTTCGGTTATGAGCCATTCCAAACCTTCTAGGTTATTTCTAGACTGTAAACAAAATGAACAAATTTGTTTTCTCTGATCAAAATCTATTTTTCAACTAAATAGTTCTTCAATATTTATTGAAATGAACTATTTCAATAAATTTGCATTTAATGTTAATATAAGGGTTCAAAGAATGTAGGCCCTCACACATTTTCACCACACCTCACCCTCTTTATAAAAAGTTTGGTCGCCCATGTGCCGCAGTATTGTTCATTTCATAATGAATGTACGCACCATTTTAGATCAAGTTGGTCTTGATTTGTTAGATTGTGTTTCTGTGGGATGAATTCTCGTTCCATTTGCTCTTGTATTTTGCACATTTGCCTGTTTGCAGCTCCCGTCATTCCCCACTTTACTGATGTGAAATGCGGGACGGCCTCGTGGCATTTACCACTCGGGTGTTTTTGTGTAATTCACATCCTGATGGTGTTGACAGAGGAGATTTGGTAATGCAAGTAAATGGACGACGGAGAAATACCAGCGATGTCATCCTCCAGGGATGAAGTAACTCCTCTGCTCTCGTAGTGGAGCCTGTTGCTGCTCCAAAGTATAATAATTTAGAAAAAAATTGTAACCAAAAATTATTTTTTTTTAAAACTGTTTGATATTTTGCTCTTTTTTTTATTTCAACAATTTCCTTATTGGGTTCATTCTTTTCTTGTTCCTCCTTTACTTGCAGGGCTTATACGTGTTTGCAGTGTACTTTATCATGCACAACCAGCTGTGGTGGCCTACCAAAGCTAGTTACACTGTGGAGATAAATGGTGCCGACCGTGTCGACTCTGCCTTCCAAGGAGGGGGTCCCACTACTGTGGGAGGCGACATCAGCAAGTCAACTCAGAATCTCATCAGTGCCATGGAAGAGGTACAAACACCCAGACAGCAACGCATTCAAACACAGCAAAACTTTATCAGTCCTCCCAACAGAAATGAAACTTTTTAGCTTATATGGAGATTTAACACAAAACACTTTAAAATAAAGAGATTAACAAATCCTAACACATGTATCCCAATACATAAAGGAACTGGTTGATTAAAAGACAAAGGAGCCACCCTTTTTACATTGGAGAAACACTTTTTTGTTCTAAACGTTCAAATGAATTAAATAAGTGATACTTTTGGTCTTTTATAAAACTGTTGACACCTTAGAGTTGACTAATATTTTCAAATGACCTACTCCTACTTTTTTACTGCTTTCTTAGCAAAGTAACTAACATGTTTTGTGCTCATATCTGTGACACCAAAAGGTACTTTTTGTGAGCAGAATTGACCAACATTTTTGCAAATGCATCAATATTTTTTATTACTCTTTCTCTGTCAGTTCCTGCTTCTTTTTTCTTTTTCTGTGACCTCATTCCCATTACTCTGTTTGTCCATGCTTGCCCCCTTCATCATATGTTTATCACATCAGTTAAATGTGTTTTTCTAATCAAAGAAATATATTATAGGTGTTGGTTCTCAACTTACACTGACACTCTCATTAGGTAACTTATATTGTTTGTGAAACTATATGAGTTCAAGTGTCACGCATTATCAATCCCATTATTAATGGTCCCTTGTGGGATTTTTCTCCCACTGCCACATGACATGAGAACAAGCAGTGAACTGAAGAAACTCCTGAGCAACTCTTTTTTTTCCTGAAGAATGCCCTAAAAGGAGATCTCGGTGGTTCAACGTTGTGCTCTTGGGAACCCTCCCTTCTGTCTGATCTCTCTCGTCACACAGTCCTCCTAATCTTGTTCTGTTCATCGAAGCACACTCAAGCCTCTCTGAAACTACGCTGCAGCACGGTCACAAAGATAAGGCAACAGATGGAGAATTAGGCCTCTGATAGTTGGTAGTTGGACTCCAATAAAAGCAGTACATGTTAAAAGAAAAAGCGTTGATGGAAATTATTTCTGTCATCTGGTTTAGTACACATGCATTCACTGCCCCCTTTCAGAGTAGATATGACAGACTTTAGGTGCCTGGTGGTACTTAATTCACCTCCCTGGGCCACTCTGTACCAGCCAAAGCCCACATGGCTCTCATTGCTGGAATAACATGCACTAAAAAAGCTCAACAATTGAAAACAGTGAAATCCCAGGTATATTTCATCTGGTTCAGCGTGATAAAATACTAAATTTAATACTAATACTATTGTGATTTAATACTAAATTACAACAGTGTTTTTCATTTAAAAAAATAGTATAAAATAATCATTTTTCTTTTTCTTTAGTTCCCTTTTTCCTAGATTATTTTATTATCTTATTCCTTTCTCTCACAAAATGGGTTTAGAATGTTGTTGACCTCACCCTTGGACTCTCCATGTTTGTTGGCCTTAAGCCTTTAGGTACTTGGAAAGCTTCCACTCACAGGTGTACAGGTGTGCCCATTGGCCAAGTTAAACATTACTGACTTTGTTTATGGGAGTGCATTTGACCTGATTTTATATCAAGTATGTCCTCAAGTTGTTTTTGTCATAAAAAAAGTAGTTTAATTAATATTTTTATTCTAAATGTGATGCAACTGCTAAATTTTCCCACCATATTTAACTTTAGGCAGAGGTTGTAGTTTTTTTTTTAGATTTGTGGAAGCATTGAAAGTAGGATTTGTTTGTTGGCTTGTTTTTTTATGATGTTTTGTGTTATAGTTATCAGCTGACTGGGAGCGAGCATCACTGCGGCCAAGTATTCAGCCCAGCAGTGGGTTTAAGCCCAGTCCTGTGATGGGGACCTACGCCACTGAAGGAAGCTTCATCAACCCCAACCTGGTCTCAGCAGACGAGGAGTCACAGGAGTTTGATGACCTCATATTTGCTTTGAAAACAGGTGAGGATAGTTATTTTACCTCGGCTTGCACAAGATTACTGCCTCAAGTATCCCTAAAAAACTACTTTTTTAATCTCTTTCAGAAAACTGATAAGTATAAAGCCCCCATTATATGTCCTTAAACAATGCACAATGGTTTTAGTTTAACCAGAAAGGTCAAAAGAAACTTGAGCACAGATTGCACCACAGCAACAAAAAAAAAAAAAGAAAAAAAAAAGCAGGAAAACCTTAAAACAATTACCTTATCATTAGATTTCATTTGGAATTGTGTTTATTGTTCTGGATGTCTGAATATTTAACTTGCACATTTTTGGGTGTTAGTGGACTGTTTGAATAGAGGGATGGATGGATTTTTAATGATTACAAAAGCAAAGGTAAAGAACTCTAGTGTTGTCCTTTATACCCCAAATTAAACTGTTTATACCAGTTTTGCTCATTCAGATTGAATGTTAACAGAGAAATATAAAGGATTAAACAACTGACTGAATGCTTATAATGTGGAAGAAGGGGAGTCACTGCCACGTGCAAAAATAGGAAAGGTGAAGGGTCAGTCATTGCTTAGAATTCTCATATATAAATGCTTTTTCCAATCTTTAAAATAATATGAAATAAGTGTTTTCAGTTGAAATGTTTTCTTTAGTACCAATGTGGAAAATACTGCAAGACTTGCGTCTAATAAAAGTGTCCAAGGATAATTCAAACAAGAAAATCTAAATGTGAAATTCCTAAACACTATTAGGCTTTTACTGTTTACTGTTTAAGTTCCTGGATGAGGAGATAACGCTGTGAGCTTCCTCCATAAAGCAAATTAAGTGCATATAGGAGAAGGCCAAACTGACAGATCTTGATTATTTGAGAGGAATTTAAAATACGTAACAGTAATCTTGATGAGATGTTAACCTGTTTGGGCATGTTGTGTGACCCCAGGACAACAAAACTTAAAACCACAGAAACAGTCAAAGTAGAAGTCCTTCCTGACAGTTGTGGGATCGATCTGATGACAGATGTTAATGATGGATAAGACTTAGAGGATAGGGTTAGGCCTATAACTGAACAGAGCCCCTCTGCTCTCGTTGCTCCTATATGGTGGCAGATGTGTGAATGAGAATTTCTTTTTTCTATTTTTATGAGTCTCCATAAGTTGCTGTGGGTCAGCAGCAAACTCAGCACTACTAAGTCATAAATTCTTATGAATCAGACAGCAAAGAGGAAAATCTTTCAAGACTGAAGTAAATCAAAGTTCTTGGCCTTTTGTACGGCTCCTGGCATGGGCTTGAAATAATGACTTTCCAGTACTTAATACTTTCTCATATGCAGCCAAACTTAAAAAATTCTATTAGATCATTTGTTGCATTTAGCCATTGTCTTTCCTGCATATATACACCTTTGTTTCATCTCAACTTGTAATTTCTAATCATAATTATGTAATAGACAAACCACACAATAGGGGTCAGGGAGCAGGGCCGTATAAAAGTCTTAACACTCTTAATTTTTTGGTTATCCATTAACATTATACTGTATATCAGTGCAGGATAACACATTCTCTGCACACTTATGTAGCACTGAACATAGATCATTAACCCAGCATGACCTGATGTAAAACATTTGTGCCTTCTATGTCTGGAGCACTGCACATAAAACAATCAAAACTTTTCAAATGAGAATTTAGAGAGAACATCAGGGTAAAAAAACAGTTTTGGATTAGCATATTACAGCACAACACATTTTGAAAAAACAAGAACTATTTAAGGTGTTTAAATAAGAATAAACAATAGAAAAGTGCAATATTCTTTATAGTAAGATGTTACTGGTTGAACAGACTTCCCTGTACTTTGCACATGTTACAAAAAAGTAGTGTTAATTCATCAAATCCATTATTCAAATCAAATCAACCTTTATTTACATAGCACTTTTCTAACACGTCACTCAAAGTGCCTTGCATAAAATATAATCAAATTTAAAACAAACTGACACGACAAACAATGATGACCCCCCCCACACACACACACACACACACACACCTACACACACCATGATAAAAAAAGAGTGATAAAATGATGGAATGTAGAGACTTGGCTTTGACCTGAAGTGGGGAAACAATGTTTTCTATCGTCATGTTGCAGAAGGACATTGCTGACTTTAAGTACAGACCAGAGAAACAATAACAGCTGTTTGAGTTCATTCTAAAACTGTTAATTTCCTTAAATCTATTTATTTAAGCTCAAATGTTTCCTTTTTCTTTATATAACTTTGCAGATCTGGAAGACACCACTATAAGCATGTGTGTTGTTAATGTAGACGATGAAGACCAAAAGATAGGCCAAATGACTTCCCCCTAGAGATACGAGTCATTTAGTTTGATTGTGTCTATCTCTGGTGTTACATCAAAGCCTGTTGGTCCACTCACATCTTTGTTACCATGACTGCTGTAGATACCGGAAAGTACAGTGTGCTGGCTCATATAGGGACAGTTGCATAACACCACAATGAAAGTAAACGGCTGACAACATTTTTATGGTGGCTGACTTCAGCCACCTAGTGATTAACCAACCTGATCTGAGGCATCTGAGGCTGATTTTTGGTGGGGTTTATGCTTTACTTTCAGGAACCGGCCTTAATGTCAGTGATAACGAATCCATCCCTGGAAGCCACGATGGAGGAAGTGTTACCAATTCCCAAATAGTGGAGCTGAGACGAATCCCCATCGCCGACACACACCTTTAACCATCTCACCTCACACAGACCCCTATGTCTTCTGTTGCTTTTGTCAGAATAATTCCTTACAAGACAGTATTTTTTTATTGTAAAAAAAAAGCCTTTGCACTAAAACAGTTTTAATGGAACGTTTTCATGTAGATTTTATTTTTTACTGCTGAGGATCTCATAGGCACACAAATGTTTTACAAGATTACTTGTATGAAGGTCTGTGTTAAAGTCATTTTCTGAATGTTTATTCTGTTGTTTTCTGTAGCAACTTAGATACTCAGATGTGCCCCAAAAGTGCTGCCTCTGCTGCTGAGGATGAAGACTGTTTTAACATTCTTAATAAATAATACCTCATATGTCATTTTAAATGTTGCTGATTTCGCTGCATTTTCACATACATAGGCTGGGTTCACTCCAAGGCTTAAGCGAGATGTGTTCATTGGGGTCAGGGGTCACAGCTGCATGATTGATGGACTGAGAGGAAGATTCCTACTGCACAAGAATTTCACAGACTGGTCTCACACCTCATCGACCTCTGCAAGTCTCTGCAGATTTAAAGAAAAAAAAAGCTAAAAATACTTTTTTTTTTTGAAAACTCCAGTTTACAGGAATTTCTTTGCTGTTTTTGTTTCTTTGCAAAAGAAAAAGTAAAAGCCCTGCAAAGTATTTCTCCATGACAAATCTGGTGCTTTAAAAGTAAAAGTAAATCTCCCACCCTATCCCACTTAACCCCAACCCTACACAAACAAATGCACATCGATTGATTCTCCCTCCTACAAGCAAAACTCGCTTTTTACACATGAGGAAGTTACATTTTGTTCAGTCAGTGGAACAGCCACTGTTTTCAGCCTTTGAAATCTATAAAATTGATCAATCTGTACATTTATCACATGTAAGTACGGAACTTAACCAACTGAACTCTACCAAGCTTGCAGCATGACACAAGAACTATTGACTGATATAACTTTATTGTTCATTTTAAAAAAAGGACTAAATGAATTATATTTTTATACAGCCTTTTATAAAGATTCTGATACATTGCTTGACTTTTGGCAGAAATTGTTTCTCTCAAAAACTGTAACGAATGTGAGAAAACTATTGTAAATACTTTAGGAGATAAAAAAAAGACCTGACCTTAGATCAGACCGGCTGATAAGAGCCTGTACTAAGTGCTGCAAAAAAAAAAAAGACTGCTAAAGCAGTCCACGGGGCATATTTTATAGGATTTATCAGTTATGTAAGAAACCACATGTAGTCTTGCAGCATGTCCACTACATATCTAAAGTTCTTATCAGCAGCAGAGTACTGTATAATGTCTGATGGGGGCTTTAAGAGGTTAAGAGCAAACTTTAGTTATTGACTTATTCCTGCAGCTGAATATTCCAACTCAATAATCTGAATCCAGAAATGTTTTCCGTATAATTAGCGTTGAAATGCTTCTCTTTTTATTTTACAATAACAACAGGCTATGAGCAAAGAGGGTTCATGGAGAAAACTAATTCTAAATGACCAATTCTGAACATTGTTTTCTTCTCTATAAAGTTGGTTTTGTTACATTTGACTCTTACTCCACAAACGTTTTTTTTTTCAGAGGTTTGCCACACTAAAAACTAAACTACTAGAATTGGGCAGCCTCAGCCCCATCTGAATAACAGAGAAGGAATTAAAAGAGTTTCACTTTATGGTGAGCTTCTTAAGTGGGCAAGGTAAGACATGCAAAATGAAAATATTAATGTTCTTAATCTGATAATCAGCACAGTTTAGAAGAAGATCTTCATGAAAGTTCCTGATTACTGCAGTAAGCTGCAGTCTATCACATTTAGGCTGGAGTTCCCGTCACCTCAAGTCTTCTTTTTCTCATCTATGTCCACAAAGGGTGTGACAGATTCAAGACAACAGTTAACCAATTCACTTGTGTAATGTTCATTTTCAGAAAAAGATTTAGGAGATGAGGCTGCGTTACCTGGAAAGATTAAAACATTTGTTATAAGTTTCTGCAACTTTAAGTAATCTGTGCTTTGCATCTTTGGGGATGTGAACTTTAGTCAATAAATCCTACTACCTTTTGACTTCTTTCGCTTATTCTAAATGTAACCCATTTCAGTTTATTTTTGGGGTCTGAAAAAGATTTTTCATTAACATACAGCTATACAGCTTGTCAAGAGATGCAATTATCCAATTCAAAAGTGAAAGTTTAGCAGCAAAAGTGATGCTCAAATAGATCAGAAACCAGAAAGAGTGTGAAAAAATAAAACCTTGTGCAGATGCTTCCTAACCCGTGCAGTTCTAATGTGAAAAGGGAAGTCAGCATCCATGTGAGGAAATGCACGATACAAAGGTTACTGCACTGCTAAAAGTCTGTATTTAATTACTTCAAATATGCCCTTTTGCAAGCATGTTGACCATCCAGGTGCAATTTAATAAATCCATGGACTCGCTGTGACGTCTGTGAACAACACAGTAATTTGTTGAAGGACGATTTAAAAGCACAGAAGCTGATTAAAGACTTTCAAGTCACTGAGGTTATTCCAAGTCAGTAGAGATGAGACTGAATGCAGTGAATGTAATGCGTTCAATACAGATGATCTGTGCATGAAACTGTTTAAATCATTTTCAATCATCACTCAGCCGAAAATAAGCTGACCAAAAAGACGTCTCCATCTATTACAGCCTCAGAGAGCAAGTGGGGTCAAGATTAGAACTGCTAATTTGCATTTATTACACATTTATGGTGTTGCTGGAGTTCATCACTTTCAGGAAAATAGACCTCAGAATCGGACAGTACATAGAGCCAGCAGAAGCATCATTTGTACATTGGATCAAGTAAATTGAAAACAGAGTGGCTCAAAAACACAAAAGAGGCAGGAAGTAAACACGTTGAAATGAGACAGCTGAAGACAGGCTGTTTGTCTGCATGTGTTTGCATGTGTCTGAGCAATCTACACATCTCCACAAGCAAAAGATGGCAAGTGTACCAATGTGTAGTCGTACTGCATGTGTGTGTCAGCCCAGGCCTCTGCACATAATGTTTGTTCCTCATTACCATGGCAAATGACGACCTTTTCTATAATGAGATCATAGAGAGCGACTCTCTCTGTGCTGTCCAAAGAGAATTAGAGTACCTTGTCATCTGCCATTAATTACGCAGCACTCATCACCATGACACTGTTGTTTCTGACATTCGAGCTGTTCCTGGTGGATGTCTTGTACCTGCAGCAGAGCCAAATTAGGTACATCGCTCCAAAGCACTGAGCATGTGTTTATTCCTGGGTGATTAGAAGGAGACTTTGGTCTGGTCTGCAATCAAATCTGGATGGACATCATGAGCTGCACTTCACTTTACACCAATCATCGGTGTCAGAGGTGTGTGTTTGCTCATGTACAGCACTTAGGATTACATTCACGGATGAATTCCTTCCATGGGGTTGAACACACCCTTGGGACTTATACACAAAGTTCTCACAATATTTGGTTGTGATGTTTTTTTCCAATTGTAGTTAAAAAAGTGTGGTGTCTGTGCAAAAGAAAAAAAAATCAAATTCAAAATCTGGACTTAAGTTAAAGAAAAAATATTTTGTCTCTCAGAAAGCCAGGGAAATGTTTTGTGATTTCATACCATGGTCATAGTTACTTAATGTGCATGCTGAAAAATTAACTTTTTTATATTACTATTTTTATATTATATTTTTATATTATTTTATATTACTATTTCAGCCATAAGCTGTAAACAGATTTGAAATGTATAGCGAATCCAAAATTGAAATGTCAACAGAATGCTTGATCTGTCAAAGGAATATGCTAAACTTCAGGAACTGAAGTAATATCTGGCATGTATTTTAAGGTGCTAGTAATAGACTTGCATGTGCTGTGGTGGATGCAGATAATTCAACACAAAACAAAGCTAAAGTGATACGATCTCAAAGCTTTACTACAATAAAAATCATGATTTTTGTTGTTTTTAACATATTTATGTGGCATTTTTCTCATGATGGAGGACATGTATAAAGATAATTAAGCTTAAAATGCATTTCTAAGTGTTTCTTTACTCAATTGGTTGTAAATCAGGAGCAGACAAACAATACCATTGGACAAACCTTGTAGTAATGATGTAGGTGCTAGAGTCATCAGACCACAAGCTCTCTGCTCTGCTCCATTCCAATTCATTTACTTGTAGAGAAATAGATCCATGTAAGTCTTTGTTTTCTGCATCCAAGCTCGCATCTGGCTCAGAACTTTACAACTGGATAGCTCTGATATTGCTCGCCACTTTTGTTGCTCTGCTAATGTTAGGTTGGGTTTGTAAGGGGCTGCAGAGTGTAACCAACCAGATGGATGATGGGGAACAGGCTGGGCTTACTCCACACCAAAGGTGCCAACCACAACTCAGAGGTGAATTTTTAATGGCTAAAAACTGCATGATCACAAATAAAAGTCCACTGGAAACGCTGTTACAATACATCAAAAGAATGGGACTTTGAAAGGAACCAACTCAAAAGGATAAAAGAAAAGATTAAAAAATGCCCTGATGCTGCAAAAATGTTCAGCATTATCATCACACTACCACTGCAGTGTTTGAATGTTGGTATGAGCTGGTGTGGTGATGAGCTCTGTGTTGTTTTGGAAGTCATGATCAAATATTACCACTTGGTTAAATCTTGGGGGCGAGGGGGTCCTTTTCCTCCATACAATCCATTTTAAACAAGCCAGACTTATAGCTATAGACTTATTACCTTTAAACGCTTTCTTACAGAGGAATGGGTTTCTTACTGGGGTTTTGTTCCAAATAATGATTTCCGCATATGGATAATGCCAGTGAGTGCAAAATCATAGACTCCATAGGCTCTGAAATGGCTTTTCTTGGGTGAGTTAGTTCACATCTGTCTACAATAGACTGTTATATAATATTGTGATGATTTACACTCTTAAAAATCAGTTTAAGTGCATTTGAGTTGCAGCATCACCTAAACTTGTTTTTTTCTTTTGTCCTAGTACAGATTAGATTAGATTAGATTAGATTAGATTAGATTAGATTAGATTAGATTAGATTAGATTAGATTAGATTAGATTAGATTAGATTAGATTAGATTAGATTTGCTTTATTGTCATTGTGCATAGTACAATGACAAATACAATATAAACTGTAAACTGTAATGAAGAGTGCCGAGATAATTGTGCAAAATTGCATATGAAAACTGTGTGTAAACATGTCAAAAGTGCAAGAGGTGGTAATGAGGTAGAGTTGACACTGTGGACAGAGAAGTAAACAGGAATATGGATTTTATCTGTGCATTTTGGAATTGAGGATGGTTACAGACCCTTAACGTTGACAAAAGGTGTTTTTCCCTTTTATCTCACAAAGATGCATGCGGAAAACAGCTTTTATTAGGATCATCACAGTAACTTAAAATGTCATGTAGTAGAGATTATAAACAGAACACCTGATGCCAACCACTTCAATCTTTGTTTAGACTCCTGGCATTATTTAAGGAGGAAATTTGTTTACACTTGTTGCAAATAATCAGAATTAATTTCCTCTTTTTCCAAAGGATGTTTGGAAACATGGAAATTCTCTCTTTGCTAATCTTATTTTATGTAAAGAAACAACTTAAACAAATGAAAAAAATAATAGAACATTTAGTATCTGCAGGTAAGTGACATTAAAGAACAGGACATGAATAACAACAACAAAAATGCTGGACAGCATAAACGTGATGAGGTGGAGAGAGGAACCACTTGTGACCGTGATGGGGGCACATTTGACCTTAACAAATGCAAGGAGGTGACACATCTAAGAGGGAAAGTTATCATATCACACTGTTTCCTCTGTGTGTGCTCAGCCAGTTTCAGCTGGTTTGATCCAGCAGCAATATGTCATGAGGCTGAATGACCAGCCCAGTCAGGCCATGAACAAAGTCAGCGATTGTTGTGTAATGAAATGTCAGAGGTAATGCAGTCTGGGTGGCACACAAGGCCTGGCAAAGAGGAAGCTGTCTGACCAAACTAAACACCACCATAGAAACAAGAACAACAAGCCTGATCACAGCTGAAATGATGTTTGAAACATATATTTACTCTTATGGCCTCTGTTCTCTATACTTTCCTTCTTTCAAACAAATGTCTCGGTCACTTCAGCCTGGATACCACGAAAATCTTTACCAGGAAGCATTTAGTCAAAGTTAGTATGTTTTAATGTGCTGCGTGCCTCGCAGGTCACAGTGCTTACGGTTGCCCACCTGTTGTTTCATATATGCAGGCGTAGAGAACAAGAACCCAATGTGTGAATCAGAGGCACTGCATTACAGTGTTTGGGTTTTTTTTTTATGTTTGAAAAATTATTCATACTTTTATGGGGTGAATGAGTTTATTGGAGTCAGTAAATACATAAGGAAACGAGCTCAAATCAAATTAAGCTTTGCCACATGAACATTTCTGCTCTTTCTGGGATGTAATGTTTCTACAACTTTTTTGTAAAGGTCATTTTGGTTTGTTTGTTTGTTTGTTTGTTTTTCTCCTGCTTTAGACCTCTGGTGAAGTATTTGTGGGCGAAGTCTTCAAAACCAAATGTTTCCCACTTGTATGAAGCTGGTCCTTTGGCATCAGGATGTATTGAGGCAGCTTAAAAATAACTATATAAGGGTCTAACCTTCACAGATGATGCATATTACCTGATGTTTTTCTTTGGTTTGATTTGAAAAAGGAAAACAGTACAGAGGGTGAGCAGAGAGATTAGATATTGTTTTTGTGTCGCTTTTTTCTCTGTCTGCTCAACACTCAGCCCTGCAGCTCTTCTGATTCGAAGCAAAAGCATCCGCTGCCAAAAACTGACTCAGATAAAATAATAGAGACCTTTCAGGCCCTGTTTCTTTCTTTTTTTGGTTAGTGTAACTGGGCAGCAGTTCTCAATGATAAGAATGAGTCATAGAACTGGTCCAAACCAGAGCCTGTTCACTTTGTCTTCACTTGATTTTCAAGTATCAAATGAAGGCATGTCAGGCTGGATGTAGTTTTAAAACACTTTAAAGGTTAGAGGAAATAAAGGGGGAGCAAGTACATTAATGTATTGCAGTTATTGGTCAAAAATTGATGAGGAAGTCTGCACTTCATCTGATCTATTCAAGTTTAGGACTTAAAAACCCTTGTGCTATCCTATGACCCCACCCTTACATTGACGTGTTCTCCCTACCATGACAAAGGTGGATAAAGGTGAAGAGGATTTCATGTCATCCATGGACACCAGTGAAGATCACAAATCATTGAAGAAAAAAGGTTCAGCTCACTGTCTTGTAGGGTCTAGATGACCCAACTCCCAATGTTAAAGTGCCTAGGATAGCACAAGGGTTAATTAAAAGAAAACAGTTAAAAAATCTGAAAAAGAAAATAGAAGAAAAAGTAAAAAGTGATGGAAGGAAAACACCTAAACAACAGAACATCATTAGTACAGTGACAAAGCAGATATAATGCTCATTTGAATCTTGGTTAGTCCCTGAATTTTCCAGAAGGGAGTTAAGCCTCTGTCTCCTCTGCACAGCCGCGTTCACCAAAACTCTGGCCTAACAGAAGCGAAGGCCTCCCTCCAAATCCTCTTATACCTTCTCAAATATAATCCATAAGGGAGATTACCTGAAATTTCAAGGTTGCATTCTAAGAGAGTATATTTCCAGAGGAACTCATGAATGAAAGTTTTCGCCCAACATAATTTCTCTGTTATGTAACTCTGACATTTTCAGTTGTTGCAGAATCAAATTCAAGCCCGTTAACATTTCTGCAGCTCTCATTTAGCTAAGATTTATATCTTTTATGGCTCTCATCAAATTGTCATTGGCGCACAGCTGGAGGAGTTGTAAAACGAGTATTTGGAACATGCTGATGGACCTGCATGTTTGGAGGTCTCTATGTGTGCTTGTTCCATGTTTAGCAACTCGCTCAGTTCTATCCAATCTCCTGGATCCGACGTTACAGACACCAGCTGGAGGGCAGACACTGTCGTTCATAGCCCGAGGGGGGAACACAGACTGGAGGGGGGAGCAGATGCCAGTCATGTTCAGTCCGGTTCAGGCAGGGCAGATGGAAACCTCTGGAATATGAGAGCTGGTGTCGCTCAATAAACCCACAAAGAAGAAACTCTTGGTCTGGTGTTTTTTATATATTTTGCCTCACACCAAGTTTCAGCTTTCAAACCAGCGTCACAGAGTGGAACAAAGCTTACTACCCTGTAAAAAAAAACTTCTTCTACAAAATGTATCTGTACCTAGACAGAGAAGAAACTCAACAAATTTACCTGCAGCTTGTAGAATACTAAAGAGTATTCTTATCTAAAAATCTATTCAAAAGTCTGAAAATGTCTTAACAATGAACATTAAACAGTGTGTTCAAAGCAACATTTAGTAAGATATAAAAAAGAAAACCCTTACATTGAGCATAACCTCACTTTTGTCAATGCAAACACATTTTTTAAAAGTACTATTTTGATCTAAAAGAGTTTGTTTTGCCTCATGGCCCATTCTTGTGTGTCAAAATGGCACCATGTTGTTTTTGGAAGTCAACTGGCAACCACTCAGAGGATTAAAAAGAGACGTATAGTTGGAAACAGGCAACCCGCTGACAGCAGGTCATCAAGGACGACCTAAAAACCCCATAAGTTGCATCCAAAGAGCTGCTAGAGGAATGACAAAAAAAATAAATAACAAAATTTACCTGGAAAAAAAGGAGCATCTACAAGGAAGAACAGCATGAGAGGAGAAAAGAGACAGGGAAGGAGGTGCTCAGACAGCAGACGGGGGAAGGAGGGAGTGTTTCGATGTTGAGTGAAAGATGTTGAGGAGGTGACAGATTGGATGTTTGGAGGCAGACGGGTAAAATAACAGCAAGAAGCGACTGCAACACTTGGCCAACCTGCCCGGCGGACCACATGCCCTCTCTAGGCCCCTGCTGCACCTGTTGTTGATCAGGAGCGAGACACCCCGAGGGGGAGGGAGAGGGTTCTCCTTTGCTCTCTGTGACTCAGGAGAATGTGAGCAGGCACAAAAAGGGAGGGTTAAAGCTGAGCAGGGAGTTTGCAAAAGGACCTGTGAGGGAGGGGGGGTATGAGTCAGCCATGGCTAAAAAAGGAGGCTGAGCAACTTCCACTGGGGACCAGAGGGGTAAAATAAGATGAGCAGCACTCCTCTGCTTGGCCTCCCTTCTCCTTGAAACAGGATACACGACGAGTGAGGACTTTTGGGAAAGAGCTGCAAGATTAGTTACAAAGTTTCACCTTCAACATTATACCTGTCTGGAAAAAAACACCATAGAAAACAGTGCTTAATTTAGGATTACCTTTGGAAAATATACATTTTGTTAAGCTTGCACTCCAGCTTCTATCCTTTGACGTTATTTGCTTATTTGATGCGGATAAACTTTTTAAAATAGCTTGGATATGAAGTTGCGTATGAAAACTGAAGTTTGACAGTTTTAAGTTATTACATTTTACTTTTTGCACAACTTACAACTTCCGTTTGTCAACTTGTTCAACTTTGAAAAAAAAACTACAGACAACAGACTGTGGGTATGGAAAACGCTGCAAGTTGTTGATGTCTGCAAGAGGCAGCAAGGTCTTGAACTTCTGCTGTAGTGTTGGAGTTGGAAACTTACCAGTGTGCGTGAGTTTGAAGAAGGTTGAAGGTAGAATGCTCACCATGCTGGGCCTTTGGTATGGCAGGGATGGGAGTCTTGCATGAGAACATAGTTCACTGTCACTGAGTGTCATATTCCCTTACACACTAAACATGGAGAGGCACAAGAAGCCACTCAGCTCCAAAGAGGAAGAGCCCATGCAGCTCTACTCGGGACATTTATGAGGATTTTCAGTCAGCTTAATTGTCAACAGCTACACTTTCTGCTTGTGCAAGAGACTTTGGTCTGCAGGAACAACCCTTTCCCAAAAAACATAATAAATGTTTTGGCTCTGCAGCGATAATGTGACATATCAGCAAGACAAGGCCAGACTCTGGAGTCTTGAGGTTGAGATTAAAGGAAGAATCTGACATCTGTGTTTTATGGTGCGACAAACTGAGAGTCAAACAGTCTAAAAACTGACATGTAATGCTCAGGTGCTGCAGCAACTAACCTTATAAAATACACTTTTAAACTTTGGAAGTGAATGTGCCTGCTAGCTGACAGAGATAAGATGGTTTTTTTTTTTGCTTAGGTAAATCATCACTGAGAGAGCTTTGTGTCACTTTCAGCTCTGTGATGACACACATTCATTTCAAAGAAGCAACCTTATACTAAAATGATTAAGATGTGTCCCGTTTATGCATGTGAATAACCAAAGTCTCTACCTTCATGCACAACAAACTGAACACCAAGATGGTTTGCAAAAAAAAAACATCATTCTCTCTGTAAAAACGTAAAAACAGAAAGCAAGACATCTTCCTTTCCATTCCCTCCTGATCCTGTCTTTCTGTAGCTCCACCTGTTCCTTTAACTCTGTCACATAACAAAAGCTGACATGCGTGTTTGAAACTGCTGCTTGTGTTTACAAGTGACCTGACACAATGATGAAGGTGATGGCTAGTGACTATTATTCACTGCTGTGCTTTCTGGAAGGATTCATGGACATACTTCCAAACACAAGTCTGTGAAAGAGCAATCTTCACTTCAATAAGGACAGAATCCAAGTAAAGATTTGTTTGTGATACAGAAAGATGTGCGTAAAATAAGTATGCACTTCTAAATAAAAGTTTTTGGGCTCTGGGTCATTGACGTCTTGCCTGCTTGGGATAAACTTGGACCATTGATAGACCCCAGAGCCCAGACGCTGATGATGGTTTAGGGCCAGACCATGCCAAAGTGGAAAACGGGTTGCAGGAGGGCCAGTGGAAAGACTACCATCTATAACTTTAAAGGTAAAAATATGATTGTGACTGGCTGAGAAAATAAAGATAAGCAAATTAGCCATAGGTTCAAGGTGAAGGCCTAACTTATGATGGCAAGTAGAGTAAAATAACAATCCACTGTACCTGAAAGTGAGGTAGATCTTCCTTTTTGAAACTCTGTCATTATTGCAGACTTTTGAAGAGTCTGTGATTTTAAGAAAGCCCTTTAAACTGTGCTATCTGTGTCAGACTTTAACAAATATGAGTGTACATTATTCGGTTCTTTCCTAACAACTCTGACAAAATAAAGTAAGAAGGGATCTAAGTTTTTCTGAGTGAATCACAGATGAACTTTTGAAATTTAAAATTTTCCATTTTCACCACCATATAAGAAGAAATGTGGAGTCTTATTTGTCTTTGTTCCCAAGGTGACTTTGATTAATTTCAGTCTATTACTGACGGCTTCATGTTTAAAGAGAGTATTGGTGCCCTGCAGCTTCAATGCAGCTGCAGTTCGTCCCTTTCTGATACCTTTATTCTGGCAGCGTCCTGAATCTGGGTTGGCTCCAAGATTACAGCATGAGCTGTTCCCCTCTTTCCTGGAATCTGTGTCCACATCATGCTTCAGTGCAGAAACCTCAAAGTTCACTATGATGATGTAGCATTGAATAACATGCGTTCGAGGGGGGGCTTAAGCCTTGCCCCCCCTCCGTCCATTCTGAATGTGCCTGGTCACACCAAGCTGCTAAGAACCTCTGGATCTCAGGGACTTCTGGGTAGTGGGATTAGCTGGTGAGAGGAAACAGCTGAGGCCCATGTGGTGTCAGCATTTGCTAATCACACTATCACTGCACACACAAGCGTGCACACTGCTGCTTTCAAAGCTCCTCCCCTTCTTTTTGAAATGCCCCGGCCCACAAAGGTGAAAAGGGGCCAGGGGATTGAGGGTAGGGGCAACAAAGAAAAACTGAAGTGCTTGGTCAAAGCTGGGGGATCTGCTGAGTCATCACTAAAGCTTAGTGAAACAGATTCATTTTTGCAAAAATGTGCTGTAAAACTGGAGACCTGTCTCTAAATCGTATGTCAGCTTTGGTTCAGTGAACTTTCTCTTCAAGACTTTACATTTTTCAAAGGTTTTTGTGATTCTGAGGATATGAAGCTTTCAAAAAGCATCAAGGTTGTGTTATGCAACAGGCAAATGACTCTCCTGACTTCATAGATTGCTTTATGTCGTATGTTGCTCTCTCTGCAAGACATAGATCAGTAGGACACATGCAACATCCGGTGAGATCGAACAATCATCCTACATGCGTGATGGTTGTTGCCAAAAGAATCAATAATATAAAACTGGCTTGACGCAAATCTGCCAAGCCAATGCTTTACAAGTGAAAGTGATTGTCTGGATGAAGTCAACAAAAGGCGGTTCAGAGTTAGTGAACTGCATCTTCCACTGGTTAACCATTGGTTCAAAGTGTGATAAAATGGTTTTAAAGTCACTGAAGGATGGCTTACTTAATGGTAGTATAGTATATAACAACCACCTAAATAGGTTTAAAAAAACTTGAATGATCCTTAAATAGCTTTTTTAAACTGAGATATAGCAAAATTAAAAGAAAATGTAAAAAATTATCTTAAATCTTAACATAGATTTTCCATTTCTGGTTTATTTGACCAGTTAACAGTGAACTATCATTTTTCCTTTTCCTAAACTTTATAGTTTCATTTCATGACTTAGACGCTGAATTGGTGGAATGGATTTCTTCCTTTTTCCTTTCTAGAAAAGTTTGACAATTTCTTTCAATTTAAACCAATGTGAACAAGAGAAGAAAGAAACGCCCAGGTTAAGCAGCATTGTTAAGCTCTCGTATGATGGTGCATTTGATTTTAAAATACACTTGAAACAATTTTGACTTGACTGACTAAATAGTCTGATTTTTTACAAAGTGAGATTGATTCAGTTGGAGTCTCACTTTCAGGCAGGAAGGACAGGTGCTGTTTTGCAAACCACCTCTAGGGGCAGAGTTGCATCACTTTTGAGAGATGCTCAAATGGGTTCTGGCAGGCCAAAAAAAATCTCATTGTTTTCAGGAAGATGAAGCACTGAATTATTGTTAACTATTTGACGTCAATTTTATGTTGACAAACAGTAAAAACTCACTCTCAGAAACATTTACCTTTAATTGCACTAAAAACAGTGCATGAGGGGCAGATTTATTATGTACTTTGTAACACAAAGAAAATTCACTTCAGTCCATTTTTATTTTCGAACAAAATGTTTATTTAAATCAACAAGGAAGAACTAGACATGGGTTAAATCATTCAAAACATGGCATATTCATAGAATATTTATACATTTTTATGATTAACAGACATAACATAAAAAAAATAAAATAAAGCAGAATATGGGGGGGGGGGCAGTGAGCAATATTGCACTTTGTTTCTAAAATGTTTCAGATCCCATCATCAGCTGAACATTTTAGCTCCTGCCTTTGTTATCATTAGGTCAGGATTTTAGCTTAGTTATGACAATGGACTACTCTGAGCAAAGAGACTACTGAAATGACTCAACTGGAAAAAAAAAAGAAGCTCATTCTTCACCACACCGCTTGATTCAACTTCCCTAACAAACAAATCTACAAAACTGCAAACAACTTTGACACAAGTTCACCAGCAAGGAATTGTTTAGTCTGCTAGGCCACACAACCTAATTGTTTCTAAGTAGGAGGCGCCGATCAACAGCGGCCTGCCTGGGTTTGAAGGAAAGTCTGGGAGACTAACTCAAAGGGTTGCATGAAAAAGACCAGTAAGAATGCCCAAAATAGAAAAAAAAAAAAAGTTATTAGCTGATCCTCACTGACAACAGAAATTAAGAACACACATTCCTTTCCAAGATGTTTTAGTTTTAAAAAAATTACTTTTAGAGGACTTTTCTCTTCCCTTTTTGTCCTTTTTTTAAAATCACATGGAAAGGTCAAAAAACGTACAGCTCAGACCAAACATGAACCAAAACACACAAGAGCATAGACACTGGAAAATGAAGCATCATAATCAGGTCATTACTGCATCAAGGCCACAAATATAAGATCACTTTATCAAATCTGTCGTTTGTCGATTACTATCAGATGCCATTTCGTTGCCAGCAGGATCTTGATAAGCGCGTGCACACACAAACTTTTATTTATTCTACATTTTAAATGTAAACTTGAGTTACTAACATTTAAAAAGACTGAATAATGCATTAAAGTCCCACACAACACTGCTTTACTGGGAAAACCCTGTTAGTTGGTACCTCCAGACCTTCACCTGAATGCTGGGTTTTTCTTTTTTGTTTATTTTCTTATAAAAAAAGTGCTTCTTGACTTGACAAACCCCTGTTCAGGTGGTCTTTTTTGTTGAGCGAGTTAGAAAACCAATGTATTACTCATTTCAACCTATTCTACGACTTATTTCTGACCGACCTGAACAGAGGTTTGGGATGCTTCCAGCTTTTTCTATCAAGCTGGGTTTGCTTCTTTAATGCAATAGCAGTGACTTTCATTATAACGCCCCATTATTATTTTAGTTTATTTTTTTTTAAATACCCAGCATTGTGGTGTCACTGGTCTGGTAACATCTGTCTGTTGGCTGGATGCAGAAGCAGCAGGACAAAAAGGGAATGTAATTCATCTCAGAAAGCTGCCTTGCTCGTCTGCAGGTCTGTTCTTTCATTTGGTAGTTCAACAGAAAAAGAAAAAAACATTTTTACAGTGCAACTTGAAATAAACAAAACAAAAAAAAAGCAACTCTTTTTCTCCTTCCAATTGCTTGGCAAGGGAGACAACAACCTGAGACAAGTGTATTTTGGGCAGTAATGCAAACCTTTTGCTCTGAGATAAGGAAAGGAGAGGTTGCAAGCTTTTTTTTTCTTTTTGTCTCACCATAATGTGACATTTTACAGTTACTGCAGCCTCTCCAATCCCAACGCAGAGCAAATCTCATCCGAACGCAGGCTGAAGCTATTCTACAACTGGAGTCAAACGGAAACTATCAAAACACAACAGGAGGAGGCTACACAGATCCATGCTTTAGGAGGCAACACACCGAAAGAGCTTCAATATCATTAGCCCACGGTTAGTTATTGGTTTCTACGTTACAAAACGAACAAAAAAAAGGATAAACACTAGGAAACAAAAAAAAAAGCTCAGTGCATTCTTCTTGAACTGTCTAGTCCTTTGTTTTCAAGAGTCATTTTGGGTTCTCAAGCATTGCTTGAAGTTCCGCCGATGCCAGTCTCAAAGGTTAAAGCCCACAGTCTAGTATTAGGTTGCTGCTTTACAAAGCCAGACCAAACTATAAGTTTAACTACGAGTGATTTCAAGAAAAACCTTGTCAAACAGAGCCACGCAACTCAAGTAAATATAATGTGCAAAACAAAATCCCAAATGAAGAAGAACAACCATGTTTTCTTTTCTCTCTCTGTGACTTTTTTTATCTGACAGCGTGGTGCCAGACTGTGTTGTGGTTCAAACATTGTTGTTTCTTCTCTTTTCTTCATCCTGTTTTAAAGGTAGTTCTGCTGAGATCTGGACACGATCAGTCCTACCCTCTGTGTCCTTGTGTGCCACAGGTTCAGAAGATCTTGGTGGATTGAGCTGTGGTCATTCTTCTTCGTGAACCTTGCCGAGAGGGTGGGATTTAGCATACAGGCCGAGCGTGTAGACCTGTACGCATCCCATGGCCTCGGCTGGCTGACACAGAAAGGAGGCCATGACCCCAACTGGAGACTCCAGTTCCTCTCATTACGGGAAGCAGGAGTACGTTTGTTCAATCCAACACACCCGCGAGCAAGTCTTTGTTGGTTGAGTCATGTGTTTCTCTCATGGTGTCGACAGCACTGTGTGAACGTTTTCCCGAGAAAAACATTTGAAGCAGAGCCTTGTAGGCAGGTTCTTTTTTTTTTGATTCCCCCTCCCTCCGTATGGGTTGAGGGAATCCTCCTCAGCGGGATGGACAGGCGTCAATCCTGCGCTCTTCTGTACGACTGTCGTGATCTGGGTTAGGATCAATCTAGAATGAGAGAGAGTGGGTGGGGGGGGGGGGGGTTATTTATGAAAAAACAAAAAATAAATAAATACGACACTAACAACTTTTTTATTTCTGGTGCTTACTTCAGAGTAGAGAGGAGGAGGCTGGAAGCGAAACTCGTGAATATAGGCAAAAAGGGGCCCGTTAAGCTCCTCCCGAACCACTTGAACGTCTAGACAGCTCTGCCGTTGCTCTTCTGTTACAATTTCCAAATAACTTGGAGGGGCTGCAAGCACACACAGAAAATGATCAGCATTCTTTAAAATGATTCCCATCGTTCACTCAACGATAAGAAATCCACCTAAAATCGATGCCAAAATACCTTCAGGTCTCTCTGGCAAACCCAGCCAGCTCATGCTGCACTGGCTGCTAACACTGGATGTGCGGGAGCCAAACGGGTGGAGAGGAATGGTTCCGATGACAAGGGGCAGGTTCAGAGAAAGATTTATCGCCCCGGGTATGTCCACGTACACCTGAGGAAAAACATAAAACACAGCAAACAGTCAATGGCAATTCAAAATAGGAGATCTGCATCTAACTCAATAAGGATGGATGTCCGTTTTAATAAGGGCACATAGGGTTAGGCAATAGTTCTCCAGGAAGTGGGTCAATGTTTTGGGGTCAGCTGTTTATGCAAGGCACTGCACTTGACAGGTATCTGTCTGTAGGGCACATAGGCTATAAGCACCCTCATATCAAGTGTTGACACCAGTGTTCTGGGCTGATGCACTCAACGGCATGTGGGGATAACCCTGATGCAATCATTCTGTATTTAGATACTTTCACCTTTCTGTGTCCAGAAACAGGTTAACGGTGCCACGTGGTAAACAAATGTAAGGGTCCATTCTCACCATGAGAGAGTATTCCACTCGAATAATGCTGCAGTCCAAGATGGAGGGCGAGACAGGTGGGATCTTCAGCATCTTTCCACTCCAGGTTTCCGTTTTGCCGGACGACAGAGACTCGCCTCGCAGGTTGGCCACCAGCTGCTTGACCTCCTTCATCTTCCCTTTGGCATAGAAGGTCTGTGTCTGGTAGATGGCTGCCTTTGGGACCACCATGCGGGATGAGCAGTTCTCTATCTCAGCAAAGATCTGGATAGACTCTCCTAGGCAATCGAAAGGTTAGAGGGGAGTTAATTGATGTTTGAGTTAAGCAAATTCTAGAAAGCTATAGATGAAGAGAACTAGAGAAGAGATCAGAAATGACTGGTCATGGCTGACTTCTTACCTGGCGTGTAACCCTTCCTTTCGATTTTGGCACTTAGGGAAATAGGACCTGAGGTGCAGAACCAACAGCAAAGAGTCTTGTCTTTTGTGCCCGCCTGTGGCGACTGAAACACAAATTTTTTGTCAACATATTAAATATTTTATGTGTTAAACATAAACCTTAAATCTCATTTATCAACTAAACATAGAAAATAACTTAAAACTCAGCCGTAAGCTAGAAAATGCAGTTAAATTACCAGCAAAACTGGAGTGTTGATGTCAATGTGCTCAAAGACTGTAAATTCTTTCTTCGTCTTCATGGGCAGGAGCCATGGTCTGTGAAGTTCTGCCTTTACCCAGTATCGAACACTGCCATGCTTCCCTTCAAAAGAGGTAGCCAGAGGTCTGCAGATATAGACAAAAATGACAAAAATGTTAAAAAAAAAGGTCACTAAAAGAAAAAACAATGAATTTCCAGAGTCAAAAACACATACGTCTGTGGAAGCTCGAAGCTGAACGCGAACTCGTGTCTTCCTGAATGAATAGTTGTAAGTCCTTCCTCAGAGTTGTCATCGTCTGAAAAACAAGGACAGTTTTCCAAACACATGTATACCATACCTGGATAAAATGCTGTACGAAGGCATCTGAAAAAATCATACCAAAAAACACAGGGTGGGGGAGACAAAAAGAGAATAAACGGATTTTACTGTCAAATTCGGTCTGTGAGGAACTGATGTATTGAGAGACAAATCAGCAGAGCAAATATGTGGTAGAAAAATCAAGAAGTTGGTTGTTTTGGAGGGGCCAAGGCCAAAGAAGAAAGGGATGTGCTTGCATAGCAACAAAGACCCACAGCAGTGATGTCATGAGGGGAGATTTATCTACAGCATAATAAACCTACAACAAACCTCAACTTAAAGTTGATTAAATGCCTCAAACTACTTGGAACGTTAGATATTTTTCTACGCACTAATGCAGGAGCTTTATGTTTGTTCCCGTAATATTCCCGACGTAATAATATGTTTTTATTTTATTCCTCATTTTCCTGATGAAAAATTGAAGGAAAATCTGCGTTTTCAGCAATCCGGGTGTACTGCTGCTGCCAGCTCAGTACTCTGCCCCCCCTCAGCAGCAGTAGCAGTGTGGTAAACAAGTAGGGAGCTGTCAGTCAAACGGCAGACTCTAGCAGGAGGAGACCGGACTAAACCGGTGTGAGCAGCCCCCGCAGCTGCGCAGCGCTCATTACGCATTCACTGTGCGACGCTGCAGTCACTACTACAGCCAGGAAGGCCGGCCACAACGCTTTAATAATCCCTCATCTTTTTTTATTTGAAAGCAAAAACCCATTACGACAATTACTATTTCTTTTCCTGACTGCTGCTCAAAGATTGATTCAACTACGTTGCATTTGATATAGCTAAAAGCGTATTTTCCCAGTAATAAACTTCTTTTTTTCCCCACTTCTCTTTACATATATTAGATTCGTTTTTCAAATACGTGCTGCAACTCCAACAATGTTCAAATTCGGGCTTTAAACACACTTTAAAACACTCCTCTAACGACATTTTCCAGTGACCAAAAAAGTTGCAGAAGCTGCTTTCACGCTGTAAGACAATTATGTCACTAGCCACACAAGAACCTCTTCACCAATCACAAGCCGAGCAGGCTGAGCTAGGCTCCGCCCCTTCCTGGTCCAGTTTTCTAAACAGGATTGAACCGCTTTGAACAATAGGTGGAAACTTAAGACAAGCTTCAAAGAAACGACCTTTTTAAAGTCACTATGCCATGTAAAATGTTCCACAATCCTCAACACCCAACAAAACAAGTTTTTGCACAATTGGGTCAAGTTTTAAAACGATTTTTTTGGTGATTTTCGCACTGCAAATATGATGAACGAGTGGGATGCTAAAGCAGCTGTCATTCATTCAAGCACCTTGCCCTCAAACAATGATGGAGCTATATGTAGGCAGTGTCGAAAAACAAAAAGTAATGTCTTTCTATTGACAGGCAATAATGTGGAAGTTGTCTAACTTTTAATCATGTTAAGGGTTTTGTTGTTGTTATCATCCCCTGGGACTGTATCTCTCGGTGATTCACAAACGCATCATCGTCTTTTTCTGATTTTCGAAAAGAAACCAAAAGAGTTCAATCTTACCTCTCTCATGCCCAATTAAAATGTCCTTGTGATTCAGGTATTCCAACTCTTCTGTGTAGTTCTGCGTGTAGGCAGTGTTGGATCCGGCGTTCCTCGATTCCGTCCAACGAACTTTTGCAAATCCTTTTGCGTGGATTTTGAGAGATTTGACTCGGATTTCTCCTGTGACTTCGATGATCACCCTCCCTGAGACACAGTCCCCGCTGGAGAAGACGGGGACGTTGCTGTCATTAAGACAGTCATAGCTTATTGTGAAGCTCTTTACCTTTCCTAGCACCATGGCGGAAACAAGAGACCTTAAGATAATTTAAAAAAAAAAAAAGTCTAAGAAAAAAGTAATCTCATGAATAAAAAGATTTAGACACTGATCTATAGCTATTGCCTGCAAAAAAGCAGCAGGCACGATCAGTGACTTGTTTTTTAGCAGTTCATTGAGCTATGTGAAGGCTGGGTAACAGCAATGGATGCTGTAGTCATCTGCTCTCTAGCTGGTTTCCAGCCTCAGACGAGTAAACCCCCGCAGCTCAGCTCTCTTTAAACGAGAGCTGGAGTGGAAAAACAAGCTTCTGCGCATGCGCCTGTCTTCACTGCCCCCTCCTTCCGCCTTCTGGAAAAAGGCTCGTGCGCCTCACAGATTACAAGTATGCTGAAACAGCTGAGAGGCTGCACAAAGACATTTTGCTGCATTTTTGTTCACCGGTTGAATCTTGACAGAAAACTAAAATAAATCCCTACACCTGTTCATCTTATAAACACATTTAATCCATTCATCATCTCTGCCAGACACAAGTGAAAGCCAGCGTCCGTTTTTAATGCAGATTTAAGCAGTTTAGCTCTGTTGCATGCACCTGCTCCAAAGTTCTGACATATTTAGAAGATTGTCATGTTTACGCACAATTTAAACGTACAGTGCAACTGTGAGCTTGTAGTAAAAATGCATCCTTTTTTGGCGTTTTTTGTGCACCCTGCTGAAAGAGATTGCATGCAAAATGATGTGCAGATTAAAGGAAAATAGACTGTTTTTTGTCTTCAAAAAATAATACGTGCTTTCTGTATCCTAATGGTCGAGCGCACTGTTTGCAGAAAAACAAGTCCACAGCATTGACTCTATTTGGTACACAGGCTCAAAACGCCACCTTGTGGACATTCTTACATGTGCTTTGTGGTGCAGAATCACTTGTTGATCACGTTGTTTTCAAAAGCAAGTGAAATTTCAAGATAGATAGATAGATAGATAGATAGATAGATAGATAGATAGATAGATAGATAGATAGATAGATAGATAGATAGATAGATAGATAGATAGATAGATAGATAGATAGATAGATAGATAGATAGATAGATAGATAGATAGATAGATAGATAGATAGATAGATAGATCTTTTTTTGTCATTGCCACATGTGTAATGAAATTAAAAGTCCTGCCTGGTCAGTGCAACATTCATACCTTAGAAAAAAATCTTTATACTAAAAATAATAAATGATACATAAAACTAGATTTAAAAAGTGCTTCAATGTGTATAAAAATAGCTGAAAACCAGAGAAATAATAACAATGAATACATTTTCTGAACTGGGATATAAAATTTTGGTTAAAACACCAAAGTGGCATACATTTGGTTTGTTAAAATATTTATTTAACTTAAGGATATATTCAGAAATGTTTTTATGTTAATATCAAAGTGCTTAAATCACATTTAAATTTGCATCCTTTGTACATGTCCTTTTTCAGAATGAATACATGTATTTAAGTATTGAAATAAGCACAGTATGTGTTTGTATTTGAAAGCATTTTTACAACATTTTACTTGAGTGCATGATTCACCGGATTCTTGCAACTGCAGCTACTGACGAAGACCTGCTGTAACCTGCATATCTTAACTCACGGTTACATGATGCCCTCTAGGGGATTTTCTTTGTCATAACATTTTTAGCTAAAGGTCTTTTTTTATTTTTGTTTATTTGCTATGATTGATTGATTGATTGATTGATTGATTGATTGATTGATTGATTGATTGATTGATTGATTGATTGATTGATTTATGCAATGGTGATCGTTCTTTTTTTCCATGTTCACGTAACTTCAGCATTTTTTCTAGTGATGTTATTGTGTTTTAAGAAATTTTATTTTCTTTATTAAAACAAAATATAAACATAAAATTCACAGTTCATTATAGGACCTTTATATTATTTGAGAGAAAAATATTAAATAATGTTTTGCTTCTGAAGGTCACACTATAAAACAACTTCAGATTGGCTTTAACATTGGAAATGTTGCTCATTTTAAGAACACATGACAGACTGTAAATAATTAATATTCAAAAATTCCAATTTGTGTTTGTTGCTTGTGAATATCTGCAACATTGCAAACTTAAGATAAATACATTAAACATATTAAAATCTATCAGCCCATCCCACCTTTTAATGTATTTACTTGATGTTATGTACAAAAGCAAATTACATTTTTTTTTCTCGCCCCGTTTTAACTCTTTTTAAGTTTCTTTAACATTCTGCTTACAAATGTCGATCAATACAGAACTTTTTTTCAAGCGGGGGGGGGGGGACTTTAATTTGAAAGCGCAACCCGGATGTTGATGAATCTAAGCAGCCTAAAAGCGGAAACACAACGCAACAGTACCAAATAGATATTTAACACTGATGCTTTTATTACTTCCTTTGAATTTCATCACATGTTTCAGAACGATTTGTTTTAGGAGGTGAATGGAGAAAATGTTTTTGGTGACCTTCATTTTTTTCTTCTCATATTTTGGTCAAAGTATTTGCCTAAATGTTTCCAGACCAAACATCGTCATGGTAATGAGTGATGCTTTTGTGAGTATTACTTTAAGTTAAAGTTCCGTTTTATATCAGCAGCAAATGTGTTTGTGTGTGTGTTTTTTTTTATGTTTTTCTAAAACCTTTGCTTTATTGCAGTTTAATTGATCGTTAGGTTTATTTGTTGTTGTTGTTTTTTTTTTTTTCAATCTTAGGATGGTCGATTGTCTTTTGATCCTGGAAGCAAAGTCGTGCAACTGCCCTACATAAACTACCTCAGACAGCTGGGCTCCACCTTTCTGAATGCTTACACCAACTCACCCATCTGCTGCCCCTCCAGGGCAGGTGAGTGATCTGCTGTCGATTGAGTTGTCAATCAAAGCATGAGTTGTCAATCAAAAGCATAGGATTTCACCCCCCGGTTTCTTCCCAGCCATGTGGAGCGGTCAGTTTGTTCACCTCACACAGTCATGGAACAACTACAAGTGTTTAGAGGCTAACGCCACCACATGGATGGATGTGCTGGAAGAGAATGGATACCTCACCAAAATGATGGGGAAGCTGGACTTTACATCAGGGAGTCACTCCGTCAGGTATTGTCAAATTAGAGGAAAGTTTTATATTTATTGAGGGATATTTGATGGTTGTGTTTATGTGCAACCAAAACAGTCTGAATTGTCATTTATTGAGCTTGTGCAACAAACTGGTTTCAACTTCCTTTTTATTGATGCAGCAACCGGGTCGAGGCGTGGACACGAGATGTTCCGTTCCTGTTGACCCAAGAGGGTCGGCCTGTTTCTCAGCTCGTGGGGAACATGTCCACCATAAAGGTGATGAAGAAGGACTGGCAAAACACAGATCAGGCCTCACAGTGGATCCGTCACAGAGCCGCTTTCTTAAATCAGCCTTTTGCTCTTTATCTCGGCCTCAATTTACCTCATCCATATAAAACGGAATCCCTGGGACCTACTGCTGGTGGATCCACCTTCCGTAGCTCACCATACTGGCTCTCAAAGGCACGGTTATTTTTTTTTTAGATCTGTTTTTTTTTGTCCTTGCCAAATTAATTTTCTACTTGTATCATACTGAATTACCGTTTGGTTGTACACAGGTGTCACACGAGCTTGTCTCTGTGCCTAAATGGCTGCCGATGGCTGCCATGCACCCTGTCGATTACTACTCAACCTTCACCAAAAACTGCAGCGGGGATTTTACTGAGGAGGAAATCAAAAGCATCCGAGCCTTCTACTATGCCATGTGTGCAGAAGCAGATGCCATGCTGGGTTCGTTTGACAGCCATACATTGCAAGACGTGGAGGAGGTTTAAGAACTGCTTTGTTTGAGATGGTCAAACGAGATATTTACTGAAAGCAAACAAGAAAGAAACGTTTTTTTTAATCATTTCTAAGTACTGTAACTTGTAAACAACACAATCCTTTCATGTACATGGAAAAATATGCTTTTTAATGCTATTTTACAACATTAAGATGACTTTAGATACTGTAAAAACTGTATCATATAAACAGTATGTTAGAATATTTAGTGATTCATAATGTAAATTAAGAAGAATTCTGTAGATTTTCTGCTAACATAAACACTCAGCTATAGCTTTTTTGGGTTATATTTTCGATTTGTGGTTATTGCTTACATGTTAAAAACCTTAGCTGATTTTAAGCTGAGAGCCACACTGACTTTTCTGTCTCTCGTCTCCTTTGTGCCATCAGGGGAGGTGATTTCAGCCCTGAGAGACTCCAAGCTGCTTAGCAACACAGTTGTGATCTTCACAGCTGACCATGGAGAGCTAGCTATGGAACACAGGCAGTTCTACAAGATGTCAATGTTTGAAGGCAGTTCCCATGTTCCTCTGCTCGTCATGGGGCCTGGATTGATGTCAGACCTGCAGGTCAATCAGCCCGTCTCTTTGGTTGACCTCTATCCCACTGTGCTGGGTAAGTGGGAAGGCTGGAAGCATATGCAAATTATCATATTCAGTCTTAAAATCTATGCACGGTTAAAGAAAGGAAGATTTTAATCGTTTTTATCTGCTGTTAATACAATACATCTTTCGTGTTTTGCAGAAATAGCTGATATTTCAGCCTTAAGCCATCTGAGTGGCTACTCCCTTCTTCCTTTAATATCCAAGTCCAAAGGTATTTCAAAGAAGCAGCATCCAGGCTGGGTTTTAAGTGAATACCACGGTTGTAATGTCAACGCCTCTACATACATGCTTAGAAGTGGTCAGTGGAAATACATCGTCTATTCAGATGGGATCAGTCTTCCACCACAACTTTTTGGTGAGTTCTCAAAACACTAATGTCCACAAAATGTCTTTTTTTTTTTTCTTTTGCATGAAATATTAATCACGCCTCATAACTTCTTCCATCCTCCTTCTTTAGACCTTTCGCTGGACAAGGATGAGCTTCACAATGTGGTTAATAAATTCCCAGTTGTGCAGTCGCGTCTGGAGAGTTTACTACGCAGCATTGTTGACTATCCACAAGTCTCTTCAACGGTCTATTTGTACAATAAAAAAGCATTTGGTAAATGGCGATGGGGTTTGGGAAAAAACTACAGCCATGTCATTGCTGGACTTAGGTGGCATGTGGACTGGCAAAAAGATGTGCTAGCTCATGAGAAAGCTATTGAAACATGGTTAAATGGCACCTTATGAACATTTGAAATCAATACTAATGGTGAATTTTAAAAGGTCTATTTTGATTTAACCTTTGCTCATGCATGTTTTACAGTAAAAGCTCTTGTAAAGCTTTATGTCTTATGATTAAAAAAAGAAACATTTTTATGTAAAGAAATATTTTAAAAGATATTTTCAAAATGTTTTAAAGTTTTAGTCTTACACTGACTTCAATACATTTCTTTATGTTGATGTATATTGTATGCCTTTTTGTTGAAAAAATACACTATGAGCATATTAGTGTTTTATTATTATTTTTTAATCTATCTATTTTTTCCTTAAAAAATCAAAAACGAACAAAAAAGTGTACCCAAGAACCGAACATGTAATCAAATGGATGCACGCGGCAGCCCAAACGGGGCTTTTATTTTGAAATAAAGTCATCTGGCTCTAGTTTTGCTCTTTCACTTCCGTGTCATTCTGGTGAGACCGTGCAAGTGTTCAACGTAAATAGGTGGTGCAAACATTGACAGCGACTGTCAAAAGTTCCTAAACTAGTTTATCAATCAAACAAAATCTTTAGCTAAAATAGTTAAAAATTAGCTTCGCTTTTTAAATTAGCTTATTAACTACTTTATTAGCATCTGATGCTACACAGTGGTTATCTGGCTAACAACAACACACCAGTCTTCTGTCATCTATGACGTAAGATATTCTTTTATTTCTTTATCTGAGAATGACATTAGAAAAAGTTTAACATGTAAAGTTAGAAAATAACTTCGAACTTGTTTAAATCTGTTTTATCGTCATGTTGATCGTTACCACTAAGCTATTATCATTCGATGCTAGCAATGTGCTGAGATTTTTTTCCTGTTTTATTTCTTAGATGGCGAGTAAAGAAGTGAAAGCTGCACTGAAAAGTGCCAGAGACGCCATCAAAAACAAAGAATTCAAAGAGGCCTTAAAGCATTGCAAGGTGAAATCGTCTTCAAGTTGAAATGATAATCCTCACCCCTCCTGTAGCATGATCTTTATGACTGAGGGTGTTTTAAACTAAAGCTGAATGTTTTCTCTCTAATATTGTTTTTAGACTGTCTTGAAACTTGAAAAAAGTAATTACAATGCGTGGGTATTCATCGGCCTGGCCGCCTGTGAGCTGGAGCAAACGGATCAGTCCCTGACTGCTTATAAGAAAGCAATAGAGCTGGATCCAGAGCAGCTGCTGGCCTGGCAGGTGAGCTGAACCATATGATCCATTCCTGCAGATTATCTCTCAGGTTTGAACCTGTCGGCATGACAGCAGATTATCTATAGATAAAAGTTTCATGTATCTTATACCTTACATTTGTAGGGCTTAGCAAATCTTTATGAAAAGACGGATCAGTGGGATTTCAAAGTGGAAGCTGCCTAACGTGTACCAGAAGCTTGTAGAACTGTATTCAAGGTAGGTCTTGAGTATATTTTTTTAATATTTAATCTCAAAAGGATCACTACTTGCCACAGAAATATATTTTTATGGATTTTCTTTAGCACTTGGTGTTAATTTCATTTCTCCTTTTTGTACAGTTCAGATAAAAACAAATGTTATGACATGATCAAAAAGCTGTCTGATATTTATCAGTCTGACAGAGAACAATTAAAGGTATGTAACTTTTATATATAAAAAAAAAAAGAATGTTTTTAAGTGATTTTAAGTAAACAGTTTGAAAATGAGTTGATGCTTTTGTTTCAAAACAGTTGGCAAAGGTTTGGCAGCAGCTAATTCAGCTAAAGGAGGAAGACGGGGTGGAGAAGAAAGAGCTGGTGAAGCTGTTGAAAGACATGATCCAACTCCTTTCAGAAGGTCTGAATGAGACGGAGCAGGACAATGGAACTCACCAGCATGTAAGAGGACTTTAAACTCAACTATAGGATTTTTGATTTGGCATAAAACTGCGTAATTGTCCCCTAAACAGAGCATAGCTTATAATGCATTTCTCACACATACATATCAACAGATCACATACATTTATTTATTGATGCACATCTGTAAACATTTTTTTCCTTTATTGGTGTCAGTTAATTGCAGCATTTGAGAAAGCCATGGCTCTCGTTGAACCTGTTCCAGGAGAGGAGCACAAGAAGATTTCAGCTGATTATCTTCAATGTCTTTCCAAGGTGAGTTTTTCCCTCCTTTTGAAATATGAGAAACTTTGAAGGAGTTTTAGAAAAATGTTTTCATAGAGATTTTTTTTCTGATTTTTCGCGCTGCAGCTGCCGTGCGAAGAAGCCAAAATAAAAGAAGCGTGTGAGTCTGTGCTGTCACTGTATCCCAACCACAGCTATCCCCTTGAGGTCCTTTGCGGTCACTACCTCAAAACAGGTAGAACATTGTTGTTTTGAAAAGTTTTAGTTGAGCATTCTTACCAATGTTGAAGCTTACAGACCCGCTCCAATCATCTTTTGATCTATTTTAAAAGACTTACCAGTGGTCTTTCAATTATGATTATGCCATTTTTAGGCAAAATCAGAAAACCTGTGTCGCTTTCTTGGACATAGTTTCTGCAGAGCGGCAGTAGTTCATTAGAAATTAGTCTCTGAGTTGTGTGCGGAGCCACTGGCACCTCTTCCTTTCCCTGTTGCCACTAGGTTACAGCCCCTCACACCCCCAAGCTAACACTACTAGTCCAAGAGGATTACTGTACAGTTTTTTTTTCAGCTCGGAAGAGGAAAACAAAGACGTACATGGATCTATTTGTCTGTAATGGATGCATCAGAATGGAGCGGAGCAGGGAGCTTCTGGAAGCACTTCTTGGGAGTCCGCCCACTCCATCTGGATAAAGCTCATCTGCTGGACCATTTAAATATTTATATATATATATATCCTCCATCATCAGAAAAATGCTTAAAAAAAAAAAAAAAAAAAAAGAGAACGTTCAAAATGCCCAAAACACAAATTTAATCGGAGTGGGTCTTTAAAGCTTTTTAAAAGAACTTGCCACGAGGAGAGGAAAATCTACTTTGCTAATTTAATCCATTGCACTGTCTGTTAAAAAAAAAAAGCCTTTAAAGGTCGTCTCTGCTATATTTATTTTCAATATTGTTTGTAGTCCTTTAAAATAAAGCTTCCTCTAAGAGAAATATCAATTGGAACAAAGCAAATACTTGCGAGTGACGAAGAGTTTTCTTTGTTTTTTTTTTTTACAAAATTTCCAAGTTTCACTTCTAAATCGAGAGTCTATTTTTGGCAGAATCTCCAGCAGGACGACCATAAGAGCAAATCTCTGCTGTGATTTTATGGTCAGAACAGCAGAGATGTTGTTGACTATGGGGATTAGCCTAAATAGTATTTTTTCCCTTTTTTAAACAAAAATCTAGAGATAATTATGGATAATTATTGCTTAATACGTTAAAAACGGCACAAAGTTTTAGCCCATTTTTGTCCAACAGTGCTTAGCAACTCGGTTTCTCTAATTAAATGTTATTTTATTTTCAGGTAACATGGATGAGAATGCAGTCAGTTGTTTCTCACGGCTCCAGGATTTAGCCCCTAACAGTGGCTTAAGTCACTTGGGTTTGGGTACTAAATCACTCCAAGAGGGAAGGTACAATGATGCCATAAACAATCTAACAAAAGGTTGGTTTTTATATGAACGGTGTGTTCTAGTACATCTCTCTTTCTATGTTTTTTCATTTCTCTGATAACTATGCTCTGTCTTTCAGGTCTAAAGCAAATGAGCTTATCAACAGGATGGTGTAGCCTGGCAGAGGCTCAGTTTAAAACACACAGATACTCCGATTGTGCCGTGTCATGCTCCCAGGGTTTGTCCCGCTTTAACTTTGGTTGCTGTGTAATGTTGTGTGGAAAATAGGTCGTCACTAGGACATTATATGCATCATCTCCACTTCTTTTGGAATTCTAGGTTTAATGCCACCTTTCTGTCAACCATTCATTCCATCAGGTCTGAAAGCTTGTGAGGATGAAAAGCTGAGCAGTAAACTTCTCAGTCTGAAGTTGGAAGCTTTAGTGAAAAGTGGGGAAGAAAGTGCAACAGATGAAGCTCTGGACACATTTTCACAGGTAATGTTATTAAGAAATTCTCTGTTTATGCGCCCGTTTTTGCTCTGAAGTCTTGGATATTTTCCAGTTAAATGCCAACAACAGAATGTGAAAGACGGGCAATAAACATCATTTAAACTGTTTTTTGTCGAGTCGAGCTTCCACATGTAAGGATTTGTCTGCCATTGATTCTTACTGAGTAGTAAAACCTTTGTTTACAAGTTTTTGAATCATGTAACATGATTTATTTTCACGTCATCCTATTGTTTCTTGTCAAGTTAAAGCTGGCAAATTACTTTTTTAAAAGCAAAAAAGTCACAAAAGTATTAGTAGGAAAATATGTTATGTCTAAATGTCTATTACAGCATAAATAATTGAACAATAAATCCAAGCATTTTGTAGTACTTCCTCTTCCATCGTAGTGTTGCCTTTGCCTTGCATTTACTGATAATGGAGGACACATATAAGGAAAACTGAGATTGAAAAAGCATTTTTGAGTATTTCTTTATTCAAATCGTTGTAAATCAGGATCAGATGAAAAAAAGCCGCGATTGAAAAACCTTGTAGTTGTTACGTACAAACTCCAATCAGTGGGTCACCAGCTCTCTGCTCTGCTCCATTCTGATGCATCCACTTGCAGATGATTAAAGATCCACGTCTTTGTTTTCCTCGTCTGAGCTGGCATCTGGCTCTAAACTGCATGGCTGGAAAGCTCCGATACTTCCACGCCAGCCGCCACGCTGACATCTCAGTGGCAAATTTCTGATGAACTCCCGCCGCTCTGCAGAAACTATGTGCTAGAGAACGACAGGTTTTTCTAGTTTTGGCTGAAACAGCAAAATTATAAGACCACTTTTGAAATAGATCAAAAGATGATCGGAGTGGGACTTTAAATAAAAGCAACCCAGCATGAGACCAATGAAATATGTCCGTAATGAACATGCATCCTTTATCCGTCCTTTTAATTCAACTTTATTGAATAAACTGTGACTGAGGGCGTAAAAAGGCAGATGGAGAACCGTGTTTGATGCTCAAACTCTTGGAAGATATAAAAAAAAAATGAATTCAAAGTGCTGGTTCAAAGTAAATTATATATGTTTTTATTGTAAGCAAAATGTCAGATTTTCCTCTACAAAACCTAAATGTCTTGTATTTGCTTTCAGATTCCAGAGGCTGAGAAGGATCCGTCAATGCTAGCCCTTAAAGGACGTGCATACCTCAACAAAGGACAGATTGACAGAGCCCTCCAGGTTCATTTCAGATTCAATCTATGCCTTACATGTTTTAGTTCACAAAAATGTAAAAAATACAGTCCCTTAATAACCTAAATGTACAAATCCTGCAATAATGTGGTAAAAATGAATTGATTCTTTTGGTAGGTGTCATCGGAGCTGCTGGATTCCAATCCAGACCTGGCTGAAGGATTAGCACTAAGGGCTCTCGCATACTTAGCTGAAGGGCAGCTGCAGGTAGCAGAGGAAAGGTACAAACTAACATTATTAAGAGGCACATCAATATGTGTGTGTGTGATTCTTGTGACATTGTTATTATTTTTTTCTTTTTTCTTGCTTTTTTGTAGTTTGTTAAAGGCTGTGAGCCATAGTCCAAACACTGGAGAATATTATTTCCTGCTTGGAAAACTCTACTGGGAAATGGGGCCAGAGACTCGCAAAGACAGAAGCAAAGCCCACACACACTTTTTAAAGGTTTTCTAAAGAATGACCATCATTTTATGAAAAGCAATACAATGTTTTGATGTTCAGACGTGATTATCATTCTGATCTGATTTTTGTCCATTGCAGGCTGCAAAGTTTGACCCACACCTTGGCTGTGCCTTTCGCTACCTTGGCCATTATTACCGGGAGGTGGCCGGTGACCGTGGCCGTGCTCAGGGCTGCTATAAGAAGGCCTTTGAGTTAAACGGTGACGATAATGAGTCAGGAGCTGCTTCTGTGGACCTCAGTATAGAGACAGGAGACATGGTGCGGAGCCCGTGGGGGTAAAGTTAGAAGAATATTATCACCTTACTGTAATTGATCCTCTTCTTCCCTATTTTCCATTTGCCATGAATCCACAGGAGACTGCCTTAATGATTCTTCAGTCTGTGACTGAGAAAGCCACTCCAGGTTCAGCTAAATGGGCCTGGATGAGGCGGGGCCTGTACTACCTGAAAGTTGAACAACATCAACAGGCTATAGCAGAGTAAGAATCCCAAAAGAATGTGTTTTTACTTTAGATTTTTTTTTTTTAACAGAGGAGCACAAACTTAATAATTATCCTTCATGTGTGTAGTTTGCAGGCAGCTTTGAGAGCAGACCCCGAGGACTGGGTGTGCTGGGAGTGTTTAGGCGAGGCATATTTGAAGAGGCGGAGCTTCATGGCAGCTCTCAAGGCCTTCAGCAGAGCTCATCAGCTTCAGCCGTCCTCCATCTACAGTGTCTACCAAGCAGCTGCTATCAAACAGACTCTGGGGAAGTTTAAGGAGGCTGCTGCAGAGTATTTGCTAATCACAACCAAGCAGGACTATGTTCCAGCTCTTAAAGGTATCTGTTTTCTGATGCACCTTAAACATGAATCTCATGTGTTATTGTCATGTCTTCCTGAGGCTACATGTTAAAATAAATGTGTGTAACCCAACTTTAGGCCTTGGTGAGTGTCAGCTGTCTCTTGCAAAAAGTTTAATGGAGGACTGCAGAGATGGTGGAGCAATTGATCTCATTGAGAAAGCCATTCAAAACCTTTTCAGGTAATGGCAGGACATTTACTGAAGTTGTACCTCAAAGAAAACCTTTTTATTTTTTATAGACCTGATTCCCCTGTTTTATTTATCCTTTCTCTTATTCCATTTCCTCAGGGCTGTCCAACTGCGACCAGATCTGTCTTGTTTGTGGAAGTTACTGGGGGATGCTAGTACTGCAGTCAGCATTGTTTCTCCAAACCGAGCCCAGGTTTTGGTGCCAGCCTCACTAGCAGGTTTAGACTCCAGCTCCCAGGCTAACAGGCTGAACCAGGTTCAGATGCTTAAAGTTGGTGAGCGGTAAGTCCGCTGGTACCCCTGCTATCAATACCATTGATTCACAGATGATATATTGAAGTTGTTTCAACATTATTCATCTGCTTTAAGTTAGTGGGATTTTGTTTCAGATGTTATGCTCGTGCTTTAAAGCTAATGCCTGAAGCTCCCAGCCTTTGGTACGATCTTGGACTTAACTATTACCGTCAGGCTGCTAGACAGTCTGCTCTCACAGAGGAAAACCAGAACTCTCCATCTCAGGACTTGGAGAAAGCCCAGCAGGTAATTCAAACTCTGCTATTTAATACTTTTGGCAAGATTTAACTTTCAGATTTTTCTTAAATATTTCCTTTTTTTTTTCTTCAGTGTTTGAAAAAGTCAATCATGATGGACAGTGGAAACTATAGCTACTGGAACGCACTGGGAGTTGTTTCAATGAACAAAGGTATTTCAATTCTAGTAAATAAAGGATCTCAAGTTTTATATCATCTCCCTTAAAAACAAATTATTAATTGATTAATAGACTTACTTTAGTCTAAAAAATGTGTTCTACTTTTAATCTTTATTTGAGGTCTGGAGAACTTTGCTTTGGCTCAGCATTGTTTCATCAAATCCATTCAAGTTGAACCAAACGTATGTTTAATTAGCGAATACACTTTTTTTTTAACTTAAATCTAGACCATTTTATGTGATTTGGGAATGTCTTCATGCAGAATGTTGTTGCTTGGACAAACCTTGGCACCCTGTACTTGAAGAAGGAAAACATAGAGGTGCGTTGGTGTGACCCATCCCATCTTGATGTGTTCTTTTGATTTCATTCAAGCTGGTTGACATTTGAAGCGCTAAAGTGTGTTGTTTTTGTTGTAGCTTGCACATGAAGCCTTCAAGATTGCTCAGTCCTTAGAACCCCTATATGTCAACTGCTGGATTGGACAGGTACACACCACACTACTAGACTGTACTTTTTTTAATTACATGTACAGACACATTCTGTCCTAATGACTTTATCGTCATCTTATTAATAAGCTTTAACTAAAGTAATGGGTTTGAGTGTTTACATTTTTATATATGCTAGTTATAGATCTTCTTTTGGGCTTCTACTAGGCGCTGATAGCAGAAGGTGTGGGAAGCTACGACACCATGGATCTTTTCAGGCACACCACCGAACTCAGCACTCATGTGGGTAACATCCCGAAAGTGTTCTTATTGTAAAACCCTGTCATGGTTGAGGCAGACATTCTCTAGAGCAGCGGTCCCCACGGCCCGGTATGACGTCACATGAAACTTTCCCGGACCTGTCTTTAAGATGCTGGTGGGCGATTATCGTAGCAACGCTACGCGGAAGGAAGTACAGATACGTGACAAGACGAACCCTGAGCGTTTGTTTTGACACACATGCATAACATCTCACAGGTGTCAGCGTCCTCTCCCCTTCCCACACTCATGGTGCAAAAAAAGAAGTACTGTCTATTAAATGTAGCTTTCTTTTTTGGAAGTCGAAGGCTGCCAGGGTGTTTTCCCCTTGGCAAATACATTTTCTAAAGACGTTTGTTCTTTACTCATTTTGCTAGCTCCTGGGTTTTATCACATGACGGAGAAGAGCGCCTTGGCCTGCGTCAAGAGAGACATAAACGGATGTAACAGAGAATCGGGCAATTTTTCTAAATAAAACATCTTTCAGATTCCGAAATAAATAAAACGGAAGTAAAGTAAGTTATTTATTCTTTCTGTGTGGCCCGGTACCAAATTAGGAGTTGGGGACTGCTGCTCTAGAGAATTTTCAGCTTCTTGCAGCTACTAAGAAAAACCATAGATGGTGTTAAACATCGATTGCGATTCCTGCCTGTGTCTCCATCATCATTGTCTTTCCATATCTTTCACTGTCAGATGGAGGGAGTGAAGGGTTATGCCTACTGGGTTTGCTCCACCATGCTGGATAAGAGCAATAGGAACACTGAGCTTTACCGCTACAATATTGTGCAAATGAATGCAATCTCTGCTGCTCAGGTGGCTCTCAGCAAATACACAGGTGCGTTGGGATTTTGTGCGGATGGTCACACAAGAGCACGCTGCCCTTGCTTCACGGGTACGTTGGGATTTTGTGTCATATTATCGTCTTTTGCTTTTCCACACAGAGAGAATCCAGTCTGACCCCGAAGCTTTTACTATGCTGGGCTACCTTAATGAGCATCTGCATCTGAACAGGCAGGCCCTACAGGCTTATCAAAGGTAGAGATGAACAGAGAGCCGATTAAATTGTTTAGAAATCTCCCTTTTTTTAATCGAAATTCTCCTCGCAGAGCGGTTGAATTGGTTCAGTCCACGCCGTCCTCAGAGGAACTGGCTTTTTCTCTCGGCAATTATGGCCGTGCTTTGTGGTAATGGCTTTATCATTATGATGCACATGAAGCACTTCTAAATAAATTCATTACATGCCCAGAATTTGTATGATTCACTTTATCTCCTGCAGCAACTTAGGTCAATTGGAGGAGGCCGTGCGTGCTTATAATTCCACTCCACTGCAGGATCTCAGCGACCTGGTTGGACTTGCTTTGGCCTACTGCAGGTCAGGACTCCTCCAGGAAAGCATAGCAAGTAAGGAGTGGGGCATAACACTGAAACAGGTTGTTTGTTTGATGGTCAAGGCGTGGAGTGAGAGTACAAATTTGTATCTTACAGCATATGAGCGTGCCTTGGCTGTGGCTTCCAGTGAGAAAGAGAAGGCTTACTTATTGACGGCTCTGGCACTACTGCAGCATCGGCACGGCAACCTGGACTCTGCCAAGACTCTGCTGTTCAAATGGTGAAACTGAACACTACAAGTTTCTAGTGGTTTTTAGTCTTTGTTTTCACTACATCAACCCCAGAGAATGGCAGTTTTCAGATTTTATAATTAAAATATTTATCCTGTTACATTCAAGTGCCTGTATTTACAGCCAATCCAAAACTCAACCTTGCAAAAGTTTATATTTATTTGAAAAAACGTTTTCTGCTCATTGAAGACATTAACTTTATATTATTATATACTGTTTATTCTATGGCCACTGTCAGTCATTTGGTCGTCCCAGAAGGGAAAAGCAGTTTTCTTTTAAGCTTTAGAATATTTTATTTCTTTTGTCAAATTTTTTTGTGTCCATTTTTCCTAAAAGGGACACTATCAAGCATTTTTCACAATATAATTATGTACTGAAAGTATTAGAAACCAGTGAAAATTTGTATTTATAGCTTTAGAAGTTTGAAAATGTGCCCAATTATTGTTTGTCAAGTTTGGATTAGCAAATGACACATATATTACAGAAGTTGAGATTGTGACAGACACTTCACATAAAACTGTTTTGTATGACAAATCCTTTTGGCCAAAAATAATTTTTGGTTTGTTATTGTACAAATGTCAGCTAAGTATGCATGTAACCTCTCTGATCCCAGCTCAATGTTAAAGGAGCCAATCTCCGAGTCTTTGCTGTGCTTGTGCGCCCTGGGACTGGTCCATAGTGATGCTACGTTAGCTGCTGCTGCCCTGACTGAGCTTCTGAAGCAGGATCCCACCTCCGGAGGTGTTGTGGAGCAGCAGTGTCTGCTCACCTGCGCCCTGCTAGCCCTGCGGGGCAGCTATGTTGCAGTCCAAAGAGAGGCCTCTAGAGCTGTTCACAGGTATGATGTTGGAAGGATTCAATAGTCATTAGATGGCCTGATTTAAATACAAAAAGAAGAAGAAGAATTCTGTACCACAAACTTAAACTTTTTTGAGGGCCTGTTCAAATGATCCAACTATCTTTCATGTGTATATAAATGAACGCATCAGTCACTCTGGATGCAGATGCTGAACAAATTGTGCTGTAGATTTTCTCTGTTATCAGCACCGCCTAATGTTCCTCTAACTGGATTTTTAGGAAAATGTTTAATTTCTTTTTTATATCTAACTACAGAAATCCAGGAAACCCATCTTTGTGGGCCCTTCTGTCCAGAGTGGTACCACAGTTCTGCCCTAGAAAGGCAAACGTAAGTCAGTTAATGCGTAAAAGGACCAATTTCAGAAAAGCTATTTTAGTGATTATGCTAACTTCAGCTGTTTCATCTGTTCCTTTTCTGTAAATACCTGTTTGAGAGCTTTTTATTTTTGTTTTATATTGTAGGGTGGGGCTGTAGCTGGTTATGTTGCCTGTCTCTCCAGTATGACACAAGGAAAGGTATAGGTCTGACTTTTTGTTTTGATTTGAAAGCAACCTTCTATTTGTATCATCTGTTCTCTTCTCTGTAATCCTTACGTCATGCTATGTTTTACAAAAATATGTTTGTGTTCTATAGGTAGCTTCAGGTAAAGCTTTCCATTGCCTCTGCTAAACTTACTCTCCTTGTGTGACTGCAGAGGGCGCTGTTGCACAGCGGACTGAACCAGCTGGCTACTGGCAGACACTCTGGAGAGGACAAGCATAAGAATGCACTGAAGACGATACAGAGAGCTGCGCTGCTCTGCCCAGGTAAACAAACACACCTGATGTTAACCTTCTTACTTCAAAATTGACGTTAAATGAAAATGTAGGCATCAAGTTAAGCACTACTAAGAATGTATGTAATATTACTGTAGGCACAGTGCTTCCTAATATTGAACAATATCTGAAAGGAAAATCAAATATTAAGGGATGTTTGCAAAAACATCTGTATGCATAATAGCTTTCAGTTTAGCTCTGTTGTCCTCTCTTTTCTTCAGATGATCCAGCCGCATGGGCCGCATTAATGGCTGCATGTCACACAGAAAATACGTCCTGTTATCTTTCTGGGTCTGCCCCTTGCAGACAGTCACTGGAACACACTCTCATGTCAGTGGTTTCTATGAAAGGTATGTTGACAGATGTATTTTTATGTCTTTGCCTGTGTGTGTGCGAGGCTGACATGTGTCCCTTCTAGTGCAAAATGTGGAGGAGATTGAGCGTCCCTTAGCTCAGTCTTTGGAAGGCTGGGTACTACAACAGGCTGTGACAGGCCTCATGATGGAGGGGCAGCTGGATCAGGCAGAAGCCCTCTGTACACAGGTGGAGCATTAATGTGCATTCTTTTCTAACACATTCTTTTACTCCTAGAAGGTAAACGATGCACTTTAATGTCCTCCTGATTGGTGTTCTCCAGGTTCTCAGTGTGTCCCCTGAACACCCAGCAGTGATGCTGTCCCTCAGACAGGTGCAGTGTCAGCGACTGCTTTTGGCCAGTCCTGAGCCTGTGCTGCCAGAGGTTGTGCTGGAACAGCTTAACAAAGCTGTTCTACTGAACCCCACCAACCTTGGAGCATGGCATGTGAGTAGATGGGATCTCACCTGTAAATCTTGTTGCTCTGCTTTGTTCAACAGTGGCCAAGTCAAAGTATTGAAGCAAAGTTATGCTTGAATCTATATTAAAAGTTCAACAAGAAAATAAAATACAAATGTCACAGAAACACAATACAACCAAAGCAGCTAGAACTTTAAAAAAAAAACTGTTAAATGTTGAAGCATTAACATTCACATCACTAATTTTTATTGCGGGAGTTGTGTTCTAAAAATAACCAGTAAAAGGTTCAATCTGAAAAGTAGGATTACAGATGTTTTAAAGACCCACTCTAAGGACAATAGGGTTTTTTGGTTTTTAACCTGTTCTTGTAGCATTTTTCTGATGAGGAAGGACATATAAAAAGAAACTTCTGATTTTGAAAGTATTTCTTTATTCTAATTGTAGTGAATCAGGAGCATAAAAAAAGCCATTGGAAAAAGCCTGTAGCTGTAAAGCAGCTGCTATAGTAAGTGGGCCATAAGGTCTCTGCTCCGCTCCATTGTGATGCATTCACTTGCAGACAAATGGATCCATAAACATATTCGTTTTTCTCTTCTGGGCTGGCATTTGGCTCTAAACTGTACAGCTGGATCGCTCCAATATTGCTCGCCATTTTTGTTAGCCTGGGAGGGCGATTGACTGTAAGCTATTGGTGGAGAATGTAAACAGCTGGATCATGGGAAATGAGCGCAGGCTTACTCTGCGCGAACAGTACCACCCACAGAGGCGAATATCTGATAAACTCCTACCGGTCTGCAGGAACGAAGTCCTTGTTTTGGCTAAAAACTGCATAATCATGATTGAAAGACCATTTGGAACACTTTAAAAATAAATCAAAAAGTGATCAGAGTGGGAGTTTCAGGATGTAAAACCCCTGATGACTCACTTAATACACTTCTCAGAAGACATAAACATTTTCACACTTTTCTATCTTCTTTTAAAAGCTTATGGTTTAAGGTCTGCATTGTAGGATGAAAACCAAGATCTGCTCACGATCTAACATTTATGTAGATTTGACAAACTAACACATTTTGCACAGGAGATACAGCATGGAGTTGATTGAGTGTCAACACTCTACAGCCAATCAGGTCACAGGGCACAGTGTGCTGTAAAAAACCACATGTAAATTACACTGGCAAAAAATCTGCAAACAGTGAGAAGAGAAGAGAGGAACCACTGTTTAGCTAAAAGCATCTAAAACTATAGATCAGCAGAAAAATGACATGAGGAGCCGAACCTCAGGCCCCGAGGGCTGCTGTCCCAGTTCCTTTCCAAATGTTCCTGCAGCTTTTTATTAGTAAAACACCTGATTTGGGTGATCAGGAGCAGGGATAACTGGAAAACAGCTCTGTCCCATACAATTTCTGATTTACATAGATTCTTTACCTCATCAGTTAACATGTGTTTAAAAGCTATATATTGGGGTGTAAAGCAGTTGTTCATTATTTAATTCACAATGTCTTATATTTAAAGCTCTTTGTGTCTGCTAGAAACAAAGTCAAATTTAGTTTCACTATTGTGATCATACTAAAGATAAGATTGTTCTACATAGTAAGAATAAAGGTATTATACTTGGATGTCATTTTTTTCTATTAACTGTAAATAATTAGCTTTTTTGTATAAGAGTTTTGTTCTTCTTACATATGTTTCCTCCCAAATTCCTCTCTTTGTCCACCAGCTATTTATATTCTTCATGTAATTCAGCTATTGATTTGCTGTTCTCTGTTTCTCTCAGTGGTTGGCAGATGTGTATCGAAGTCAGGGGCTCCTGGTTCAGGCAGTGATGGCTTACAGGCAGAGCCTTCAGCTTGCTTCACAGCTCGGTGTGCACAGCTACCAGGTAGCCAGTCTGCTCCGATTAGCTCTGCTAGCTCTAGGGCCCTGTATGGTGAGTCTCTTTGATTACGTCTTTCTTTTAAAAACAATATAACAGTAGCTCAAAATTATTCAATTTTCCAAAACACTTATGATTAGCCAGAGGCCTTTATGGATCTCTGTTAAATGAACAGAAGCAAAATAGAGGAGATGAAGGATGAGTGAATATCCAGCTGTGCATCAAAGGATCCGCAGACAGGACAAAGTACAAAAAGAAAATCCATAAAATGTGTTGTCTCTTCTTCTTTCAGGGCACGGAATCCATTTTAAAATCTTTATCTTTTAAATGTTTTTTTCTCACATTTCTTCAGTCTGTGGCTGTAATGCCAAAAAACTTGTGATGCTTAGATGTAACACTGGGCAGTGTTGTTGACCTGTTTGGTTGGGATTTGCCTTTCAGGTGGGTGTCACAGGAAATGACTGGACAGACCTGGTGATGGAAGCCACCACTGAGGTTCTCAAACTGGGGTCATTCCCTGTGGCACACCTTTTCCAAGCCCTGCTCCAGTTTGTGACCAAGATAAATTCCAGGTCAGTGCGTTTCAAGAGCTTACCTGTTCACTGTGTGCCAAGATGGAGATTCCTTTACACTCTAAGTCAGTGTTTTTCAACCTTTTTTGAGCCACGGCACACTTTACCCTTGACAAAAATCCCGCGGCACACCAGCATAAAAAAAATAAAAAAAGCAGAAACTCATAGTCTGTTTTGATGTACAGCCCCCCCCCCCGCGGCTGCCGCCGCCGCCGCAATGTGACGCGCATTTTTGTGATAATTGTGCCAGAAAAAGCTGGAAGCTGCAGCTGTTTTTTTTTCTAAAAGATGTAATAAAGGTTACGTTAGGAAATTTACCAACTGTATGTTCGTTGTGGTTTAAGACGTTAAACAAGGACGACTCATTGTACGCCGAGGCGCTGTCACGTGACCTAATGCATCATGGGAGATGAAGTGTGAAACTGCCGCAAAAGGGCAGAAAGACTAGCGTCTTTGAGCTTCATTGTTTTGTTCTCTTGTTCCACGGTCTGATCCCGGATTCTGTGGAAAGCTACACCGCTAAAGACAAGCTTTAGCTGGTAATTTTGTTAGAACTGAGCGACTTTTTGAGCTAAATTGGGACAAGGAAGTTAAGACTTTAAGCACTTCTGATTGGTCAGACTGATGACATGTGATTAAACCTTCAAGAATGATTGGTGGAGACAGTTAAAGGGGCGGAACTTCAGGAAACAGGTATAGCTGCAGCTAAATCGCGGTGGTACCGTCATTCTTATCAAAATGTCTTTAATAGAATCAAAATAACACAAAGAAAAAGTAATTTTCTGATCTTTTATATTCCTAACTACTCAGTGTTTTATCAGGGCCTGTTTGGATGAACACAGAGCTGATATCCTGGAGATGGGAAATGGTTTTAGATCAGTTAATGAGGGCAATTTGCCACGGCACACTTGACCATCTCCCACGGCACACTAGTGTGCCGCGGCACACTGGTTGAAAAACACTGCTCTAAGTAAAGTGGTGGGGAACTCCATCCCTGAAAGGCTCGGTGCATCTGCATGTTTTAGAAACAATAGAACTTTATTCATCTCACAACGAGATCTTCGCCCAATAGTGAAATTTGTTTTAGTACAAACATTGGACTGTTTAAGACAATTGGACTGAGTGACCACCCCCCTCCCCCCCTCTCCAAATAGGAAGTACCCACCAGCTCTAAGAAGCCAAAATCCCTTTTCTTCAATAGAGAAATAAACGGCAATAATCAGTCATTATATCTGTCAAAATAACCATTCTAACTCTGTTACCTTTTTTTTTTTTTCTTTATTGTAAGTTATAAACTGGCCGGGCAGGTGTCTTGGTAAAAGTATGTGGTGCCCGCTGGCTCCCACCTCGAATGTTCTAAATGCTTGACACATTCTCCTGAGCCCAATTTCAGTGCTAGAGGTGTGGACATCCAACAAGCTCACTCCTGATTGGTGAAAGTGATTGCCATTGAAATGTTGACTCAGACCAATCACTGCTGACTGACGTCATCTGGCTCCAACATGGCAGCATCCGTATTGCAAAAAAATGGCGACTGAATTGACTTAATTACATTGGAGCCGGAAGTTAGTCATTTTCTATGGGTGACGTCTAACTCACTAAGTCCATTTATCTTATACAGTCAATGAGTACAACCCAAAACAAGATGAACCAAACAGAAATGCATAGACACTGTTCAAGGTTGACTGCGGAGCAGCTCTGAAAAGGGGCCCCTTGCTTAGCGTGGGTGTAGCCAAGTATTTTAGCTTGACCTCGGGTATGACGACAAACGGGTTTACAAAACAAAAAAACACAGCTTCATGTTTCCAATAGTCTAAACTACAGATCTCAAACTCCAGGCCTTGAGGTCCAGTGTCCTACATGTTTGGCAACTAACCTTCCATTGAAGCTCCCTATTGTCTAGACTAGCCTGATCCAGGTGATCAGCAGCAGATGAGGCAGGATTTCTCAAATTCCAGCAGGATGCCGGCCCTCGATACCTGGAGTTTTAGACCCCCGGTCTAAACTGTCTTTTATTGTCAACTGGATGTTCTGTCTGAAGGGAAACGAGACGGTTGCTGGAGCGTCTGGTCTACACTTCATCCCAAGACTTCCCGGTGACAGTGGCGCAGGTGGCTAGTTGGTACCTGCTCAGACACTTGCATGCCAAAAATGACCTGGAACTCATCAATGTACGTAGGACATTCACCTCGAGTAATGAATTTTGTGCTAGTAAATAGGAGATTTTATATGGACAAGCTAAAATTGTGTGAAACACTGCTGCTTTAACAGCGAACACATTTTTATGGTCTTTTCTTATGCAGGTGCTTTTGCAACATGCCAAAAAAAAAGACGACCGGAGGCTGCTGGTGTTTCATTCATTACTTACCGCGTCTTCATCCTGAATGATGCAACATCGCTGTTCGTCTGCTGCTGAGGTGCAAGGCATTAATAGCAAAGACACAGTTGGTTTCATACAAAAATAATACTTTATTAGTTTTGCTTGATTTCTTTTTTTTTTATTCCTACTAGTTTACTCCCTGAGACAAAAAAAATCAGATTTCAACACGTGATTAAGGTGAAAATAAAAGCTTTTTGCATTGTGTATAGATTCTTATTTATATATAGCACACAACCACATTAAGTTTCTTGTACATATGCATGGCATATATATCAGGTTTCAATAAATGTAAACGTATTATCAAAAATACACAACATAAAAAATTTCTCAACTTTTATATTAAACCATGAATTACAATTACTAAAGAAACCTTCCATCTCGATTTGAACACTAATGATTCGACTCTAAAGTGAGCAATTATACCAACAAATTCTATTGCAATAATTCTCACTGTACTTTTCATTTTCACGTTGTTCAAATAGCCAAACATTTCAGACCATCCCCTTTTCTTAACTGGAAAAAGAACAGAAATGCTTTGTCATCAGAGGGCAGATATTTTCCCCACATCCCCAGCATTGTTGTATGATGTGTGAAGAGCTCTGATCCTCCTTTCTCTTGCACAGTGAGCATGCATACACACCAGGGCCACCGCTACTGGAACTGTTGGCAACAAGCTTTTTAAGTTCTTTCTCTGCTGATTGTGGGGCCATTGCAATGCCCACAACCTTTATCCTTTTAGGGTCAAAAATGCAGTCCTCCTCCAGGCCACTCTTCACAGCCTTCATGCCACAGTTGGGAGGTACCCAGGCAGTGTCGTAGCCATTTGAATGCCAGGTGTACTGCATCGGATGGTCGTCCTTATCAATGCGCTTGACCCGGCCGACACGCACCTCCAACTCCAGCACCACACGGTTTGAAGGGTTCTCCTGTAGAGGATAACGTTCTGCCTTTTTCTTATCACGGCTGACATACACTCCTGGCCCCAGCATTCCTTTTGTTGATGGCACAAAACCGCTGGTAATAATGGAACGTGCAAAGCCTACAGTCGTACCATGGTACATGGTGTAGACCCTCTGGTTTTTAGGATCCTGATTGGCCCCTAATTTCAAACCAGGAGAATCATCATCATAAGTGACTTCCCAGCCAAAGAATTGCAATGACATTCTGCTTCACTGCAGGCCTGGAACTCTGGGAAAATAACACAGAAAAAACTTTAAAACAATGTTGAGGCGAAAAAAAAACCTTTTTATAAGCAATCATTTGATGGAGCAGCAGAAATGATAAAAATGGCCAAATGTGCTTTCATATTGAAGGAATTACACATATTAACTTAAGGCACAAAAGACCGAAGTGCACTAAACTGTCACTCCTCCACATACTGGGAAGGAAGTGTTTGCTATAATTATATATCAGCATGACTCATGCAGAGAGCTAACATTTTAGCAAAATGATCACAAAGAATAAACTAAAGTTCTAATGTGATGCTAATAATAAAATGTAGTTAAAAGTTAATTATAGTTTTTACAGTGTATGTTTACACAATATTTAAATTAGCTGATTTAGAAAGTAGGCCTATACAACTTCAGTTCTTTGTAGTAACTAAGCTAAACTATAACGTAACGCTAGCTGGATAGCAAAACCTTATTATTCTCTTTTTTAAACTGAGAACCGTGTATAGCAGAAACGCTCATTAACAAACACATGTCCATTACATTTATATACAAGTAGGTATTTATGCATAGGATGTGTGTGTATATATAATTTGTCTTAATGTTCCGGTTACCTACCGTAAGAGGAATCAACCGGTTTCTTTGCTTTTCACATATGTTACAAGTTTCACTTTCAATCTCCTTCCGTACTAGCTCAAAGATAACTTTGTGCATGTTTGTTTTCTGCATGTTCCAACGTGTTGCGTATGGCCGGTTAGCTCAGTTGGTTAGAGCGTGGTGCTAATAACGCCAAGGTCGCGGGTTCGATCCCCGTACGGGCCACTTAATTTTTTATTTTAAATTAAATTGCTTGGTCTTCGACTACGACTCGTGACAGATCGTACTCACTCTAATTTGTCAAAATGTAAACCAATGAGTGATGTTTGCATCCCGCCCACAACTCAAAGGTGAATTTCCTAAATAACTTTTGCTGCTCGGCAGAAGCTATGTCCTAGAAAAAAACGATTTTAAAATTGTATTTAATTTTAAAAACACAACCATGCCAAACACAGCACAAAACAAAAGACTTGCCCTGACATTGTTTCCTCATTCGATTTCCATGCGCACGCTCTCTCATGAAACTCGTTTACTTGCAAGTATACATTTGCTTCTCCACCCACAATCTTCCAGTCACATTCACTGAAGCACCAATGTAAACGCAGAACACAACAGAATCACTTAACGCTGACTGAGGATAGCAACACAGAAAAGATTAACACAATTTATGACAAAATTACAGCTTTAACATGGGAAACAATGGAAAAATGTTTTTACTAAATATTTAGCTAACATACAAATTATGTTAAGAAGTCCATTTCCTAAACAACTGAACAAGTGTTAAGTTGGCTGAGGATAGTATCAGTAATTTAACTGTAAAAGTAATTAGTAAAAACATCTCAACATACAAAATCTGAGGCATTAGTCATGGCAGCAAGTTCAATTGAAGACTTTATTGCACATCATCTGTTGATCAATCAATATTAGGTTATTAATTTTTCACTAAAACAGATTAGAAGGACACCCTTTTATACATTAAGTAGACTGTCAAACACAGTTCAAAGGCCTTCAGAAATTTCACAGAGGATCAAAACAAAAAAGTGAACACTGAATTAAATTTTAAGAAAACAAAATGTCAGAAATACAGACATTGAAAAACGTGTTACCTCATCGAAGTGGTCATTTTTCTCCATCTTTTATTTTACCTTCTGCTGTTAAGGACAAAAGTGCTTGGCCATGAGGATACAGATGTTTTGACCACACTTCCAGCACTGTTGTATAATGTGGGGTGACCCCTGCTGGGTTTTTCTTTTACAAATGGAACACGGTTTTACAGCACCTGCTCCGTGCCTTGATGGTTTGGATGCTCTTGCTAGAAGTTGCTGAAGCTCTTTCTCTATAGTGGGATTTGGTGCGTATGCGATGCCCACCACCTTCACTCTTTTTGGATCAAACACACAGTCCTCCTCTAGACCACTGGGCACACACTGCATGCCACAATTGGGGGGTATCCAAGCAGTGTCGTAGCCATTGGCGCTCCAAGTTAATAGCAAAGGATGGTTGTCCTTGTCAATACGCTTCACACGGCCAACACGGACACTTAATTCAAAGACTACACGATCAGACGAAGAAGCATTTCTTGGATAGGCTTGCGCTTTTTTCTGATCACGGCTCACATACACGCCTTTCCCGAGCAACCCGGTTGATGACTGTTTAAAACCATTGGCAATGATGAGGCGTGCACAGGCAACACTGGTTCCATGAAACATTTTGTAGACTCCCCTTCTTTGAGGCTTCTGCGATGCCCCGAGCAGCACACCTTGAAAAGAGGCTCCATCATCAACCACCTCCCAGCCAGAAAACGTGAGTGGCATTTTTCCTGTTGATTGTGGCCCTCAGATAGTGCTGTGAAACACAAACAGCTTTGTATCAGTTTTTTGTTCATTTTACCTGGACCCAGTGTTATGTATAATGGATTACAAAGTGGTGAATTACTGTTATTTTATTACTTTTATCAGTAATGGAATACGTAACAAATTACTGTTCAAAATTCGGTAATTAATTACAGTTTCCACACTATAGAAGCCCTTGTTACTTTCTTACTTAGGTTTTGTACGCTTTGACATTTTCTCTCGGTTAAACGGGTTGTCGGTTGCAAATATCTAAAGTCGTCTCTTTGGTGTGAAAGATACGAGTTAGTTCAACCTTTCTTAGTGTATTTTTCTCTCTAAGCTGCACGTGATTGAAACACACATGGGGGAAAGTTCGGTATACTCGCAGCAGCCAAAACCTTGCACAAAGGGCAGATAGTAGAGAGAGAAAGGTGAAACCCATTGTAATGGAATACCTGAAGTTAGCAAAAATTTATTTGAAGATTTGATAGTTATTTGTGTTTTCAAAAGACTTGCTTAATTTCAGATTTGACAGATATGAATGTAATCGTGACCGTTTTTTTCCACATCTAACTTTGATCAGTGGCATAGACCAAATGTGTTGTAACTTATTTTAGTGTCATTTTTCACACTCACTTTTAAACCAGGTTATGTCTGGAACCTTGTTCATACTTTGTACAAGGTAATTACTTTAAAAATAAAGTTCAATGAAAGACAAGGGGATTTTGTATGTGCTGTTTTTCCTTTAAGTATTTGTATATGAGAGGAAAAATGTAAAGTAACGAGTTGTGAGTTACTTTTTCAAATAGGTTATGAGTAATTTAACTTCAATTTTGATCCAGTAACTAAGTAAAGTTATAATAATTTTTTTGAAATAATTTTAACACTGTTTGCACCTTTAACAACGACCTTTTCTTAAAGGACCTCACTACAGCGGGTTTAATCTTGAATCCTTCATTTTATGAAATGACTCTACAATAGATACCACACCCAGCAGAGTTAGTAAACTAAGGTAATAATAACTCACTGTATTGTTCCATGAGTGAGAGTTCGACCCCTGGCAGAACCATTACATTTTCTCAAAAAACACATGTTTTGGTCTCTTTGTTTGGTTACTTGTCATTTGAAATAAGGTTAACTTACTTCTTTATTTTCATTTTTTACTACTCAGATTTGGATTACACAAATGTTAATCCTACACTGTGGATAATTGCTTCCCCACGAGATGAGAAATTATTTAAAAAATCTTTTATTTTTCAAAAATTTTCTAACTACAAGAATTTAAAGTTTTCTCTGAAATTAGTTAAACGCATATTTCTTTCTTTTTACCGACACAAACAAGTTAAACTTACCGTCAACGCGGCGTCAGAGAAATGTACGTTTAAGTTTTTGGTTTCAGTTTTCGTTTTTAATGGTAGGGCGTATAGGGTTGCCTTAGATCCAGTGGTTGACATGTAATAAAATCAAGACAAAGGGTTCGATTTCAATTGTGTACTTGTCATGTTGCTGGTACACATGTTCATTCGTGAAAAGAGATCAATTCCGTTTCAAATGTATTGAAAAATACAAGATTCCATACTGTGCGGACACCGTGTAGTATGTTTCTGATGACAATTCTCCTGCAAAACGTCGTCGTGGCCGAAATAGCTCAGTTGGGAGAGCGTTAGACTGAAGATCTAAAGGTCCCTGGTTCGATCCCGGGTTTCGGCATTTTGTTATGCAGCGGACTTAACCATACATACATGTATAAATCAGGCTTTCGATAAGATCAAAGGCACTTCTGTCATCAAAGTGTGATAACGAGTCACCGTGGGCTCGGAACCCATCTTAAGTAAAATCTGTCTCATAACAACAGAACAAGCTGGTTCTCTGAGACCTTGTAGTGGTCTTGTGCGGTGTAGAGCTGCTCAAAGGCTCAGTGTGCAGTGCTACCACCTAGGGATCGGAGACATAAGTGGAAATCACGAGTCAGACTCTGAAGGGCGCTCATAAATAATTGAATACCGTATTTTCCAAACTATAAGTCGCCCTTTTTTTCATAGTTTGGCAAAGGGTGCCACTTATACTCCGCAGCAACTTATATTAGAAATAAATTGAAATAAATACATTGTTAACCCTCCTGTTATGTTCATCATCACAGAGATGATGTTCGTGGGTCAATTTGATGTATGAGGTATGTTAAGTGTTAAGAGTATGTTAAGTGACTCAGAGAATCAGCAAACCTTTTTTTTACAGTAAGACCTTGAAGGCTAACAACAAAATATTCTATTTTCCAATGATTTAATGGATTCAGAAATGCAATAAAAATGACAACTGTATCTACAAATACAGGATGAAAACAGAGAATTAGTTGGCCAATGATGCTTCATGAAAGGAATAAATAAATAAGTATGAGAAAGAATTACTGTGAAATTATGAGATAAAGAGTCTGATTGTGATGATTGTGTCATATGAGGCTGTGCAAGTTATTAGTTCTTGGTCTCAGATTTTGTCAAATAAATTTGCCGTCAAAATGCGACTTATAGTCCAGTGCGACTTATCTGTGATTTTTTCTACTTTATAATACATTTTTGGGCTGGTGCGACTTATACTTCGGAGCGATTTATAGTCCGGAAAATACGGTAAATATCATCCTGACCAGTGACGTGCGGTGAGGTTGATGGCTGGTAAGGCACGGACTCCATTCATCTAACAGCATAGATATTTGCTCTACAGAGAATATTTATTTTATATGCATGGATAGAACACTCTTCTTGTGTGTAAATTATTCATATATACTGTAAACAAATTAAAGTATATAGATGTGTTCAGCACACATTTAATTTTGCCCCTAAGTAACTATTTCTGGTATTTTTCCAACTTCAAACTCTGGTTCTTTAATCAGTGTTATCAAATGTTGTCGGTGAAAATGATCATAGTAATAAATAATTCTTTTACGGCTGAAATACATTTTTAAATACTTACATTTTTTTTCTACTTACTCCCATGTTAATTTTAAAAAAACAGAAATTGAAAACCATGTTTGGCCTTACTTTTTGAGTCCATGCACCGATCCTTCCCCACAAAAGCTCTATGATCCTGCTGTAAAAGTCTTCCTTATTTTCCTTTAGTTGAATGAGTCTATGCTGTGCTGGAGAAAGGCATCTTCGGTCTGTTCTGTTTCTACTGCACCAGTGTAGCTACAAAGCAGCTGGCAGCTCACGTCTGCCCCCTGCTGGCGAGGCTCAGCAGCCTAAGCTTCGCACTTACAGTAGAGGTGAGATCGGGCCTAAAAAATCCAGCCCGACCCGACACAGGCCCGCGGGCATTAAAGCCGAACTCGGACCGAACCCGACCAATTAACTTGATTTGCAGGACCGAGCCCGAAGCAAACCCGAAATTTCAATTTAACCCATAGGATTTTTGGCAGAAAAAAACCCGCCAGATTTCTTAAAGGTAAAATAATCTACATATTTTTATGATGATGAAAGCTATTTTCTTTCTAACAGAGAGTGGTCGCTGCAGCCGCGCGCGTATAAGCTGCTGTTGTGGCACAGAGTTCCGCTGGAAGCGCGGCGCATAGGTTCCTCCCTACATGACAAATGCATTTGATCAATGAAATAACGCTGGAACACAGAAGAAGAGGCCAGACAGAGAGAGTGACAGAGAGATCTTGATGCGCACTCGCTTCATTACGCGGAGAAATACTGCAGCCGCGGCGGTGCGCGTTTGCCTTTTCAGTTTCGTGTGTGTGTGGGTGTGCGCTCTGACCACACGTCATATGAGGCGCAGCGCTCCGGAGCCTCACCCAAAGATTCCGCTTCGGCTATGTGATCGTACAACACTCAAATTTGGCGATTTAAACTCAGAAACTGAAAAGTGTTGAGTCAACTGAAAGGTATTTTTAGCAATAATCTTTGGAAAATAATATTTACTCAATACACGTTTTTCTATTTTATCACAATGACAGATGAGGCCGAGACTCACTTGCCTCATCTAACCGCACATCACTTGTCATGAGAGCATTTTCAATCGATACAAATATCGCCAAATGAACTATCGCGATATATATTGCCGTAACGATTTCTTCTAACACCCCTAAAAACACTTAATCAGTCTCAGATATTTAATATATTATACTGTGGAACCCAGGCATGACTGTGTGATCCAAAAAGCTGAGGATGAAGACACTTTCTTTGCTATTTTCAAATTCCACCCCCACTTTTGTTAATCTATGACGTGAACTCATCTATTATGGATTGATTCTGTCTTCACTTGAACTACCTCCCTCCATCTTTTTCATCCTACTCTTAAAATAGAGCAACAAAAAAGGGATTCTCATGGACTGGAACCCCTGACTGAGTTATGATTCATGAATCAGTTAAACCCTGGTCCTGTTTCCTGCTTTGCTTTTTGTGTTTTCTTCAATAGGAACAAAAAAATCACATTCTGGACAGAAAGTGACAATCAGTGTTTTTCGTGTATGTATTTTCAGAAACTTTGGAAAAAGATAGTGGTGATCATTTTTAGGATCTCTATGATTGGAGCTGACAAACTGGCATTGTATTTTAATGGTTGGTCTTGTTTTTCAGCTTTGCCACAGGTTCCGGGAGCAGATGAATGCATTTGGTAAAAAAATAGCAGGCAAAACCATCCCACACTTTAGTTGTTGTTTAGGAATACAAGCACTCAGTTGGTCCTTTCTCCCCCAGCTGCTTTAGCGTGGTGCAGCACATTACTCAAGCTTAATTTTCATCACCAAGTCATTGGCTGCTGTCAAGGGGGATAAGATTAAACTTCTAGTTTGTGGATTTTTACTTCTCTTATTTAAGTATTGGGATTGCTACATTTTGTTTGGTTTATGATAAATCGCACTTCCGTTTTACTTGATCTCAGTAATGCATGTTTCCCCTTTAAGCATATATTTAACCTTTTATGCAAAGGATGTGTGTTTGCACACTGATGACAGGATACCAACAGTGACCACACACCTTTGTGGTATTGCTGTTTGAGCAGCTGTTGCTTTTAGTGAAGGCTGCTCCCCACTGAAGTCATTCTCTGCATGGTTTTGAAAGCTCCCTCTCAAACTTTTCCACATGAGAACCAGAGCCTGCAGGCAGACAGATAACCTGAAGTAGTAACTGAATACAGACACAATATTACTGTAAGTTTTTGGAGGGTAGGGTATGCATTTAAGCATACACCTATAAGATGTTGTAGAGTCTAATAGCTGACAGGAAGACAGATCTGTGAAAACGCTCCTTCCTGCAGCTTGGTGTTAACGCCTATGACTGAAGACGCTCTTCAGTGCACCCACGGTTTCATGCAGAGGGTGATGATTTCAGTTTCTCTAAAATCCTCCTGTCATTCACTACAGTCACAGAGACATTCCAGAACCGAGTTAGATCTCCGCTCACTCACTTGAAGAGGGCAGATACAGCGCCAATCATAAAATATTCCCCAGATAGCAGGGAGCACTATTACCCAGGGGGCGCTAAGAGCAGTGCCCATGTTTCTCTCTGTTAAGAGACGCCAGTTGCTCAGGGATCTGTTTAAGAGGAATTCTCGGCATTAGAGGTTTAGCAATTCATTTGAACAATGATTCGATTCATTTTTGTAATTTGTGGTTGACGATATGATTTATTGTCGATGTTGGTACCTTTTAAATGATCACTGACTTTAAAACTAAAATCTGTAGGCAAAAATTCAATCGGTGTGACTCAGAGATAAATACCTGGGTTCAACAGTGCAGATGAAGTTTTCCAGATTCTTTGTATTTCTCGAAAGATAATCAAGTGTAAATTTAATGTGTACAAACAAGTACAAGTACAACAAACAAGCAAGAATTAATGACAGATCCAATCACATTTTAGTTTCATAAAGTTCAGCCCACTGTTTTTTTTTCCATATGAAAATAATGCAAACGAAACATTACTAGAATATTCTAGCACACTGTATTGTCAAATGTCTTTGAGAAATTCCAAGTGTTTGCACAAATTTATGTTACAGTAAAATAAACTTATGGTGCCTCAATCCAAATAATATTTTCAAGATTGATTGTATATTTATTACATTTATTTTGACTTTTTTTTTTAATGGTACATGTCAATTCGATTAACAACTTGCCTTAGATTGATCTGGCTAGAAAAATGTATTCATCGATTAATCAATACACCCCTTCTTGGCATGTCACACCAAGAACCCACAGGTAGGAGGGGCTGTGTCTTTAGGAAGATCCTTGGGGTCCCCCTGGCAGATCTGGAAGAAGTTTCGGAGGGAAATGAGGTCTTTATACCCCTCTGGCTCCAGATAAGCAGAAGAAGATGGCTGGATTGTGTCAGGACAGATCACAGGGCTGGACTCAGATGCCGAGATTTTAGTGGTTTTAATTTCTGAACAAGCTTTAGCTATGGCTCTTGAAATAACCAAACAAACTGGCACAGGACAAAGGGACTATTTAAGACATGAGGAAGGGGAACACAGGTGGAAGCAACCAGGGAAAATTACACAGTCACACCTGTGGAGAACAGACAAGGGCAGGAAGGAACAAGGCCTGAAACGAGAGGAGAGTTAGTGTATTAAAATAAAACAGGAAGTGCAACACGAGACAACACAGGTGACAGACATAGACCAGAAGTGCACAACTCAGGACAAAAGATAAGAATGACAAGACATGACAGATTGGTGCCACATAAACCTGTTAAAAGACCACAAAATTATGTTCCCGATTATCATATTTGCTTCAAAGTACCAGTATGATCTTGTTTTCATCAGCTTTTTGTATACATTCTACAAATTAATATAGCTCCCTGAGAAACAAATAATATTTGCTTCCTCTACAAAGTATTTCCGGTATGCTTACGGAAACATCTAAGTAATAATAACAACTGTCAATCGTTTACATGTAAAGTCTGGATGTTTGAGTAGCAACTTAACCAAACAAAGTATGATAATTTTTTATTTTTTGTTTTTTTTTGGGGTATTTTTTTATGGTTTAAAGTAAATACATAAATATTGGTGGTTGTCCCAGCAGACACTTTAAGAATGAAGTAAATAAACACGGAAGTCTTAGTGTTCAACAGCTAGAAATTGGTGTCAGCTCAAAATGAATAGAAAAAAAGCTCAAATTTGATCTTGCAATAAAGGGCAGTTGAAAAAGAGTTTTAAAATTGTGTCTCAGTGAGTAATGGACTGCAGGTGTACACCAGCAGCAGTGGTTGGAGTTGACCCAGGTACATTCACACACATGCACACAAATCAGCTCCCACAAATGAGGAAAGACAAAACAGACACAGTATCAAACTACAGAAGGCTATTTGAATGTCCTCCTTTCTGCCATGAATACAGTTCACCTTTTTACACACAACACAGGACATCCAGTGCTTATTGTGTTTCAACCTTGTGGACCACTGATTGAAAAAATGTAGGATGATGTACCATTATTTGATTCTAAATGAATTTGTTGCTTCTTTCCTCTCTCTTTTTTTTTTTTTAAAAGACAAATGTTGTTTGATATGGCTTGTTTTTTGCATTAACAACCAAAGGGACACAGTCCTTTCTGGCCTCACAAATAATGGACAATTATTAAAAGAATGCAATACAATAATGACTGCTAATCAGTTTTATAGACTTTAAGAGTCATTATGAAACTTTCCTCCAAGTAGCCCCCAACTAACGTGGGCCCTAGATCTCCCTCCTAAATGAAGAGCACACTTTTAACAATTTGGACATGCACTGAAGGTCATCCCAAACACAAAAGTTAATGTATATTCAGTGTAAAAATCTTTCACCAAAATTTGCTTTAGCAAAAATTGCAGGCGACATGTTGGTCTGTTGGTTTACCCTTTTAGCCGATGGACTGTGTGGTGATCAGAAATCTGCAAAGTGTCCATTGACACACAATGAGTTCAAACAGGCGCTTTTAATGCAGGTAACTGGTGTAGGACAGAAGAGCTTCTTTAAAGAAGAAACTGCTCTGTGAGGAAGAGTGTTTTTGCTTGTTTGTAGAAGCAGGGCGTGTCATGATTGTTCTTGTGGTTCTGCCTTGTTTGTCCACAGAAAGTACTTGATTTCTGCTTAGGTTATGCGACATATTGTTGGTTCTACCCTAAAGTCTTGAACCATTGTTGGAAGAACCCCAAACATGCTGGAGGTTCTTGCGTTGTCCTGTATGTTGAATAGCCTACAGACCCTCTGTGGTTTGCTGAATCAAGTTAGGGGATCTGCTGCAGCACCACAGAGACCAGTCAGGTCTAACAAGTAATGATGGTGACCTACTTTCTCTGCATTTTCAATTATTTTTATGCCGTATGAGTTTGCCATTGGCCAACAGCTAATGGGCTGCCATCTCAGTGATTTACCACCCTGTGCAGCATAAGTGGGTGCTGGCTGAGTCACAGTGTGAGTGAGTTTGCTTGAGAACAGTTTTGGTGACAGTGACATTCTACAGCTGGATAAATCAGCACTTTCAGTTTTATTTTCAATATAATTAATTTTCAAATAGATTTGTAAAGGAAATTCTCCGTACAAACCTCTGACAATATCCTTGATTTAATCTGCTTGAATTCACTTCACATCTCATCTTCTAAAGGAATGTATCGTAGCCGTTACATAATAAGATCCACATTAAGCTCCAGTTGACCAAATAACAATGCATGCCATTCTTTGGATGACAGCAGAAAGCAGACCTTCTTTAGTTTCTGTCAGTTATTACAGAGCATGCACTATTTAAATACAATCACAAAATGACATTTCATTAAAATGACATGTTTTTATTATTGGGGGCAAGAATATTCATTTTAATCTGCAGGATTAACATTCTGCAGGAGTATTAGTGTATAAGAGAAAGGGGTACAGGTTAGCAAAACAGGGTTTCTCTGCAAAATGAGGCTAAATTAAATGCTTTTTGGCTTATAAAAGGCAATCCTTCAAGATCCAGGATAACAACAGAACCCCAATCAGTTGGGGCCTTGAGCTTGATTTATTCATGGATCTTGGATTTTCATCCTGGATAGTGGCTTCCACGCTCACCAGTCTTGGCCACCTTCCTTGCGGCTAGCATACAGTTTTTGGATGATGGATTTGGGATGGAACCCTCCATGTACCATTAAGAGCTTTTTGTGTCTTACCATCCGTGGTCTGCATTTATTCCTATATATATATATATATATATAAAATAAAAAATTAAAGTTTTGGGGGGGAAACTTTATTTCCAGAAATCTAAATGAAATGTTAAAAATGAAAGAAAATGTAAAAACAGAAAAGGAATGTATTATGGGATGTTAATGAACATGACTGTTGACATTTGCTCAAATCTTCAATCAAAAGAGGCCACAGTGGCTTTTTCTGTGATTGCTCAGTCAACTGTTTACCGTTCTGCTTTCCATCTTTTTCGAAACTCAAACATAATCGCCCAATCAGTGATGTCCCATAATACCAACCTTTTCCATTTATTTTTCCATTTAATTTTGATTTCCGAACTTTGCTTTCCGAATTTTTTCTTTTTTTTTGCTATTTGATTTCTGGAATTTTGTTGTTATTATTTAAATGTAATGTTACTTTTTTATTTTTTTGCTTTTCCTAATTGTCATTGTGAGCTTTACTATGTTTTTGCATTGAGTGATTTGTTTTTTGTGATTTGCACTTCAGGGCCACCGTACCTTTGTCAGCATAACTTGAATGTGTCCCACCCAAACCCTCAGTTTTCTGAGCTGTAAATCCACTGCTGTCCTGTGCTTGGCAGCTCCCTTTACAGTTTGATTATGTACTGTCCTTACAGAAGTTAAACCAAAACCTTTTTGGATACAAAATAGTTATATTTATTCAAAATACTGAAGAAACTAATGGAGCTTTAGCAACTTGTGTCAGTTTTATGAAATATTTATCACAAAACCACAGTTTGTGTGAAACCATTACACAAAGCAGAACTCCTGAATGCTGTACCACATTTGAGGAACAATCTGTCTAAGTCTCATTAGGAAATGCTCTTTCTTTAGCCCCTTATTTAAGATGGTATAACAACATTTTTACACATCTACAACTCTATTTGAATGTAAATCTATGATAATTTCTGGTAATGGCTCACTACCCAGATGCTTGCAGGCAAATCAATGCAAAATCTATTTGTGTATGTTTTCTAAATGAGCTGTTTGAGAAAATGACCTCTGAAGCCACACAAATAAAGACGAATGCAAAACACAATGTTACAGCCCAGTATAATGTGTTTGATGTGTTTTATCATCATCAATTACACAGATGCAATAATCAGTGGAATCAGGAAATGAGAAAAATATTGCAGTTAGGATAATTGCACAGCAAACCAACGTGACTGCGATCTTCACAAACAGAACAACGGGGCTGCATTCTAATCAGCATCCAAAATGTGTTATCAACTAAAAACACAACAAAGGAAAGAGAAAAAGAAATAATTTCATGTGAAGTCACTGAAAGTGCCAGACGTGATGGGAAAGCTGTTAGACTGAAAAGTTGCTCTGCAGTCAGGGGGTGGTAGAGTAAATTTATTTTAGGAATGAGAGAAAAACAACAGAGAAATGCATCATGCACTGCCTTGCTTTGCCTGTACTAACACAGTCTGTGCAGTGGGCTGAGGTGACACATGATGAGTTTGACCCGCCCTGTTTAGAGGTGACAGTAGAGTTTTGTGGCTTCAGTGTTTAATCAGAATAAATACATAAATATTGCAGTAAAAAAGGAGTAAAAAACATTTTCAATGGTGAATAGCGTCTTCTTATATAGCACTTCTCTACCTTTGATAAAAGCTTACAGCACTTTCGCTGTCCCATTCACCCCTGCATACACACATTCATACACTGATGGCAACTCTGCTATCATACCTGTCGCCAACATACTTCCACCAGGGATGATGTGGGGTGGGCTGCACTGTGCAACAGTGGTTAGTGGCCTGGTTCAAATCCCTGCTTGGTCCCTTCTGTTTGGAGTTGCACGTTCTCCCCGTGCATGCATGAGTTTCCTCTGGGCGCTCCAGCTTCCCCCCACAGTCCAAAAACATGCTTCAAAAGTTAATTGGGATCTCCAAACTGCCCTTAGCGTATGACTGTGTGGCCCTGCAACAGACTGGCGACTTGGTCAGAGTGTGCCGTGACTTCACCCAACAGTTGCTGGGTTGGCTCAAGCTGGCCCATGTACCCCCAAAGGGATTAAAGTGGGTTCTGGATGGATGGACTGTGTCTTGCCCAAGGTCACTTCAATATTAGGGTGGGAAAGGCAGGAACTGAATCTGCGATCCTCCAATCAGAGGTTAACCTCTATATCTCAGCATTGTCACAACATTAACATTTCAATTCGCTTTGCCCTGACTGAGAGGCCAATGACAGTGTGATTTAAGATTTATAAAAGTTAAAAATTCTTGTTGTTATTTCTAACTACTTCACATGTGGATGTGAATGCTATATTCTTTTATTTCTATTTTAAAGATCTGCATATAAAATCTTGATGAATCTGGATATTTCATTTTAGCGTTCTGCTGCACTCAAGCTGTAACCAGAGGGCAGCTTGTTGTTCTTCTCAACCGTGAATCGGCGCAGCTCGTTTCTTTATAGTTCAAATTCTTTTCTTTATGCTATGAGCAAATACTTCTGACTGCTATTTGAATAACAGCTGTTCACTACCTAACTGGGCAGGATTTGTTTGCACACAACTTTCATTTTCTTTCACAGATGGAACATAAATGAACTGCAGCAGATGAAAAGTCAAGCAAGCTTTATTTAGACACCGCACCATTCTATCACGTGTAATCAGATCAGCTGGGAGTTTATGGGCATAAAGCTGTGCCGGTGATAAACAGGAGCAGCAGAACAGGGGAGAAGTATAAGAAGTTATGTGAAATGTGAACACCTGAAACCTGTGTGATGTTTTAAATTATGTGATGAATGTCTACTGCAATATCTAGCACTAACTAGTCTTATTTTGACAGCTTTAGCTACCTTCTCAGATATCGTGAAATCATTATCAGCAGCTGTCGATTTGTTTACCAGGAGTTCTTAATGAATTTAAAGCAGCTGAGAGAAAAGGACTAGACCTGAAGATAATTTGATTGCCACTGACTTGATAGGTTAAGGTCATGCAAGCTTTAAAGGAATGCATTTTGATTTTTATCAAGATGATTTACTACTGCCTTCAAGACATTCACAACCTTATTTGCAGCCCAACTACCTAAAGGAAATAAAACTCATTTCCTCTAATGTTCATAGTGATTTGATTTTTTTTTTTTTATTGGCAGAGAAGGTGTGCTTGGACTTGATGCTCAAACTTAAGATCCACTTCAATCTACTTTAAAAGCATTCCCGATTGACTTTTATTTATGACTATGCTATTTTTTGCCAAAAAAAACCCCCCAAACCTGTGTCATTTTCTAGTAGTAATGAGAAATTTGCCTCTGAGTTGTGGGTGAGACTGTCGGTGCGGAGCAACCCTGGGCCCCCTTCCCACCACACATAACTGAGTGCTCTGTTTACATTCTCTCCCGCTAGCTTACAGCCTCTCATAACCCCAACCTAACATTACCGCTACAAAAATGTCGAGAAATATCGGAGCTATCCAGCTGTACAGTTTAGAGCCAGATGCCAGCTTAGACAGGGAAAACAAAGACATACATGGATTTATTTAGTGGATGCACCAGAATGGAGCACGGCAGGGAGCTCATGGCCTCCCCATTTTATTTACAATGTCAAAACTACAATCTTTTCTTGAACAGCATTTTTTTTTCATCTGCTCCTGATTCACAATGAATTGAATGAAGACATAGTCAGAAATGCAATTTTAAGATTAATTTCTTTTTTTACATGTCTTCCATCATCAGAAAATGGCACAAGAAGAATGTTAAAAACATGATTTTGATCAGAGTGGGTCTTTACGTTTCACATGCAAAGACTTGAGACTTGAATTGGTACTTCAAAGATTTAAGAAGTGAGGTTTGGGACTTGTGATCAATGTAGTTTATTCTTATTAGCTAATTGGTCTGAAAGAAAACATTCTATTTACATTTTTTTCTTGAGAATACAGAAACTGCATGTTCTTGTGTCCATGCAAATTGAAGTTCAATGACAGTTTGTGAGGATAACATATTTATTTCAATCATAACTTTGAGGACTTGACTTGGATTGCAAAAAGGGACCTGTGATTATGTCTGACTCTGTGATCCAAGAAAATTAAAAATGGCTCAGGAGTTCAGGTCTTACTGTGGGTGATGACAAAAATATAAAACTGAGGGAACAAGTCAGCAAGGTTAGTTGCTATAATTAGTCTCCAACTTTGACTGAAGAGATTTCTTGCCTTTAAAGTCCATCCATCCATCTTCTACACTGGCCTTGTCGCGTTCAGGGTCATGGGTGTCTTTAAAGAAACACATAGTAAAAATTTACTCTCAGGTTTAAAATATGGAAATGCTGTCTTGACACAGATGATTTAACCCACAACTTCTCCACTTTACATGTCAAAGTGTCCTTAAAAATGATCCTGTACTGCAAACATTCTGCTCAGAAGGTGCAAGTCACATTACATAAAGTGTCTGCTTTTTACATTTAGTATTGTGCATTTAATGCTGCAAGTTCTGAGTTTTCCATGCACTGCTACGTTTAAGCTCTACTTTTCTTACATAAATAGGAAAACAATCTTTCATGGGATGTTGTTAATATAGGGCTGCATTTTATGAACCTCAAACATAAAATTTTAGGGCTGAACAAGAATGTGCTCAGTCTTTAGCTTGAGTGAGAGTGTCTAATTAAATGAAATAGGTACAGAAAGAAAAAGCCAAGTTGGGAAGAGATTGATGCATTGAGAGTGCAGATTCAGGAGTTGCACACTGGTGTAGTGGTTAAGCTCATGGCAGCTGACAGCATATGCATTGGCCTCATGCTCTCAGTTTCATCTAGTTAAATGACAAATAAATACTTGGTCAACCCTGTATCTGCAGATAAATGCTCCTCCCATGACCTCCGATTTGTGGTTCGGCGGACATAGTCGTTTTGTTTATTTGAAAATATGCACAATGTTAACTAAGAAGGCAGAGCAGGGCAGCACGGAAACAAAGGCCAGAGGGGAAGATGTAATGAGTTATTATGCACATCAGAGCAGAACTGCAACTGGATGAAGCAGCTCAGTGCTGCCTGCTGGCTGCTGCACGTGGGTGATAACACTTACCCAGGCTTGACCTATTTGGTAGGGAAAACACATCCAGACATGCTTGCAGTGGAGGAGCATCCATGTAAAGAATATCTGCATCCTTTCAGAAAGATCGACATGACGTTCCATCAAAAATGTGGCTTCAGGAGTGAATCCAGGAGTGCACAAACAAACACATGTGGTTCACGCAGTAGAGTGACATGGGGCTGACAAGGGAGCCACTGCTGAATCATGCACGTCTCCACAAGGCACTAGGCTTTTTTTTTTTTTTATTACGCAATATCTGGCATGCAGAGCCAAGTGAAGGGGTTGGCCAGAGGGAGGCGCGGTGCGCATTTCGTCATTCATTTGAGTATGAAACAATCGGTAGGGAAGTTTGACTTATCTCCAGTTTAACTTGCAGACTATCAAGTCATGCATAAAGATCAGAAAATCTCAGAAAATCCCACAGAAACCTTCTAGTTTGCGTTAACCTTGCATTTGAGGTATATTAAAACTTTGATAGAAATATTTAATTTTCTTTATAGAAATTATTTTTTACAGCTCCTGCAAGTAGGCTTTCTAAAAGGTGGTTTGTAAGATTGACACCCCCTTTCACCATCACTCTGCGCGTCTCCGTCTTGGCGCTAGACTAGACGGATCATCAGAAGGGGAGCACGCAGGCATCATCAGCCACCCGACTGTGACATCCGCGCACCGGAAAGAGGGTTCTCAGGCTGGCTGGCTGCTGCACAGGAACCATGGAGCAAAAATCAGCCAAAGCAGACGAAACCAGTCGGGGACACGAGTCTCTGTCCTACCAGCGGAGAATGTGGAAAAATTTCCAGGGGAAGACCAAACCGTGGCTCAGCCCTAAACTGGGCTCGGAGCGTCGCTGTGCTGGAGGTGCGGAGGGGAGCAAAAAAGAATCTGGGTTATGGATGTTCAAGAGAAAAAAGAAACCGTTGGACCGGGTCTTTTCCTCGTCCCAGCCGAACCTGTGCTGCTCCCCTCCTGCACCATTCGAAGGGGATACATCATCATGCGTGGGAAGCTCCGCAGGTGATGGGGTGCTGAACTCGGACGGTCAGACTCTTGGCACCGCGTCTGGAGCCGCCGGGAGCAAACCGGAGCTAACGGCCCACGGGAGCCCCAAACTACTCCCCGTGTCCCAGCTGATACTGCACCAACAGAAAAGCTCCTCTCTCGGCTCGGCGTGCTTTGAGAAGCTGGTGATGGATCCGAACACGGAGATGTCAGAAGAGGAGCAGCTGCGTAAAAACGCAAGCGATTCTGTGAGTAAAGATCAGCATCAGACACATCTGAGAGCTGAATCAGTAAGAGCACGTCACACATCATAATAGTAACACAAACCCTCGGACAAGAATCATTTGATTAGTATTTTTTGAAGGGGACAAGTTTCACGACAGGCTGCTGTCAGTGGGACATCTGAATGGGTTTCCAGAGGTTTCCTCACTTTTTCTCATGTAGCTTGGGATTCAGTGATCAGATTGCTAAAACTGCTACAACCACTACTCACTGGCCAGAAATTGCAAGGTCAAAATGTCCAATGTCTTTTCACAATCATGTCTCGCATCAGTGAGAACTCCAAAAAGCTCCCTTCAGTCACTAAACGGCCACCAGCATCCCTGTTCCAGTTTGCACAGTCCATCTGTCATATGTGCCCTTGCCTGGAGACAGTGACTGAATACATGGTCAATGTTTAATCACACTTTCATAAAAAGTTGCCATTGTGCATTACCACAGATTTGCAGCCAATCTGCAGCTGGAGTACTCAGTATTCTATGAGTTATGAGTAAAGGGTTCCCAAGAGAATCAAAGAGATAATTGGTCTGTTTGGAAGGGCACATTCAAGGAAACAACCTGCAGGGGGAAAAAAATGACATGACATGATCCTTAATCCCATCCTCCTTCTCACTTTGCTTGCAGCAAAACATGCTGCTGTCTGGAAATGTTCTCATCCAGCCAGGTCATGTAATCACAGAAAGTGGACTTTAAAGGTTCATCCTATAGACTCTACTCATTTGAACAGTTAGTTCAGTTGATTCCAATGGTTAAGACCCACTCTGATTCTTTTTGTTTCTTTCAATATGTTCTTATGACATTTTTCTCATGATGGATGACATACATGAAGAATAAAATTGCATTTCTTAGTGTTTCTTTATTCAAATCATTGTGAATCAGGAGAACACGCAAAAATGCAGTTGGAAAAAGCTTGTAGGTGTATAGAGAGCTATAACTGCAGGCCACAAGCTCCCTGCTCCCCTCTGTTCTGATTGCATCCACAACGAAATCATGTAGGTCTTGGTTTTCCCCATTCTAGAAAATGAAATCCATTTTTAGAAGTTTGCCTAAAAATTGCATAATCATAATTAAAAGACCACTGGGAACGATTTTTACAATATTAAAGGATGATCAGAGTGGGACTTCAAGGAGAAACTTCACTGGAGCTTTTTTATGGTATATGCTGCTGAATTTATTTTTAAATTAAATTGATCCCATCTTTTGAGCCACATTCAGACTTCTGTCTCAGGTGATTTAACATGTGCTAAGCAGAAGCTAGTAAAACTTTGCAAAGCCTCTAAGTGCAGATGAAGAGGTTTAGCAGCATATGGTCTGTTATATCACACTCAGTTGCATTATATGGATAGATGCCAACCTTAATTTGAGCTTTTTGCCATTGGAAGCATTTTTTCTCTTGATGCCTTACTAAAACTTCTTTATTGGTTATTTGATTTTAAACCTTTAGTGAATTTAATCATGGAAAACCCGTAAAACTACTGGAAAAACAGCAAATATTGCACTATTTATGACATGCAGTGTATAACACACTGTAGGTTCAGTAAAAATATATTCAAAAAGACAACTCAGGCAAGCATTTCTTTTAAACACAGAGTATATAAAACTCAAATTTTCATTGTTTAAACTCTAAAATAAAAACTGATCTGTATTATGCCTCTATAATAATCTCTTAATCTCATTTAAGAAATTAGGTAATATAAGGATTTGAAAAAAAGAGAGTCAACTTCACCATTTGATTTAAAAGTCAGTGATGGTGTGGACTTTTGCCAAGCTGTAGAATCAATTTCATTAATGATTCTGCTCAAGGAAATGGCTTACATTTGTGATGGAAGTGGAGAAATATGACAGGAAGAATTTACAGTAGACCTACATCAATAAATAAATAAATAATCCATTTTAACATCCAAAAACCACTTCTTTAAATTTGCCCTTAACTAAATGAAACAATGACATAATAAGTTTTTAATTTAAGCTGTGATTTTTGTTTGCTTTTTTTGTATATCTTTAACTAAGAAACATCTCCTTCATAATAAAAACAAAAGTTTTAATCTCAAGTAATTTAAGGCAGCCTTATCATGGAAGCACGCTGTTTCAATTCTGCAACTACTAAGAATTGCTAATAAATAGTGTGTTTTCTACTGAGTTGGTGCACACACATACTAACTGTGCATCCAATTTGAATTAAAAGTTAATTTAATTAAAAATGTACAGATAGATTCTGTATAAATTGATACAAATTGGAGTGTTGGAAATGTTTTTTTTATTTTGGTATTTCTAAGTTTTCTCCTAATGTTCTACAGTTTTAAATGATAATTGGTGACGGCTATAATAGCATTTAGTTTATTGATTTTGCATGATTCTCATGTGAACTGACATTGAGAATATATGAGTTGTACAGGGGCAGAAAGTATCCAGTAGAGCTCACCTGCTGCCATTCTAACCTGGTGACATTTTCAAATTGTTCGTAAAAGACAACTGTAGGTGGAAACACATAGAAGTAAAGTAATAAACAAACAACAAAATAAACCTTTAGAAAAAAACTAGCTACAATTCAAGATTGGTTTCTCCACATAAAGGCATAATCTCTATGTGTTAAAAAACAAAACCAAAAAACTACTTGTATTGTACAATAGGTGCAAACCCCCTCAAACGTATTCAGTGGTAGCTACAGTAAGCAAATACAGGAAATATTTAAAAGATTCCTGTCACTATGAGCACATAGAGTTCATAAAGTGGGAATGAAAGTTTCTCGACTTTGATATTGAGCAGAAATATGATATTATTAAAGGTCTCAATATATTTGTCATGTAGCTCAGTGGTCCCCAACCTTTTTCTCACCGTGGACCGGTACAACGCAAGGCACGCTTACCGCGGACCGGGGTGGGGGGGGGGGTGGGGGGGGGGGGGTTGAGGTGCAACGCAAGACAGATATAACGTGGACCGGGGGGTATTTTCTCTTTAGTGATGATAATAACAATAATAATTATAATTTTCCCCTTGTCAAAGCAACTTTCTAAAGAAGTTTGTTTTTTGCTCATTTTGGTTGTTTGGGTTTAATTATAGCGGGGTTTGGTTGGTGTCGCGACTTTGACGTGCGTTAAGTGTGACAGATGTAACAAAGTGAATCCGGTCACTTTTCAAAATAAAACGTTTTTGTCGAAAAAAAAAACAATAAATAGGAAATTATTTTTTCTTTCTGTGCGTCCAAAAAAAAAAAATTTACAAAAAATTTCCCGCGGCCTGGAACCGCTCCGCGGCCCGGTGCCAAGTGTCCCGCGGCCCGGTACCGGTCCGCGGCCCGGTGGTTGGGGACCACTGATGTAGCTGATATTGAATTCATTACTTAATAAAGAGTGCAGAGGTAGTATGTTGTGTCCTGCTTTGTGGGCTTGATCTTGTAGTTTTTGTTCAGTTTGGATAAATGTATTTTTAAAACTAACCCATGTTGGGAGGGAATATTTTTTGATTTGATTTGATTTGAAATGGTTTGTTTCAAGCAATCAAGTAGGAACAATACACAAAAGCAATACAATCTGCAGTTTTACATTCATACAATAACTAATCAAACTTAGGATAATTAGGCATATTAATAATTATTGCTTGAAAGGGAGTGGAAGGAAGCGAACTTATATAATCCCACCCCGTTATACTATAACCATTTTATTACATGATTTATCAATATCCGGTTCCCAGTTTTTATCAGACAGAATTAAAAATCATAAGGTATCGATATGGCACATGACAAAGATGAATTACTTAATTATTATGTTAAAAATAACTATTTTAGAAATCAACATGGCAAATGCAGATCAGTTATCTAAAATATATGTTACTCATAAAAGTCATTCATATGATTAGAACATAATACTATATCAGTAAAATAGACAACACTGTTTCAGAGATTTTCATAGTAAACTTTCATCAAGTATCAAAAGTTAAAAACATGTGCAAAATTATGTTACATTAGGAAAGATTTTTGAATCAATTTATCAATTTTTGGAGCAAGTGAAGTAATATCATTAACTTATTATTATTATTATTAATCATCATTTTTTTTTATTTTTTATTTTTTTATTTTTTATATTTAATAAGGTAATGCTGTAAGGGAGAGAAAAAAACAAACAAAAACAAAAAAAAGAAACAAAAGCAAAAATAAAAGGGTCCATATTCTGACAATTATCCAAGGTTGGCATATCTTCTGCTGAAAAAACAGCTGCTCTTCTGGGTTCAAAACAGTTTCTAGTCTCTTCCATGTTATGTCTGCAGACATTAGATTCAGGTCCATATATCCTTCTTCAGCTGATATCAGCTCAGTGAAAGTTGAGGTCAAGTTGTCTGCAGGTCAGAACTTCTCTGCTGTTGATTCAGGTGACGTCAGACGTATGGAGAAAGTGATGAATCCAGGTGTCATATTTCTTGAAATTATTTGACTCTTTGGTTTATTACTCCATGTTGTTTTAGACAACTGTAAACAAGCACTTCTCAAAGTCGCTCATGGTGTTCACAACCAGAACCTTGGACCGGTCCGGTGGACCGAGTGGTTTGACGTAAATCCTGCAGCCTTTCACCCAAGTGTTCTCAATCTGCTTCTGCTTCCTGAGAAGCCGTGCATGTTTGGAGATTTCAGCATTCCTTCTGGTCAGATGGTCGTTCAGATAAACATTAGATCCTTTGAGGTTTTTACGTTGATTCATCAGAGCTAGCTTGTGTTTGTGATTCACAAACCTGATGAGGATCGCTGGTTTATCCGTCTCCTTTCTCCTGGGGAGCAGGTGACAGGTCTCGATGGTATTGAGATCCAGGGAAATCCCTTTAGATGTGAGAAATGAATGTATTTGCTGATCAAGAGACCCTGCTGCACCGCGCTCCGTATTAGCACTGCTAGCTACGCTAGCGCTAGCATTAGCATTAGCAGTGCTAGCTCCTGCGTTCAGCTTCGCTCCAGGCTTGATTGGTAATCCAGTGAGAATGACATTGTTCATCCTTACTTGCTGTTCCACATCGTCCAGTCTTTTCTCCAGAATGTCGACCCGGTTTTCTCGTTGCTCGTCTTGAGCCCGAAATCTTCGGAACTCTTCCAACATCTCCATTAGCGGCGTTAGCTTAGCCGACACCTGATCCATAAAAGATTTAAGCGTTTCTTGAATGCTATCAATAGCTTTTTTGAGCTCTTCATATTCCTGGGATTTCTTAGGGGGCATGGTCAGCTCTCTTTTTGGAGAAAATCAGCTTTTTAAGTAATTTAAGATAGTTGTATCCGCAGAGAGACACTCCACGCGCCCGCCTGTAACCCGGAACCGGAAGTATAAACCGGAATATAAAATAAAAAAAAGTGCAGAACCTGCTAATTATAACAACTGTAGGACAAACGTTTCTCAGATAATTGAAGTTGATCTATTGTAATGCTTTCATATAAACACTCCAGAAAAGGCTTGTTTTTAAGATGGTTTCTGATAACAAAATGAGTTCTTTGTTGGAAAAGGGTGTATCTTAGTAATTAATCATTTATTTCTCTTTAAATGGTACCATATTTGGCAAAGAACAATTTTTGTGGGACTAGCCAAACAATTAATATATTTATAATGAATAAACGTTTTATTTAAATTGATATTTTTAAAAACTGTCTTTGTGAAAAGCTACATTAAGCATGAGGTTATGCATTCAAATCAGGAATTCTAAAGGGAACATAAATAAATTCAGGCATAATCAGAATTTTCTTTACTTTGTCTAATATTTTGCAGCTGTTGAATAACTAGGCATCCATTAATCCGATGTGGATTTAAATGTTACTGTTCCTCTGGCCACAAGTTTTGATGTTCAAAATGGAGGGACAGTCTTTTTATCTCTGTTCTTCTTCATGATCTCGTTCAGCTCAAACGGAGCATCTTAAACTTTAATCATACATCACATCGCAAAGTAGGTTATCCTGTCAGAGATGCTATTCAGTCCAATAAATTTCATGTAAAATGCAAGCAGTGGGATTTCTGTTCTAGCAGTCTCTCACATATGATGAACTGTAATGTTTGGAAGGGATGCACCAGTCTGTGACGACATCGATCTGGACAAGCTCATTCTCCTCTGATCCTCCTCAGGCGGTATGGGTGAACTGCAGACTGAAAACAGAGTACATACTTAACTGAATTTATAGTTTTGTATGAAATTCAGATTGTTTGTCTTTACTGTGAGAATCAATGCCTTTTTTAGCCTAATTTTCTTTTGTTGTGTTCTGTTTCATCCCTGATCCAGGTTTTCAGTCACTCAGCTTTTTCTGTCTGTATCAATTGTAGTTAGTCTACTTAATGACCCATTCTGATGAAAAACGTGTTTTGGTGTTTTTAACATGTTCTAGTGGCATTTTTCTGATGATGGGGGATATATATATATATATATATATATATAAAAGAAAAGTTAAGAATAAAATAGCATTTTTGAAGTATTTCTTTATTCAAATAGTTATAAATCAGGAGTAGACAAAAAATGCTGTTTGAAAAAGTTTGTAAGGATAACCTGGAAGCTACTACGGCAAGCCGCAAGCTCCCTGCTCCCCTCCATTCTGATGCATCCACTTGTAGACAAATAGATCCATGTACATCTTTGTTTTTCTCCTCTGACCTGGAATCTGGCTCAAAACTGTACGGCTGGATAGTTCCGATATTGCTCACCATTTCTGTTTTAATAGTAATGTTAGGTTGGGGTTGTGAGGGGCTGTAAGCTAGTGGGAGAGAGTGTAAACAGATGGATGATGGGAAGGGGACAAGTTTATTCTACACCAACAGTCCTGCCCACAACTCAAGAGTCGAACTTCTTATGAACTACTGCCGCTCTGCAGAAACTACATCCTAGAAAATGACACCGCTGTTTTGATTTAGGCTGAAAATAATAAAAATAATAAAAAGACCACTGCTAACGCTTTTAAAAGAGCTCAAGATGATTTAAACAGAACTTTGACTTCATTGTTTTCTGTTTGGCCAACTGTTGTAACACCCCTATGTTTCTCTAGTGAGTCATAAGTTTATTCTGCTAAATGTTAGTTATTTCTGCCATGTTTAAAGCTAAAAGTTGTTGGCGCAAGCCCAGTCTCCTTCTTTTTGGGGCCACCACCACTATCCCTGACATTCACTGTCTTTGAGTGTAAACTAGGTTTTTAGTTTGTGTAAGACAGTGAGTCACACTGTCTTTCTAAGCAGCAGCTCTCCTGCTTTTTGGTACAGCTTCTCTACTTGTTAAAGCTTTGGAAGACATTGCTGTTAATCCGGTGTTATAATTTGGAGTTAAATAGTTTTGCACATTTTCAGCGTATGTAATTTTGGTCTTTCGTGGTACATGCCTAATATACCTAATTCGTAAGTGTCTGTCAAGTGTTTTGGTCAATGGGTCTTTACATGAATTCGGTTTTGAGCAGTTCAAAATTGTCAGTTTAGAATTATGCAATTTACACATATTTTATGTAGTTTATACGCAATTATTATGTAAACCTTATGTAATTGTGCGTGATTTTTGTAAGATGCATACTGAAATTTCTGGCTTTCAATGACCATTTCATGTATGTCTTATGGACTTTTTATGCAGGTATCACCGATGTATAACTTCTATATCATGTATACGGCGCACATATCATGTTAAAGCTTTGTAATTGACGCATGAATCACTAATGAATTGCACACAAACAGTGCAATAATCATGCACGGTTCATGTTGATTTACGTGTTCATTGTGGTGTTTTATTTCATGTAAAGACCACAACTTTTCTCATTTTTTCCCACAAATATTCACGTATGACCAATTTTCATCAGTGCAATATGTGCAAAATGTACGTCCTGGGTGTGTAACATGGAGTTAAGGAAAAGATACAATATTGCATTGAAAAAATAAGGATGTGGCAACCTGTTAAGAGTGTACCCCGCCTTGAGGGTTAGGCTCCAGCAGCCCCGTGACCCTGTAAGGGATAAAACGCGTTCAGAAAATAGATGGATGCATAAATAAGGATGCACTCAATTCTTTGCAAATGTTTTTTGGATAACAAAATGCACAATAAAGTAAAGCTGTAGTATATTTTTGTACTAATGGGAGCTTCTAGGGCAGAAGAATTTGAGCCTGTAATGTTGGTGTCGGTGATGACATCAGTGAACCAAATAAAATTAGACCTCGTTTTCCATTCTATCGTCACCTCTCCCCTTGAGGGATATCTTTACCTGCATTTGTCTCCTTGGCATATCCCCTTCTTTCCTCTGATCCTGTCTGCCCTGACATTTTCAGAGGACAAATCCCCCACATATCCCTTTTCTGTAAGAACAGTGTGTGTTGTACAAGATGAGAAGTCTGCCCAGCTTCTGTGTTTCCCTCCAGCATTGTTCTCTACCATCTCAGCCAATTTCATCACATACTCTGTTGCTCCCAAGCTAATGCACACGAGGTGCCTGCATACACACACATCAGGACTCCGAATTTTAATACAAGTATGTCAGGAAGGGGGACTGCCTTTTTAAGTGGCTGCTTTACTTTGAGAGAAGTGACTTGTAATGATGGTATAACCCAAAATAAACTCCTTTTATCTTTCTCACACACAGTGATTCACTGTATTCACAAGGCAAACCAGGCTTTTCTTTTTGCCCGTGGAATGAAGGAGGAGGTAGAAATGGCTCTGTCTTCAGATGGAGCCAAATAATTCACTTTCCAATGCAGCCGCCCTCGTAGATCAATCATGGGTGGGCTGAGTAAGACAAAACTATAGCTCAGTGGTAAGAAGGGAACATTTGTGCAGCAAAGGGTTCCAAATTATAGTTGAAATTCTGCAATGAGATGCCACGCAGGATTTATTTATTAGTAGGTTGGTTTCTGCAGAAACTTGAAGATGATTAGCAGAGCTATTTGACAGTTTTGTAGGTTGACACTATACAAAGTTAGTAATCTCAGTAACAATTTAAGGGAGAAAAACAGATGCACAAGATGAAAAGATGGATAAATGCAGGCATAGAAAAAGACAACAATGTGACACAGGTGGACCTGTGGCTGAAAGCTGCAGGATGTTTTTCCTGCTCCTCATGCTAATCAAACATTTGCAACTCATTGCAGGTCCCATTTCCTTAGTGGTGAGTGGATATTGAAAATGTGCAAATGAGCATTCATATCATAGTCTAGGCACTGTCATTATTTACTGAGTTAGGGATCTCTGTGAAGGTTCTTATTTCTCAGGATAATTTTCCCAAGGTTCTCGGGATATTTGGGGTTCTCTGCAGTAAGCCTTTTGAATCTTTTAAACTCTCTGTAGTCATGTGATATGGGATTACATTTCTGCCATTAATTGAAAGGGCGTAAAGACAACTGAGCGGGCGTATTTAGGAACTGAGTGAGTGAACCTTACAACCGCGCTGGCGCAATTCTAACTAAGCGACCCCGTATTTAACAATTGAACGGCTGCAATCCTAACTGAGCAGTGATCTTGCTCAGTCAGATCGTTTTTGCACGCTCACATGAATTTACCGTGCGGTCAAATTGTTTTTGCGCGCTCACATGATTTTACGCTCAGTGTTAAGGGGGCGTTTTTGTCACTTTGTGGGCAGAAACCTTTCTGGTTGATCTGATTGGCCGAAATTTGCATGTCTTATAGTGAGACAGAGGGGCGGAACTTTCATTTTTCAGAGCCGGGCGGCTCTTGAGCTGCATGCAGCTCCCTGCCTCTTAGCATAGTTTCTAAATACAGCACTTTCACAGCCATAAGGTGAAAGTTTGACATTTTCTCCTAATGTACAGAGCAGCCCTAATGTGTTGTTGTGTGACTTCGGAAACCCTGGAAATGCAAAGAGGCACGGCACAGTTTAAACTGCAAGCTATCAGCCACGCGGAGGAACACGAGAATCAAGCAGCTGCAGTTCGGTTAAGTTAGATCTTCACAGGTTCAGACTTCCTGCTTCAATAACTCTTCTGATAAACGTTCAAATGTGTTAGCAAGTACCTCAATCATTTTGTAGTAACACAGAGAGTGAACTGCAAAAGCATTTTTAAAGAAAAAAGATAATTTTTATTGCCTTTTAATCAGAATTGTTCGTTTTAAGCCGTGAATGCAAACAGGGCAGCGAGCCGGCTGCTAAGGGACCGTCAATAAAGTGCACACCCTGTGAAACACCATCCTGTAAAAATCAGTAAACTTTTAAAAAGTGAATACATGTCTATATTTATATGAACTGGTAATGAAGACTTGTCAGCATATTCGTGTTACAATAAATATTTTGGAGGAAAGTCCATCTTTTTTTATCTTGTTGCACATACTTTTTCAAATTTTAATAGATATGAATCATGACTAAAGTTATCAGTAGTTATAAAGATACTGAAGCTACTGTCACCAAACCTTCTGTACGGACTAATATTGACCTTATTGTCATACTAAAATATATATATCATAAATGTCAATAGTTCACTTTGTTCATTTATAGGAATTTTTCATATTTAAATATTGATCAAATTTGGTCAAAAATCCTCAATAGCTCTGAAGATGCTAGATTTTTTTACATAATCTTTATTGTAGTAGGAAAATAAGGTCATGATTAGTCAGTACAGTAAGTTTTGTGTCAGTAAATACAGTATCTTCAGAGCTACTGAGCATGTATGTTATGATTCATATCTCTATTAAATTTTAAAAAAAATATAAGCAATAAAACAGAGACTGACTTTCCATCAAAATTTAATGTAATAATAATGCAGCATGACTATGCTGACGAGTCTTCATTACCAGTTCATATAAATATAGACATGTATTCACTTTTTAAAAGTTTACTGATTTTTACAGGTGTTTCACAGGGTGTGCACTTTATTGACGGTCCCTTAGCAGCCGGCTCGCTGCCCTGTTTGCATTCACAGCTTAAAACGAACAATTCTGATTAAAAGGCAATAAAAATTATCTTTTTTCTTTAAAAATGCTTTTGTAGTTCACTCTCTGTGTTAATACAAAATGATTGAGGTACTTGCTGACACATTTGAACGTTTATCAGAAGAGTTATTGAAGCAGGAAGTCTGAACCTGTGAAGATCTAACTTAACCGAACTGCAGCTGCTTGATTCTCGTGTTCCTCCGCGTGGCTGATAGCTTGCAGTTTAAACTGTGCCGTGCCTCTTTGCATTTCCAGGGTTTCCGAAGTCACACAACAACACATTAGGGCTGCTCTGTACATTAGGAGAAAATGTCAAACTTTCACCTTATGGCTGTGAAAGTGCTGTATTTAGAAACTATGCTAAGAGGCAGGGAGCTGCATGCAGCTCAAGCGCCGCCCGGCTCTGAAAAATGAAAGTTCCGCCCCTCTGTCTCACTATAAGACATGCAAATTTCGGCCAATCAGATCAACCAGAAAGGTTTCTGCCCACAAAGTGACAAAAACGCCCCCTTAACACTGAGCGTAAAATCATGTGAGCGCGCAAAAACAATTTGACCGCACGGTAAATTCATGTGAGCGCGCAAAAACGATCTGACTGAGCAAGATCACTGCTCAGTTAGGATTGCAGCCGTTCAATTGTTAAATACGGGGTCGCTTAGTTAGAATTGCGCCAGCGCGGTTGTAAGGTTCACTCACTCAGTTCCTAAATACGCCCGCTCAGTTGTCTTTACGCCCTTTCAATTAATGGCAGAAATGTAATCCCATATGTGAGCTCTCGTGTTATTTAATTATAAACAACACAGTCAGAATGAGTAAAAACAGGATTATATTATTATAAAATAAATGTGCAAAATAGGTCTAACGATTCATCTGAACTATTTGATTCTTATCATAATTTCTGGTTGTCATTCCAATTCAAACTCGATATTGGTTTGTTTTGAATGTTTTGATTCGATTCATTGACCTAAAATTGATCCAGGACATCTTTAACTAAACATTCAATCAGTGTGACTCAGAGATAAATACCTGGATACTGAACAGTGCAGGTGAAATTTTCCAGATTCTTTGCATTTCTTGCAAGACCATAAAGTATAAAAAAGAAAGCACGTTTCTAGTCCATTCCTGTGGCGAGTTATAATTTTTTAAAGAAATAACCGAAATGCGCAATTCGGCCACTAGGGGGAGCAAAGGAAAAGCAAAATAGGTGAAACAGCATATCTCTGCATGTGCCAAAGGGGAAACCTAACAGCTCTGCATCTGGGTAAGCAGTAGTTTGGTTCCCTGCGGGCCTCACCACTGTTCTGTTGCTATAAGAATGATTAGTTGTGACACCCTAATGACCAAAATGTTGTCAAAAAGAAAAAAAAGTTGAAGTGGAGTACTGAGTTTTCCAGGAAAATTGGACAGTTTTCTTTTTTCGCGGAGCTGAATGCAAAACCCGCGTGCTTGGTATGTCATCAACAGGTCGCAGTGCTCAAAGAAAATAACATTCAGCACCACTACGAGACTCACCATAAAGAAAAGATTAACCGTGCAGTTAAGAAAAGAGATTTACCAACTATTAGCTGGACGGAAAAAAACAACTGCATTTCCTGCAGCCGTGATGTCAGTGATGGAGCAGTGACAAACACCTTATTGCAGACAAGTTGGTGCAAACATCCAATCCATTTTCGGACGGTGAACTTATGAAAAAATGTTGAAGTCTGTAGAAGTCTTGTGCCCCAAACAGCAGTCGACCTTTGCCTACATGAGTCTGTTGAGGGTCACGATCAGATACAAAGTCTCTGAGGAAACTTGGGCGCCAAATGAAGGAATCCAGTCATTTATTGCATTTTCACTCGCTATTGATGAAAGCGCCAACGTCACAGGTGTGCATATTATTAGAGGTGTTGAACAGACCGTCACAGTGAACACAGCAACAGCTGAGGAGCTCTCTAGTTAAATCACTGGACAAAGTTGGAGTGAACTGGTCACATGATGTCAGTCTGGTCACTGATGGCGCCCCATCAAAGGTCAGGAAGAGAGCAGGTGTTGCCAAAAAATTCAGGCAGCAACCAGGAAAAACTTCATTGTGTTTTGCACACGTGAATGATAGTAAATGTGTTGCTGCACAGGATCTAAATCCTGATCGTGATGACCGCGTGAAGTTTCAGGAGAGAAAGGGAGGTTAATTCCAAATTCTTATTTTCACAAATGTTTGCAAGTTTAATTTAGCTTATTTTTTAATGGTTTGGACATTTACATTTTAGGCAGGGTGTTTCATTTTTTTCTGTAGCCCCTCTTGAGTTTATTATCGGGATTGCTTCAGTGTCAAATGTAAAAGATGTATTCAGTCTATAAAATTGAATAGACCTTTTTTTTTAAGTGAAATTAATTTTATTTAAGATCCATTGGCCTCTGTGAATGAATGTGTAATAATAAATGATTAGGCTACCATGTTGGTTGGGGCATGTTTTCCAATTGAGTAAATTAACAAAAGCAAAGCTGTTATTTTGCCATTATGTAACTGGTCCGGCCCACTTGAGACCAGGCGGGTTGAATGTGGCCCTTGAACCAAAATGAGTTTGGCCCCCCCTGGTTTACAGTCTCTTACCTGTTGGGAGAAAACCCCATTAGATTTTGCAACATTGCCATCCTGGCCTGTGGCAAGCAGTCATCATTTTTGTTGCTGTTTGAAACACTTGTGTGAAATCACGAACAGAAATCTCTTTGTTTTTTAAAGCATGCTGCAGGTTTGAATCAGATAATGATGAAAGTGACTGAAGTGACGGGAACCAAAGACGGCTAATCTGTCCCGTTTGAAAAAGAAATTTAGGGTTTTGTCTTACTGCATGTAGACTGAAAAAAGGGATTTCATCTTTCAGAGACTGATTTTTATTTATTTATTTGCCTTTGCTGTTTTTGTGACAAAACTCCCACATGACACAGGATATGAGTCAACACATCCTCACTTATTTTGGAATACATTGGATTTTATTCTAACTTGGGCGAATGCTGTCCATACTATTAATAAACCGCGCATTGTCCAAACCTAACTTTTCTTTAACTCAGTGTCTGGCTCTGTCAACATATGCTGTAAGTTACAGCAAAGGCTCTCGTGCACCTAATAGACCAAAGAGAACATAAACCACATTACTCCAAGCGCTCAAAAGAATCTGTGCATTTCAATGGATGTGGAAGTTCTTGAACCAAACTGTGAGACAGCAGACGTTTGTGAAATAATTACTGTTTTTCAGAACAGACAGAGAAAACTGTCAGTTTCCATTATTAGAAGTTTTTTTTTTTTTCAGTGAACTTACTTGATGCATCCCAAAGGTAACTTAGTGCCACCTACTGGAGCAAAACTGATGTGGATTCCCACAGAGATTAGAAAATGACACCCTAATAAACTTTGTGCTAACCAGCTAAATAACCAGTTAAATAATAGGACTTGATTTAGTTGTTCACTAGAATACAACCTCTTATTGTACAGGCTCATAAAAACAAGTGTTAAAAAAATACTAGTTTGTGACTTTTCTTTGTTTTAATTTCAGTTCCTCAAATGTTTCTGAAGTGACATCTACATTTTCAGTTGACTGTAATCTTGATTCTGCTATAGTGTGTTGCTTAAGGCAAAAAAAGCAGGTAGGTTTTGTGTTTTATTATGGCTTTTGTTAAACATGAAGTGAAATATTGTTTGTATTCACAGCAAAGATCGCAGGGTGGTCTTACTTTCTTTGTTGACAAAAGAAATCTATTGATAACTAGTGTAAAAAGGAAGGAAAAAACGAATGTGACTGATTTTTATTCTTCACATGATTAGTCAAGTAAATACAACATTTATAAAAGTAAATTCACAAAATTTTTAAAATCTCACAAAAGAAAAAAATGTGACAAACCTGGCAAGGGGAGTTTCTAGTTCCTAATTTTGTAATTTTCTAAAGTTCTGACGAATTTCCATTGCTTTAATAACAAAGGGGAATAAAGATGAATACAATTATTTACATGTTTGGAAGGGCGGCGTAGGGGCACAGTGGTTAGCACTCAGGCCTCACAGCGAGAAGGACCTGGTTGTATGCAGTTTGTATCTTCTCCCCGTGCGCGCGTGGGATTTCTCGGGCACTCCGGCTTCCTCCCACAGTTCAAAAGCTTTCTTCAAGGATTAATTGATGTCACTAAATTGTCCCAAAGTGTGTGTGGCCCTGAAACAAACTGGCAACCTGTTCAGGGTTCACTCTGACCTCACCTAACAATGGCCGGATTGATTCCAGCAACCCTGTGACCCTGAAAGAGATTTAGCTGGTTCTGAAGATGGATGGATGGAGGTATCTGTCTTCTAAAGTGTTTGTCGTGAGTTTCTTTCCCCTCCTATATCTCTCATGTGAGTAGTAATAATAAAAATAAATTGTCAGCTTTCTCACAACTTTTCTGAAGGAAGAAAGAAGGGAGTAGAAACTTTTTTGGGGGAAAAAGCACAGTTTTGTGCTTTATTTCCTTAAAAACAAACATCAAGCAAAGACAAACTTTTTCTTCCGATTAAAATGCATTGAACAAAGTTTTACATTTTATAGAGTATCAAGAAAACTTAAAGTTTGCAAATTTGAGTCTCAGTCCTCTTCTAATTTCTGCCACCTATAAGATGTTTGAAAATCAAAAAAGTTACAGAGCTTTCTTCTTATTTTCTTCGGGCTCCTCTGCTGTCCAGCTGCTGAACTTTGCTTTGTTTCTTTCTTTAATTCATTGTCAGCTGACCCTTTCCGGTCTCGAGAATTCCTTTTTTCACTCCTTTTGACTTTCGGAAAGCTTCCTTTGAATTCCTGCTGATCCATCCATTTCTTCCACTGCGCTTCCATCAGCAAAGCCTTGGTGTCTTTTACGTTGCTGGCATCAACTCCTTCCCCTGTGCTTTTTGGAATATTGGCCATGAATATTCTGTTGGATGGGTTCCTCTTGTTCTTTTCTTCTTTAGATTCCTTCATTGGGCTGGTTTCATACTCCACAGGATCAAGGGATGAACAGCTGTTTTTGTTAATCCCACTTGCAGCCTGAAAGTCGTCAAGAGCCCCACTGGGGACCTGTTTGGCCTGTTCATCCCAGTTTTCACAGTCGCTGGAGTCACTACCACTGTAGGCATCAAAGGAAAGCTTTAAGAAATAATCAGTCTGATGGTGTGTTAATTTCTTGAGTGTTTGGTTGGTCTCATCTTCCGTTTCTGATGAGCTGCCGCTCAGAGTCGGTTCATCATCTTCTGCATTGGTGGTCTCCATGCAGTCATGCCTTTTTTTCAGCAGACATATGTCTGCCAGCCTCTTCTCCATGAGCAGCATGTCATGTTGGAGACTTTCTTTCACTTCCTTCAGCTGCTCTCTGAACTCAGCTGCCATCTCCTTTTTTAGCTCCTTGTGCATCAGAAGAATTGCGGCAGTCAGTTCTGAGAATTGCTCCTGAAGTTCTTTGTTCACCATTCTTCTGGACGATCAACTCAAACCAGAACCAAATCACAAAATGCTGTTTGGCCCTGAGAATACAGATCAAAGTCACATGAAAAATCTTTACTGTTTGTCTTGCAGATTATACGTTTGCATTATGTGGAAACTTGGTATAAATTTATGTAGTGTATGCTAACTGGCTGACTTGGAATAGTATGGAAAATCAGCCTAAATCTACCTACTTTTCACCTTATTAGGTATTTATAATACCTGAATGTATAAAACATATCAAAACAATCGGATCACAGTTAAAATGTGTTGTTATTGTCAAATAAAAAGTTTGTTTTTCTTCCAAAAAGTTATCGTAGTTAGTTTATGCAGACATTGGACCAACAAAGAGTCATTACTTGTGAACAATTACAACAAATGACCGAAGATAAGTTAAAGAAAAAAGAAAAAAAGAAAAAAAAAGTTACATTTTCTAATTAAAACTGAGAATGATCATACAGCAGATCATACTTTGGTTAAACTGTGTTACAAAAGTAGAATTTGAACACTAAATAAACATCCTTAGAATTTTTTTTTCGAGACTTACCTCAATAAAGCCATAGTTTGAATCTAGATAGATAAAAGATCTATTGTTTTAGTACTAAAAATAGATTCCTGTGAGAACAGACTTACATCGGTAAGTAAGGCAATGTGCAATTTTTTTAAATCTATTTTTGCTTGATGTGATTTGATGTTTTAAATCCTCACAACCAATTTTGGAAGATTTTGCACTAGTTGTTTAAGATTGTTGATCCAACAGACCCCAAATTTTATTCATTAAATGTGCGAAGGTTTGTATTTTTATTTTCTATTTTTTAATAAATACTTATCTAAAGCAAGAACTGTATCTTCAGTAAGAGAAACAAAATTGTTGTTGATTTTCAGTCTTCATACTCATAGACCAAAGTGCTTTTCTTTTCTCTTCAAAGAAATAGCCTGGTGTGAAATTCAAATTGTGTTTTTTAAAGATACTTCCTTGTCGAATTTGAATTTCAGAACTGTCAACTGCACGGTAAACCCAGATAAGTTTGTAAATAAGTAAAAACGACATAAATAAGTAAATAAAACATAGAAAATTGTCTTTCAATTAGCGACTCAATACACAAACGTACACACTTTTGTAATGTTGAGCCCCAGTTATAGATTAGCCGATGACAAAAGTACATCACCTTACCTTTCTTTAATTCAATCCAATAATTCTAATTCTAATAATTCTAAAACAACACAAACATACTTTGTGTTAATGAAAACAGTTTAGTCAAAAATACTTACTTCTCTTAGCAAGACGATAAAGTTGATCTCTTCTTTTTGTAGCAAAACTGGCAAGGGAAGATTTTAGATTTGTCATATTTTTGTTTACATTCAAATCTGTAAGCATATACAGCAACACCTGCAGAATTTTGTTGCCATGCAACACATCATTGCATCATCATAAATCAAAATAAATAGCACAGGAGTTGTTGTGCTCAAACTTTTGGCAGGTTCTGCATACATGGAACATGTTTATTTTTTAAAAGAAATATCCACATTTATGAGTTAAAGTTTATACAGAGGGTTGTTATGAGTTTGAGTTCTGGCTGCTTCTGTTTGGAATTTATCGAGAAATGTGTGACCTTTTGACAAATTGTGACGGGATGTTCAAATCAGGCTTGTTTCCAATTCCCAGTCAGGGACCCACTTTCCACTCTGTGGTGGAAGCTGTCTCCTAACAGGTGGCTGAAATTTTGAAAGTCAGCGTTGTGACTGCAGGCCATGGTCTCTATAAAAAGGCACGTCAAACCACAGCCTTGCTTTTCATTTCACTGAATTATTTTGCTGCCTGTCGCCTTCATTCACACTTTGTTTACATGGTTGCCACTCATTTGTCTGTCCGACTCATCTCTGAATTTTAATCCAAAGGGTTTTTTCGTTCTGCTTCAGATGGATGAACTAGTAATGCAGGTTAATGCTCCAATCTGTTGTTGATGATGATCTCTGAAACTGTGAACAAAGAAAAGGATTCGGTTACTGTTTATGTGAACATCTGACACATGGCTGCCATCCAGGGCATAGTGGGATAAGACAAAAATACACCTGGCATGCAAGTTAACCACAAAATAGCTAGAGAGCGTTCTCATTCAGTCCCCTGCTGTGTATTGATGTGTGAGCTGTGCTGTGAAGGACATTGAAATCTTTGCACTTAGTGGTGAGTTTGACTTTGCAATGTTTGTACACTAATCCAAATGAGACTGCTGTTTATACTTTGATTGCATTAAAATCTTACCTTCATTTAATTGAGTTAGTTAAACCTTTAAAGTATACTGAGATTAAACACATTTTTATTAATGACAAATTGAAAATAACTAAATACAGCAGTTTGAAATTTCTCTGAGAATTGTGTTAAACGCAAATTAAAAATTAATTGCAGCTAGAGTGGAATTATTTAAAAAAAAACTTCTTGCCGTTAGGACCTTTCTTAAGGTCTAACACCAAATCTGCAAACACTTACAAGTTTTGCCAAAGGAACATTTACACTGGACACCTGGTTAAAGATATGAGTCTCCAGTTGGAGAGTTGCTGGTTCAAGCACCGACAGCGGTGAACCTGTGTGGGACAGGTGGTTTTCTAGTGCTACATCACTACCCAACTTGCTGGAGGGCAGCTGCTCTGTGACTACACTTGGATCTGTCGTTCTGCAGCTTCAAGGCTTGAGTGTAAAGCACCCTTTCTCAATCCTCAAGGGTATCCCCAAAAAGGACTGTTTTCCTGTAAAAGAGCATTCCCTCTCTATGGAATCTCCCTGTATTAATAGTATCTCCTTTTGTGACTTCATTTTTATAATTTTCCTGTAAATTCTTGCCAATATTGCAAAACAGCAGGTTAAGTTTGTCCTGCTGAGAGGTTAAGCTGTAGACTTTAAAGCATTTTCAGAGAAATCAAGCAATGTCAATATCATTTTTGTCAACACATAACAAATGATGCATCTAATGCAACAGTAAAATTTTATTGAAACACTTATTGAATTAATTATATTAAATAAAAAAAGAATGTTAGTTGAAGTTACATGAAGAAATGTAATGCTATTTAAACAGTAACTGATGAGATGTTTTCATCCACAGATCTGTGTCATGTTTATTTACTAATACACTTCTTTTTACTATGCATTTCATATGATATGTGCATAGAGTATATTGTGTATAAAAGGGAAATATCACAAATTCAGTTTACCTGACAGGCTCAACCTTTTTCCTGATTTATCATACATGTAAACCAATTACTTTTGTTGCTTATTTTCATATTATTCTTTGGAATGCTGGGATTTTATTTGTAATCCGACAGAATGAGACATTGTTCAAGGGGTTTAACAAAAAAGGAGAATGAGGTGGGGATAGAGGGCACAATCAATCAAAAAGTCAAGGGGGGTGAGGGAGAGGGGGGATACAGGTAGCATGTGATGAACCAAGCAAAGATTGAGCTGGGATAAGGGCAAAAGCTAGGGAGACACAAAGACCAGACAAAAGTAAACAGAATTTACAAATCCATGTATAGATCCGGCGGAAGCAGATTCTCCCTGGAGGGGAGTGCTGCGTCTCACCTGGCCCCCGGTATGTGTTAGCCTCTGTCTTTGGCTGCCACTGGGCTTAGTCAGCTTAAAGTCAAATAGGGTATGCCCTTTGTACGGCCCAGCGTCTTTTCTTCTTGGTCTTCTGTCCGCATTCAATCCCTCTTTCTGTATCCTCTTTATTCCATTTGGACTTCTTTCTCCCTCTATCTGACTTTAAGCTTCTTGCTTCTGTCCTCGTTCCGGCGACTTTATTCCATGACTGTATATTTTCTTTTTGAACGAGACGACAATCTCTTCAGTCTTTTTATTTTGCCCCATACGTTATTTTTGCTGCACACATTTATCTTACTGCACTTTAAATAAAAAAACAACCAAAACAAGGCAGCTTGCTAAGAAAAGTAGGCTTTCAAATGACAGAATTTTGTGGAGTGTTTACGGGTTTCGTTGTTTTTTAAAGCGCTGAGGAAGCAGCAATGAGTTCCTCTAAAGAACTAACGAGAAAAATGAGTTTTTAAGATTTTACCACACAAAGGATTTTTGAATAACCACTTAGTGTCAAAAGTCTCAAGAGTAATGTGTCAGATCTGGCAAAAAGAGATATTTGGTTTGTGGAAGAAAAGTAAAAATGTGGAAATAAAAGTACATTCTGTACAAATCATATTGTAGTAAACTCTTGTTTTAATAGCAGTAAACTGGCACTGCAAGTGAAAAAGAGCTCAAACCCCTGAGACTTTACATTAACCGATTGATGATTTGATTTATGGAAAATCTCACATGGCTGCTTTAGGGATTTGGGTCTAAAAATGATTCTATTTTTGTGTCTTGTGCTCTCTTATTTTGCTGCTTCTACCCTTGTCCATCTGTTTGCCAGTCTGACAACCACAGTGCTGAAGCCTGTACCTCTTTCCATTTACTCTACTGATAAGCCTGCAGCTTTGATAAGAGATTTTCTGTGGTTTGTTACAGCATTGCTGTCAGTTATGCTATTTGTGGAATTTATGGATTAACTGTAAAATTACTATATTGATTTATTGTTATGCCCTCAAATGTCTTGTGTGTGTATTTACGCTGATGTTTTGTGAGTAATGAGCAGACAGATGGTGCACATTCTAGGGTTCGATGGTGCCAACATGCCAACACAAGACATTCAAGCAAGAATGCATTGGCCAAATAATACATGTTTCTTTAATGTGTTGTTTTAATGCACATGTTATGTGGGTTTTACAATATTGCATGTATACAAATGAAAAAGGAAATCTAATTTTAAGAACCTATAGTGTGGGTGTAAAGAATTTATGAAAAGTAAACCAGGCTTTTACAAATACCTTTTTTTGCTTAAGAATAGTGCTGTATCAAATATTATTTTTCTTTAGAGACCTCCATTTAATCTCTCTGTCAGCTGAAGTAGTGAAAGAACCTGCTGACTGACACAAAGCTGAACACGACAAAGACAGTGGCACACAGGAAAGGCAGAGATGTTGTGTCCTGGGGTCTGACTTGATTGTAAAGGACCAACCAAAGACACACACACACACACACACACACACACACATGCACACATGGTGCCTAGACAGAGTTTTGTTGTGACTCTGCAGATCTGTCAGTGCAAGTGAACTGTGTGCCAACTCCCTGCTGGTGTTCCCCCTGTCTGGGTTGGCAGTTATCCTGTTTCGCTTTCTGCATGCAAAAGAATGAGGAAATGGAGAAACAATAATTTGTATTTTCAGTACAAATAGATAGAACTGTACTGTACCTATTCATATCTGCATTTCATTCCAGCTTTAATGTAACATGTCTTTATGTGCACATTTTTTATGTCTGTGATCCAATTATCCTCCTTCTGTTCTTCTTGGCACTGAATCATTTTAGATGACCTTCCAGTACAGTGATTTACTCGTCTTTATTTTGTGGGTTTTTTATGCTTTGTCTCACCAGAACATTCATAATTTGTTTTTAATCCTTTGGCTAGTTTCCTTTCCATTGCTTGATTTTAAACAAGAAGGGATGATATGACCTTTGGGTCAAATGAGAAAGTGGTTTATGTCTATGGAGATGATGGACCTCACGTGTCTTTTCTTCTACAACTTGCATCACAAGTAATGTACACACACTAACATGCATCCCTGAGCATTTCCTTTTAATTCCCAGCAACTTTCAGCAAATATCTGCAAAGACAAATGATAAATTCTTCATTTTCTGCTTGTCATTCTTGGTACATAGCAGTAATTGTCTGTCTATTTAAAGCAGCACCAATAGCAGAAATAATAGTGACTGAATGAATGATGTTGAATGATGTTTGATTTGAAAATACCAGTAAAGCAATAAAATGTATTTAAAAATGTAAAACACACAAAAATAGGCTAAATATTCGGCACTCACTGAGACCAGGTCCCCTTTAATTGATCACTCTTTTTGGGAAGATTTATTGATCATTTTCTAAAGACCCACTCCGATCATCCTTTGATCTATTTTAAAAGCAATCCCAGTGGTCTTTTAAAGGGCTTATACCATTCCAAATAAACCTTTTTGAGCTTTAAAGTGTATTATAATGTTCCTTCCTCATGAAACCCCCACAAAAGTAGTATTTACCTCCATTCTAACATCTCGGAGCATTCATCTCTAACGCTGCTCTCTGAGCACCAGAGACTCCAAAAAATGCACATCCATTTTTGCAAAAGTTTGGATGTTGTTTGGCAGTAGTTCCGTAGAAATTCGCCTCTGAGTTGTAGGCGGGACAGTTGGCACAGAGCACCCCGACCTCCACTTCCCATCATCCATCTGTTTACACTCTCTCCCGCTAGCTTACATCTCCTCACACGCCCAACCTAACATTATCGGTGCAACAAAAATGATGAGCAATGTTGGAGCTATCCAGTCGTACAGTTTTGAGCCAGACCCCAGCTCAGAAAATGAAAATAAAGATATACAGGCATCTAGTCATCTAGTGTGCATCAGAATGGAGCTGAACAGGGAGCTTGTGGCACATACATTATATTTTTGTAAGTCACAATTATGCTCTTTCAAATAGCATTTTTTTTCTACTCCTGATTCACAACTATTTAAATAAAGAAGTACTCAGAAATGCTATTCTAAGCTTAATTTTCTTAATATATGATCTCCATCATGAGAAAACTGCCACAAGAATCTGTTAAAAACACAAAAAACACAATTTTCATTGGAATGGGTCTTTAATAGGCCTTCAGGTTAGAGGTGTGAGCCATCATCTTCTCTATTTAAAGAAAGACGACAGATAGAGACATTAGACAATAGTTTGGCTTGTAGTTTCAGGTTAAACTGTAAATTGAGGTAAAACAGGCAACATTTTAGTGTCATGATTTAAGCTGAAAATTGATGCCAATTTACATATTTTCGCTCAGTGTTTTTCTCTAACCAGTCACCAGCTTTGGCAGCCAAGGGAAATACAATCCTTATTGCTGGGGCTGCTGTCATCTCACTCTGCACAACACAGCACACAAAGGAGCAGCTCCTTGATTGTTGCACATCATTCCTCTAAGACACTGAACTATTTTCAATATTGCAGTTCTAAGGAGCTGGGCCACCAAAAATATTTTCACATTTGGGAGATCTCATACACCCTGCAGTGAGTATTTCTGGAATCGTGAAAGAGGAAGAATAACTGAAAAAGAACTAATAAATTCCAAATGACAATGCATAAAAAGTAACAATTTATTGTCAGGAACTGGCGGTGGAGAACTCAAAATGCAGGAGACTTGGCCTGGTGGCAGAAACTCAAACATTTAAAAAAGAAACTTGAACAAAACCAAACCCATGGCAAAACAAAAAAGTAGGAGCAAAACAGAGCAGATGACCTGAAAACCCGAAGTGTATTGGCTGAGGGCAATTAACTGAAATGAAGACAGCCGGATCATGATTAATCTATTCTAGAACTTGTGTGACTCACAAAGGGCAACTAAGAGCATGAACAAAACATAACCAAACTAAACCACAGAACCCTTACATTTATTATATAAAAAAAGTAAAAACATTGAATAGACATAAATACATAGTAAAAATAAAATGTCTTTGGTGTTTTAAACATGTTCTTGTAGCATTTTTCTCATGATGGAGGGCATATAAAGAAAATTAGGACTAAATTTGCATTTCCGAGTATTTGTTTATTCATATCGTTGTGAATCAGGAGCAAATGAAAAAATGGCTTTTAATAAAGCTTGTAGTTGTTATGTACAAACTGCAAATGGCAGCCCACAATCGCGCTGATCCTCTCCATTCCAATGCATCCACTTGTAGACAAATGATAGTGTACATCTTTGTTTTCCTCGTCTGAGCTAGCATCTGGATTAAAACTGTACGGCTATATTGCTCGCCATTTTTGTTGTGCCACTAATTGTGGGTTGGGGTTGTTAGAGACTGTAAGCTAGCGGGAAGATGGGAAAATCGTGCAGGCTTACTCCCCACCAATAGTCCCGCCTACAACTCAGGGAAGAATTTCTGACGAACTCCTGCTGCTCTGCAGAAACTCAGTTCTAGAAGACAACTGTTTTTAAAATTTTGCCTAAAAACGGCATAATCATAAAAAAAGACTGCTTGGAATGCTTTTACAAAAGATCAGAAGATGATTGGAGGGGGACTTATGACAATGTTGGAGGGAAATTGAGAGGAAAATGTTACTAGATATTTTCAAGATAATATGTGACTTGAGGGTGTATTTAAAGTCTCTGTGAAAGGTTATTTGAAGAAGCTTTTTTAAATTCTTTTGCGGGATTGTTGATTTCATTCCAACTTCTACTTGGCCACACCACTGTGCCATTCTGCACCACAATGAATCCCAGCTACCCTTGTCTGCCAGAGCTGCTTCATTATTGTGCGCCAAAAAAATGGCATAAGACAGTTTTCACGACCCTGTTTTTGCTTTGTATTGGACTAGTCTGTTTGTTGTTTTGAAAAAAATATACCTTTGGTCCAAATTAAATAGGAGTGTCTTGAAAACAAGACTCCCTTAGTGATTAAATGTCTGCAGAGACATAAAGAGCAGCTGTCACAGATTTCCTGGTTTTGCTCTTGTTTGTTCTACTGTTTTTTGTTTGTTTGTCTGTTTGAAAGAGAGAGAGTGAGAGAGAGAGATAGGGAATGAGTGGAAAAGAGGGGGAAGCCTTTCAAAAAGCCTCTGTGAGATGTGCAGCAGCCTCACAGCTGGTTGGCCTTTCCAGTGCGCTTGATCAAGGTGAGGAGCGAGACAGTTTCCTTTCTTTTTTTTCCTCGTTGGGTGCCTCATTTGTGCGAGTGAGCCAGCGGTAGGAGCAGTTGCACAGTGGAGCGTGCTCAGTGTCTGCATGTTAGTGCTGCCTCTCAGCTGGGGGAAGAAGCCTTACTTCAGGTTTCCATACACAGGTACATTGTGCTGCTTTTACTGTTTGTATTCTATTTTTGAAACAAAAAGCTGATTTTCATGTCATTGTGTATGGTGATGATCTAAGCATGAATGGTAGTGACTGGTGCCTTCTTTTATTTTGGAAGCATTTTAGTGGTTGTGTGAGACAGACGAGGGGGTTTCCGTGTGACAGCATCAGCCAAATGTTTCCATCCATTCAAGCACGCTCCTGCATTTGCATTAAGATTTTCATTTGGAATTTCCATAAACTCGAGCTTAGATGGCAGTTCATGCTCAGCGTTGCTGAAATGAAAACTCAATTCCAAAACTAAGAGCCGGTGCTCGTGTTTGTGGTAAAGACTGGCAGGGTGGAGGTGCAGTGGGTGTGTTGTGTCCAGTTTGTAACAATGTGGAACCTGAGCTGACTGCTTGTGTGACACACTCTTCTCAGACTAATAGGAAAACAATAAATGAAGGTGTGAGTAGTAATTGTAGTAAATATGAAAGAGTCTTACATAGAGATGTATGATATTTGTACTTGTCTTGAGCGACTAGCAGTGACAGATTGGTTATGTGGCTCTCCTGTGATTCAGTCTTGCTTAAAGTCTTGGTGCTGGTTCTGAACGTGTTCTGAATGCCAGAGAAAAGCAGAACTGGTTTAGACAGGGGGTAGGAAAGAAAAGAGACTAAAAAGGATGGGATGAACAGAAATGAAGCCAGACGATTGAAACAAAGCATCAGGGCAAACATAATAGCTATGTTAAGATAAAATAAAGGGTACCTCCTGGAAAGGGAGTTGTCAAACATATTCTTCCAATATTCATTTTTGTGAGGTGCAGCTTTTTTTTTTGGTAAGACAAAAAGGGTTTAAGGTATGAAAAGGCTGTCAATCTTCAACACAAGAGTTTGTTTGTATCCTTCTATATAAAATTGGAAGACATATGACAACTTGTGTGTGACTTTATCAATAGTTCAATCCACTGTTGGGCAGTGCACACATAATTCACATAATGTAGATCTCCAGGAGAGGACATCAAGAGCAGAATATGTATCAATATATCAAGTTGTTTTTTTATTTTACTTGGATGCACTTTTAAATCTTTTATGCTACATTAGTGGCTTTGATATGACAGTGATGAGATTTCGACTCAAAGCTCAGTTAGAGATTTTGTTGGATTGTAATCACTGATCTTGGGTAGATCAGCATGACATTGTAAAGTGGATTAGGGCTTTTTCTGCCCAGTGCCCTGAGATGAATTGTGTGCTGAATAAAAGGACGGCATATTTCATTTACCTTTTTTTTTACTTTTTAAAGAAAGAATAAGATCAAACATGCATATTGCTAAAAAAAAAAAGAAAAAAAAGCTTTCTTAGAGGATTTGTACGATGAACCCTTATGTGTTAATCCTTAAAAATCTCTGAAATGAGTTAGTTCCTCTAATCAGTAGGAGAACACTAAGTTCACTGGTAACTTCGCTCCTCATGTGGATGTACTGCAGTTGGTGTGTCATCTAGTTTAGGAATACATGTGTTGATGTATGGACAGCTCTTTTCGAAAATATGACAAAAAGGGTGACAAGCTTCCATTGTCAACTATTTGGTGCATTTTGTATTTTGGAATACACATTCATTTGTTCCTTAGGCAATTAAGTGTTTCTTATTGCTTAAATGTTGCTGTGTAGTATGCATTCAGCTGAATTATAGATGTTGTCATGTTCCTCTCCACTGTGATGGACCTTATCCAGGATGGATCCCACCTCTCGCCCAGTGAGAGCTGGGATGGGCTGCAGCTGAACCTCAGTGAGCCACAACAGGAACAAGTGGGTTTGGAATATGAGCAAGCAAATGAACGTTTCCCCTCTATGTAAATAGAGCTAAAAGGATGGAAATATGCTTTTGTTTTTATGAAGTACAGTATCTGTTTAGGAAGCGTAGTGCAGGTTTGTACTATTTCTGAAAAATTCCCGCAAGCGATCCTTAACCTCTTCTGGCTCACTTTACATGTCACTCAAAACCCTCCAGCGCGATTCTCCGTCACTTTGTGGTTTTCTCAGTCTTTGCGCATTCATTTTCTCCATAAGTAGAGGTAAATATGCCTCCATTTGAACAATCTGAGACATTTGTAGCCAACAAGATTGTGGGAAATAGTGTTGACTTTGCAATGATTGGTGCCATGATATCAACTGCATATGTGAGGAAAATCTAGATGTTTAGAGTCTTAATGGCAAGGGTTATTTAATATTTATACATCCCTGTGTATGAATGCTTTCTGAAGCTGTCCTTGAATTGTTGTTAGATAGACCTGCGCAAGAAATCGTAAATTTATTGTTATCATGATATCAAGCTGTGCAATACACATATCGCAAAAGTCTGCGAAAATAACAATAATGGTAACCTTAAACATGCTAAAATATCTTATAGCAGCTTGAAGTATTTAACAAATCAAATAAATCCATTTATGCATTTGACCAATCGGCTGGACTCCTTACTATCATTGCCAATCGGATAAAGCCCTTTTATGTTTTATGTTTGCAGCTCTGTGGCCTAGAACAAATTTCCTCTCTGAGGACAATAAAGTTTACCTTACCTTACCTTACCTTATGCTCGCCTCATATATAGACGAGGGTCCTTTGGAGTGTATTGTTATGTCAACTTTTATTTAAATTAAAGTGTTGCAGTGAAATATAAATAATATATTTACTAGTTTTGCTATTTGTTCATGTATGGCAAGTTATATTGTCATCCCAATATTGATCACTAATTTCTCGATAGCAATTTTCTTCATATCCTGCTGTTAGACTTGTTTCCTATGTATACAAATGAAATTCTCCACCTGCAGACATGACATAATTTTAATGATGAATGGTAATTAGCATTTTTTGAGCAGTTACTTCTATTCAATTAATTTATATAGCCCAATATTGCAACAATAGTTGTCTCAATGGGCTTCATATCTGTAATTGTATAAGATGAAACCACTCATAAAATACAATAAGTAGGATTGCTCCATGCATCTTATAAAATCCCAAAAAAGAAACATTTTAAGGCCAAAAATGAGAAGTTTTTGGTCTGTGTTCTAGAGTGGAAAATCTTTGGTTATCCAGGCTTTTATTCTTTTTTTTATTTATGTTTTTTTAGGCATTTATTCTTTAAAGGAAAATTCTAACCCAAGTAAAATTCCCCAGGCTTATAAATCTGAGTTAGGTATAGACATCTTAAAAATAAATATGGATCAAACTATTTTATCTCACGCTGCTACCCAAAGGAAACACGTATAAAGTTTGTTTCATTCCAGCCATGGTTGCGATCAGCCAGTTTAATAATATGTTGTCAGTGTTACCTTATTCTTTCCCTGACTATATACGTACTCAGGTCTATATCAAGGAATACAGATTTTAAACACAGTTATCTGCAAACTCTGCCTGTTTACAATATCTACCACATGGTTAAGGTTTGCACAGAGTTTGGAAATATTCTGATACAGACGCATGCTGTGTTCATGCACCAATGGACTGGTGCTTAGCAGCATCTGCAAAAAAAAAAAAAAAAAGGTTGCTCATACTTTATCTGCATTTCTGCGGCACGACTCAGATGGTGAGGGGAGGTTGGGAGACCTAGAATGGGTGAACCTCCTTATAAAAGTCTTGCCAGTATGTTGTTTTTAAAATGAAATAGTGGTACACCCTCTTTACCAGTCCCAACCATTATTTCTTTTGCAAAAACATGACAAATATCTATCAAATTACATGTCATAGAGGAAATATAAAGCTTATGTACGTTAATTAATATAATTTTCTGTTTATTTGTGATTACAAAAGGAACCTGTAATGTTCTTGAAATTCCTGTAGTTTCTATTTAAACTTGCAGGATGAGAAAATAACTGTCCTCAATAGAAAATGAGGCCAGGAAGTGTCTTAAAGCAGACATGGTAATAAAGCTGTTTTTTATGATCATATCCATTAAAATGTAGACCAGATCACAAAATTGAATTAGGCATAAAAGGTTAAACTATGGGGATTTCACACCAACAGGACTCATAAAATTATTTCATTTTATTTTTAACTAAAAGAAATTGAAGACAGGTTGGATTTGTTTAAGTTTAGTCCAAGTTTAGTTATTTGTACAAATTTTTTTCAATAACTAGGATGAGTATGCCCCCTTCCAATAAAGACAGGACAGTAAAACTGTTTTAGTTGTAGCAAAAATACAAGACACAATTTCCATTAATATAAATGGATGTATTTTCACATTTATGTAAGGTTCTTTGAGGGAAGCAATGGTCTGTGGTTTTGATTTATTAGGGCAATTACATGACCCTGAAGCCTCATAAACAATGTCAGATGTCACATTTATAACTGTGCTGTCAGATATTTGGGAAAAAAAAGAATGATGCATGAACAATCTTTTATAAACATAAACTGATCATTATCTGTGAGCGCATCATTTTAATATCATTTATGTATGGGTTTGGAATGCAGCAAGAGTTCAAAAAGCACACCAGCACTCTTTCTGAGCCGCTCCACTGTGAAGCTGCAGAGGCAGCAATCGCAGCCCTGGATCTGGTTGTTACTTAAAGTGCAGTGTTGTGTTCAGAGCTGGTGGAAGCTGTGAGCCATGTCAGCATGATTTTAGACGGGCACTGTCTCGTTTCTGGGTGACAGGCTTACTTGGCGGCAGGGTAACCAGCTAGTTTGTCAGCAGCACCTGATGCTCTCGGCTCAGTGTATTGCCACACCAAATTTGGCCATGACACAAAAAAGTGAGGAAAAGCCCTTTAACGTACAACTGTTATGTCAATCGATTACCTGTTTTCTCCCTTCTATATTTAATGAGAAGCTGAACCCTGTTATATCCTAATTGGCCTCTTGCTCGTGCTGGTTTTTCTGTGTTCTTTGGCTTTTCAAGAGTTCCTTCTGCAGTCCATCAATTTAAGTTTTGGTGTAAGCAGTTTTCTTCATCTTGCTGTCTTGGATTCATTCTGCCTTTACTCACCCTCACCCTGTGATGCTCTCCTCCCCCTTCTCTGATTTCAACTCCTCTACTTCTGCCTCTCTCTGTCTTTGGAAAATCGTTCCTCTTCATTATTTATGGAGAATGGCTTTGTTGTGTAGCTGTCAGGTGCAGCAGACGACAGTTGCTTCCCAAGCATTAATTCTTGCTTAATGCGATGTACAGAAGCTCTCTGAGGTTCCCCCGTCTAAGGATTGTGCTGACGCTTGTATTTGACATGCCCTTTGTTGTGTGTGAACATGATTCCCCTCCATCATACATCATGTTACCTCTCAGAAATGCATCATCAGGGTAGTAACACACGTAGCAACTGGCTGGTGAAACACTGTAAAAACGTTTTAAAAAATAGCTACAAGCTACTATGGTATGGGCACAATACAAGAATAACTGATAAATACTAGCATTTATTAAAAAAAATAGGTTGACAATAAAAAAATTTTAATAGCAAACATGGGTAGTCATGTATAAATAAATGTTATTGTCCGTATTATCACTGTATATTGATGAAGATTAACATGATTGTTGATGATTGTGAATTGTAACTATAATTATTATGTTGTCCTGAGAGCTAAATTATAGCTTTTTTGTTTCAAAAGGCTAAGCTTCTGCCTGCTCCTTTTTAAACATGTTATTGTTTTTATTGTTGTTAATGTCGTCATTAATATAGATTGTATTGTGATTATTAACATGTTTGAAGCTAATTTAATTTAAGAAAAATGTCTGCTTGTACTAGCATGTATTAAATATGTCCCATCTTCTTTGTAGGAGAGGTTCTGCAGGAGAACTTGGATCTTGCCATATGCGGTCTGGGTATTGACCAGCGTAAAGGCTTTTACACAGAACTCTACTGAAGCACAGCTTGACACAGCTGGCAGGAATAAATAGAACAATGAGTTACTTTATTGGGTATAGAGGTCGGGGCTCTCAGAGTAAAAGAAAGAGGGCTGAAGGGGTGATATTAACTCTCTGAGGTTTCCTGCCTGTGAATCACAGTGTAACCTTGGTGCAGGTATAAATATCTCCCTAAAATTTTGTTTTTTTCTTCACATGTGCCTTTTTTTAAATTCACTTTGGTTCCTCCACAAGCGGTTTGATTATGCATAGATAAGAATGAAGGTTACAGAGGATCAGGGATTCAATTTTGCAGGGGATATACCAAATAATAACAATGGGAAATTTTATAAAGTAAGATTAATACTTTTTTTTCAATATAGTAAACCAAAATGTCCTTAATCCACAAAATGTCATTGTGCTCTGAGAGGGGAAATGGTTGAGAGTGTGAGACAGAGAGATTGTGTGTACACAATCTGTATTTGTTAATTTATTTGGATCATTTTTATATAATCAATAATAATACTAATATAATGAGGCTTGAAGCCTTTAAATTGTTCAGAGTTATGCTTCAGATTGAGATATAAATAACTAATAGTCTAACAGAAATGGCTCTTTGAACTGGTGTAAGTGTTGTTATGGCATTGTTTACGGAAAAAAAGAATGAGAAAATCTAAGGACAGCACTCAGAAGCTGCAAGGAGATATGAAACTTCACATTGCTTTCACTTGTGGCGTATAGGTGAGTCTGTTCCTGTTATGGCTGTACACCTGTGGCTCATTCATTTTGCTTGCAAATTGCCATTCCTGTGGGGTCTGACTGAATGACTAAACAAGGAAGTGAGACTTTCATGTTTTGAAACGTATAAGTAATGACTGTCAAAATCTAGCTACTTCTGACTGGCAGAATAAAAAATGTATTACAATTACAGCTGAGTTTGTGAAGAAAGTACACTATTACATTTGAGGAAGTAAAAATAATATTGGTTCAAAAAAATAAAAAAGTTCTCTGCTTGCATTCCTAACTGCAGAAATGATTTGCAAAGACTTTGGCACAACTATTTCAAAGAAAACTATATTTTATTTTTAAGATTTTCTCTGCAAAAACTATAAATAAATTGGAGATTACATTACTTCATTGGATAGAGTATCTGCATTACAGTGTGCAAGCTTTTTTCTTTATTAGAGAAAACAAATGAATAAAAAAGTATTTTAGTGGTTTAGACTGATCAATAAACATGATGAGACCTCATCATTTTTATTCATATTCATTCTCATTTTGTATTTGATTTAATCTATATTTGGACAATTTACAAGATATGTAAAGTAAATGAGGAAAACTATGAATAAAAGGAATTTTCTCATGTCATTGCTTTTTCATTAAATAGCATTCTTGCTTTTTAGTTGCTCATGCATTTGAGTTGCACACTAGCTGTAAGCCAGTAAGTGGGTCATTGAAATTTAATGCGTTCCTCACACAAATCAGACCTCACACCCATCTCTGACCACCAGGGGCGCTGTTTTACTTTTGATTAGCACATTCAGCTAACTGAACAATTTCATACCTCTAGTATAACATAGTAAATTTGTTATGAGTCTTTTCTTTGTTGATGATGATCTGTAGAAACCCAGATAAAACCTATAATAATAAAAATGTATTGTTATTAAATCCTGCAATCCAGCTTAAATCCCTTTTATAGAATCCACATGTTTATTAATGTAAAATACTAAATGAAAACTTGTTAGTGCAGAGAAAATTATTACAAAATTGTACTTTGTAAAGAGTTATTAGATACTTCGATTGAAAAGAACAACACTTCCTGATTGGTTTAATAAAAAAATGGCAATGAACAAAATTGTAGGATCCATAGAGGAGAATAGCTCTGTAGATCTGTGTGTTGGCATGCCAAGATATCTAGATTAAGATCGAAATTCATAAGGACAATACTTGAAAGTTGCAGAGAGATATGAAACCTCCAAAGATCACATGTCATACAATTGTGGTGGAAGTGAGTCTGTTGTGGCTGTACACCTGTGGCTCATTCATTTTGTTTGCAAATTGCCGTCCCTGTGGGGTCTGGCTGAATGGCTGAATGACTAAATGAGGAAGCGACACATTTATGTTTGGAAATTGATGAGTAATGACTGTCTGAACTTTGTTGGCTCCAAACAAATGAGAGAATTCAAAACTGCTGGTAACATATTCTTCTTCAGCACAAGAGTATGGTTCATGGTTTGTTATGGCTGAGTAAATGACGGGATAGGCATCATTACAGTTGTCTGTCGCAGTGTGTGTGTTGTATCAAAGACAAAAACAACTAGAACTGGTACAAAAGAAGTATAGATGTTAAATTTAGGTAAGTGGGTTAACAAAACTGACAAACTCTGTACATATTAGAATTACACAAAAAGCCTTTCATAAAACAAACAAGAAAACAGTTTAAGGTTGTTTCCATGGAATTGAGGTTGATCAAAGCTTAAGTAATTTTTTCTGGTGTAGACATTTTTTTGTATGTTTATTTATGCTTACTTCAAGAGGCTAATCCTCAGCTGAAAGAACTGTATTTCAAACAGGGTAGCTCCACAATGGGTGGCACTAGCTGGCAAACATGGAACAGGAAGTGTGACGTCATTCTTCTACGCTGTGGTATTCCTACTGGTATGCACTCACTTGATCAGTGATTCTTCCTACAACAAAAAAATGAGACAAAGCAAGCTCTACCATAACTACTTGAGGACTAAACAACAGGACTTGTAGGGCGGCTGTAGTGCAGTGGTAGGGCGGTCGACCTCTGCTTGGCAGGACTCTGAACCCCACCTTGCCTCGGGTGGAGGCAGTGGAACAGCCATCAGTGTGAGAATGTGTGTGTCCATGTGTGAATGGGACTGTGACTGTGAAGCGCTTTGGGCTTTAAAGCAGAAAACTTCATTGAGTTGGTTTGATAATAACTGGACAGAAGTGTGACATCAAACAATTATTAAGAGCCAAACATTTATGAAAACTTTAGCAGGGGATTTAGAAAAAACTTTCTGAAGAAACAGTCTTTGCTATTGTAGAGAATGTTACAGGTGTGTTATATCTGTAAAAGATGAATTATATGGTATGTTACATTCTGGTCTATGGATTGATTCCATTACTTTTTTGTAACTTGAGTTATGTGTATGTCAAGACATTACACTGAATGCTGATACAGGTAGAGTGTTGGTGCCGAAAGAATATGCATAGGCTGTGGCAGCAATAATTTATTTCATTATGCACATTCAAGATTCTATGCTAACTTTTTTTTATGAATTCTTAACTTTCATGCTTGGACTTTTAGGTAAATGGCAGTGAGAAACATGTGTTTTGCAAGTCATTTGAGACGTTATCTGATCTAATTATGCAGTACTTCCACAAACCCAACAGAAATGTCATAACACAAAATTATTATTTCAATCATCTGTTCTCTTTCATTATTGCAGTTGATCCAGTGGACCTAGATGTGCATTCCTTTTGTTGATGTTGAACTGCAAAGACCCAGATGTCATTTATATATATTTTCAGGTTTTGGATGTTAAATACAGGAAATTGTAGAGTTAAATTGAAATTTTTAGAGGTTTTTAGAGGATCTGAAAAGCAGTGAATTATAGTGATAGGTCTACTTTGTGTTTTAGCCACCGGTTTGTTAGTTTTCTTCTTTAAGAGCTGTGTGTGAATATGTGAACGACATTCTTGCTATGTGATGTAATGTGATTTAAAACTTTATTTACTACTAAAAGTATGCAAAATGTTCCATAACGAGAAATAATTCTCAATCACGCAAACAACAATGAGAAAATTGGTTCTAAATCTGGCTTAGATCAGTGTAAGGATTCTGTGTTTTGTTCTTGGTCATGTTTTTGGTTTTCTTTTTGTCAGTCACTCCACCTTCAGGTTCATGATCCACAGCTGCCTTCAGTTCAGTTAATTACCCCTTAGCCTATTTAAGAGTCTTGGTTTCTGTTCATCCATGTCAGGTCATCTGCTCTGTTGTGTCACCGGTTTGGTTCTCCCCATAGTTTTGTCACGTTTCAGTTTGTTTATTAAATGTTTTATTTCCTGTCACCCAGCCTGGTCTCCTGCATTTTGGGACCTCCACTACCAGTTCCTGACACTCAGCTGGTCAACGATGAAGGTCAATCACCAGTCGATCATTTATTTTGCCCCATTTGTGCATGAGTGTATGTGAATGGGATTGCAAAGAGCTTTTGGTCTTACAGAAGCTAGAAAGTTTAAGTTTACGACATCTATCATTAACTGTTGTGAGTGCATCAGAGTACTGTCAGATATTCTATTTGCATTGAAATCTGCAGGATTATGCAAGATTACCTTTAGGTTGGTAAACACATCCACAAGAAGCACCCTTCAGATGATTGATGCTTTATCCATCTCCCACCAAGTGCAGGCTTCATGTTAGTGATGTATAAGGAGTTATTGGCTCCTGTCATGGATGAATGCTTGCTGATGAATACGAGAGGATAATCCTCTGACAGTCAATCCCCTGAACAACGGATGCAGCAAAGCAGCATAACTGTAACTAGGAGGGTGGTTTTAGTGGGAAAACAGAAAATTGGTATGGATTTGTAAAAATTGAGCAAACTAAACATTTAGGAACAAAAACAGCTCTTTTTCTTTACAGTATAAATTGTAGGGTTCATTGCTAAATTTCTGATTCAAATTTCTTTTCAGAAAGGTACAATTTTACTATATTCAATCATATTTCTTTTTTCACATTTTCAATATTTTATTTGGTTGTAAAATATATTTTATAAAACTAGTTATATAAACAGAACAAAGGTCAAACTTTCATTGAAAAAACGACAAATTCTTCTACTAAAAACCATCTGAATGCAGTTTTCACTTAAAAAAAGGAAGAAATATTTCAGAGTGAACTTGAAGAAGCACTTAATTATAGTCTAGTGACTAATACCCAATAATTACATATTTGACAAGACAGTGATCATATTCTCAAATGAGCAGAGACAGATTATTGTGTCCAATTTTTTTTAACTGTTACAGCAGCTGGGACTGGTAGGAGTAGTGTTGCCAAAAAATAGCAGACACTATCTGCCATCAACAGTGTCATTAAAAAATATGCATAAATATTTTTGCACCACATGCAATGTACTGTCTAGATTATTCCCTAATCTAGAAAATAGGCATTTTCTAGAATACGATGCTTGTATAAAGCTAGTATCACTGCAGCCTGCCTATGGAGAGTTTTGAGCAAAAATATGATATTTGTCATGCATCTTCATGTTTTGAGTCAGTCTGCAAGTAACTGTACATTGTCTTACCTATCATGTAATGGCTCTTATTTTATATGTTTCTTCAGCAGAATAATTACTATAATCACACAGTAGAGTGTTAAAGTGTGCACTTTATGGACTACTGGGGCAATTTCAAGAAAGCAACACTGCAAAGAAACCTCATGATGTTGTGGAGTGGCTGTTAACTTCAAACTCTGCGCTATGCTGTGGACTGCTGTGTTGCATAATACCTGCTGCACATTATCACAAGGACAAACGCTCAGTAATGGCACAGAAGTAATGGAGTATTTGGTCAAGATGAGTGAATATATTGCACGACATTTGCGTTACATAAAGATCACTTTGTTTCATTCTTGAACTGCATAGTTTTTTGCAGAACTAAATATCAGTCTCAGACTTTCGGGCTGAAATTTTTTCTTAAGCCATTTTATAAAAAAAAGGAGATGGAAGACAGCAGGAGTGAGATGATTTTTTTGTTTTTATTTATTTAGGAAAACCAGCAGAGTATAGAAAAGAAGCTGCAAACAAGTTTCGCATCTGTTCTTTTGTAACAGAAATGTAATGGTTGACTGGAATCTTGGAATTTTTTTGTTTTTTAATAAACAGATGCCAAAGGGATTTTTTTAAGCATTGTGATTTTTTTGGGTTTGTTTTTGTGTGTGAACATCCCTCTTCATGCAGATGATTTCATCTTTAAATCATCTGGGATTACTTTATTGGTGACAGGCTTCCAAAGCTGAAAGGACTTTTCCTACTGTGGCATCTTTGATTACATTTATTAGACGTGTCAGGCTGGTCTCACACAAAAACAGTAAACAGGTTTTAAGAGTGGTACCAGTGGAAACAACCTCAGTCTCCTTGTGCAGTTTCACTCCCACGTATGTTCCTATAATTAGCCTGAGTACAAAAAAGATACATTTCTAGCAATTCAATAAGCCTCACTGGCAGACCTCAAGAGCCTCCTGCCCAGAATGTGTCTTTGTGTTTCAGTGTGTGGATCCAAAAAGCAACCTTTTGCAGCTGAAGAGACCAATGATCCATGATATTGTCTAGCTGCAGTAGACACTCTTTCTTTCTGATTGGTGCTCTGATTTTATGGATACTCAAAATTAACTTTGGCCTACAGGAAAAGACAACATTTCATTTTTCAGATGGGCTTTTGTAAATTTTAATTAACAGTTAAGAGGTTTTGTTTCGCTCTTACTCCATGCAAAAAGCAAATTTGCACCTTTGTCCAACTCCAGTTATCTTTTGATCTATTGTAACAGCGTTCCCAGTGGTCTTTTAATTAGGATTATGTCATTTTATTTGCCAAAATCTAAAAAAAACCTGTGTCGTTTTCTAGGACATTGTTTCTGCAGAGCGGCAGGAGTTCATTCAAAATTCACCTCTGACTTGTGAGTTGGAGTAAGCCTACCCCATTTCTCATCATCCCTTTGTTTATACTCTCTCCTGCTACCTTACATCTCCTCACAACCCGAACCTAACATAATGGGTTCAACAAAAATGGCGAGCAATATCAGAAGGATCCAGCCGTACAGTTTTGAGCCCGATGCCAGGTTGGACGAGGAAAACAAAGATGTAATGGATGTAGTTGTCTACAAGTGAATGGATCTGAATGGAACGGAGCAGAGAGATTGTGACTTGTCATTGTAGGCCCTATGTCATTACTACAAGCACTTTTTAAATAGCATTTTAGTGTCTGCTCCTGGTTAACAATGAACAAAGAAATACTCAGCAGCCATTTTGAGGCTTATTTTCTTTATTTATGTTCTCCAACGTAAGAAAAATAGGCCAAGAAAATGTTTTAAAAAAATTCTAAAACATGACTTTCATTCGAGTGGGTCTTTAAACAGTTTCAGGAAATGCAATCTGATTTTGATTCCAAAATACAGTTTTTCCTAAACTTTTTCGTTATGCAGATGCAGATGAGATTTTAACAGCAACGATCATTTATCACACTGCAAACAAACTGAACATATGGGACCATGAATCGCTAGAGTTTTAATATTTGGTTTTAATCAAAAATAGAACAACTGAAGCAAAAACCAGAACAACCCCCCCAAAAGAAAAAAAAAGAAAAAAGAAACAATTCAATCCTACACATTCAAAAGGAATGTGTACCAAAAACGTATCTTAAGGGTTTGGCACATTTTTTATGTTATGCTTATAAAGTTAAAAAAATGTTGAAATTATTTAAACTGAATTTTTTAAACTGCCCTTTTGATTTTTCTTAAATATGAGCAAAATGAGTTATATTTAACAGCCAGATCTAAACATAGCGCTCACCTCAAAGTGTGGACGTAGATTTAAAACATTTGAGTTGTTTTGCAGACGATTACTCAAGAAACCTGTGTGTCAAGACCGGAAAGCAGATAATGCAGGCAAAATGAAGACATTTGTCACTGAATCTATCAGGTTCTCCCTTGAAATGAAAATGATGTAATTGAGCTGATGTAAAACACCTACATAGTTTTGTCTTGAAAGGACTTCATGCTGTGCTAAACGGTTCTGTGGTTAACACTCTTGTCTCACAGTGATGAGGCTCTGGTTCAAATCCTAGTTGGGATTTGTGGATGTTCTTCCCATGCATGTGTGGGTTTTCTCCGGGCACTCTGTCTTCCTCCCACAGAATGAATGAAGACATGCTTAATGGGTTGATTGGTGTCTCTACATTGTCCCTCAAGTGTGGGTTTCTGCCCAGGGAGCCCAACAGTAGCTGGGTAGTCTTCAGCATCCCTGTAACCCCAAACAGGAATGAACTAATAAAGAAAAAGGATGGATAACTTTGTGCTGCAGAATAGTGTGCTTGTATTGATAATGTTTATGTTTAGATGCAAATTCTTAGTAATATTCAAATAATGTAACTGAAAAAAGCTCATGATACACAATTTTATATTTTTTGAATTAGAGTGAAAAAGGAAGACATGTCTGTGAAAGTTGTCATTTATCCAGATGATGTGTTGAGGTGAAGTCATGGAATCTGGATTTAAAATCTTTTCTCTTTCGTCTCTCTGTCAGCCACAACAGGTTTAGGTTGCTAATCATTCACAGCTGTCTTCATTTCACTTCCTCAGTGTATTTAAGTGTCTGCTTTTCAGTTCTTCATTGTCAGGTCATCTGCTAGGTCACCTTTTTATTTTCTTTCCCGTCTGTGGGGTTTTTATGTTTACGTTTATTTATTTAATGCCACTAACCCCGGTCTCCTGTATTTTGGGTCCGACCCCACCAGTTCTTGATATATACAAGATTAATCTTAATTAATCTGAAATATAATATAAAGAATGAGAGATGAATGTTTTTTTTCTTTGTTTTTTTTAGCATGAGGCAGCATCTCTACCATTAAAAGGCCTGCTGTTGTAATGTCCCTGTTAATGAAAATGGGGGAACAGGTTATTGTTCTGCAGAAATGGATTAGCAGAGCCTGGAAATTACCTGTCATCACTGTGAGGAACGACAGTCTGGCTCGTGCAGAGCCCCGGGGTAACCACATCCTCCTGTAAAAAGACTCTGCTATTTTGGGTTGATACCCCAAAAGGGAGTATAGGAGCAATTCGTGCATCAGTTTGTCTGCATCTGAAACAAACCACTGTGTTTTTCTGCTATTTTGCTTGGTATTTGGTGTAATCTAGATAGTAGAATGCAAGTTTTTTGATGGCACAGATAACTATATTTGTTATCTTTTACTTAATTATTAGGCTTTGTCAGTACTATTTGTCCTTTTACATGTGTGTTTTATGTTTTGAAGATGGACCTCTACAATGTGGCTGAGAAAAAAAAAAGATGTTTCCAAGCTAAATGTGTGAAAAGCAATTTTTTACCCGCAGAGTCTACTGGTAGGTTGTGAATCTGTCCTTTTCCTATAGAGAAAGCCTTTTGACCAAATTGCTTCCTGTAATCAGTGAGTTGGACTTAGAGTAGTCCTGGATATCATCTGCACAGAAGCAACCTTTTGAGATAAATCGCTTTAAGATAAATCGCTTTTTGTTTTGTTTCCTTGTTATCAAAAATGTGTAAATTGTGGCTTTTTGTTTAACAAATTATGAGAGTTCTTTTTTAAACTTAAATGTAACCAAGGTGCAAAACGGTAAATAGAAGTGAGGCTTTTAAATAGTTTGCTTGACTTTACAGCATTTCTCAAAAGACTGGAGCTCAGTGCAACGTGTCCGCTTAATCCTTTTGAATCCATCTGCTTTTTCTTCAGCATTAAGACACTAAAGCTTGTCTGTTGCTGGAGTTTATTGATGTTCTGAAAGAAAGAGGAGCTCATTCACCTCAGTGGAGTTTTGGATAGGAAGCAGAAACACGCTCAATATTTCCAATGTAATGCTTAAAGGAGACGCTTCACCCCATTACACCAACGTTTATTTGATGAAAAAGCTACATCACATTTATTGATATTTCAGTCGAATTATTTCAAGTTGAGTTTATTCACATTTACAGTCTGTCTTCTGTGAAAGATGGTCTCCTTGTTGTTTACTGGGGGATTAAATAGGTAAATATCAGATTCTGGGGTTGTTTATTCATTTGCGATCAGTGACACACATGAGTCACAATATCCTTACATAAAATTTCCACAGGATACAATATGTACCATGTTAAGTACACTAGGAAAAAACCTGATGTAAACTACTAGTTTGCATTGAGTTATTGTTTTAATCTCTCACACAGAGCAGGTGGACGCAGCAAACCAGCATCATTTTTTTACCTCACCTCTACTCTTTAACTCAATTCCCGTCATTTTGAGTTTGTGTTTAGGATCTGTCTTTGGTGCGTGTGTCTCTCTTGGCAGATTCATCAATATTCAGCGGTTAGAGATGGAGTCAAATGGGCCCAAGAGACAGAAAAGAAATGGATTATTTCCTCTGAGCTTGTCCCAAAAGACAGACCAGTGTCAGGGAGAAAAATGTCTGATGCAAGAACTTGTACTGTACCTGTCTTTCTATTGGTGTGGTTCAGCATGAACAATGTATTCTTGTACTTGAAATATAGAAAGACTTTCTCTTTGTTGTTTACATCAATCACAGAGTTAGAGTTTTTGGTCAGGTGATCTGAACTGTAGTAAATCAATATCACATACTGTCCTGATCATGTTAGTATGAGCTCAGTATCTCTAGAGATTTCTAAAAGCTCTTGTAATCCTGTTATTTTACATTTGGAGTCACACAGTGAGCTTTGCGGGTCTTTTGTTTACTGTTCAGAGATGGACATCATGCCCATACCTCTGCATAATTCTGGAGTTTTGTCTGCTGCATACACACACACACTTGAAGTTTAATAATGTGGAATTAGTTGAACTGCTGACCTTCAAATCATCTTGTCAAGTCGCACAGCTGGAACCTTGGGGTGTCCTTGAATATTCACATTGTGTTTGTTTAGGTATTTTACAAATTATAATTCAACCAGTACCTGCAAAATTCTGACAGTAAAACTAACTTTTTACATTAAAATTGGACATCGTATTGTATTTATACATTTAATGAAACTTAAATCAACAGTCATGTTGCTACAAAGAATAAAACAAATAAATAGTACCATATAAATACACAGCAAGTGCCATGTTTGAGTAGGCACAAATAAGTACCCTGTAAGTACCCAGTAAATTCCATAAAAAGTACCATGTAAATACCCTGTAAGTGCCCAGTAGTTACACAATGAGTACCATGTAAATACCGCTTAGGTACACTGGAAGTACTGTACTGTAAAAGAAAGTGTTACCTAAATAACTTGTGTTTGCTATTTTAAGTGTTTTTTTCCCCTTGTGAGTTATTTTTTTGTTTGTTGTGGGTCTGCTTCCCCTGCCTTCATATACAGTTATGTTACACTACCTTCATTCAAAGCCTAGTTTGTTCAAAATGCATAGAACTTGGGTTTTAAAGGAAAGGAACTTATTTACATAAAAAAAGTTTAATACAACTATTTTTTTAAAGGTTGAAAAAATACAAAACTGCCCTATTTAGGTTTTGAAATGCTCTTAAAGTGTGGGTGACATGGCCTATTTTAATAAGCCAATATATAGTAAATAGTCTCTATTTCATGTTGCGATTGTTTTTAATAAATTTCGAAAAAGAATAAATAACGAAAAACGCGATATAAACAACGAGGACGGCCGCCGGCTTCACGCATTCCGCCGAATTCGCGCCGCCCTGTTTGTGACGTAACGAAGGCAGACAACATGGCTAGCACCGATAGCGAAGCACAGAGTGATGCTACCGTCTTCCAGCCAAGACCACTTAAATTTGTTTTTTTTAATCGTCTTCTCACAACTGAGGTCGTGACCCACGCTCAATAATGACGATGCCCGCATTTATTGATCGCAAACTCTTCAGATTTGTTTGTGAAAGTTTAGCGTGTGTCCCCAGTTTGGTCTCTAGGGGATCCGTCACGCTGACCACGTGGTACAGACAGAGCCAATCAGAGCCGTCGAACGCATCCGAAAGCAACTAAAACGTCCCGTCATTGGTCAATTAGGCCGGGTAGACGAGAGATAGCCGCGACCATAGAGGAAGCGATCCGCAGAGAAATATAGAAAATAAAGCTAAAATTCGCCGATATTTCAGACAATTTTTCATCCGAAAAGCGATTTGTCCATAGAGATCAGGTCTTTATTTCCAGGAAAGTACGTTCGGTTTGCTCAAAAACCCGGATTTCCGGGAATTCCCGGAAGACTTTCATCACTGAACGTTAACTCACTCTCTTTTGTAATAAATACATTATGTAATAACGTTAAACTCACTCTCTTTTGTGCCAGCTTTTCGGTCACAGATTTTCTCTTTTGTACTGGCTCCTGCCAGTGCTGGTACTGGGCGTTTCTGTTTTTCGGACGTGCGCTGAACTTGTTTTGTCCATTGTTTCAGCAGCGTTTCTTGGTTGGGAATTTATACACAGATACACTTTCACTAGAAGTATTGCTACATCCAGCTGCCACACAACGACTTGGCATGTTGATGATTAACAGAGAATTAACGAGAATTAACGATGATTAACGAGAGAACGAAGACTACCTGCTTGTTTACCTGCTGTCCGAAGCGGAACTACGGAAGTCAATGCCTTTCGTGACGTCACAGGTCATATCTGGGTCACTTCCAGCCTGCGCTCTTAGCGGCAAATTCAAATCTCTGATTCCTTCGAAAGATGTCTATTATTCATATGCTTCGGATTTTTTTCGACGCGAACTATTGGTATCAATAGAATCAGCGTTTAAAGGGCTTTTTTATTTGACAAAGTTGTTCAAAGCATGGCATCCACACTTTAAGGTAACCTGGAGGGAACTCAAAAGTTACACCAAAACGTTGTATTTACTAGCTGTTCTTTGTCTATAGCTGTATTTTGGTCCTGTTGTTGTTTAATGTTGATTAGTTCACTGGTGACTTCAAAGACCCACACCAATGGAAATTATGTTTTTGGTCTTTTAAGATGCCCTGGTTTTACCTAAAATGGCATAATCATAATCAAAGACTAGTGGGAACACTTTGAAAATAGATAATTGGAGTGGGACTTCAAGCTTTACTGTGTTATACAGGTTGATTTTAGAATTGTTTTAATTTGATTTTGGCTTTGGTTAATACAGATTAATCACATTGGTCTTTGTGAATGACTACACCGATTCTGAATAATTTAGCACCAAAATACATGATTAACCTCCTGGCCCAATACAAGACCTCTCCGGTCATGTAGATGCAGTCTGTTGTCAGTTATGTACAGTCAAAACCAAACAGAGAGAAGTTCATTCAGCGTATATGCTCCACGGATCTGGTGCAGACCTCCAGAAAGCCTTAGATTAGCTGAAACAGAGTTGATTTCAATCAAGGTAAAGACCTGTTCTCATCAGCATTTGTTTTTATTATTTATTTTAGTAGTATTTATTCAAAAGTTTACATCTGCACTGTTACTTTAACCCTTGTGCTATCCAAGGCACTTTAATGTTGGGGTGGGGTCATCTGGACCCCACAGTATAGCGCAAGGGTTAAGATTACTATAAGTTCACTTCTTTCTAACTTTTTAAAATTTTTATCTTAATGATCACTTCTTTGATAATTCTTTTGAATGTTTTTTTTTTTAATTCTTTGAATTGACTTTGTTTATCAGTAAATATGCAGCAATCTAGGTTTTAGTCCTCTAAAAAGGTTTTCTTTTATCATCTTCACCCCATTCTTCTTTTTTGGTCTTTAATTTAGAGTTTATTGCAGTTTATTTTACTATAAATAAAAATATCTACACCCAATATTCCCACTCGTGCAGTCCTTTCTGTTATAGTTGATGTTTTTCTGTTTTGATGACAGATTTGGGAAAATTTCAAACGGATGTTTGATAGAAACTAGCTACACCAGATGTAGCGTACTCTTAATTAAAAACTCAACACGTCACTTTTAAGATGTGAAATTGAACATGAAATTTTTTTCAAAATACTGGAACTGCCACAAATGAACATTTAATGAAACCATGGTCAACGGTCTAAGAATGAATACATAACTAGTGTATGCTGTTTATGTGTAAATCTGTTCTCTACTTTGTGTGAAGCCTAATCTTATTAAGGGTTGTAATGTGAAGCTATGATACATTACGACTATTCTGTTTATTTTGAAACCTGTTGCTTGTAAAAAATAATGATTTGCACAAAACTACATATTTCATTTATATTATTTATTTATTTATTTATTTTTAGAGTATGATAAAAGCATTACACAGAATCTAATTATAATATATCTTAATATTTACCCCCCCCACATATATTGACAGGATTTTCCTTCACACTACTAAACTTCATGACCTGAATCTGTGTTGGTGAAGAATAAATATAACTGCTTTGAAATTAAAAACCAAAAAATACAAAATTAAGAAAAGAAAAACAGGGGTGGGATTATAGAAGTTCCTCCAACTCCTTAAACAATTAATTAAACTCCTTTTGACAAACCTAATATTTTATAGTCTTATTATGACATGTTCTGTATGCACAAGAGTTGTCTATTTATAATTAAAGTAATACTTGAATTATTTACAAGTGTATGGATTTATGCATAAATATTTTCCAACCAATTTCCTGACTAATTTTTTCAAGTTTGATATGTCTGTGTATATATATATATATATATATATATATATATTTCTGTTGTCTTCTTTAGGTTTTTAGTTTTTTTATCATTTTTGTTTTAATTGCTTGAAATAAACCATTTCCAAATCCAACTTAGATCTCAGTACTTTATTATTCTATGGAAATATTTGTATTTTATGAAACCGAGTCTTAATATAATGCCCTCAAAAATAACAACTCAATTTGAGTTTTTTTGGTTTTGGTATCTGTCAACATATATTTATACTCTGTTGTGTAATCACCTACCATTAAACAAGTTTGTCCCGCTTATTTTCTTTTATGTGAGTCATTTTCTGCTTGAGCTAAAGGAAACCTCCTCATTAGAGGAAGCTCGTGTCTTTGACTGCATTGACTTGATAGAGAATTTTCTCAAGGGTTCTCCTTCTGTCTCACCCCTTCTTGTATAAATTGTATTCATGCTGTAGTCTCTTAATCTCTTAGCAATCTCCCAATGGCCTTTTTAGCTTTTCTCTGTTTTAGTTATTATTAGCCCCTTTTTCTCGTAGGATTACTGGTGAGAAATGACGAATGCGCCCACACACTGGTTTTCTAATGAAAAGGTAAAGGAGGGTGGTGAAGTAACGAGTGAAAAAGATCAAGTAGAAGACTGTTGGATTTTGATTGAACATGCAAATGGGCTTTGCTGTTAGTCAATTCCAGCTTGCAATCAAAGTAGTGCGGCACTGATCTCAGATCCGATGCCAAATAGATGACCTGTCTAAGAGTCATACTGTATGTTTAGAGGGGGCTGCATGTCTGCACTGGTTAGTTATTCACATTCTATAATTTGGTGGCTGGGGGAGATATGTGGGTGCCCACGTTTCTTCTGTCAGTCACGTCTAAGATCTAAAGCTACATGCACGCCCTTTTAGCATATAGTGTTCACACAGGTCTGTTGCTACCTGATAATAGCGCATGTTACTGCCCGCTCATACAAATCCGAGTCCCTGATTGGTCAAAGTTCATCTGGTTTAACTTTCAGCACACACTCAATGGTCGTATGTTTTGTAAGTAGAGCCTGAAAAGGGATATAAGAACTTGTGTAACAATGTGTGAACAATAGGGTTTTAAACGTGGAAGCCCAAAACTCACATATACGCACGTTTACATATACTTTTCATTGGAGGCGGTTACTTGAACGTGCGTTTGCAAGCCCGGTGTGTGTTTCAGAGCATAAGATTGAATTCTTATTTCCCTCACAATTCAACTGGAATCAGTGTCCTAATCAACTGTGTAATTTATTAGCTTCTTTTACAGGGCATCAATGTGATGGGGCCCAGTAATGAAGAGGGCCCACCTGAACCTTCCTGCCCAGCCATGTACCAGCTGGATATTGTTCTAAAAAGGGGAAAAAACCTGGCTATTCGAGATCGAACAGGTAGGAGATCTGTTTATGCTTCTTGTTATCTCACTGGTGGTGAGGTTTATGTGGAGAGACAGAGTAAAGAGCTTTCTCTGTTTTCTATTCTCAATGACAAAATGAAAGAGAACCTATCTCTGGCTCATCTCTGCCTGGAGATTGCAAAATCACTGCACAGCAAGTTACTTTGACAAAGCCAATACCCTCAAAGAACTAAAACTTGCTAATGTACAGCTTTAAGGGTTTGACACCAATTGTGAGCCTATAAGATAAATGTCTACTTGTGTTGTGCTTGGAAAGCACATTATTTCTGTAAGGCTTTCAAAACAAGAGAAAAAAGGCTCATATGGTATATTTTCAGACCTATTGATTAGTGTACACCCCAGGAGAGATCGATCAATTTGTTTATAAAGCAAGTAATAAAATAACAGTATCACTGTATTTTGTATCAAAACACACATTTGTAATGTTCTTATGTGTCACTCTTAGAATGATTTTTTTCTTTCTTTATTTCTGTACAACATGGTTGTTTTCTGTATCATGTTTTACATAGTTTACCAAACACTCCATGAGGTGTACAACCACAACACAGCAAATGTAATGTTTTTTATTTGATTTCAATTGATTCTTTTTTCTCTGTCAGTGTTTGTCTTACACATTTTTAATAGTCGTCTCATCTCAGTCAGAACTCTCTTGTCACACAACATTTCACTAGCACCTGAGTCAGTCTATGCCTAAGCTTCAAATCAAAGCAGGAAACAATTGGTACTTCATTTCCTGATTCATTTTAAGCATCAAACCTTATTCTTTTTGGTCAACTGACAATTCAAGCATTATGATCCAGATGTTTTGCTCAAGTTACTTTGAACTCTGTACTGCTGAAAAAATATGTGATTTTGACAGCTAAACTTGGACATCATTGATAAAATTAGAATCACTCATTATTGCTTTCTAAAGCAGCGGTCCCCAACCTTTATTGCGCCATGGACCAGTGTGATGTCTGGCAAAATTCTCACGGATCGTTATATGTTATATGTGGCGGACACACGCTGCAGCAACGCTGAAGTAAAGGCAGAGACACGTGAGAAGACGTACTCTGCACTTTTATTTTGACACGCTAAACATTGTACATCGGACAGGTGTCATCATCCTCTCCCCTTACCACACTCATGGTGCTAAAAAGAAGTAAACACAACAGGAAGAAATAACTAAGGGTGAAACAACATAACTGCCAGATAAAAGGACCCGTAGGCAAAAAGAATCACCCGTGCTCAACCGTATTTTGACCAAACCAGGCCAAGGGGATTGATTTAATTCCCTGGGATGCAAGCTCCGACAGTAACCCCTGCAGCCTGCGGAACTCCGACAGCAGACCAAACGTGCACGTGACCGACACTACTGTCTATTAAATGTAGCTTTCTTTTTTTGGAAGTCGAAAGCTCCTCTTCTATCTTCTGGCTGAGCCTGTTCCACTTGGCAAATACATTTTCCAAAGACGTTTGTTTTTTATTCATTTTGCTAGTTCCTGGGTTTTATTTTAACGGTAACTTATCACGTGACTGAGACGAGCGAATTGGCCTGCGTCAAGAGTGACATAGACGGATGTTACAGAGAATGCAATTTTTTAAATAAAACATCTTTCAGATTCCGAAATAAATAAAACGGAAGTCATGTAAGTTATTTTATTTTTACTGTGTGGCCCGGTACCGAATGACCCACAGACCGGTGCTGGTCCGCATCCCGGGGGTTGGGGACCACTGATCTAAGGGGCTAGGATACCCTGAACGAAAAAGTTTTGTCAAATGCGTGACAGGGATCCTTGACTCTTTTTGCCTGTTTTTATTTCCCTACATCGGTTGTAGCAATCAAAAACAAGCAAACATTTTCACTGACAGTGCAGGGGGTTTTATCAGAGGAAAAAGTCTCATTAACTAACAGTAGTTGCCATGACAACAAATTGAAAAGAGCTGACCTGCTTTCCCTTTTCCCTACCAATTGCCTACTTGTCCACCCAGATAATGAGCAGAGTTGCACTGAAGCCACCTGTCTTGTCCTGAACCCATCAAGACAGCCCATTAGGGAAAGAAAGAAAAACCACCCATATCACAGAAAAATGGGGTGAAAAGAAGATGGAAAGTATTACCGTTTAGATTATTCGCATTCTTCTAAAACTCAATATTTTCTCAATCTATGTAATGTTCTTTATTATATATATTAACCCTTTAATACCAGAGATGTTGCAGGCAACACATAATTCCTAACTCTTTGAATGTTTACGCACTTCTGTAATTCTGAAAGATTTTGTCAGAATCAGTTGGTTTTACATTGATTGCGTAAGGACTTTACTACTGTTTAGTGCTGCTTATTTAGCTTTTGTCAGAGTGAGAATCATTGAGTTTATGTAACTTGCGTCAACCACAAGCACAAATCTGCTTTTCTCAACGTCTGAATCGGTTAGTTTGTGTAAATTGTGTAAATACTTGAAGAGGGATGGTAATTGAAAGAACATCAACACTGGAGCTAAAACTCTGGTGTTAAAGGGTTAATGCCCATTTATATAAATCAGATGTTAAAATATTTTTCAAGACAGTATTAATGCTGGGTCAATCACACAACTCAACACACCACTCATACTGTGGGCCGGAGCCCATTTTGAATCCAGAAGAGTAGTGTAGATATGTCCTAAAGTTGTAGTAAAGATATCTAAAAATGATCTACGTCTATAAAAATGTGAACATTTTTACACAAATGGGGCTATGACTAAAAATCTGTTGGACAGTGCTCACATCATTGCCTCTTGAACGGTTGTTTTTTTTAACTGTTGTGAGAGAATGTGAGTTTTTGAAAGCTGACACATTTTTATTTTGGCCCTCATCAGCAAGATTCCTGAGGCAGTCTTGTCTTAGCTGTCAGACCTCAGCTGAAAGCACATTACCCTTTGCCTGCCCCTCCACTGTGAGGTACTAGAAGGTGAGGCTTGTCAACAACCCAGGATGGAGAACAATTCAGAATTAAAAAATCTTGTGCACCCTTTGCTAATGTTTATTTTCATTCTGTTAAAAAAACAAAAAAACTTATGTGCAACTTAGCATGTGGTTTTACACATAGGCAGTCACAGGCCTTAAAGCTTCACTTTCTGTCACTAGGCTCATCAATGAATAAAATAAAACTCACTATGAAGAAAATTCTAGAAAATAAATGTTCAGTTGAAATTATTTTTCATGACTCAAGTTTAATGTTGAAGATGTTTTATCCAAAGGAACTTAGTAAGATTGCTTCAAATGTTCACATTCATGCACTAATTATTGCATGCGGGATGAGGATCGCAGGAGTGCCCTGCCCAAAGATGACAGCCTAAATACTATAAATCCATTGATTAAACAAAAACCTGGTTATTTCTACAGCCAAAAACACCTAAAAACAAACTGAAGCAGTGAAATTAACTCCAGAAAGTAATGAAACTAACAGAAAGCAGCTGTGGTGATTTACAAATAAAAAGCAGCTGTGCGTTTGAAAGGCAATGGAATCCAAACAAATGAAGTAGAAATCCTGCACATAAAGTTAACCTAAATTTGAATAAAAGAAAATTAAAGAATTATAATCTGAAGTCCTTACAGAATATAACTCCTTATATTTCTACAATTTAAGGAGTGTTTGAAATTATTTCTTTTTTTTTTGCCTTTATAAAAACTGAAAGCAAATAAAGGGAACAATATAAGGCAAAAACAGAGAGGGGCTCAAAGTATTATGGTCACACTTTGTATTAGCAATTATTACTGCATTTTATTTGAAGAGAACAATTTTAGAGCCCCCAAATCTAGATTAAATGATCAACAACTAGAACTTGAATTTTTCTCTATTTTTATCTTTTCTCAATTGATTTTTTTTAGATGCCTTGCATAACATATTCTGGTTTTGTTGCATATTGTGTAATATTTTAACAGGACTAAATAGAGATAGACAAATGGTGTACTTGTCTTTTGAGTTACAATATGAACAGACTTTGCTTGTAGTTAGCTTTAGTCTCAGAGCTCTGATTAAGCTCATGCCAATGATCAATTACATACATTTTTTGGGTCATTAACAAAGTAAAACATTTTTTGTTTTGTTTTTCAGTTCAGATTTGAAAATATTGCTTGCACAACTGGACTTTCCTATATTATGGGATATTAGATGGTCTAATAATGAGTATGAGTGAAGATTCACTGCAGATATTTCAATCAAAGAGCATTGACTGTTCTCATAACAGGCACACTGCCGCGAGTAACATTAATTGCTTTGAAGTGGGTTTGGAGTTTATGTGCTACACTGGTGATTAAGTGCCACATCCTCACAGCCACTGGCCACTACATCCTTTCACAGATTGCATTCTGGGTAATGGGAACCCTCAGATCTGCAACCATCCGTCAGTGCTGACAGTACATGCAGCCCAGGTGCTCACAAACACTTCAGCACTCACATTTGCAATCCCGCACAAGTCACCTTAAATCCAAGTTACGGTAGATTTTTTCCAGATGTGTAAGTAAGACATGAATGTTTTATAGGGAGCTTGACTTTGTCTTTCTACATTTACTGTGCTCACATCTAGTGACAAGCAAGAGTGAGCCTCCACCACAGTGCAGCTCTTAAATCCAGTGTTTGACAGGCAGATGATTGATTAGCTCGGACTGTCAGGCTTGTGCTTTCTAACAACTTAGTATTTTTAGATCACCAAAAAGTCCTCAAATTAGAGATTAATAATGCACTATTTTTAAATTTTCATAATGTAACAGTTTCTTTATAGCAATAGTTTTAGACTATAGGTATGATATAGTTCAAGATTCAAAGGGTTTATTGTCATGCACAGTAGAAAACGGGTTACCCTGTACAATGAAATTCTTACTTTGCTGTCTGTTCCGAAGGCCAAGATTAAGTTAAATAAAATAAAATAAAATAAAGATAGGGGTAGGATGTGTACAGGAAACTCAAAATTCACACATAACATTAATCAAATATAACTGTGCAAAAAAATAAAAATAAAAATGTCGTGCAAATTCAAAATGTACAAGAACAGTAATAATAAACAATAATAGTTCTGCAGTGCGTTTGATTTTAAGCATTACATTTCCATTTGCATATTTAAGTACTGGATTTTTACTCAGCAGCTTTTTCTAGTAATGTGAAGTGAAATTAATACTTTTTCTTTCCCAGAGGGCAGCAGTTATTTCAGGAGCGTCATCTCACACTGTCCTCTGTAGAGATGAAATTACATTTATTATCAATAAATAATTCAGAGCTATGTTTCATGTACTGACAGAGGAGCTATTGATCATGAATGTGGGAGGAGTATCCTTAGATTGATCATGACAATCAGTAAGCGGAATAGTTATTTGTTTGGAGATCTGTGTGGGGAAAGAAGATTATGTTTTCATTTGTACCCCGTTAGCCATTAACAATCCGTTTTGAATGGCTTACTTCTTCAATATATTGGGTCAAAAGGGAAGAGGAATTATTTGTTCATTTTTTATTTTGTTTGACCTCCAGCACAGGTCTGCTTTTCCACTGACACCTGAATTAAAACAAATGAAAATGATGAATTCTGGTGCTTCTTATTATGACAAATGCTTGTCTAATAAAAATCTGAAAATACCAGAGCTGACCACTGCTTAAGCTATGAACTTTAATCTTTTGTCATTAATTTATCTAGTTTGTGTATAAAACATTTAATTATTTAGTTTTGTCAGTGATTGCTTGCAGTATTGTGTACTATTATGATGTACTTTTTAATTAAAATAACATTGCGAATTCAATAAAAGCAATTAAGCGTTAGGCACATGCTTAGATCACTACCAAGGTTCCTTCAGATGGAAAAACAAGCAGTTATAATTTTTTTTTTCCAAATAAATTTGTGTTTGATGTGATAATTCATAGCTTAAAAACACTCCACTTATACTTATATTGGCTATGCCCAAATTCCCACAATCCTTATAACTACTAAAAAAACTATATAGTGCCGGACAATGTAGACAATGTAAATCTAATTGAATTAAGCGTTTTGCGACGATCATTTATGAATCGACTGTCTGCTGAAGACAAAAACAATGATGGTGTATTAAATTATACATTTAAATAAGATTTTTTGGCAAAAATTGTTCTAATTGTGGTCTATATTCGCCAGTCTAGTGAGCATCCATGCACACTGGTTTTTCGCACAGACTTCTGTGAAATTTCTGGACACTCAATTTTGCAATAGTAGATTCGGACAGCACTACAAAATAACAAACGCTCTATAGTGCACCAAGTAGTGAGTAGGGAAGGAATTCGGACACACCCATTGTTTTTGCTCTACATTTTTTTAATTTTATTTTCTTTATTGTGTTATTTCTGTACTCTTTCTGTGGTTCTAATTTTAAACCTTTATACTTTCCAACAGATCTTTACACTTATGTATTGCCACAGTTCCTTCCTTCCTTCCATCCATCCATTTTTCTAACCTGCTATATCCCTTTTGGGGTCACGGGGATGCCGGAGCCTGTCTTGGCTACTGTTGGGGGAAGGCGGGATACAGCCTGGACAGGTCACCAGTCTGTCGCTGAGCACAGTTGCATACAGAGACAAAATATGTTTTAGTGAGGCAGCATAACAAAAACAGCATAACAAAAAATAATACAATTAAACAATTAATTGGAAACTGTCAACTGTACGTTTTATTAACGTTGTTAATTTCCCTCTGGTAGATAAATAAATAAATAAATTAAAAAAAAAAATAATAATAATAAATAAATAAATAAAACCAGTAAAGCTGTAAAGTTTAAAAGGCCTGTGAGGGAATGTTGTGTTTTTGATAAATTCTAACAGCTTAAAGCCACAATTACTGAAATTCACATTGTAAAAATCCATGAGTACATTAGTGGTGGAGTGAACTTCTTTGTTTTAAAGTACACTTAAAGATTTTCCACTCCCACCCCACTGTTAACACTGCTCTGGAGACGAGATGTGTCTGATTGTGAAACCAAGGAATAAAAGGCCATTTTGCTACATCATTTACCTTCCAAGTATTGGCTTGAACTGTAATTAAAGCTTTGAGTTCTAGATGGAAGTCTGGTCATTTGAGCTTTTTTAACAGGGTTTATAATGGTATTAAATGGAAAGAAGAGCGATCTAGTGTTGGTCTAATTATTGACTTGTTTGCGTTTAGATCACAGTTAGAGCTTTTAAGTGGACTGCTGCTGTTTTTTCAGGTGTTTGGAATGGCTGTGAGGCTTACTCAGAGCACAGCTTTTATGGCCACAGGCCAGTCTGTGTGTCTGTGAGATAAATGTGTGAGTGCTGATGGTCTCAGTAGTTTCTCAAGAAGCTGAAGTGCCAACCACAAACAAAACACCATATTCAAAGTTATGCTCAAGTCTAGAATTATTTGTACCCCTGGGCAGGGTTGTCTTAAAATTACTTTCACCTAACCAGCAAGGTTTTTGGAAATAACTCAGATGTCTCCTAAAACATAATAAGAAAATGTACATTAGATATATAATTGATTTTTACAATTACACAGCATTGTGTATAAGGTGAATTTTTGCCTATTTCTGGTAAGAAATCTCTTGAACTTCTTCTCTATTTGATTTGTTTGGTAAAAGATCAGTTAGGTCGTGGTTCTAATATGAGCGCTAACACTCAAGTTTGAGGGAATTTTTTTATTCCAAAGTTTTACCCTTTGTTCCTCCTCGCTCATAATTTAATGGTTTTGCTGAACTGCAGCAGTAAAGGGGTCTAATGGACCATGGTTGTTTAGTGACAGTTACATAAAATTCTGTGTCATCGGCACAACTGTAAAATGAGACATTATTAATGTGTATGATCTCACCTAGAGGGAGCATGTACAGCAGAGGTCCAAGCATTGAGCCCTGAGGCACTCCTTATGACAGAGAGGCTGTTAAATTTATCATCAGCAATAGAAACAACATAATCCCTGCCTTCAAGAAGTAATTTTTTTCCCCACTAAGGTTCTGAATTTTGTATCCAGAGTCATATGTTGGGTAAAAGCTGCTTCCTTTACAATTTTTTAGTTAGATATCCCTAAATACAATTGTTTTTCTCCTTTGATACTCTTATTTGACTTAAATTCTTATAGAGTCATCATAAACAAGCCCTTCTTACTGGTGCCAGTGGATCAGTGTCATTTACTACTCAAGCCCAGTCTTACGCTGCACCTCATAGCTTTTCTTTCTATCGTCCCTGAGTATTACCATTCATTAGATCAACAGATCGGACTCCCATTTGTTTTTTTGGACTTCATGTCAGTCATGATTCTTTCCTTAGAAACTATTGATTTTACACTACCTGTTTTATTGATCTTCTAAACCAGCTGCCTTTAATTGCTGCATACATCAGCTGGTTCTTTATAGACTCAAGCCTGCATCTGACATGAGAGTCATGCAGAGTGATGGTTAATGTCCAAGGGGGCATTTTTCTCCCTCCATCACTCTCCTTTGTTCATTTTCTGCCAGCCTCCTCCTTTACCCACAAGTCTTTTCAATTTCATACTTTCCAGCCTGCGTGTGTTTATGGGCCCATAAAGCTGTAGGATGCACAGACTCTGAGTCAGTGATGTGTGCCTGGGGAATATTGACCCACTGAGACATGATGCAGAGAAAGTTAAAAAGATTCATGATTATTTCAAAAATTACCATTCCTTTTTACCTCAAAAACGAGTGGGGACCCCTTCTCTTCAGTCAGTATTTTCTAAATTGAAGTATCAATAGCAGGATTCATAATCAGTGAAGGACGAATGAAAATGATAGAGTGCAAAATGTCATAGAAATAGCTACTAAACACAAAGAGAAAGTGTTAGAACCTGAAGGCTTCTTCAACATTGCAATACTTCAATACAAACATTGCAAGCAACCCAAAACAATGTGTTAAGGTGAATGTTTTTTTTTATCAAACCTTTGCTAAACTTCTCTATACCTCTGTATTTTTTTGAATCATGCTAAAAAACTAAAATAAAAACTTATAAGATCATTTATAAAATATAATTTCTTGTAGAATATTTCTAAAGTACTGCTTTTAAAAGCTTTTATACACGCGCTGATGTCTGAAAAAAATTGGAATAAAATGTACTCAGAGAATCTTTTTTAAACTAAATGTAAATATATTCCTTCTATTAAGACTGAATGTATTTGTGTCAATTGAACTATACTGAATACATGCATACATATATAGACATTTTTTTTACTTTCGAGGATGCATGGCTTGATATGAGTTCAATACAGGAACTGTCAAAGTTGGTCCAGCCTTTGAATGTTCTAAAGCAAGACCCTTCATAGAAAGATCACAGCATTTATCAGTGTATCTGACTTTAATAAAAGGGGTTATTTAGAGAAAAACTTGGTACCAAAGTGGTGTCTTTATTGATGCAGATGTTTAAATCTGTTAGAGCCTTTGTGTTCTTATTAATATTCTGACCTCTGCTCTGCTTGAACTTATGCAACTGATTCCTCTGTTTCCCAGGCCAGTTGCGTATTCCAAGATTTATGCACTCTTGAGCACTATAGCAGTATGATTCAAAATTGATAGGCAAATGTTATAGGGCTGGGCGATATGGCCTAAAAATAAAATCTCCGATTTTATTTTTTTTAATTCGATTTCCGATTTTTTCCCGATTCTTTTTTTGTTTGTTTGTTTTTTCCCCCCACCCTACTTAAGGAAAGCAATAAGTACAAACGGCAGACAAGTTCAAGCAAATGTTGCTTTTATTTAATCAAACCCAAGACAAATGTAACCCCCATTTCTGGGATGAATTATAAATAAATGAACACACTCTTGGAATCAAAGTTAAGTATAAGATTTTTCTTCTTACTCCCTTTTTGGACTTGTGTTTAAATAATTTTGTCTTGTTTTATATAACTTTTGTCTTGTTTTTGTCTAATTTCGTTATTCTACACTTGTTTTCACTTGCCCAAAATAAAAAGGTTACTTCCTTACTTAAAGTCCCAGCTGTGTTTAAGTCACACTTTGTAGTCTAGACTAAAAGGAAACAAACATTCATGTTGAGAGTAGCACCATTTTCTAAAGGATTAACAATACAGCTCATATCTGGGCTCTAAGGTTTTAATTAGATTAATAAACCCCGTCTTCTCCACGGAGATGATGATTAAGAAGCAGGAGTCGCGCCGAACCCCAAATAGCCCCCCCCCCCCCACCCCCCCCCCCCCCCCCCCGCCGAACACAAAATACTACGGCGGCCGCGTCGCAAATGAATCTACCGGTACAAGTAATAATTACAACGCAGTATTCTTTATAACAAATAACACTAACAACTAACTAAAGAACTAACTATACAGGCGTTGTAGAATGAGTATGTGTCAGGGCGCGTGCGTGTTTAAAAGGACTGAGCGCGTGAGAGCCTTTGACTCCGATAGGCTTTAGGCAGCATGGGGGTCTCTCTCCTCCTCCACGTCTGTAGCAGTAAACCCACACCAGTTCCAAACAACAGATGATTTTATTCCTTTCTTGGGAACAAACTTCCCACTGTCACCGGTAGCCATGCTGTCGCTAGCTGCTTCGTGCGTCGATTGTCGCGTGTCGCCGTGTGATACTAAAGCTACGGAAGCTCTGGGGAGCCAAAAATGCGCCACATAAAAACTCGATTTAGTTATTTTGGAAATCGCCCGTAACAAAAAATTCGAATTAATTCATTTGATCGATTTATCGCCCAGGCCTAAAATGTTATTGGCATACTTTTTTGTAAATTTGGAGAGGTTTGTTTGATATTTCAATTTTTATCTCCTGTTGTTCCTTTTTCATTGTAAAGATTGACAATATTTGCTTAGAATCTTTGATTGAAAATTATCATTAAAATAAGGAGCTTTTATAATTACTGACATTGTCAAGATTTAACCTCACATAGTGACCACTGACACAATGTCAGGCAACACTTTTGAGGTGTCTGGCACTTGTGGTCATTTTAATCTGTATTTTTTTTTAACAGTTCGTCCTTTTGTTTGCAACACTTTCTCCACAGGGACCAGTGACCCATATGTAAAGTTTAAAATTGCGGGAAAGGAAGTGTTTCGAAGCAAGACCATCCATAAAAATCTCAACCCAGTTTGGGATGAGAGAATATGCCTTCTGGTGGAAACCCTGAGGGACCCGCTGTATGTCAAGGTACAGTAGTTTTTTTATTTACTTTAAATTCCATTAAAATATAATCAGGAAGGATGAGGAATATTTATTCCGTTTTATTATATTTTAGAAGCTTCCTATCTTTGTTGAAAAAAATATTACAAATTTAAAAAAATGAATTTTAAATAAGCATTTAGTCTCTTTTCCCTCCAAGTTTTTTTTTAAACAAAATAATGCATTGAATATGTAAATTTTCTGGAAACAGGTTTTCACATTTGATTCAGATGTTCTTTAGATTGTGTTTTATTGGTTGAAAACAAAAGCATGGAGTTAGCGCCCCCTACTGATAGATCTATGTGCTGTCTTTCTGTAGGTATTTGACTACGACTTTGGGTTCCAGGATGATTTTATGGGCTCAGCTTATCTGCATCTTGAGTCACTGGAACATCAAAGGTCTTTCTAATTTTATTTATTTATTTATTGTTATGTTTAATTATTATTAACTCTTGAACACTTTTTGTCATTCAATTTTCTTCCTCTATAATAAACTGTCATCCTATCCTTCTTACAGCTGATTGCATCTAATTTATTGTATTATTTGCTGAATCCTCCTGGTAATTGCTAAATAAATTATGAGGTTAAGAACTTCGATTTTAGTGTTGCATGCTAATTTGAAAGAAGTCCCTTAGATTGGATGCAGTCCGAGGCTTCCCTCTAGTGGCAGACCTTGGAAGATTTTTTATGAGTTTATATTTATGGTTACTTAGAATATAAGAAAGTAGTTTATGACCTCATAATCGAATTATCTTTGTTTTTCCCCAAGTATACATTTCTAAAAGTTCTAATTTTTTCCCCTGTTGCTGTTTTTTTTATCTTGGCAAAGCACATTTTCATTTATCACAGCAGAAAAATTTGTTTTTATTTAAAAATAAATCCAGGATTGTTACTTGAGACTTTAAATAGTTAAGGTGATATTGTAAGACAATCATGTAAGACAATCATGGCGGATTTTGTTTTGCCCTTTTACACAGAAAGATATTAAAAGTCTAATTTAAAAGCAGCTTCTTCTGTTGTTTATAAGCAGTTTGATTTGTGTTTTTTGTTAAAGAATTGATCAAATCCATAAATCCCTGCAGTAAAAGCACTGAAAAATGCCTTTATGTCATGCCATGGAATATCATGAAAATTATTAATTATAATTCAAATTAATTTTGTTTTCATTTTTCCAGAAAATGTAATTGTTCTTCTGAAGGTTTTACTTTCAATTTAAGATGTTTTGTTTCTGTGAGGAAGTCATGTAATATGTATTTACAAAGAGGAAAAAAGAGGTGATCACTCATGTTATGTATAATTGCATTTCTCTAGGACCTTGGACGTGACACTTGACCTAAAGGACCCTCAGTACCCTGAACATAACTTAGGCAGCCTGGAACTAGCCGTCAATCTGTCACCGAAGGAGGGAGACATACGGGATGCTGTAAGAAATCTGTCAGCTGTCTTCTCATGAATGTTGTCATGCAAAAGAGACGGGCTCCTAAAGGTTTCCCTCACATAACATTGGTCTTTATTAAATTCAAGAAACTGTTCAGTCATGATCCAAACCAGATAGCCTGTATTTATAGGTTTAAAATCTCTATTTATTGCTAATAAATGTTATTATGAATTGAAAACCGACACAAACAAGAGTCAGAGTGGCACAGTAACACTGCTGAACTGAACTGATTTAGCCTCCATTTCTGGAAACTCTGTAGTTCAGCAAATGCATATGCACAAAACCAAACGCAATTTATATCTGGAAAAAAAGTTGCATGTTCAAAGAGAACCAGACCCTTTTTCCTAATTATTTTGGCTTGTGCCTCTGTGGACACGCTTGATGTTTCAAAGTTGCATTTATTTCTGTTCAATTATTTGTTTGGCTAATTGGACTCCACTCAGAACAAGGCTGAGTCATGAGGGAAATATTCTATTCCTTTTGATCTGATGTCTTAATTCTGCTGCCTAGTTCAGAGAGTCCAAAATTGACGGAACAAATAAACTCTATTTAGGTTAAGCACTATTTTGCATTGCTTTAACTATGACTGTAATAAGTAAAGGTTTTAGTGGTGCACGCCCTTTGTTGCCATCTACTGGTATGAAAAGGTAAACAAAAAAGAATTTTAAACTTTATACACGATTTTAGATCATCATCGGCCAATGAACATCCCCATAGTGAGCATCAACAACCCAAATTTCAGTTTTAGGACATTTTATTTTTTAATGTGGTTGGTTCAGCATACATTAACAGCAAAGTTAAATATAGTAAACTGCTTTCAGTGTGACTTGTCATAGCAGTATTTCAACAAATTGGTTTTAAGAATAGAAATTGTAAAAAAAAAAAAAAATAATAATGAAAAAAAGCAAAAACTTGATTTATAAAGGATGTGTAGAAAAATGTTAGTGTGTTTATGCATGTGTGATTTTATACTAACTCATATCAAGTAAAAGTGCAAATACATCAACTTTCTGCTTCTTAACTTGCATGATGGGAGCGGCCTCACTCTCCTCATCTTAACCCCCTTTGAACCTAGCAAGGGTTATAATCTGACCTTGACACTCTCCATGCCCCTCTGACCTCTGGCCCCCCACCTCAATGGAGAGACAGCAGGGGGCGCTCTGTAACTGCTTTGTCTTATTTACAGACCATGCTTTTGAGAAGGAACTGGAAACGATCTAGTAAGGTAAACTAAAACAGCATGTAACTGCCCAAACTTGCGAGTGTTCTGTAACCGGCCGCGCTGCACCTCACCTGTTTTTCCTCTATGGTGTCCTGGTACATGGATGAAGCCTCCCTGGCCTTGTCCATTCTTTCTCCTTTTTTGTCTTTCGGAGTGGTCTTGATCATTTTTTTATCCTTTAAATTGTTCCATTTTCACAAGCCTTATTTCCACATGCTGCAATATACCAGCTCTTATTAAACAGAGCTTTACATATTTGTGCACAAGTGACAGGAGTTGGAACAGGCTATATAATTCATTCAAGTATGTATCAAAGGTGGAATGACTAAATCACAATATTACCATCATTACTTTTGGTATTTGTGCTTTAGCATCTTGCTCCGTGTTGTGTCTGTCAGTTTTGGCTAACACAGCCATTTATATCATGGCTGGGAAACCTTTTCACAATTCATACAATCTTCATTGAAGTATGATCTAACCCTAACCCAGTTGTGGGTCATCTCTGATGACTTATTCCCTACACTCACAAACTTGTTTTTTCTTACAACATTAGTTTAAGAAGCAAAAAAGTTAGATGAGTGTTCAGGAAAGAACTATTTACACACTGTCTCAAATTTGACTCACATATTTGTAATATGGTGTAAGTGTATTATAAAGAATTAATTCACTACCAAATTTTGAATGTTTTTTTTTAAATACAATAGGTAGTCATTAAAAATGAATAACAATAGATGAGTCGTTCTCTCCACAAAGTTTTGTAAATTGTTGTTTTTGAGAAGCAGTCCTTCTGCTGCCCCCTAGTGGAATGATAATGATCTACAGGATGGAAAACGTGGGCCAAGTTATATACAATAAGTTTTTAAGGAAGGCTTTGATCATGCTAATGAGATAGGGGTATCAGAAATGTGTGTACATGTAACACAAATGGTTAAAAGGGGTTTAAAACATACAATCTTGTTTTGAAACGTTATATTGTCCTTGTTGCATGATAGTCTCATTGCTAATATTTCAAACTTTCAGTCAGTCAGCTTTTTAAAAATCCTTAAAACAAGAGGATAATTGCCCAACTTCTCTTGTGCCCTTTGCAGAGTAATAGTTCCTCAATGCTTTTCCTTATCAACAGGTGAATCTCTCATAACAAACAGGAGGCTTTTATTATCCAGCGCTTGAAACAGCAATTGGGTTCTCTAATATCCTTAATAAAAACAAATGTCTGTGGAATTTAGGTTCTCAAAGCTCATACTTTACTTTATCCCAGTCAAGCATTTGTCAAGGTAAACCGCTGTATCCTCGTTGATCCATGATGCTATTTATCTGTCACAACTTCCCATCAGCGTAAAATCTTCCATAAAATCTTCATAAAAAATCCAAAAGCTCCTCTCTAAGTTGCTCCCAGGTCCGTATAATGTGTTGAGTTCTGCAGCTTTGTCAGCGATGAACTTAAGACAAAAGGTAACGGAGGCAATAATCCTTTTCTTTTTTTTTAACTCTTAGCATATTTGTTAGAAGCAGAAAAATATCTTATTGCATGGATAAAAGCAACCCAAAACAGATGATCCCACAAAATGCTAACCTGAAGACTTCTAAACCTATGCGATGAAAACAAACATTACATCACTATGGAAGACATCAATGGCCATGCTAATGTTATTTTACTTCATTTTCTTGAGATAACAGCTTGATAAATCCTTTTTCTTGGGTTAAAAAAAAATATTTGAGAATTCTCCTCTTTCGTGCATTACAGTTGGCACCGATATAAAAACCATACATTCAACATGAGTGCATAAAATAAACCTCTCAACAGGAACAATAATGTAATTAGTGAGAAGCTACCACACAAGTACCTCCATTACTATGTCTTTTAGGTGTCTTCCACCTTTGATCTGACCAGTATATTGCAGCACGTGTGTGAAATTTACAGTATTTGGTTCATTGTAAAAAAAAAAAGTCCTGTACATGCAGGGACAAACCTGTGGAATGTCAAAAACTGTTACTTTTCAAGTCATGGTTACAGACTTATATATTTCTATTCATTAGAAATGTTTGAGTTCTGGGGTCATTTTAAGTTACCCATCTTGCCATACATAAGAAAGTGCTACTTTAAGTCACATTTTGATGTTTTATTGTTTTATCTCAAGCATGTTGATCAAAATTTTGCTTTTCTAAGTAGCCAATGCATGAAGCATCCAGCTGTTGTTTGTCTGTTTGCCGAACTATGACAGACATTATGTCAGAGACAATTTTGTGCTCAAAATTGGTCATTTTTGCCTCTTTATCCTTATTTCTTTCCTTGGTGAGAACAAAACAGGTTTTTAAAAAAAACACTTTTAAGTAACCTGATTTGCAACTATAAGTCTCACTACTTTAATTGACAATAAATACTTTGTTATCTATCTTTAGATAAAACTAAGCTTTAGGGTGCTTTTTCATACCAGGTTTTAAAACCTTCAAACTGATCCACTTGTGGTTGAGGAATCAAACACAGAATGATTAATGCAGTTTATCAAGAAAAAAACATTCTTTCCTTTCAGTCTTTGTGCTCTACCAAACACATTGTCGCTATTTTTCATCTTTCACTTTCTACTTGGCAAAATAGCCGCTTAAGCACTTAAAATGTCTTTATTCGTACAAACGCCCGTCAAAAGCTGAACCGTGCACAAAGCAGTATTGTCCTAAAGCGCATGCCGCAGTCTTTTAGCCGCTGTGCATAATCTCTGCTCCGCTGCGCTCTCACAGGAGGAATATGAACTCCCTGTCCAAACAGTTTACTGCACAAAGATATAATGCTGCAATAAACTCAACAAAAAAACACCACAGTGTTGGGGTAGAACATGACTGCAACCTGTCATTGTTGCACGGACAAATGAATGGGAGAACTAGGAGTTGGACTGTGAAAGGTTGGATTTATTGCAGCGAGCTATTTGCATTGTTTAATGTCTGGAGAATGGAAATTAAGAGACTCCATTTCCAGATCAAAGGCGTGCACTCATGAGGCAGGGTTTGTTCAGAGTTTAATGAAATTCCCCCTCAAAACAAAGCCTATGCTAATAAACTCTGCTCAATGAGAAAGGAGGGGAGAAAAAGGGAGAGAAATCAGAGGATAGGGGGAGGATGTGCATTTGTTTGCCAAATAAATACCCTGCTTTTTAGTTCTCTGCAATAGCAAAAAGATTAAAAGAGGGGTTAAACAGACATTTAAAGGAGATATGTTTAACCCCCTTTTCACATTCTGCCCCCTTCTAAATTATAAATAGAGTATTTGTGACACATTTTGGTCAAATACTGCAGAAATACAGATCAACTGCCCCCTTTTTTAACCATCTGTGCAATTCTGTGCAATGCAGCCGGTTTTCCGAGGCGGTAGAGATAATCCCAAAGAAACTTCATCTGTAACCTCCATGAGTCTGCTTGTCTGAACAGATAAGTTAGACTTTGTTCAGTTTTTTTTTTTTCTTTAATTGGACATTGCTTCAAACATATAAAGGTACACTTTCAAGGATTTGTAAACATCTTCTGCACTTGGAATGTCCGGTTAGCTCATGCATCAGGATGGAATCTGGCTGATTATATTGCATTGTGTCCAACTGTTGTTCAGCCTGCAGCTGTGTTGTCCTACATGTCTTTGAAGTAGTTATGATCAGTCCTTGCATAAGCATGGACACATATTTTACCAAGATTTTGCACATTTGCATGTTTTCTGCAGTGTCAGAGCATGCGTCTGTCAGACGTGCACAGAAAGTCCCAGCTGTGGAGAGGCATAGTCAGCATCAGTCTGATAGAAGGTCGCAGTCTGCAGCCAATGGATGCTAACGGTCTCAGTGACCCTTATGTCAAATTCAGGATGGGCCACCAAAAGTACAAGAGCAAGGTAAAAACTGTTTTGTCTAATATCCTTAAACATTACAATGTTCTGATGTATAAACAAACAAAAAAACAAAAAATAAATAAAGTATTGTATATTAACATGTATTTTTTTTACCAGTTTGAAGTCCCACTACGATCATTGTTTGATCTATTTTAAAAGCATTCTCAGTGGTCTGTTAACTATAATTATGCTGTTTTTAGGCTAAATAAAAAAAAACAAAACGTTTTTTGGTTCTAGGCCATAGTTTCTGGAGAGCGACAGTAGTTTGTTAGAAATTTGCCTCTGAGTTTTGGATGCGACTGTTGGCAAAGAGCAAGTCCACCCCCCGCTTCCCATCACCCATGTGTTAACACCCTCTCTCCCTAGAATACAGCCTAACACAACACCAACCTAACATTATTAGTACAACAAAAATGGTGAGCAATATTGAAGGTGCCCAGCTGTACAGTTTTGAGCCAGATGTCGGCTCTGACGAGAAAAACAAAAACGTACATAAATTTATTAGTCTGCAAGGTCAGAAAAGTCAGAAAAGGGTGGAGCAGTTTCAAACAACAATTCTATATCTGCTCCTGATTTGCAACGATTTGAATTAAAAAAATCTCACATGTGCAGTTTTAAGCTAATTTTTCTTTATACATGTCCTCCATCATCTGAAAAATGCCACATTGATTGATTTTTATCGGAGTGGGTCTTAAATGATATTACTATGGACAACATTTAGTAAATCTGTTTTTTTTTGGGCTTCCTAGTACTCTATTAGACATTAAGGGATTTAGCAATTGATATACAAGTAAAAGAGCCCTGTTTTGTCTTCTTCTCATACTTGTATTTTCTAAACTGAAATACTTAAGTTAAAGAGTCAAATATCATTTTTTTAAAGTTCTTTCCCTAAAAAAGTACACACATCTGACTCATAAATCAAGTCTGACTGGTAAACCATGGATTTTTGTGTGTTGTTTCTTTAGACAATTCCCAAAACACTAAATCCTCAGTGGAGGGAACAGTTTGATTTCCACCTGTATGAGGAGCAGGGGGGCTTCGTGGACATCACAGTTTGGGACAAAGATGCTGGCAAAAAAGATGACTACATTGGAAGGTAATGTAATCAATTTAAATAAAAGCCCCTATGTTTATTATTTTTTATTTTTTTTTCACAAATAGGACTATTCTGATCTTTTTACGATTCTTTCATTATATGTAAAATATAAACCTATTTTATATAACTATTATTTCACCTATTTGACTTTAGTACAGCCATTCCCATCTTAACCTGATACTTTGGGAGATATGCACAGTTTAAAACAGGATGCTCCCAAGTGCCTTCTAAAAAGTATACATTTCCTGCTTCATCTAAGTTATCTTTAGTTGTTTTTCTGTTTATTCATTATTTTTAGACTGTCGCTACTGCTGTGCTTCAGCACAGCGTGTGATTTATAACAAGGATTTGTTGAGGTCATTACACGGAAACAAACTAACTTTATTTCTAAGGGGAAATCATATCTTTCGTTTCATGTCATAACTTTGCTATACATTCAGGGTAACAATTTCTTCTACACAAGTATTTTAATATTTTAAATAATGGCTCCCATTAGGAATGATTGTGTTCCAGCAAAGTCAGCTTGAACTTAAACAAGAGTTAGCGCATCATTCTATTTTTTTTTTAATCTTGTTTCAGGTGCACTGTTGACTTGTCACATCTTAGTAGAGAACACACTCACAAGCTGGAACTTCCACTGGAGGACGGCAAAGGTGTTCTGGTGCTGCTGGTCACACTCACTGCATCTGCTGCTGTTTCCATCTCAGACCTGTCCGTCAACATGCTGGACGATCCGCATGAGAGACACCACATCGTGCAGAGATATGTGAGTCACTTTCAATGAATAGTTGGCCTTGTGTGTGTCTGGGTTTTTAAAGTTTTCTCTTCTAATACACAAGAACCACAATGTGTCCTTTAAAAAAATGTTTTATGAGGCTGCGGCATTGAGACTCCTTTGTTTTTTAAAATCTGTATCACTGTTACAAAGAAAGTTTTTCCTCAAATTTTGTAATCTACGTTTAAAACATTACTGTTTTTTTCACCTGCTAATTTTTGAAATCATGTACTGTGGATATAAGAACAAATCAGAGGGAGTGTTATGGAGGTCAAAAGGTAAAAAAAAAAAAAATCTCTCCTTAAAGCTATATGGTTGGATCAACAGTTTTTTAGGATGCAGAGCAGCATTGCTGTTTCCTTTTTTCTGCAAGTAATGATGACGTGGGGGAAAATGCTTGAGTAGCAATCGTGTTGTGATCCAATTCTCACTAAGCCTGAGTGTTTGAAACATTATTAGAAAGAAATGGATGTACAGCGAAGAAACCCTGAGGTCTCATTAACTTCAGAGGCCCCGCAGCACAGCCCAGTATTTCAAGCCTTTGTCTTAACGTTGTTAACCCTGAACCTTCTCTCCTCCTCCTTTCCACAAAGGTGGCAACAGCCCTCATCTCTGTACATCGGCAGAGTTTAGGGTGATACACTCGTGATAATCAGTGATCTACGGGGGTTAGGGGAACGTTTGATCTGAGATTAACGCTCGGTCATACCCTTGTATGGATTCTCTGCATGATTAGACTAAATGGAGCCTACCCGCTTGTGAGTGTTCCTACTTTTCAATCTGTTCATAAAGTGTAGCGGCCGAATGTCAGTGCCACGACCCACATGACCATGGCGGTTCACTATTGACTATGCCACCGGAGGTCAACTGCTTTGTCTCCTGCACTGCAGGAACCACTTCGGATCAGAGGGGGGAGCTCTAGGACTGAGGCATAAAACACGCTTTGCCTCTTTTAACAGTCACAAAATGAGGGCGGAGAAGAATGGGTGTACGAGTGTGCGTCTAAGTGAATGTGTGTAATAGGGGGCGAGAGGTAAAGGGTGAGGGTTGCACCAGGAAGGGAAGGCGTGTAAAATGAAAAGAAAAAAGCTATTTCACCTCACAACTCTCGCAGACCCCCGTTTTTCTGCTCGGTTGAAGGCAACCCATTTTACTTCCTTCAACTACCTCCTTTCCTGGCTCCTTCTCCCTCTTGTACTCCCCATTTCTGTCCCACTCTCCCAGTAACCTCAGTTCTTTGTCTGTTGGCCTTCATTTAAGATGAAGGGATGTGGAGATAGAGGGTGGAAGAAGGTGGAGGGAGTTTGCAGATGGAGGTTGAGTCCGTTTGAAGACTTGAATTGTCCCTCCCTATTAACATATTCCTTTTCCCCACACTGACAGTCTCGCAAGTGAAGAATCTAATAAAGATGTACCTTATCAAAGAGCCCTCTTAAGACCATGTACCACCTTTAATACAGAGGTGCTGCTCAAAATTCCTGTATGCGAGCAAGTGCTCTGTTCCAGTTAAACCTGGACAATACATCAACTCCGGTCAATCATAAGCATTTTCACACAGATGCATGCAGCAGCAGTCGCTACCTGTGTCAGCTATGTCATAAAATGGTACATTTCTGTGGGGCAAACTAATACACACCACCGCAGTTTGTCCAATCATACCGAAGCGGAGAAGAAAGTTGAAATGCAGCACTTGTTCCAGCCCTCAGCAGGGCAGCTCATCTTGTTATTAAAACACACATCGACAAGACCGCTGCAGGGCAGCATATAGTGGATTGCAAAGTCTGAGCATCATTTAAAAAAAAAAACACTTCCAACCAGGTAGAGTAACTTTATTAACCTGAAGGACTATATTGTCTTATGCTTTACATATCTTTTTTATTCCTGAAAATATCTTTGTTTCTCCCAAACCAGCTCTGCACTTCAAGTGGTCACAGTGAGGTCAGGAAGCTGACTTTGGCAGATGTGACTTTCTCCATTTGTGCACAATTGATGAAACCAATAATGGACACATGAGTGCTGGGATTTGTTCCTCACTCTGAGCTCATTAGTTTCTATCTCGTTCTTGCTGTTCTGCGTTGTGATAAGTCCCCGTACGGACATTCAGGTACTGTATCTATCACTTGATGTCCATTTGGACATTTATGCATCTGAATGCAACTAAAAGCAGGGATGTACGCTATAACACGCTCACTTAGAGACAACTGCCCAAGATGCTCTATTGCTCAGTGTAACCTTTCCTTCATCCTTAATTACTGCACTGCAGAGCAAGAGAAGGACATAGGAGGAGAGCTAAGAAGAGAGGGAAAGATTTATGCATTATGATGGCAAAGGAGCACACACACTAATGGCTCTTAATGGGCCTGAGGTGGCCGCAAGATAGGTGGATGAGCAAAAGAGGACGTGGTGACCTCCGCTGAAGTGGTGGCACTTCACCACCCACCCTCCTGTGCACACACACACACACACCTGCAGCACCTCTCCTACCCACTTGGGTGCACCGCTCAGAGGTGAAGCGAAAGCACACGCCCTCGATGGAACGTGAGTTACAGCAAAGAGCGGCGCTGAAGTGCGAGCGGAGCAGGGAGCAGCTGTGACTCTTGGCAGACAGTGATCCTGAGATGAGGAGTAAGAGCAGGAATCAGAGGGAAAAGTTGTTAGAATCGGGCTTTGTGTTTGAAGATTCACAGTTATTTGATCAAATGTCCCCTGAGCTGAAGGGCTGCTGGGCAGACGCTGTGTGCGTGTTTGTGAAATGTTAGGCAGTGGTGTGATGAAAGGTGACATGCTGTAAAGATGACAGTGAGTCACAAGCCTATGCCGACGCTGATTCATTTGTGTTTGTGTGTGACAGAGACGGGAAGAAGATGTCACAGTGACAAGCTGTCAGTCACAGATGGGGTGGGGGGGGGGGTTGTCTTTTGAATGCCAACTTTAGCCTTCTGTTTTTGTCCCTTCTCCTTCGTTTATCCTTCGTTTTCATTTCCTCTTTACCCCCGTCATTCCAACCTGTCTATTGTTGTCTATCTGAGGGGGATTTGAATCCTCATGGAGGACGGGTGGGATGAAGGGGTTGAAGCTAATTTAGATGTCCCCCTAGGAAGGATGTGGGGGTAAAACCTCAATTGCAGCAGAATAATTGGGGTTTGAAAATTAAGTTGTCTGAAATCATTCTGACCTGGCTTTGATTTGTAAGCCATTGAGTAGACTCAAAGCGGACATTTTCTTAAATAGTCTTAGGTTGTTTCAGAATTCCTTCACTACTCTCAACATAATATGTATACAGCACGTACTCACTAGATTAGTGAATATAGACCATACTGCATAGCCTTTGAAAGAGTTCTGTGAAAAGAATGTATTTTAATAATTTCCTTATAAACCATCCAACTTTTCATCATCAGAACACTGGATTCATCAATAGTCTTCGTAAAATGTATATATTTATTAGGTTTTATAAATCTTCTTCTTTAAATACTTTTTCTTTTAAAAGCAGTGAGCATAAGGGCCTGAATTGATTTTAAAATATAGGGTACTAGATAGTTTTTTAGTAGGGAGTAGGGAGGGAATTCGGACAGCCTAAAAATAACCCTCAGTGTAAACTGTTGATCTCATTTCAATGCTTTAGGTGAGTTTCTGTTAGAAACATTAAGTAACAATAAATATGTAAAAAAAAAATGTTGCTTCATCTCTCCTCGTCCTCACAGCTGGATTATTATCAACTCACTGCTGCATGTTAATATTGCTGTTTGAGTCCCATCACACAAACTCTTAAACCAATACAGTATTTTGGCCTCATCTCTTCCTCCTTTGCCTCCCTCTTAGCCTTTCTTTAAGTCTTTTTCCTCTTCGGCCGCTTCTCAACAATCACAACAAGCAGCTGTATCTTCAGAGAAATCGTGCCTTAAAATTGAGAGTTGTCCCTTCTCTCTCTGCCTCTCTTTTGCACCCTCTCTTTTTTTCTCTTTCACTCACTCTCTCCCTCTCATCTCCTTTAGAGAGCTTTTGGACAATGATATCGCCAGAAACAGGCAGAGTCTGACAGAGTTGGCTATAATGAATTAAGTCTGCAGCCTGGCCCTGACTCTGAAATTTAAATTATAATTACTCCTGTGGGGATGGAAGGGGTTATTGCCAGAGAGAGAGAAATAAATTGAAGTGAAGTACATTTCCGCTTTGCTTTTAAGACATGCCGACATGCTACTCAATTTGCCCCCAGTGTAGGGTTTTATGCGTGTGTTTATTCTTGAGTGTTTGGGTGTGAACAAAAGCAAGAGTTCATCATTGTTTTGCGTGCTTGTCAGCAAATCCCCATTAGAGCTGTGAATGTTTAGGTATTACACATTTTTTGATTCAATTCCAGTGAAAATTGCTTCTCAGTTTGAAATATTTCTTGATTCAAAATCAGCAGACAAAGTTTTGTTGATGTGACACAAAGGATTTTAAAAAAGCTATGCAAGGAAATGTTGTCCGAATGTCTTGTATCGCCTGCGTGTTGAAAGGGTAACTGACATCTGACAAGATCCGAAGGTGTTTGTTCTCTTTTTCATGAGCGTGTATCAGGAAGAAAAAAACGTCTTTTGTGACTATAAAGTAAAGTAAATAAGTAACAATGTACTGTACTTACCACGACATACTTTGAGTTGGAAGAGATTACTCAAAACAGTGGCTCTAGATAAAGAAAACATATATTTCATAGGACACTAGTTGCAAAGTAAGAAATGTTAAACTATTATAAACTTTAGATTGATTATGGTTGCTACAGTGTGGCTGAATCAGTAAAACTCCAGGAAAAAAAAAAAAAAAAGGAAATTGGTAGCTTTGTCATTCATTCTTACTGTATTGGCTGTGAATTCTTGGTAGCAAAAATGTCACAGCTCTGAAAATAAAGTTGTGACACCTTAAAATTAAACTGAAATTCCTGTCATTTTATTCGAAGTCTGACAAAAACAGTTTCTCCATTTAAAATGAGAACTCTTCAGAAAATGAATCAGAGTTACAAACAGAACCAAAAAACAAATTTAGTATTCTAGGAATAAAATTCAATTAAAAAAATGACAAAAAGATTGGGTAACAGGACATCAGAGATTGTTTTTTTTATTATTTAAGACAGAAAAATTAAAATGGAAAATAAACAGATAATGGTGAAAGTCTCAATGTTGGGGGAAAAAACTCAATATGTATAATAAAAAGATTTAAGCATGTGTTTATAACATTTCTATTTTTATATTCAAAAAATACTTCTAATGTTCATGACTATTTTAAAGGCTGATAATAATCCCTACAGATGTGTCATCATTCAAAAGATGTTCTTGTTTTTACACAGTTGTCATTTGCTATGTTTGTACAATGTTGTGCAAACTCCACTGATATTTTCCTAAGTATACTTCTTGTAGACTTTCATGGTGAAATTGATCAAATATTTTTAGTCTGTTCCTAAACCAACACAGACAATATCATTAATACCACTAATAATAAAGGAGTCCTGACATTGTTTCTGGAAAAAAATTTGGATTTGTTTAAATCAACATTACGACATTTAATTATGTGAATTATTTTGTATTTTTATTTTAGGTTATTATTCATCGATAGGCACTTTATTAATAAAAGATCAAATCATTTGATGTTTATTTAATCGATTTCTGGTTCCATTTTAAAACATTTCTTGCCCTCATCTGGGAATGACTTTTCAAAGAAGAAGCAAAAAGTTCTCAAGATTTCAAGCAAACTAAGCCTTTTCTCTCTTCTCATGCATTTGTCCTTTGTCAGCCTCCATGTAAATGCCAGCTGCACATTTTCCGATGAACACCAGTAAAGAATATATATTCCACCCTTTTTTCCCCTTATAAAATGTCAGGCTATTGACCTGCCTTTTTATTGCAGTGCTAATTTGCAGTCCACTATGACTTTTAACCCCTTTACCCATGATTTTGCAGAGCCTCTGGAGGTCATTCCACAATCTGAAAGATGTGGGTGTGGTGCAAGTTAAGGTCATCAGGGCTGAGGGACTTATGGCAGCAGATGTCACAGGTAAGACAACGACCTTTGAGTCCAAATCACACAATAATTATGTGTATTTCTCATATGGTTTTGCCACACATTAGTACTATTAGTACACATTTGCTATCAAAGTTGGTGTCACCTAGCTCAGAGTAACTTTAACACTTATTTTCATGCAGAGTTGCTTAGTTTCTATACGTATTGTCTTCCACCTGCAATCTGCCATAAATACCGTATCAAAATTGAATTAAGAGTTTATCCTGGGTGGGTATCCTAAAGGGGATTGAAGGTCTACTTTGTGAGAAACTACATTTGCCTCTGCATTTTTAGCAAGAATGCAGGCTGCTCATTTGAATAATAGAGAAAAAGTACACATTTGAACCAACAAATCTCTCTCCTCCCTCCTCCTGTGCGCTCTCTGCTTGCTCTCTCTGAATCCTCCAGCTTCCATTAATTCTTACTTTTAATTAGGTCTACAGTGGACAGGCCTAGTTTTTCACTCTGTAAGATCAAGCAAAGAGAGAATGAAAACTACATGTATGTGCTTGTGTGTGTGAGGAAGACAGTCTGTAGTTTTTCTCCATTTGAAACATCCACAGTCCCATTAGCAAATACAGAGTAGATCTGTTTTATGTGGGTTACTGCGGTGAGCGACAAGAGCAGGAGTGTAATGACCATTGCTAATGGCTGTCTCCCTCATGCATTTTACATTTTATAAATTCATTGTACTATTCATCATTTTCTCTAATATTTGTGTATTTTTCTTAAGGACTAAATGTAGAGTATGTAAAAGCTTTGCCATTGTCTCCTGTCTGATTTTATTTTTTGTAGTGTGTTTACAGAAAATATTGATTTTATTATGAACTAATGCTAATTTTTTATTTTCAGAATATGTTTAAGGACTAATAACACAACAACAAGCACATCTTTTTAAAAGATTAAACACCTTATTACATTGTTCTTTTGACATTATGACATGAAATTACTGTTAAAATCCCATTCGGATCATCTTTTGATCCACTGTAAAAGCGTTCCCAGTGGTAATGTAAATATTATTAAAAGCTGCGTTGCGTATGGGACATCATTTCTGCAGTGCGGCAATAGTTTATTAGAATTGAATGAAGAAATTCAAATAAAGAAATACACAGAAAATCTGTTTTAATCCTAATTTTATTTATACTGGTCCTCCATCTTCAGAAAAATACTACAAGAACATATTAAAACACAAATTTCATCAGAGTGGGTCTTTAAAGGCCGTAGCAATGAAACAAAAATGGAAGAAAGCCAAAACAAAACAGAACAATAAGGTTGAATAAAAGTTCACCAAGAAAATATTTTTCCGTTTCATACATTCATAGAAAAAGATCTCCTTTGGTTTCACCGGTGGGTTGACCTCTACTACTTTATTCTTTGTCACAAAGAGCTCATGTTTTTCTGACAGTTGAGTGTGAAACCATAATTGAGTACACGCATTGATGAAAATAAAAAGGCTAATACTTTTTTTTGCTTGCTACAAAATGTTCTTTGAGCCAATCTGCACAGATGAATACAGCGAGTGAACTGATAGAAAAAGGTGTTAGTTCTAGATGGTTCATTTTAGTTTTGAGTTTGATGGTGTGTGTGTGTGTGTCTTTGTGCGTGTCACTGGCAGAAACAATCGCTCTGTAAGAGCCCCATAAGAGCCCTCACCGCATGAACACCCCATTTTAACAACCCAGACCAAGAGAGGGTCAGGAGCAAGGTGAGAGTGAAACAAAAGGACAGACAAACAGACAGACAGAGACAGAGAGGGACAGGGGGACGAGGTCAGAGGAGACTGCCAGAGTTCACACTCTCTCTTCCATTCATGCCGCCTGTCTCCTCTCCCATCTTTTTTTCCTCTTCCTCGTCCTCCATCTCTGCTCTCTGGCCATCTCCCTCTCTCTAATTGGAGTGTTTTTGTGAAGTAGCTCCACTCCAACCCAAGTAGGATAACTGAAAATAGTTTCTAAAACCAACAATCCCTTTTATGCGCCAGCTCTTGTCTCTCAGAGTGGATGCTATACCGCTAGAACATTTCAGTAGCTACACACACACACGCACACACACAGATGGGTACCTGCAGCAGGAGCTCCATCACATATTTTTTTAAAACAAAGTCTGCAATGTTAAAAACCCACTCCAAAGAAAATAGTGTTTTTAACATGTTCTTGTAGCATTTTCTGATAATGGGGGATATATATGAACAAAATTAAGGTTGTAATTGCATTTCGGAGTATTTCTTTATTCAAATCCTTGTGAATCAGGATGTCAGTTGAAAAACCTGGTAGTTGTCATGTACAAATTCTAATCTGCGGGCCACAAGCTCCCTGCTCTGCTTCATTCTGATGCATCCGCTTGTAGACAAAAAGGTGCATGTACGTCTTTGTTTTCCTCGTCTGAGCTGGTATCTGGTTCAAAACTGTACGGCTTATGTTTGGTTGGGGCTGTGAGGGGCTGTAAGCTAGTGGGAGAGTGAATAAACACATGGATGATGGAAATAAGGGTAGGCTTCCACATGCATTAACTCCTTTTTCGGGTAAATACTAAAAGCCAAATTGATTGATTATTAAGGCATTAAAAATAGAGTGTTTTTTTTTTCCTCCTCAAAGCTTTTTGTGTAGCTGTTATATATGTTCTCTGCAGCGCCACAGAGATAGGTTCCAGAAGTGGGTGCAGGGGGGCCTTCGCTCACCTTACCTGGTTTCTGTCTGAGGGGCTCTCAAACCTGAGCGTATAATCGGTTATGACAGCAGCCTCTGGTGCTGGTGGCCCATGAGGTGAAAGTTCATCGCCAGCAACAACTGCCTCTGCAGCAACACATTAAAAAAAAAAAAAAAAAGAGTATTAGGGTAAAACCTGTGGGGGATGAAATGAGGATGGGGAGAGGCACTGAAGAAATAATTTGCATCTCTTAATTTGGGTGATTGCGTTTAAAATTAATCAGACTTGATTAGTTAGGAAACATTATCATCGTTCATGATTGAGAAGCTCCCCAATGATTAAGGAAGCTTTGAAAGTTTTTACATTAAAGTTTGCCTTAAAGAAAACAAATGATAAATGCTGACAATGCTTTATTTTGACTTGTATACAATTTGAATGCAAATTGCTGTAGTTGCCGTTTGAATTTGTCCAATAAAGAATATGCATTTTAGTACAAACCATGATTTACAGGGAGCTAATAAATAAAGTGCGGAGATCTTCTGAGAGCCTTTTGTCTGTTTTAATGGAAGCCGCTTTTCAGTCGAACAAGTCGTACTCGTCAATATTCACTTGGAGCATTTTACATCAATATTGTGCCTCAAACAGATATGAAAAGCAACACCTACGCTTCAGAATTGATCACCGTGACATTTACTTTGAACATTCATTAAATATCCTGCCCTTGCCAAAACATTTGAAGAAAATCGCACCAATCAATGACACTCATTCAGCATTCCTCCAAAGACTCTGTGAGGTTTTGATCTCAATCGCAAACTTATTTCACGTTATTATGCAACAGTACTGCCATTGTAATATTTTGCTGTTGTCCCTGTTTTCCCATTAAAGATGATTTGAGGCCTTTCTTTTTTCAAAAAACATGACCCAGCCCTTTCAAGTTATAATCTTCAGCTCCCCGCAGATTTTTTTGTGATTATCAAAGCTTAAATTAACTGTTTTGTTATTTTTAGTTTATTCTGTGGCAGTAAAAAGGAGGGGGGGCAGATAAGTGGGGCTGGTTGCACACCCTTCATTTTTCTACAAAGACTTTGAGACATTAGATGCAGCTAAACGGGATATTACTTGGAAAATTACTTTTTTTGATGATCACAGTCCAGCAAGCTATTCTCAGGAGGAGGAATCAACTTTCTTTATTTTTGTTATTTTGAGTCTCATCTTCTTCTTGTTATATAACTGCTGTATATTTAGAAACAAAATATATAATTGGAGTTTTTTAAACTGATTTTTCCTCAAAAATGTAATTTTATTTTTTAGTAGTTTAAAAGTTTTTTTCTATATTCACAAACAAGTTATAACATTGTCACTTAATTTAGTTTTTATGCTGTATGATGAAGCAAAAGTGAATTCTTACTTTGAGTCTGTTTTTCATTGTGTCTTTGTCTTGTGTTTTATGACACCCGACCCCCCCCCCCCCCCCCACACACACACACCCTCTTGCACTGAAACCAACGATCATGGACTCCCTGCATTTCTCAAGCACTGCTGTCTTTATATCTGCTCTGAAGGCTCCTGGTCTATATAGCCCCTGTTGTTCCTAGAAACATTTACTTTTAAAGTTTTTGGCCTACTTTTTTTCTTTTCCATCTGACAACCCAGAGCTCAGCTGCCCCTTAACTTTGTCTTACATTTGTGTCTGAATTGTGCAGCCTTTGATAGAAGGACATGCAGATGCAAGACTGTTGTCCAATAAACTGAATACAACTAACTCATTGTAACTATCCTAATAGATTAAAAAAAGACATGTGGAGGGAGACTTCAAAAAAATATTATTTAGGATTTTAATAGCTCAGACTAATGTAACTGTTCATTATTTATATCCTTTTTCTATTACCTTAACACAACACTTTTATTTATTTGTAGGTAAGAGTGACCCATTTTGTGTGGTGGAACTGAGTAACGATCGGCTTCAGACGCACACGGTTTACAAAAACCTCAACCCAGAATGGAACAAAGTCTTCACTTTGTGAGTGTCCGTCACAGCACTGTCACTTAAGAAAATAGATTTTAAATTGGGTGCTTGTTTTATGACGTCTTTTGGAAGTCAAAGTAGTTTTTTTATAACAATGATTTAGTTATTTTAGTTTATAGTCAGTATTTCCCTTTTAAATGTTGGTATTTATATTTAAAACTAAAAAGAAAAACATGAACCTCCGTTCTGATGATATAATCAGGTTTTAGTATTAAAAAAAAAAAGGAGGATATAAATTTGTAAAAAAAAATACCCTTAATTATATAACATCTTTTGTTTTGTTTTTTTGTCTCAGGTATACAATTATATTTAGAAGTTAGAGATATTGGATAATTCCTTTTCCTTTTTCATTGATTTTCTTTTAACCATAGTCCAATTTTGAAGTAGCTCTCATTGTGCTTTAGCATCTCATATTAAACGATGATTATTTTACTTTTCTGTGTTTTTCAACACATGGATTTGAAATAGTTGTCTGTGTCTTCTGTGCCTAAAAGAAATTAGCAGACAAAAAAAAAAACAGTCTTTACAGGTTTAGTTTCTTGCTATTGTCTTTTTGTTTGGCCCAGCAACGTGAAGGACATCCACTCGGTCCTTGAGGTCACTGTTTACGATGAGGACAGAGACCGGAGTGCGGATTTCCTGGGAAAAGTGGCTATTCCTCTACTAAATGTGAGTCAAAAGCAGATTTCTGTGCGTTTCATTTCTTTTTTAGCCTCAGGGGGAATGGAGAGATTGCGCAGCAAAGCAACAAAAAGAATTAAATCAGATGAGGACAAAAAAAAAAGCTGTTGTTATTTTTATAACCTGCACCGATGACTGTTGTTTCCTCAAAGAGACACCATTGACAGAAATGATAAGAAAAAAGTCAAAAGGAAAAAAAAGATTGATAGCTGAGAAGATGGAAAGTAAGTGGGGGAGAGATGAGATGAAAATGACGCTGATAGAGAGATGAAAAATCCGATTTGGAAAAAAGAAAAGTGTCTCTCATATTTGGTAAAAATATAGATTGGCTGTGAAAGAACTGCGTAGCTCATATATCTTTGCTCTGCTGTACTGTATGATTCCCCAGGATAGTTAATTTCTATTTGACAGAACAGAGCTGCAGTGGGTAATGAACAGGTACTTGTCAGAGTTGCCACAGTTGTTTTGGGTTCCCTGTCAGCGCCAGCAGCTGGGGTTCAAAGGTGGCCCGAGGAGCCGATTCAGTCGGGTATTGCCAGACAGACGCCTGTCATGTCCCTCTCCCACAGATCCAAAATGGAGAACGCAAAGCCTATGCCTTGAAAAGCAAGGAGCTGACAGGGCCAACAAAAGGGGTCATCTTTCTCGAAATAGACGTGATTTTTAATGCTGTAAGTCTCTCTCTTTTTTTTTTTTTCCCCGAGTCCCCTCCCTGATTTTTCTTAATAGCCCCCCCTTATTATCCTCTCATTCGCATCCTCTCTTGTTATGCCCAGCTTCCCCCCCCCCTTTTTTTTGTAACCACTGTTGTCTTTATTCTGTTTTTCTCCCCCCTCCTCTACTCCCATCTCATCCTTCGTCCCCTGTCCCACGTCCTCATTTTGGCTTTAATTATCGAAGGCTCCCTCTCAGCAGCCTTTGTTTGCCCATTGCTCATCGCTGTGTGTGTCCTACAGCGGCCATCTTGAAGCTCTGCCTCCTGCTCTCTCTAGCCCCCGACATGGCTTGCTCCATGCATGTGCTGCTATGTTATCCCGCCTCCCAATTTTTTAAAAATTCCTCCTAAATAAAAGCATTGTTTCTCACAAGCCAGAATGCTGATCTTTACACTGCTATGTCTGTTTACTCCACGATCCAGGTGAAGGCTGGTCTCAGGACGCTGACTCCTCCTGAGCAAAAGTATATTGAAGAAGAGCAAAGAGTGTCCAAACAGGTAGATCAGCAGTCGCCTTCTTCTGTTCAACTGTCTGAAACAAAACCACTGGACGGCACCTTGTAAAGCACGACAGCCCTGAAGGCAAAATGCGACGGAATGATTGAAGGAAAAACAGCACATTGTTGCTATTTTTCATCCCTCCACTACCCCTTCTCTCATCTCTTTCCCCTCGCATCCACTCTGAGTGGTGAATAGAAATGTCAAGCTGTCAGCTCTGGGGTGCATAAGTAGATTGGCCATCCTCATAGTTGGCCCTCTTTGCCACTGCTGCTTTGCACTTCATTGTCACGCTGCTCAGTGTGGCGGCACCACAAAAGGATGAATGGTAGGGGCTGGCCCGCATCAGACGTGTCATATGAGTGCCCGTTCGGGCTCAGCAGTCAATGTTACGCCATGCGCAGCCGAGCACAGCCCTGCCCAACACAGCTCGGCACACACACGGCAGCTCCCATACCACCCTTTTGTCATCCCTCCATCCAGCCCTTCTGTCCCCGCTGTCCCTGCCTCCACTGCTGCTCTCTACCTCATCCCGCTCTGCGCCTCTCTCCTTTTTTTCTTTCGCTTCACCCCTGACTCACAGAGATGACCCATGTCAGCGTCTCGCAATGATGATGTCACTGACTGCTTTGGAGGGATTGCCCCATGAGGGCATCTTTGTGTGGTAGCAGCTCCCCCGATGGTGCACTGTTTGGTGTGCCGTCACACTCTGAAAGAAAAAGCACACAAAAAAAAAGAGAAAGCATGTGCTGTCTGTCAAATTCAAGCGTTCAACTGCAATTAGGACATCTGACTCAATAAATTACTTCACCACCTTTTTAAGTGTCTTCTAAGTTAAAGCCTTTAATATGACATAATTTGAGAAATATAAGGTGCGTATCTAGGCAATAATGAGCAACGAATGGAAGATTGTATACATGAAGTTCATGAGGAATGCAAAAATGGATGATTTACACTTTTACTGTCTTTCCCAGGGTTTGTGTGTTTCAGCAAGGCAACGTGAGAGTCATAGTGAAATCCATAATTAGTCTGCGTGAAGTTAAAGACGTTTTCTTTTTCACCTTGTAAGCCAAATGACAAGAAACACAAACTCGACTCACATAAACACACTATGCATAGAATAAATTTAACTTTTTAACATCTGTAAAGTAAAAGATGGATTTTTTTTTATTACTATTCCCATTTAAACAGCTATCTAGATATTTTTTGTTTTGTTTCAGGAGGATTTTTCTTTCTTCCTTCTGGTGGTGACCTGATTGGGTGCTTTGCGTTCTCCGCTTTTATGCTGCGAATGGTTGGCAGCCCAGTGGGGTGGCAGGAGTTAGCCAGTTTTCTCTCATCTCTGGCCAAATTCCTGGAGAACATGCAGGGAGGAAAATCCATAGACATTGTAGGAGACTATCATCATTGTAGTAAACCTTATCACTGGGAGAGGCAACTTAGCGGGAACACAGTGCCAGCTTGCCGTGGTAACTGTTGTCTTCTACTGATCCACATCCAAATTTAGCCCTTTCAGTTATGTAAACAAGCCCTTATATCACCAACGGTTTCATTGAAAGTCCTGTATATTTATGTCTAGATTCAAATATTTTCTAAAAGTATCAGTTGTAACAGAAAAAGTCCCAAGATTATGCTTATGCCAATAAATATCTATTTATTGCAAATCTATTATCACAAATGTCTGCATTAAAAACAGTTTTATCAGGTTGTTTTGTTTGCATGTGTTTCAGTTTAATAACCAACATGTTTAGAACTCACATAGATAGTAATTGTAGTTCTATAGCCTGTCTAGATTTTAGGATTTAAGTTTAAACAATAAAAACATTCCTAATGTAAAATACTGTAGTTTTCATTGCTGTGGTGCATTTTTAAGCTCTTATTCAGTATTAACTATTGTCTTCTTTTTACAGTTACTTTTGCACAACTTCAACCGGGTCCGACGCTGTATCATGTTCCTGATCAACACAGGCTGCTACATTAACAGCTGCTTCGAATGGGACTCTCCGCAGAGGAGCATCTGTGCTTTTGTGGTGCGTAGACGTTGCACATTTTCACCTGCACACACATACGCTTCACAAGCACACAAACGCATTTCATTTCTGCTAATAAAGTAGAGATCCTTCGCTGCTAATTTCACACTTTTAACACAGGATACTTCTAATGTTTCGAGCACAGTAAAAAGGGGCGGGTTATGAAAATAATTACTCACATCGTAAAAATAATGTGCCATCCAGTGGATCTTGTAACTAGCCGCTCAGAGGCATTAAAAAATGCTGACACTTTGTATGAGAGCACTTAGGTCTGAAAACATATAATTCAGTGGATTCTTCATCTTCATCTTCTTCATGCTTTGCCTTTAAATCATGCTGCATTTTCTGTATATCATTGAGAACTTCAATCTTCATGCTTTCTTACAATCTGTTATCAGTTTTTGTTTGAAAATAATTTTATACTTTTTATGACATCATAAAACTCTTTTTGTATTTTTATTTAATTTTTTATATTTTGTATTAGTCTATTAACAGGGATGGGGAATCCATGTAAATATTGGTGAAACTGTGTCAACCCGTAAAAACAAAATGGACATATTAAATTTGCTGTTGCAACACATGTAAAGCATAATCAGATGTGTTTTTCTTTTTCACTTTGCTCACACCATCTTAAAAGTGCCTTATGGCAAAAGTCTAATTTGACATTTCCTTGCTAAAAACAAGTAGAAACTGGGTGTTGAAACTTGAACATAATTGACCCTTTGATAACCGACTACGAGACAGTCCAGCTGTAATCTGTGGATGCTTTTCTGTGCACTTATGCTGTAAAGTACAAATGACAGTCTTTCCCTCCTTCCCCACCCACTGGCCTCATCCTTTCGCTCTCTGCTGTCATCTGTGTCTGGTATTAAAAGGTGAGGTGTAATTGGACGACTGAGCTATCAGTAAAAGACCTTCTCCTGCAGGGCAGTGAGTGGCAGCATTGAGGTTCCTGCGCTAAAGATGACAGAGCAGGCATTTAATCCTGTCTGTTTTAGTGTCCCTGACTTAAGTAGCTACAGGACAGGTGGACTGGCCCTGCCCCAGCCCTTTTACCGCTGCTGCATTAAGTGTCTCTGCAGCAGACATTAGCAGCAGTTGGCTCTCTGACAGCAGTTTAATCTCAGTAGAGGCTGAATGTGTGTGTTTGTACAGCAGGTCATAGTGTCATCACAAGACATGGGTCAGAAGAGACACAGTATTGATCAGTTAACATTTTCCCTTTTTTTTGTGTGTGTGTGTGTGTGTGTGTGTGTGTGTGTGTCTGTGTGTGAGAAAGGGAGAGCTTGTGTGTGATAGCCTAGAATGCACATGTTTGCATTTTCCCTCGCATCTTTGCATCCTTGCTTCTTATCAGCTAGTGATGAATGAATGTATCTGACATAGGAAGTAGGAATTTAAAGAAATCAAGGTCGGATCTTGCCGACTTGGTCCCTTAGAAACACACACAAACCCATTGTGTGACTCCAGAAACTCTTTGCCCTTATTTCTTAAAATGCACACAGTGTTACACATTCATTTCTACTTCATAGATCAAACTATTCATAATCTTCCTACTCTCACTTGTATTCAAAGTACTCCAATGATGACAAAGAATGTATCTAGGCCAAGGACAGTGTTTCATAGTTTTACAGAAATTCAGAACTGTAGGTGTCATTGTGCCCTCCTCCTCCCTCCCCCTCCACCCGATCTCCACCTTGCTCTTTTGGGAGTCTGCTAACGTAGGAGTAAGCACTTAGCTAAAAGCATCAGAGTAGTTAGCGCAGGTATTCCCTCCGTTCATTGCCATTTCTTCATTTCATTTCTCCCTTACTTTGAGAGGCCTCTTAATCACTTCGCTCATCTCTTTAAGTGGGTTTTTATGGCGGGCCATCTGGCCAAGGTGGTGCATTCACGAAAGTGTACTTCTGTATGTGATTATGGACATGTGTCTGTACACATGTGCGTTTCTTTTTAGACAGATGTTACACTTAACTTTCCAGCATGGCTGCAAGCTACAGTGATGGAGGCTGCAGGCAACTCAAGCTCTAAACGTGCAAATATGTGCACTCCATAAGAGCTGAAGCAGCCCCGGAGGGCAAATTTAGGCCCCTTTTTGTATGTTTGTCGAAACTTTGTATACGCGCTTCTGCGTCAAAATGCAGTTGTCATAATGTGTCACAACACAACACTCCCTCCACAAAAAACATGCTCACATTTTTCTTCATGGTCTGTAACTCTCCTTCTGACGAGTTCTGAAATGCCAGCCGCATGTACACATCAGCCATTAGTGCCAGCTGTGGCTAGTGTGTACGTTGTGTGTTTTGTGTGCATGTGCGAAAAAAGAAAGCTATCGCATAGTCTCCCATGCAGCCTTTCACTCTCTCTCTCTCACACCCACACTGCTGTCACCCACCCATCCCGACAGTGAATCAGCCACCGTGGCAGCTTTGCCTCAGGCGTTGGCACAATGGACGGGACTGGAGTTACCTCCTGTCCTGCATGATGGGTGGTGTCTGTATCTGTGTGTGTGTGTATGTGGGAGTCGATGCGTCTTGTCTTTATTCCCTATCTCAGCGTCTGCTTCCGTTCTCCACACCTGCAAGCTGAGTGTCTTCCCTCTATCCATCCATCCATTCCTGTTCTATTTAATCTCTTAGTCCCCTCCCTTTCCTTTACCTTGTGTACCAGAGAGTTGAGTCCATTGTCAGGTTGAACGGTGTTGGGTTCTGCTCTCCTGCTGCTGCCAGCTCTCCCCACGGCCCCTGCAAGACAAGGCTGTTATTGCCCCAGGGACCGCAGGCCTCAGCAGCTCTTCCTCCAAACAAATTTGCTGTAACTTTATCTGCAATTGGGCCCTGAATTGGGAGCAAATAGAGGCAGCTTTGTGACGCTCAGGGAAGGGCGAGGGTAGCGAGCTGGGGGTTGCTCGGGAGGCAGGGGAAATGATACCGGTCTCTTTTATGTCAAGCAAAGTAGGACTCTTATCAGGAAGAGAGCCCAGACAAGGGAGCTACTTCTAGAGGAAACTGGAGCACCTATCACCTGCTTTGCATTTAGATAAAAATTCACCCTGCTGAAATAAAAAAAGAAGGGAAAAAAAGGGAAAGACAGGTACAGAAGCAACTATTTGAGTGTGTACATGTGTGTGTTTGCACATGTCTGCCTGAGAGTTTGATAAAAACATATTGCAGACACACCATAGCAGTCGGCACCGCACACCACTCCAGGTCTCTTTAAATTGCTCCTTTGACTCCTCTTCAAAGAAGCTCTCTAACTTTTTAAAAGTTTTAACGTCGGGAGTTCGTCTTTGCCCACAGCAAGGGACAGCTTTGAAAAGTATACTTTCACATATTACTGCTCTCTCGATCTGCGAAAACTGAAAAATAGTTGAAATAAAGTGGCATAACTAACTGAATACCAAGTCGAGAGTTTAATCACTAGAGATAGATTGAGCAAATAAAAATAGTTATTGTTAAATATTTGCACACAAAGATTCCTAACTTTGACAAAACATTTGTAGTATAATAAAATGATACTTTTAAAAGATCTTTTTTTGTTTTTCCCCCCCTTAGATTAACATTGGTTTTCATGTATTCTACAGTAGAACAGCAGGGGGCAGTCTAGCACCACAGAATGAGGAGTTGGTCTGGTCACTAACAGGACAGCCTCCTTCCCTCTTGTTCTCTCAAACTTAACAGGACATCTAGTCGCTGTCTGGCAACACTTACTGCCAGCATGGAAATTGATGTAAGGGAGATAAAGGGGAACTCTGAAATCCAAACTTCAGTTTCACTCCACTGAGACAGAGCAGGGGGAAAGTTAGCCCGGTGTGTGGTAAATGTAAGCCAAAGTACTGAGTATTACCCTCCCACAGAGCTGCTCCAGAAAGCGGACAGGATGTGCATTGTGTTTGGGAACAAATAATACCATTTTTAAAGTGTCACGCTAAGTGCTTGAATAAATCATTTTGACTTTCTGCTTTATTGACATTTTTAGCGTTAGACCTTTTTGTCTTTTTCCACTGTATTTTGCTTGTAAGAGGAAAAAAAAAACATAAAAGTTTATGAAAGCATTGCCATCTGACAGCCGAAACATGTCAAAAAAATCTCCTCATAATTGTTGTGTGTGTTGATATATTCACCATCTTGTAGCAGACTGATCTAATGTGATTGTTTTTTTGAAACAAGTCATTTGAATTTCTGATTATGCTCAGATGTGATGTTTGCCCATTTCAAACGTAGGTTATAACCACTGCTAAATCCATTTAGTAAATTTGACACACACAAACATATTTGTGGTTGATGACAAATGAAGTTTTGTTAAAATTTCAAAGCTCTCCACAAAAAGAAGAATAATGAAAGCAATTGTTTTTTTTATGACAGAATCAATTAGCTGGATATTATTTGGACATGAGTTCATTTTCCTACTATTATAAGTTGTAGTAATTAGTAAGCAAGAAAAAAATGCTTTATTGAATCTAAAGAATCTATTTTTACACATTTAGGAATAATATTTCATGTCATCCTTAATGTAAATAAAATAAATTTCACTGGCTAAAAAATGTTAGTTTTTTTGCACATTTTGAGCATTACAAAGTGCATTTGAAAAGTGATACACAATGGCTGCCATGACAAAAAGCACAAAGTTGCGCAAAAAGAATTTATCAGACACCCTGACCTGTCATTTTCCCTGCTTCTGACCACGCATTAACAGATTCCCGTAGCCTACATCTGGAGCTTCATTCAGCATCTTCCCTTGCTTTTTTCCTTCGATCCAGCCGGCTTTCATCTTTATTTTTTTCCCTTCAATTTTTCTCCGGTCACTGACATCCTCAGCAGGCTCCTTCCCACTCCCACCTCTCCAGGCTAAGAGCTTCCTATCTGCTGTAGTGAGCAACGGGGGGCTGGCCGTGATCGCCTGGTCCTGGTGGAAAGGTCCAAGCACTGCGGGGCCCCACCGGTGGATGCAGAGACGATACAGAGCCGCCCATTGCTGAATCCGGGTGTCCAGTTTCTCTCGCTGTCTGTCAAAACTTCGCCTTCAGCCACTTAAACCAAATGAGGAGTGTGTGTGTGTGTGTGGGGGGGGGGGGGGGAATCACAGATTGAACAACCCCAGGCATGTAAGAAGAAAAAATGATAAAAAAGGTATATGACTTGATCTGTTAAAATGTGGAATTTATAGTATGACCATTTTCTAGAATTATCCCAAAAGAAGACCAGAAATGACATTAGCAGGGCAAGATATGCCTGCTGTAAGTTATATTTATCTTGTGAGCGTCTATGTTCGCCAGCGTGGAGTTATTTATAGGGCAAACTAGAATAGATTTAAAAGAATTAAGCTCCTTTATTTGTTCGACTGAAGTCAAGTATCTGAACCTTTGCTGCGTATCGTTTAGTCTGAGATTATTGAAAGCATGATCAGTTCTTATTATCATACATTTTGGGAAGTTAGAAAAATTGGTCTAAAGATATTGAGCTTTTGCAAGGTTTTCTTTGTAGAAAATCTTCATAAAAACTTTGAAGAATTTCACTTGATGCCTTTTTATTCAAATTTAAAATTTATGATTTTTAGACTGAATAAAAAAAGAGTTGTTTTGGTCACATTTACATATGACTTAATCTATTCTCTTCTGTTCTTCTCCACGACGTTTAGATTAAGGCAAAATGAGTCTTTTATATTCAATAGCATTTTACAGTCATATTTTACATTCAACCTGCTACCGTATTTCTGTATTTTAACATACACCGTACATTTTTTTAAAATGTTTTTTGCACATGAAGCCTCAAGGATTTTCAGATGACTGTGTTTTCTCACATCGGCTCGGGCTTGCCTCTGTGTATTTATGCCGTCCTGTTTCCTGACTGGCTCCTCTACAACAGCAGCAGACCAGCACAGAAGCGCTGGACTTCAAATTCACATCAAACTCAGAGTGCAAGCTCAAGAAGAAATTTGTGTTCGTCCTTTTAATCCCCAGACTTCTTTTTTTTTTGTCTTCAGTCTCTTATGTGCACACAAAAATGTTGCTTTACTGCTGATACTTTCCTTTTTTTCTTTGTTCACCCAAGAATTCCACTTTATCTTGCAATACCTTCAATTTTAGAACTGATTGACTTGTTTAAATTCTGCAAGTTTATTCAATTTCCATTTTTTTATTGATGCATTTTAAAATCCTGCATTTTCTGCTTTTTTGTGATTTTCCTGAACATATTTGACCCGACATATTAAGTATGATACACGAGCTGCAATTTCAACATTTGCTGAATCGTAAACCTAAATGTGACAGAAAGCATAGACTTGTTAGTTTGCATAATGCGCCATCTGAACTTTTTAGCAACAACTGGTACAATGCCATCTCACAGCTGACTAAGTCTTGCTGGAAAACACCAAGCAGCCTTTGTTAACACTTTTTACTTTCCCAGCGATATCTTCTCACCGTCATTAATCTGCTAAAGAATCCTGACAAAATCAGAAATCTGGGCTTTAGAAAAGGTTGTTTTTTAGATGATACTTTGCTTGTTTGGTGATGAGTGGGGAGGTATAGGGGTGATAGTTTTGGCAGATGGGTGCAGAAGAGGTTAGAGATGAGATGTAAGAGTCCTTTGGAGCTGTAGGCGATGGTATTGGGCTTGGAGTGACAGGGTTAGGGACTTGGGTGGTGAGGTTTGGGAGGTCATATGCTGGAGTTTAGGGCTGAGCACCGAAGGGTCAGATTTGGCTCACTGTGTCTGAAATGGCACATGACCTCAGACTCTGGGATGATTGGCACGAAGGAAAGACGTTCTGACGGCTCTTACTCATCCTTCTCGTTGTCTTGCTCCTGAGTTTGGGATCTAGAAACCTTTAAGGGTCAGACTGTTGGACCTCGTTGACACAAGGCCTGCCTCTTTTTATTAGACTTCTGTTCTAGTTTTTTGTGTTTTTGTATTGAGTCTACGGTTCTCTTTATACATGTTTTTCCAAAGGCAAAGTGAATTCGCATCGCTTTTTGCTAACAGCTCTTTGTCTTTTATTTCAGCTGTTTGTCATCGTTGTCTGGAACTTTGAACTCTACATGGTCCCTCTTGCTTTGCTGCTGCCGTTGGCTTGGAACTACATACTTATAGCGTCGGGGAAGGATACAAGACAAGAGATGGTGAGTCACCTGAACCGTTACTGGTATCCCTCCGCTTTTCTTTCTTGTCGCTGTGGAAGTGTATGACTGCAAAATGCAATAATATTTTCTGGATCAGCACATTAGCTTTAATTTTTTTTATTTTAAGTTCTTTTCTTTTAATAATTAAAAAATAAGTTGTAAATCTAAGAAAATTGTCATAAAATAGCATAATCCCAGATTGGCATCCTAATGAAAAGCGGCACACTTTTCTCAACTTTAAAAAAAAATGCACCTGCAACTTTGATCAAAAATAGAATTTATTTTTAAAAGATATTTTTGCCAAATGTCTTTTTTTTCTTTAAACCAAAAAGGAAGCAACTTGATCTTCCACATGAGCTGCATTCTCAGTACAGTTCATGTTTCCAGCTTTTCTTCTTTGAGGCAAACGAAGAGAAAAATAATAGGCTGTCACCTTGAGCTATGTTACGCCACTTACCTGGTAGTATATTTATTTAATTCATTTATTTTTATCTCTTATACCAATTAAATGATGTCAAAGCAATGTCATGGAGAAACAGACATGTTTTAATCATGGCCAGGCACATTTGTAAGGTAGAGTGAGAGCGGACTATGGAGCGAGCGTGAACAATGAAGTGATTAATTTTAATAAGATCTTTCTTCCAGGACTCAGTCAGAAATCACTCATTAACAAAGTTCAGATTTTTCTTTAGAGTTTCTTGCTTTTCAATGCATGTTTAAATCTTTACAAGTATTATTTGGGTGAGATTCAATATGATTTACAGACTAAGCCAAATTTGACTAACTATAAACCAAAATATGCCACCTAATCTTTGTAATGTGTTAAAAATGCACATTTTTTTTAAATCGAACCCTTTTTTTTGTGGACAAGCTTCTTTCATTAGTTAATTGTTATCCATGTTTATTTCAAACTTGAACACAATTAGAAACATGCAATCCTGGTGTCACCTTACAATATGAGTGAATTTCAGTGTTTTTTTAGGATATACCTTTCCTCACCTGTAGATGGCGACATTGCTTGACAAAACAAGAAATAAATAAATAAAAATCACACCTGCCTGAAGACAAAACCCAGCTTGATGAATTGTACCCCTACCTGCTGCTTGTATTCATTGTAGCATAATGACATTCTTCCCTACCTTGTGCTTCTCAGGTAAAATGAACTAACAAAGTTTGAAAATACTCACTCATTTCTCATGTGAATGACTTTGATGTCCTCCAGACAAGTATTCTCCTTTAAACCCACTGTCTAATAAGATATCTCCCCCTCCACCTGTCTCCACACCTTTTCTTTTTATTTTATAATAGTTTCTTGAATTTCTTTTTCACGTATAGCTCAAGCCAAACGTTTGTGTTCTGCTTCTGAATTACCGTCAGTCTCAGCATCTTTGGTTTAAAGTCCTTCATGTTGAATTCAGAGGACTTTTGTACCTGCTTGTAGCACAAAGCTTAATAGATCATCAAGATGAGTGTTTTTAATCATGAGAGCACTGTTGCAAAGTTTTTCATCTGACCGTCTTTCATTTAAGTATCTTTCACTCTAATAAAGCCATTCAGCAGGTGCTTTAGGTGAGAGAAATCTTGCTGTTTGACAGCACTGATGTGTGGAGTGTCTGAGCTGCTGTTGTCTAAGGGAAGCTATGTTGAATAAGCTGCTTCTTACAGCTTGCAGGAATGTAAGTGGAAGCAATCTGCAAAAGCAAATAGGTTATAGCACTAATGTGCCATCAGTGAATGTGCAGGTGGGTCTATTATTCATTAATACTTAACGTTGTGGGTGCTAGAGTGTTGTTATGATGTCTGATGATGTGTAAAGTATTACTCTTTTACTCTAAAATCAAGGTTAAGGCACAAAAACACTGTGGAACAGCAGCAAACACACACACGCAGACACACACACACACCTATGCTTCATTTATGTGAGATAAATGCAGCAGAGATAAAAGCTGTCTGTGTGTGTCCTCTTCGAATTGTGTGGATATTTATCTTCTGTCTGCGTTTACAGACATTTGCACTAACCGCATATCTGATGGAAGTGGCATTAATTGACAAAGATTAGCATCATTAGTGGGGTTTTTTTTAACTTGTTTTTCTTGTGGCACATTGAAAATATTGTTTTTTTCTGTTTCCCCCGCTATTGTTCTTTTGTGCATGCAGACGCTATATACGCACATACATGAACTCGCTCCTTCAGACACAAGTATCCCCTGAGTCTTGTCCCTGTTTGTTTTTGGTTTCCCAATCTGCTCGGATGCAGTGGGGTGGAGGAGCGGGTGCGAGTGAGAGCACAATATCTGTGCTCCTTGCCTCCACTCCTGAATTCCAAGTCTTTATCAAACATAAGTCATGGCTGTCTCTCGTTTCCCTCTTGCACTTAACAGAGAACAAAAAAAAAACTTGCAAAGAAAACAGGAGAAAAGACTTTTAATTACTTTAAACAACACATCAAATTAAAGCATTATGCTGAGCCGAGCAAGGGGTAGCATCCAGAGCATTGCGGTTTCCTTGCAATCTGGGGTGAGGGAAGTGTCACAGATCTTACTCTGAAGCGTGAGGAAGAGGGTGAAGAGGAGGAGAAAATAAAGGGGGGAAAAGCAGTCACTTGAGTACAGACTTCCTAATGAACTGACCCTGATTCATCTGATGGGTTCAATGTGGAGAGGCTTTCTCTGGTTTTACACCGCAGCCACAGTCCTGTCTGTATCACGTAAACAAACACAGTGTTCTCTGTGCGCAGTAATTCTCCTCTCAGGGTCACTTACTGTTGTGTGGTTACATGCTGCTCTGCAAACAGAACTCAGATCAGCGCCTTTTACCCTAGCCCCAACCTTGACCAGAACCTGTGAAGCAGTCAGAGCATTTTTAGAACAGTGATTATCGGAGGCACCTCACCACTGAGGTCCCCGACCTCTTCTCTTATCATGTAGCACTCTGACCCGTGAATGTTGACCCCTGAACACTGTTAACTGACCTTTGTCTCACACTGGAACGTGTTCACTGAAACGAATCAAGGAAAAATGCTTTTAAATCTTTTTTGAAATTTGCTTGCTTTTTTTTTTTTTTTTTTTTTGCGGTGCATGGGTATTTTCTGGCCACATTTGTTTTTTGTACTCTTGCATTCAGCACTTTGTGTAAGTTATAAGACACAAGTTGCCTCTTTTGATCTTTTTGTTTTTTTTTTAAAAAAAGGAAATGCATAAAATGTATAACTTGTATGCAAAACCACGACACTATCAGCAAATTCTATTTGATGCCTTTGCCTTTTGTCGTTGTTTTGTTCTGCATTTGTAACTTAATGAGAAAATTAAATGAAGAATAAATCATAGCAGCTGATCTCTGATCAGAGGTTATGTTTCTACAGACCTCTTTAACAATGTGCTGGAACGACAAGACGAAAGGGAAAACATTTGACCTTAGTCTGAACCTAACCTACAAGACATAAACTAAAAAAAAAATTAAGTCACTCCGGCTTCATCCTGCAGTTTCAAAACATGCTTCAGAGGTTAATTGATTACTTTAAGTGTGCCTAGGTGTGTATGCGTGAGTGGATGGATGGATGGATGGATGGATGGATGGATGGATGGATGGATGACAATTTAAAGTTAAAAAAGTTTTAACTGCTCGATAAAAATGTTGAAATTAGACTAAAGTCTACAAATCTCTACACGCAACATCTGCACTAAATCAGAATGTTAAACTTGTCGTGAGCTAGAGTTCTGCTTTAACTAAGCAGAAGGTATTTATTTAAAAAAATAGTTTCACTATCAAACTAGAAGCAGCTTTTGTTTATTAAACCTAACTGTAAGAACTTTACTACAACAATAAAAAAGAAATCATATTTTTTGGTCACTAAATTTTGGATGTAGGTAATTTTTTGATCCTTTATAAAGAATCCAAATCTTTTTACTGTCTTTTCTGAATCCACGAAGGACTTGTCCATTAGAAACAATCTGATGTAATGCACTTTTATGGTGCTTGGCTTCAATTTTACGTATATAGTATATTTTTAGTGTATAGCTCATGGGTCCATCCTCAACCGGTATAAAGGAAGCTGCCACGCTTTATGAATTTTTCAACAGAATGAAGAAATCCCGGCTAAGGGAGGAGGAAATCTTCAAGATACTTGAGCACTCATGAGTGCAGCTTTAATGTGTTAAGATGTTAAGAGCAAGCATATATATATATATATATATATATATATATATATATATATATATATATATCTATATATATATATTTATATATATGGGAGACAATGTAACTGACAATGTAATTGATATTGTGGCTTGCTGCTCTTTTGCCCCAAAGAAGCGCTCACCGGATGCTTTCCAGGTGTTTCTTTCGATGCAGGCTGCTGCAGGAGTTACATATGGAAACAGTGATGTTTCTTTCTGCCGCAGAATGACGGGCAATTAAGTCTCGTCACACTAAAGGACCATCCTCTTTATCCCGTGCTTCAGACCATTACATTGATTCACCCAATGGATCCACCAACCCATTACGGAAGAGTAGACCGTAATGGGCTGAAGATACTTCACACGAAGAGACGTGCTTCCACTGGCAAGAAAGCCGAATAATTTTCACCCATTTTAGAAGTTAGCATCTCTATAAAAACATAATTCTGATTTACCTTGTGATGGGTTTCCTTTTAGCTGTGTTCATTGATTTATAAAAGTAAATCTGTATTTACTTGGGCTGTAAAATAGTCAGATTGTTCTCAAATATCTGAACTCTTTTAGAACCTAACTTAATCACCATCTTTATATTTTCTATTTTCTCCCAGATTGTACATCTCCTGAGCCTTTACTGTATCTCAGAACACACAGTCTTGACATCTGCCCTCATTAAGGGCCTTGGAGAATGCAGGTAGAGAGGAGTAAATATCAGGAAAACTGAAAGAAAAAGAGGAAACACTGCCTATTATACCACATCTCCTACAGAAAGTCACACCTCCACTTTTCCCCATAAGAACGCAACTCGGGAAAGACAAGGAGAATGAGAAAGGAAGATGGAGTGGGCGCAGGAGACAGAAAAAGACAGAGAGGCATTCTTAGAGACGGAGTGACGGCAAGACAGAGGCAGAGGAAAGCAGCTGTGGATGGCAGGCACTCCTCAGTGCAGAGTCAGACATGGCAGTTGGTGACAGGTGACAAAATCAAAAGGTCATGTCACTTTTAACTGGGAGCTCCTGTGCCCCGCTGATTTCCCCCGTGCCGCCCCGGCATCAGCGCCGCTCATCTCTGCTCCATTCACCGCCTCTCTGTCTCTGCTAAACTGGCAGCTAGGATAGCAGGCTGGCAGGCAGAAAGACAAGCATCGGGCATAGTTTGAAGCAGGATGGGAGCATCAGGGAGGCTGATGCACCATCCTCCCGGTTTCCTTTTTCATCACCTTGCCCCCCTCCCCCCATTTTTCTGTAACTTCCTTCATCGCAATGAACCTTTGCAAGCATCTGCGCACTTTGTGAACAGCAGTGACACTTCAGGGTTTGTTATTGTTTTCTTCTGTAAGCCACATCCACTGTAGCTGTTTGCCTGCGTTTCAGTTTGATCCTTGAACTTAAGTCTGGTTGGCAGATGTGTGCAGTTGCGCTGAGTAGATTGGACATCATTTTAGCACTCAAGCCAGAAGAAGAGGACAAGTGTCTAACATAAACAAACATCTCATTTTATTGACTTTCACTCATTTGTGCTGAGGAAGCCTTTAGGAAAAGGTAGAAAACCTGCCTAATTTCTGTGCGAAAATTCGTCATTAAAAGAAAAATGTAAAAGTCTAACTTAGTAACATTAAACTCCATCTTTACAAATTCTGGAGAAATGTGTTAATATATAGCTGCCCTTTTTAAACCCCCCCCCCCCCCACCACCAGTTTCCGGCTCTGATAGCACCCCGGCTTCAACCCGATCTAGCCCCCTACTGGGTGAGCCCTGGCTCGGGCAGTGCAGATGGAAAGGCCCCCCTCTGAGGGCCACAGCTTTGACAGCTTGTGAAGGGTCTGTGTGGGTCAGTCTGGCTCAGCCTTATCAGACACACAGCTCTCCCTCAGTCTGCAACATGCACACACACACACAGACACACACTTATGGACAGTGCATACCAAGTAGGGCCTTGAGATCCCCCAGCCAGCCACTCTGCCAAACCTCAGCAGCTGGAGAGGTTAAACCCCCTCACGTATCAAAGAGGGAAAACAGCAGGAGAACGAAGGGAGGGAGCGATGGAGGAATGGGAGAAAAAAGAGGGGAAAAAGTATATCTTCATGTTCACCTGGATGTCTGCCTTGGAGTCAATTCCCCCTGTGGCTGTCATTGCGAAGGTGAGGAGGGGGAATGGTGGAATTCACTCCAGCCGGGGAGAAAGAGGGCTGAGTTAAGAGGCATTTAGGTGGGAGGGCTAGAATGATGGTGGTAGTTAAGACTGTAGACCTGTATTTCCTCTGTGGAATGAATGCTGGTTCTCGATTTAGTCGGATTCTTTAGGTTTTGCCTGTAAAACAAAAAGTCTATTCTTCCCTTTTTTTAATCCACTTTTTAATCAAAACTCCTCCAAAATTATATATTTATATTAAGTTTCTTCATGTGATAGTTAACTTAATATTCTATTTGGATCAATTCTGTGTTCTGTCGGGTGTAGCCATAGCACAGTCATTTAAAACTGCACATACATACATACATACATACATACATACATACATACATACATACATACATACATACATACATACATACATACATACATACATACATACATACATACATACATACATACATACATACACACATACATATATACATACATACACACACACACATATACATACACACATACATATATGAATAAATAAGTAAAAAAGAATATTTATAATAAGATGAACAACTAAAAAAAATCATTTCTAAAATATAATAAAATAAAAACACAAGGACTGACCAACAGACAAATGGAGAGATAGTCAAACAGACATAAAAACAGGAAAAAAAAGCCCAGTGTTTGAGGTGGCTAATTCCTGTCTTGATGGATGACAATTTCTTGAACTGAAAGTAAGATTGCCAGGGTCAGGGCCACTGCATTACTCATTAAGTTAAGTCCAGAAGCTCATGTCTATCATTGAAGACACACTAAGGAGGCTGTGGTATTGCAGAACCTCCTTAAAAAAAAAGAAAAATGTTTTTCTTGTTTATAACATCAGAATCTGTTAATTATGGTAAATGCTTAAAAGGTTTATGTCTGAATCAACACCAAAGCCCCGAATTATCAGTAAAACATTTTCAAGAAGTGTCAAGCACCAAGTGAAATAAGCTAATGGCCATTGAAGGTTTTCTCAAGAGCAAAACAGTATTAAACCAGCTTTTTAGTGGTTTTACTCAACTGCTGCATTAGTTCATTAGTCTTGTTTCTGAGGAGCTGCCACAGATACTCAAGAAAAAAACCTGCTCAGTCATATATAACAGCTAAAAACAGAATCAAAATTAAAGAGAAAAAAATGTCAGTCTTCCTGCAGAGGTTATGATGGGAGGAGGCACGTTTGAGTCAGGGCTAACCAGATACATGCATGCGTTCAAAACCATGTGAACTCTCAATGTCACCATCTCCATGTGCATTCTTTATGCAGTTTATGTTATCACCATCTCCTGTATGTATTTAGAGGGCACAGTGTAATCTGTAAAAGTAGCCTGCATTATCCGTGTGTTATTTGATTTTGAATGGGTCTGAATACGGTAATCCCCCACCTATATGGAACTGACAGGAACGGCTCTGCGGGCTATGTGAGCCTGATCCCGTCGACAGCATGGCTTTGATGCTGCCGCGCTGTAATGATAGTTATTCAAACAACAAGATAATAGAGCGATAAGCAGACAAATGATATCATGCACCAAAAAGGTCTTCGAAAGAGGAAAGAATGGGACAAATGGAGGGAGAAGGAGAGGAGGAAAGAGAGACGTTTGAAATTCATTGGCTGTGCTGAAGGTAATTTATATCCTCTCTTAGAGAGACAGTAGCTTCAGTGCGTGCATTTAGCCGTGGCAATCTTCAGGGCAGATGATATGTTCCATGTCGCTTTATTTATTAATTTTACACTGTGTCTCTTTGCAGGAAACATGACTGCTCTCTGTAACCAGAGGCAAGAGCAGAGCAGAGAGCAGAGGCAGACAAACGACTCTATCATTCTCTCTGTCTCTGTAGGTCATGCTTCTCCAGCCAGCTTATGTTCATTCCTTTTGTTTAAAGTTTGCAGCTTGTGCCAGCCGTGCCCTAGTAAAGACTCTGTGTGGAGGACTCTATTATGCTTGTGACTTGGCATGGGTTAAAGGATTTGAGAGGAACCATGATGTCTTTTTAAACAGTTCATTTGTTTTGGAGATGCCAGAAGGCTTTTGTTTTACAGTATCATGTAAACATCTTTTGCATTTGTTGAGTTCAAGAATTCCCTCTCCGGTGTTTGTTCAGTGTGCTGCTGGATGTATTTTGTATCAATAAAAAGATTGTCAATCGTGAACTGTCAAGCTTATTTGTCTAGACGTTGATGGAGTCACTGCGAACCGGGAATAACCGATTGCAAGCAGGTCGGTTAAAATGTGGAGAGTGCATCCACAAACAACACTTTACCCAAGTGATTCGGAGCTATTGATAGAGGCGGCACACACAAGTACACACACTATTGATTCTACCCTCTCAACTCTGCTGTTCTGAACTCCTCTTTGTTTGTGTGGGAAGCTGCATTTACATAAGAGGCTTATGTCAGCCGGCACATAGTTTCCCCCCCTTATTCCAGTGAAAAACAAAAAAAGCACAAAAGCTATTGTCTTGTTGAGTAATGATTTTTGGATTTCTCCAAAACTAGTTTGTGTCGTTCTGTGGGTGAAGGTTGGTTCTCAAATAAGGGACCAATAAAGATTTACTGGGAGTTGCTTCCAGGGGAATGTAAAATGAGGTTGACAGCTGTATTGCTTATTAAACGGATGCTTGTCTTTTTTAAGTGAGAAGGAGGAATCTGACCTTGTAGTGATGATAGATGATTTAAACAGCAAAGGGCTTCTGATTTGGACTTTTTGATTTTATGTTTTTGGTGTTTTTTAACATGTTCTCGTGGCATTTTCCTCATAATAGATTACAAATATAAAGAAATCAAAGCTTAAAATTGAATTCCTGTGTATTTCTTTATTCAAATCATTGTGAATCAGAAGCACACGAAAAAATTCTGTTAGAAAAAGCCTGTAGGTGTGATGTACCAGCTACAACCAGAGTGCCACCAGTTCCCTGCTCCGCTTTATTCTGATGCATCCATGGGCGTGTAAACAAATGCATGGTGGGAAGTGGGGGCGGGCTCACCCAATGCCAGCAGTCCTGCCCTCAACTCAGATGTGAATTTCTCCTGCCGCTCTGCAGAAACTATGTCCTGGAAAACAACACAGATTTGGGCAAAAAAAAGCATAATTACAATTAATAGACCACTGGGAATGCTTTTAAAATATATCAAAAGATAACCAGAGTGGGACTTTAAAGCTGCAGACAACTGTAACATTAAAAACAGACAAAAAAGGGAACCAAACAGTAGTTTTTCTTTGATTTTTTTTTCACTGATTTAACTGACTGAGGTGCTTTGAAGTAGAAATCTGGATACAGAAATGCTTTATTGGCATTCCTCTTACTGTAGATATAAATTGTAAAAACTACACGCTGGGTGGCTCTGCCAGGCACTATTTTATTTTGTGCCATACAGTATGTCTCTTGGTGTCTTGTGGCTCCAGCAGTAACACCAGCTCCGTTTTCATCGGTTGTGCACCACTGAAGCAAATAGTTGCCTTTCTTTGTGCCTTTCTCTCTGAGCTTAAGGCTCTTTTCTGTCTCTCTCCCACAAAGCATCACTCTGGGAGAAATAGCAAACAGGTGAGAGGACAGAAAGTGGAGGCACAGGTCAGGGAGGTCAGAGGATACGGTGCAGAATCAAAAAAGGCTGTCGTCTGGTCTCAGTGACCAGTGTTAAACTCCACTGCTTTTGTCAAAGAGTCATTTGACTGGTTGAATGGAATTTAATCCTCAGCTCGCTGAAATTCAAAGCGCGAGCATTTGCTTGCGCTTTCAGATGTGTCAACATACTTGAACAACAGAATGTGTCTAAAATTAAAATTCTTCTTCAGGACTCTTTTGAAGCTCATGACATATTATGAGCTGAGCTATCTGCATGCTCTCCACGCTCATTAACAAACTGCAGCCAAAACATAAGCAGAACCAATCCGCTTTAATGTGACTCTTTTGCTTTTCTGATGATGTTAACCCTATGTTATCTCGTGTTTATCTAACGCACAAACATTTTTTTTTCTCTTTCTTGTTTTTTTTCTTCTTCTTCTTTCTCTGCTACAGCAAGTAGTAGAGGACCTGCTGGAGGATGAGGATGAGGAGTTTGACAAAGATGACAAGGTAATTATGTCTCATGTCTGGGATGCACACACATATACACACATATTGCCTCAGGAAGGGCTGACACTGTTTCACAGACCGAAAACAGACTAGAGAAATGACTCCATCTTTTCCTCCCCTTGTCACCGCCTGGGGCACAAACACATGTTCACAGATGGTACAACCTTTTAACCTTTTTTTAAAAGTTATTTCTGCTGGTAAACACACAGCACATCCCCAAAATGCAGTATTTGTTTTATTTAATGCACTTCAAATGCATTTGATGCACCTTTCTAATATTTTCCTTCTTACAAACCATTATATTTGACTTCTGTTTGTGCTTCATGCCGTTTTTCCTGGGAACATTCCCCCATATAAAGCGCTTAGTTAGCTATTTAGGTGCATTCACTGCCCCTTTATGTCCCAGTAAAACAGCATCTGGGCTTGTCCAGACACTATCAGGTAACAACAGGTGGCTGCTTTACTGCCTCCGCTCGTTTACACCGCAGGAACAACTACTGAAACAAACGCCACTGAACAGGGTAGTAGTGCCTTTCCGATGCCACACATGGGAGGGGTAATTGAAATGATCTAGCGCTCTATCCACCCACTGTGCTGCATGTCTTTTTCTTCTGTGACTCAATTTGAAATATCTGCAATTTACTGTCTGACATTAAAAGTTTCAGGACTCTAAGGGAAACAGCTCAGTAACTTTGCATCTTGGACATTACTAAACCATGCGATGAAGTACATTCAGACTGTAGGATGGGGTATTTGTGCTGCTATGTGTTTAAAACATTTTGGTGAATCTCTTTGAGCAGTTGGAGACTTGCCTGCAACAGCATTTCCGCCACAAGGGTTTGCATTCGGAGCTGCAGAAAAAGGGTTAATAACCACATTTATTGTGCAGATGGTCAAACATTCATTCCGCTATTAAGTCTGCCAGTCAAGCAATCAGTCAGGCTGGAAGCCAGCTTGGTGATGAGCACACATAGATATGGAGCATTACATCCTCTCCCACAGTGATGCAGAAGTAAAGTTTTGTGGCTGTGAAGTTGCACTTCTGTAATGCACAGGAGAGGCAGGCACTGACTAAAGATATTCACCAGACAACCTTGAACCTTTTTTTTTGCTCTTTCTTTACATGTGTCCTCCGTCATTGCATTTCGTCCCTTCCCTCAGGAAAAATAAAAATAAAAGTACAGGCGTTTGAAAAGCTGTAGATTATATGAAATATAATTTGGACTTTCATATTGAAATGAGGTGCAGAGGCAGCTTATGTGGCCTCAGTTAGATTTGGTTCCAAACTGATTATTCCAAATAAGAAGGCCTTGCTCTCTGTTCACACAGGGCTGGGATGCTGGATAGCACTGCTTCCACAAAGACTACAATTTACCAACTCTGGCTTCATACATTTTGATCTATTGCTCTTCTCAGCTGTTAGCATTCCATTTAAGCTGTAGGAAGGTTGAAAGGGGGGCATTTTTCTTTTTTCTTTGCCTACATCTTTTCTCCCCTCCCACTCTCCTTCAACCTTTTCCTCAAACGCTTCCTTCCCTGCCTTCCATTTCTTTCTCTCTGACTCACTCTCTGTCCGTTGCACTGCCTCCAACCTGGTTAAGTGCAGAACAAATGTAGTTTCAAGGCTGAGAATTTTTTAATACATTGAATATCAATCTTTTAGCATTGGATGTGGACTACGGCTTCAGATAGTATGAGTAAGTATGAAGGACGGGTCAAAGGAGGCCTCTTTTTATGGCACAGGCCTATAGGGGAGAGTGGGAAGAGGAGAGACAGCGAGAGGGAGAGCAGAGGAAAAAAAACATTAATAAATGTGCCAAGGCCTCATTTTAATTGAACTTGAAGCATATGTTGCAAGTATGTACAATCCATCCCAGATGTTTACTCTGACTATGTGCATAGCTCTTCCCAGGGCACCACAAGGCAGCTATTAGCGGGATAACCTTTGCTCCAGAGGCTAAATGGGGTATTACATGGCCAAAAAGTTGAGCACCTGTTTTTTATTGCAGGGAAGGACCCCTCGCAGGCTTTTTGCTTCGACTTGTCACATGTGTTTTTGACTTAACAAATTGTTGGGCAGATGTGAGAGGCATGTTGCTTTTGAGCTGGTGCTGATATTAGTTGGTTAATTGTAATGAAAGTCCGGCATCAACACTAATTAATGAAGACAGCTAAGATGGGGAAGTCAGGCAGACAGGCAGGCACAAGACTCTTGAAAGAAGAAAGAAGACTTTTTTTTACTTACTGTTTTCTTCCTCCATAATTTCCCACTGTTTGTTTGTGTTCGTGCTGCTGACCTACTGCATATGCTGTTGCTTGATTATGTCATCAAGGTACAAAACACAAGGTTTGAACATAGTGACCAAGTAACACAGTCCAGGGTTTACTTCAAATACAAAACCACAAAGTTCCTAATCAAAAGGCTTTTCCCTTTAAAAAAAAAACCTTTAAAACTTCTAAACACTTTTTCAAAATCCAATCAGCCCCTATAAAGCTAAACATTTTGGATTTGGTATATACCAGGGGCCTGCAACCTGAGACTCTGGAGCCACATGCGTCTCTTTCGTCCCTCCATTGTTGTCCTCAGGATGTATGATTCAGTAAAAGAAGGGGTCTAGTTAGGATCATCTAGCGTTGTTCTTTCAGTTAGTTTCTTTTTATTTATATTTAGATTTACATTAAGATAATAATAAAATTATGGGGATGGGAATAGTGTCTCGAGTTGAGAATGTTGTCATGTTTGAATTCGGTAGCAAAAGAAGAAAGACGATGATGGTCACAGTCACATGACAGAAAACGCATTTTTACTTTTAGATAATCTCAATGAATTATTCGTGTCGGCGATTCACAATTAAATCAGTTTTATTGGCGCATTTTGGCCCTCAGAGCTTCCGGCGTAGTTTCGCAGGCACGCGACAACAACAAGAACAGGCGCGACGCTTACGGTGAGAGTGGCGTTATTTTCCAAAAAGATTTCTGTTCTGGACTGTGTGCTTACTTCAAGAGTGAGAGAGGAGACCCAACTATTACTAAGAGCTCATCGGAGTAAATTACGCGCGTGCGTGCCGGGTCTATTACCATGCACGCGCCCTAACCCAATATTCTAAAGCCTGATTAGTCATAGTTAAGCGTATTTTATGTTATTGTGCATAAGATACTTTAATATTCTTGTATTTTTGACTGGCCACGAGATTTTGTTCGGGAGGGCGGGGGGGGGGGGGAACCGCGACACGCTGCTTCTTCAAACGGGTTACTAATTTATTTAAACTTAGACCGATTAGCGTTTAGAACTTTTAAAATGACTCTCAGGGATGTTGTAATTGTTCACTATAAAGTGTGACTTAAAACACAGCGATTCGAAGTAGTACCTTTTTTTGGACAATGAAACAAGAGTAGAAAACAAATAAGAAAAAACAGCCAAAATGATTAAACCAAGAAAAATAGAAAAATACAACAAATTTATAACCTCCAAAAGGAGTGAAAAAATTATATTAACTTTATTCCAGGTGTTTTCTTTATTTAATTACAGAAATGGGGTTACATTGTTTGCTTGATAAATAAAGCAACATTGCTTTAGTGTCTGCTGTACTATTGCTTTCTTAAGTAGGGGGGGAAAAAATCGGGAAAAATCGAAATCGAATAAAAAAATAAATTTTATTTTTAGGCCACAGCCCTACTTCTTGTAGTAATTGCGCAGCAGGAGATCTCATTTGTCACGACTTATTTTATTTGAGGGAACTTCTATGCTGTGGTGTCAAAGTAAAATAGGTTAATTTAAACAAAGAAATTTAGAATACTTTTATAAATCAATTACATTATTGCAAATATTAGAAAGCTACATTTCATACATGGAACAAAAGTGAAGTGTATTTTTCTAAACAGTGATTTTGTGGCACTTGCTGGGTTCTGGTCAGAAAGAAACTGGACAAAATGGTTCTTTTAGCATCAGGTTGCAGACCCCTGATATATATGTTTGTGCTTGTGATTTTAATGCACTCATAAATGAAGACAAAGGTTTATTAAACTTTCAGACACCAAAATAGCATAAACATAATGCTGTGCAGTAGGCACAGTAAAATATTTTTTTTATAAATACTATTGCCACTGACCTAAATCTCACTTATGCACAAGTTTTGAATAGTAAGTCATTAATTTAGTACAAATGAATGCAATTTACAAAAAACACCTGTCAACCATTACAATAATCTTTTTTCACCTTTAACATTAGAACAGGTTCATTCATCATTTTTTGTAAATACTTGCAGGAATTGATTGCAAATGTCACTGTTAGTTACCTCTGCAGCTAATATTTTCACATTATGAATCGGTCTTTCCTCACAGAAAAACATTTTAAAGCATTTTAGTCCTACCTAAAAATCTTTTAAAATAATGCATTTATAGAATAGACAGTTTATGTCCTTTAAAAAAAGAGCTTTAGACTTAAACAGGGCGATAAGGCGAGAACATGCCTCTCATTCCTGTATTTACAAGCTGCAGGGGTTTCAGTGTGTAATCTAGCCAATGATGTCTCCTTTCACCTGTGGGTTCGCTGTCCAGAGCTGGCAGGACACAATCACCTTTAGGCTTCGCATGACTGTGAGTGTTTGTTCGTGTAAATGTCTGTTTGTGTGAATGCTGCACATGCGTGTGCGCGGCTCAGCTGCCTCCCAGAGGGCGGCTTACTGGAAAAATGGGGGAGAGAGAGTGAATGAGGGAGACAGACTGAAGGAGTGAGGAGATTACCCTCACACGGTTGACTGGTCACTGAAGCGCTTGTGCTCCGCTCAGCTAGGCTCCACTAGCCTCAGGAGGACCTGACACAGATAAGATACACACTGCAATCATGTCCTGCTCAGAGGCTTACTGCTCGGCACACCCCTCTCTCTTTCTCCTATGTGTCTATCTATCAATATCTCACTCACACACATGTACTTACAAAAAACCCACTCCCCCCATTTATTACACATTTTTACCTTGTCATATTTCTCAAACTTTAACAAGATTTACAAAATTTGTTCATAATTATTTTCATAGTTTTGTTCTCCCTTTATTTTTTGTTCTGAATATTTTTGTGTCCCGATAAAAATATATATTCTGTTTACTGACAGCTAAAAAAGATTACTTTAAGATAAAATGTATCATTTTGATTTATTGATTTGTTTGATTTGTTTAAATGTCCAGTTTTTATTTATCTGATCACCTTTCTTAGAGACCCACTCTGACCATTTTTTGATCTATTGTAAAAGTAATCCCAGTGGTCTTCAGTTGTGATTATACCATTTTAGCTTAAAACCAGTGTGCTTTTCTAGGACATAATTTCGTGAATAGTTCATTAGAAATCTGTCTCTCAGTTATGGGCAGGACTGTTTGCTAGAGCACCCCCCCCCACTTCCCATCACCCATAACTGAGAGTTTTCTGTTTACACTCCCTCTCACCAACTTACATTCCTTCAAACACCTCCAAGCTAACATTACCAGCGCAGCAAAAATGGCGACTAATACTGGAGCTATCCTTGCAGTTTTGAGCCAAAAGGAAGACATACATTTGTCTACAAGAATGGAGCAGAGCCGGCCTACCCAGCGTATTTTCTACCTAACAAAGATTCTTTTTCAAACAGCATTTGTTTGCTCTGCTCCTGATTTACAACCATTTGAATAAAGAAATACTCAGAAATGCAATTTTAAAGGTTAATTTTCTCAATGCATGTCCTTGATCTTGAACATGTTAAAAACATCAAAAACACAAATATTTCAATGGAGTCGATCTTTAACAAGTCTAACATATTTATCCTCCAAACCAGACTGTATGAGTGTTGGTAAAATCCATTGGTTGAAATGAATCCACAAATATTTGAGCATTTTCTTTTTTTTTTCAGACTAAATGCCTTATTTGTCATCTTGTTTATTTTTCTTTCATCATTGCAAGAGATTTGGTTACTTCTACTGATTTCTTACAGCTAGTTGGTTTGTAATTATCAGAACACCAACAAATTAAGCACAAGTTTCACTCTAGACTCCATATAGCTTTTGTAATTTCCTCCCACTAATCTACACAGTGGTGCAGAGAAATAAAGTAAACAAAGAGATGCAGGAAATTCCACAACATGTTTTCTTTTTGGTCCTAAACTAACACATTAGTCATGCTGCTTATATAATTTCCAGTATATGTTTTCTTACCTTCATTCTTTTACACAAAAGCTCTAATGTTTTTCAGATGTCGCAGAACTTGTCCATTTCAAACTATTTATGAACTTATACCTGGTTTGATTCAATCAGTTTTTGCTGCTTTGCAGAAGCATTTTGTTGGCCATCAAATCTCAAATGTTTAAATCTCAGTTTCTGCAAGGAAACACAGTTTCCTTGCAGAAACTGTGTCAGCTGATGAAATTGGGAAATGCTAGCTCATCAGTTTGAGTGACAGTAGACGATAAGAAATAAAATTATGTATTTTTAATACTGATCAAAAATGAAACTTGGTTAGTATTTTTTTAAATAATGGGTCCTCCAAAATGTAATTTTTTGTAACATTTACAAGTTTCCCACCAATTTCTGATCATAGGGTTAAGATTGGAACTCAAATCTTTCCTGTTATAACTGCATATGTTATTATTTCACTTATTCCTGTAAAGGCAGAATACTACAGTGGCATTTAGTGATAAGTGAATGAATGGTAGGGACATAGCTAAAAGCAAGTCTTCAAAACATCAAACTTTTTTGTTGAAATAATTAGAAATTAGTTTGAAGCAGTTTAATTTTTGCAACTCATCTTCAGAAGTTATATCTGTAAGTGTGCAACACCTTTTTAAGTCCCAGCGCTGCTGTCTCAGCCCCAGTCACGGCACTGCTCCGATTGCCTAGATAAGGACATGGCGTAATGTAATTGGACTAAAGAGAGCACTGGGAATTCTATTAATGCTCTAAATAAAGCATGACTGAAATGTTTTTTTCTGCAGAGGCCATTGGGCTTGGGATGCAGAGGGGTTGTTCTCAGGTTGTCTTGGGGGGGTTCCCACTGCAGAGGATAGGGGAGGTTGGAAAAGGAAGTTTTGAATGCCTTTTTTTTTTGTTTTCTTTATGCCGGTTGTGAAGAATGAAAAGCTTCACACTGTAAAAGCTGCTTTTGACTTTTCTTCTTCATGTTTTTCCCATCTCTCTGTCTTCTTTTTTCTGCTTTCAGCAGAGATGTGAATAGGGGCTGCATTTTAATCATGTTTGGCTAATACAGGAAAGAATAGAAAAGAAAGGAGGGGGGCATGGAGGGCGTATTGTCTCTCTTTTCAATACACACTGCATTGTTTGTTTTTCCTGTTAGCCACACACAAACATCTGGTATATTATCTCTAAACTATTTCAGAAGCTTGTTGTTCCCAAAAACTGTTGTCTTCGGGCATTGTTGTTTGAAATAAATGTCACTTATTTTTCCATTTAGTTTTCTATTGTTGCTATTTGATTATATTTTTAGATATTAATGGTAGTTTAGGACATGGATACCTATGTGGTTTTTTGCAAAAGTTTAATGTACCCAAAAAAATTAAAAGCCACATTGTTTTAATTAAAATATAAGATGCATTCATATATATATTTCTGTAAACAAAGGTGAGTAATGAGAAAGGAAATTGTTCTCTGTATTTCAAGGCTTAAACTGTGATAATATTATCAACCTCTGCTGTGGATTTGCTGAGAAGAACATCCACATTGTAAAAGACTTTCAATGTTTGTGGCTTGTAAAGAGAAAATCTCACTGTAATCTATCCAAGGACACTAAACCAGGCCCCTGGGAGGAAAGCCGTGATAAAAACCATGTCCTCGAGGATATGTTGGCTTCCTGGCACTTTGAGTGGATAAAAGCGATGGTGGTAAGTGGACATGTGTGTGGCTGTGGCACGGACTCCTCTGCTAGTGTGTATCACTGTCTCCTGGTTAACTGGTTAGCTCTTCGTGTGTCCGGCGGACACTGTCTTGCGTCCTGTCAGGGTTTGTGTACAGTAACTGTCCCTTGTCTGCGTCTCAGTTAATAGTCATTCACTGCACGTTTGGCTCCCAACCAAGGGCCATGCCTGTGCTTGCACTTTAAGGTGATGGGGAAGTCCAGTGAGCTCCAGCATGGAGGGCTGCTCCTGTCTTTTTTTGTGTCACGTCCCTGTATCACTGTAGGGCTGCTATGCTGCGAGGTGACAGCTGCAGATTGAACTGTGACCATGTGTTTACTGTGTTGTGGGACTTCTGGCTGTGGGATAAAAAAAGGGTAACACGGTGGCTCATGCCAGCCAATTACCTCTTTCTGCACTGCAAAATAAACAATAAAAAAGGACTCCCCACAATGTGGTCAGAACCCTATGATTCTGTGAAAACGCTGTTAATTACAACCCACTTACAGATAATGATACCTTTCTGGATCCTTATTTCATTGATATTAAAACCTAAAAACCTCATTTTGAAGTAATCTTCTCTTCCCTCAGTGTTTCTTTGCTTTTGGGGTGATTTTAACACTAGTGACGGTGTGTTGTCTTTAAATCTGCAACAGCTATGTCACATTGCCGGGGTAATTCCCCTCCCTTATTGTGCCAAATGCAAAAATATCTATTCTCCCAGGTGTTGTTGCTCTGAATCACATATACACTTGTGGCTGAACGAGCTGAACTTTTTCATTGATGAACTATGCATCAAAGGATCACGGCGTGCACGCCTTGCACTGTAGGTGAGAAGTTCGTGCTCGCTCTCATCCACTAAAAGTAACTCTCTTTGAGAATGCTCAAGACGACACACTTTCACCCCTCAGCCTCCCATTGGATAGAATGTGGAGCACAACACTTGACAGCGGTGTCGTCTGAATTTAAAGTCAGACATGTAAGAAAGAAGGCGCCACCTTTTCTTTTAACAATCGTCATAAATCTGTAATGAGCACAGAGAGGATGCATATTTCATTTACTTTTTGAAGATGTGATTCCCTTACTTCATAGAAATGCACTCTGATTCTATTGTTTCTTTCCAGCCCCCCCCCCCCCCAAAAAAAAAAAAGTTTGAAAGCACTGGTTTTTACCTCAGTCTCTGTTGCATGCCTCTGAACACGCATGCATTAACAAAGGTAAGCCAAAATATACCACGTTTGTAGGGTAACCAATTTAGCCAATCCTTTGTGTTAATAAGATATTGTTATACTTTTTGAATTCTTGAACATAAATGCTTTTTCGAAAGCAGTCCATGTTGGATTGCAACATGTACAGAAGTGCTTTTAGTGATAGACTGACAAACCAGCAATATGGGATGGAGTCATCTAAAACCGGGCCAAAAGCGGACAAGAGTAATGCTCTACCATTCATCACACCCTGCCAGGGTGGATTCTGGGAAGGACAGGGGAAGGAGAGTGCAGGAGAAAGGGAACTAAGGTGAGACCTGGGGGGTGGGGGTCAGGTGGCGTGCAGCAGTAGGTGTGGAAGGGGTGACCACCAGCAGGAACAGTGTTGTGGTAGTCATTGATGCTGTGTACGAGTGTGTTCTTGACCTTGAGCCTGATGGAGGAGCCGGCGTGGTGGAGGTGATGAGAGCCCCCAAGAGGGAGACGGGTAGAGATGATTCGCTGCAAACAACCTCCTGCCAACTGGACACATTATGGAGACAAGCACACAAACTCACAACTTCAAAAACTTTTCTAGCGCAGAAGTAAAGCAGAGGTCAAGTTCAAAATAAGCCATGCATTTAACCTCCTCGGGCCTTTTTTTTTTAAAAAAGCGTGTAAATTTATCTCCACTGTGGGATTTGACCGACTGAACAAAGTAATTAATGTTGGGGAGCATTGTGTGTGACTGGTCCACCTTCAGCCTACAGTCCTGACTGAAATTTGAGTTTAGCTTTGTGGAAACTAACTTCAGCGCACCTTCAAACATCCTCCCCCAAGCAGAAACCCCATGGACTCAAACAAAAATAAACTTTCATTCACTTGGGCTCCTAATCCGAACGTCTTCTGTGTCAGAACGCTTGACTATGCCTTGACTAAAAGATTGGACTCTTGGTCCTGTCATGATTTTGAGATTGAGACTATACACTTTTATTTGCTCAGTTCCCAAGAGTTTTGAGGGTTTTTTTCTGCTAAGGCACATGTAACCCCCCCCCATAAAATGTGAGTGATAGTTCTGCATTACAGGTAATAGCACTTAAAAAGTCTCCACTGAAACATTAGTGGTGGAACTAAATTATGCAAATAGACATGTACTTTAAGAGGTAAAAGGTGTAGCCTATTCTGTTCAAATATCATGTTTCATGACATATTAACTCAGTATTACTAAAACGGTGCAACTTATTGGATATGCATACATGTAGAACAAATTGTTGCAAGAGCACACAGACTCACAAATAGTGTGCATACATTTTTAAACGCTAAAATGTGTAGAAACTGATTGTTCATTGATTCAGTTTACAAGATTAACAAACGTGGAATACATCAATATATTGATGGAAAAATTTGCATCAGGGGAAACACAAATGTATTATAGTGGTGATAAAACCTGCCTGATAACTAAATCAATTGATGCCACCGTCAGAATAAACAATGCTGTCTATCATGTGAAATATGTCTGAGATTTGTAACTGCAGCCTATTAAAAATAAATAAATAAATAAATAAATAAATACTTTTTCCTTTTTACATTTTTTTTTACTTTTGTCTTCTCCTTTTGAGGGAGCCAGGAAGACAGTTCTCATATAGTTTTAAATATGCATCAGATGTTAATCATATGCAGGATTACGTTGTCTCATGCACGGTTCTTCCACAAGTTTTTGGAAATTGAGCTTCTGTGGCTTCATTATCTTCTCAAGGGGTAGAAATGGGAGGGCGACTGACTTTTTCTGTTACAAAATCAACAAGAGCGCTCTCAGATGCCCTCTGGGAGTTACATATTAGCATGCTGTCAGGTTTTATATGACGTTTCAATTTTTGCTTTGCTACCACAGTGAGAGGGGCAAAACAAAGAAAAACAGGTGCAATTTTAGCACGGCAGCAATGAGCAGCAGTCACTGGTGCTTCAGACTGATTTCCTTGCGGGATGGGATGTATGTTGCTACATTATAACTGTTGGGTTTATCACTTTTATGGCATAACCCAGCAGGGAGAACAGTGTGATCAGAGGTTAAAACAGTCTCAAATGGCTGTTTCCTTTTCCACCCAATGGATATAGGACAGATATTTGGGTCCATAGTAATAGGCTAAGTCCTTAGCGACCTCTCTCTTGTTTAGCCCTGGGCCTTGGGTCAGTGAAGAACAAACTGTCTTTGTAAAGTTGCTAACTGTTCACTTTGCACTTTTGCATTTAGATGGGCTTTGCCATTCTGGCAACTCTGTGAAAGAAACAGAACAGCCAAGTACACTAAGGGGCTGCGCATCTTTCCTTTGTTAAATATTTAATCAGCTGTTTCAAGGAGTTTACCACATTTGTTTACCACAATTTACCAGCAAGCGCGATGTGGTTAGCCTGACTTGGCTGTTTCTTTGTCTGTGTGTGTGTGAGCACACGTCCCTGGGCTCTCTTTGGTATCAAAGTGGGTTATTTTTCCCTAACAGATGCAAACAACTCGCATCGATTTAACGGCTGTTCCTGCTGCTTGAACAGTGAATGGTTTTCAGGGATTTGACATCACGCTCCACACATCCAAACAATGATGCAAACTTTGGACATAACCACAAAAGATGCATTTATGGCCTTTAAACGCACACGCGCAATTAAAATCCGCAACTCCCCGCCATCAAAGGACACCGGCTCACTAAATATTTCTGCTACCAGCCTGATGAGAGTTAATTGATGTCAAAGAGTTTGCTATGCACACAAAAACATTTCACTCACAGCACAAACTGTATTAATGCAATTTTTGGTGTAATAGCAACTTGCTCATGCTGAGCTCATATCACATATTGTTATGAAGGAGGCTGCAATACAAAAAAGCATTTTCTAAAGGGAGAGCTAAAGTAGCACAACAATGTACCAGTAAAAAAGTTTCCAAATTTTCTTTCAGATGTGGGATCCAGTTGATCCCCTTGACAGAAAAGAGTACCTACAAAGACTTGTCTGGAGTCATTTCTAACTGTTGTTGCTTGCTGTGTGCAGACTTCCCTTAATAAGTCAGCTAAACATGACACATGCAGAAGAACCTGTGGTTGCAGTCCATCAAAATTCATGATGCTTAACACATTCATTTGACTTCTTACATTAACTGCCATGCAGTACCATCCATCATTGGGCTGTTGCAGGAGGTGCTGGGATTTAAATGATACTTTGAACATAAATACATCAGCATCTGTAGCAAAGTCAAAGCAAGACTGCAGCTTTAATTTCATTAGTCTCTGCGTCAAGGTCTCCTGCGAAGACCTTAGCCATTCTTCGGAGTGAAGTGTGGAAGACTGCATATCTGATCACATGCCAAACTGAAATATCTGCACGCACACCTCTCACAGAACCTCACAAAGCTTGACAAAACTAACATCTTTTATTCAGTGTGTTAATACAGTGACGGATCCGCTCCTGAGGCCTTCGAGCATTCTAATACTTAATCTTTTTATGAAATATTTAAGACAACATTAATTCTCCTTTTCTTATAACTATGATGGATGAAGGTATTGTCTTTCTTATTTCCTGCCTCTATAAATTTCTCTCCTATGATTCATGGTTTTGAAATCACCACACAGTCAGTAGAAAAAGAGCAACTTTTAGAAGTCAAGGTCCCCTTGTGGTCCAATGTTTGCTGGGATGTAGAATTGTTTGTAGGGAAACGCAGCAAGACCAGGTGTGCAGATCAACCTTATCTAATGGCTGTAGGGTGTGTGTTCTTGTGTGCATATTAAGTTCCATTATAAGAACAGGTTGCCTGACTCCATATGTGCACAGTGTGCAGGGAAGCTGGGAAAACAAGGATCTCCGTGGCCCTCAGTGTTATTGCTACCTCCCGCCTCTGCAAGCCGTGTTTGAAGACAGGAAATAGGAGTCAGACCTGCAGTCCGAAGGGCATGTGGCAATGGTTTATGCGCTTGTGACCTCTGACCTATCTTCTTCACCCCCACCTGCTCTCTCATACCACTCCCATGGCCCTCAAATACTCTCCCCTAAAAAAATGAAATGTCCTGACCCGGCCCAGCCTGGCTCGGCTCGGGTCTTACCAAGGATAGCACAACAGACACCATGTTCTGAGATTTGTTTAAGCGAGCAATGGAAAACAGATGGACTGTGAGGAAAGCAAAAAGACCAAGAGTAGGAAAAAGAGACGGAGTCTAGTAAGATATTTTCGAAGAAAAATAACCCAGAGAGGCTGTCTAATTATATCTATTTGTCTTGTGTGGTTTTGCTGGGGAGGCCATGTGGTCTCCTTGACTGTTCCATGGTTCATTTTTCACATTATCTGATCCTGGATACAGAGCATAAAGGCGAGGGTGGGTTGGGGGCAGTCTGAGTCTCATTGGGAGGTTTGTGGTGAGGTGGCTGGCCTCAAAAAGCCAAATGTGGTAAAGGCCTCTTAGGTCCTGAAGGTTTCATGCTTTGGATGGTTCTCAGTCAACCGTGAGCATATAGGAATTAGTCACAACTTTATTCTTAAAACACACAGCATCCATCAATCTTCATCAGTTACACAGTCATCTCTTTGCACCGGTTTTCAGGCAGCTGTAAATATTATCATTTTTTCAAGCTTTACAATAAATGATCAGACTTTCTCATTTCCACGATCTCGTTTAAAATGCTGTTTTTTTCTTTCCTGGTACATCTATAGTCAAAATCCTAAAAGGTCCTGCTCTGTTTTTTCCATTCCTTTCCCCTTGAATGCCAATGCAGACACGTGTTGCAAAGGTTTGCCAGTTATGGTCCCCACTTTGCCATTGTGTCCAGATCTGTCTTGTCCATGCCAACCTGTCAGTCAACAGGAAGCTTGTTGACTGTTGCATGACTTCTCAAACCCTTTGCTTTGTTTGGGTTAGACGGATGCTAGTCTGTGCTTTCTCCCGCTCACTACAATATTCAGAGTTCACAATCATCCAAAGTTGGAATGGAATTGCTGTTCATTGCAGTTGACAATGTTAGTGAGGATGATAATGATGTCACGGTTGGTGGCATCGTCACAGTGTGCCAGCCACTAGAACAAAAAAGGGCTCTGCCCCGTCTTCCTATAGCTGCCTTGGCAGCAGCAGAAAGAGAGGGTAAGGGCCCAAAATTTGATGTATCCATTTGGCTTTCAGTTTAATTCTCCCTCTTTATTCAAATTTTTGTGTGTGCTATTGTAAAAGGAAAACATTTTGATTTGTTCTGCCAACTTTATATCTCTATTACTGCTTGGAATGAAAGCGCTCTGTCACTTTATGCAGGATATCCGGTGATTTGGCTTCCCACTCTAAATCTTTGACGCTCCTTCAATTGTATTGTTCTCACAAAGATGCCTGTGCCCAGCCTCTGTCTTCTCTCTCTTTTTTTCTCTTTGCTCTTTTTCTTTCTGTCGGCATCTCTTTCTTCTTCATCCCTTCTTTCTCTCTCCGTTATATCTCTATCTGTCCTCTTGCAGGACTCAGAGAAAAAGGGCTTCATGAACAAGCTTTATGCCATTCAGGACGTGTGCATCAGCGTGCAGAATGCTCTGGATGAAGTGGCCTCCTATGGCGAGAGGATAAAGAAGTAAGCCTGATCCTCGGCAACAGGCCTGCTTTGCTCCTTGTCTTCTTGAGGTTGTTTTTTCGACATTCCCAGGCTAAGTTTCTCTACTTTTACTCGCTTGGTTCTGCAACTTAGCCTGGCAAAGACTAATGTTCAACTCTGAGGCACAAACAAGAAGGTTGCATGTCTTTATGTGTCTAATATTTAACACTTTCCTACAAAACATTGCTATGATATAACTAACATCTATATGTCTAATATTTATTGCACATCCAGGCGTGCTGTCATTGAAATTTTGTAGATGCTTAGCAAAGTAAAAACATGAAACCTTTAATGCAATTAGCAATTGTGAAAGGGAGTGGGTAAATATTTTAAATCATTATTTTGAGCTAGACTTAACATTTGAAAAGTTACCAAATTCCCTCCATTTCCTGTATTCTCTCTTTGCAGCACATTTAACTGGACTGTGCCTTTCTTAAGCTGGCTAGCAATTGTGGCTCTGGGTTTGGCCACCGTCATCATCTATTTTATCCCGCTGAGACTCATAGTGCTGGCCTGGGGTGAGCAATGTTACTTTTCCCGTCTTTTCATTGGTAATATAGTGAAGAAACGTTTCTGTTATTCTAAACTACTTTGAGCGAAGTGCATTAAATCATTTCTGTCTTCATCTTTTTCCTACCCACACTGGCTGTTTTTTTGTTTTTTTCTGCAGGAGTGAATAAATTCACCAAGAAGCTTCGAGACCCTTACACCATTGATAACAACGAGCTGCTGGACTTTCTGTCCAGAGTTCCCTCAGATGTGCAAGTGGTGGGTTAACATTCCCTTTTTGACATCAAACCTGTCAGTCCTAGCTTCAGCCAAGGGTTAGCCTTCCTTTTATCGTCTCAGACTGATTTTTTTTTTCTCCTTCTCATGTCTCGTCTCAGCCCATGGCCTCTCTGTATTTTACTTTCATGTAGGGTGAACGGACTACTATCTAATGTAACTGTTTGAAAACTGTTTCTGTGTTTTTTTCTATTAATAGCTTGCTAGACTAATTCAATTTCCTCTTACATGGCTTGAGCTGTGTTGAAAGATAACAAGGTTAAGTGAGTTTAGTGCCCAGCTTATAACTAGGTTGATTGACTCCATACACATATTCTCACACACAATTACAGTTAGGTGTTGTTTCCCAGCAATGCTAGTAATTGGAACAGAGTGTAAATCAACTGTTTACCGGCCCCTTGCGGTTATGCTTCTACATTAACCGTGAGATCAGATTAACTATGTGACTGTAGACTTCAGATGCTGGTTTCAAGTCAAATTTACAGTAGGTGTGCTTGTGTGTGCGTGTTAACCATAACACGCTGTGCTACCCAGGACAGAATGTAGCTTAAACAGCAATTAGCCGCAGCTTGTGAAAGTTAGGGTGTTATCTTGGAGCACTGGTGTCCACTGTGGCTATTAAGTCCCGCTGAGTGGAGTTCAACACACACACTTAGAAACGCAGATGCGGACTGAGGCTGAACGACCCGGGGCCTCTGATAGAACCAATTCCCTGCCACATCAGTGCTGACACACTTCCTCTTTGATCGCTTGTTGCCCGCACAGTCTTTCATCTTTACAGGGTCATAATCCCTGCTCCCCTGCACACACCCCGTGTTCTCCTCCTTTCAGCCCTCGTGCAGTTTTGTAGTTTACAGGGGCCTGCTGCAGCAGCAGGCGCAGGGCAAGCCATCGACTCAAATGAGCCCAAGCTGTCCCCTAAGGTGAAGTGCAGCCCCCTCACACCTGGAGCCTGGGGGTGTGTAGTGGTGAAGAGGCCCAAGCCTGGCAGGTCCCAGGACTTTACAAGGCTCCTAATGAGGGCCTGCTGGCTAAGAAGGGTGGGGGCAAGTGTATTGCTGTGGTCGAGTTCATGTTCTGCTGGATGTGTGCCTACTGTATAGGTAATAGTGTGAGTGCTACTGTAAGTTTACCGCTGCAGCTGCTAGAATGGTAATTACTGCCATGCTTCTCAGAGAGCCTGGAAGCTTACAGAGTTATGATATCAGGGTAAGATGGAATGGAGATGGAAAAAGAACAAGGAGGGAACTTGACAAAGATCAGCTGTTTTTTGTATTAACAACACAGCAAGGGTGGATCATTTTGTTTGTATAAAATAGAAACAGTAGGGGAAGTTCAAACTCTAAAGTCTTTGATCTAAACTTTCTCACTGAATGCAGAGGTCAATATTCTGAAAAGACAACCCGCTTTGTGATTGTTGGCTGAAAACAACCCAGAAAGCTGTGCTGAGCCCTACCGCTGCCTCCGGTGGTGGGTTCACCTCATCGCCTGCCCCTGTCTTACTGGGTCAAAGACGTCAGAGGGTATTAAGCCCTTGAGGCTTTGGGATGATGCACAGAGGTGCTGGGCTCCAAATGAAGCATCCCCTCATGGGTGCATGTCTATGGCGCCCACTGGCATAGGTGCATGGGTCCGCCATGCCTGACACCTTGGATGATTAATGAAGTGCTATTTCAGGGCCCCAGCGTGACCCCCCACACATCTATAATCGCACACACAAGTTCTCCCAGAAGCCAGGCATGTGAGGTGGGTTTGTGGTGTTTCAGTTCGCTGTTCCGCATCATTTAGAAGTGCTTCAGTGCAACCAGAACTGATGAGGATCTAATGACTTTATATACAAAGGGCAGCCTGACCGGGCCACAGCCCATCATTACTTATATAGCTTTACAGAATCACGCTAACGGTGAGATAGCTTTATCATTCTGTGTAGTTTTTTTTTTTTTTTTTCAAATTTCTCTTTATAGTTTGCAATAGCTTGAAGACTTTGAACCTTGACTCATTTTTCATAGGTTGCACGGAAAACAGAAGCTACCTTACTTCTAAGGACATTCCTGTTCATCGAATCGAATCGAATCGAATCAAATCAAATCAAATTTATAAAAAGCGCTTCCCATGCTTATCTGTCTGCAGCCATGCTAAAGGCTACATGTGCTGTGGTTCTTATTGCTGTGGAAGACTTGAGGCTATTTTTAATGATCTGGGGTTGACCTAGCTTTACCATCAACATTTGGGAACCTCCAATTTATTATTTGACAAATTAAAACTGAACAGCCTTTAAGCAGGAAGTGTTCTCCACCTGCTGTCTGCAAAAAAAATCAGTGCACCAGTTTATTTTATTGCACCATTATAAACATGAGCAAGAGAGTGCATGAATAGGGACATGGCAATTAGCATGCCAAGTGGCCCTTTATGATGGGTGTAAAGTAACTGGATCAAATCCCCAATACAAAAATAAGCATGAATTCTAATTTAGGGCCTAATGAACGCCAGGGAGGCAGGTTAATACTTTCAGGAAGCATTTATGTTAGCGATGAAACCTCTGTGGACAGACTGAGAGCAACGGCAGGATAGTTAAAAGCTGAAACATTGCCAGATGTTATCATTCACCTCCAGCAGATTGTTTCTCCCCTTAGTTTTGAGCTAGCCCACTTTTAACAGAAGTTTAAACGGTTCACTACAAGTGAAGTATTAGCATCTACTCAATATATGTATCGTTACTCCAGCTAATGGGGCCAAACTTTTCATTTTTGTTTGGTGTCTTTGCATATGTCACTATGCTGAGCCCTTTCTCCTATCTCCCCTTTTCTGCAGATATCTGAACTGTGCACAGAATAATACCCTCATGCTCCTTAACCTGTCACTTGTGATGAAACCTCAGTGAGTTTTGAGCTCCCTGCAAAGGACTGAGGAAAATAACACAGTATCATTAAAATGACATCCCATCTTTTTTTGTCTTTTTTTTTTGAATTTGCTTATTTACTCGCCTTTTTTTTGCTGACTGTCACCCACCTTGTCTGTTTGCCCACACCGGCATCTTCAAACACTGTCAAGGCTCGATGTGCGAGCGAGGAAGAGAATGAAAGACAGTTAGCAAAGGAGAAAGGAGCAGGTCCCGGGATGCTTTGTGGGTAACACCGTTAAACGAAGCACAACGCGCAGTACACGGCAGCCCTTCAGCAGAGCACACTTCAAAGCCTGTTTTGCACTTGTACTGTCAACATTTGGGAGAAGAGAGGAGCGAGGGTGGAGCTGCCTTTGAGCACACCTTCTCCTGTCTGTGTTCCCTTTAAGCTCCCCATTTGTGTTCCAAATTGGTTGTGTGCTTGCTGCATTAGCTCATTTTTTTTACTTGAACACATTTCAGTATCTTTCATTTTGCCAACGGCCCACTTTCTTCTTGCTTCCTCTGCCTTTATTTTGGGTTTTGTGTACTTTAACTAGCTCTCATATGTGCATTGATTTGTTGTGTGTGTGTGAGTGTGTGTTACAAAGTGAGGTGAGCAGTGAGCCAAGGGTGCAGCATCAGGCAGGCCTGTCACCTATAAGCTGGAATTGAACCTGTGACGCATGAGTTGCTTTTCTCCTTGCTGGCAGCTCTTCACAGAGAAATCTATCGTTTGATTGAAATATTGTGTGTGTGTGTGGGGGGGTTCTCCCCTTGCACTGTTTCTTTCTGTCGATCCCATTTGCAAGTCTTCTTAGGAAACAAAATCTTACTTTCTACTGACATGCAAACTTTTCTTTGTTTGTGTGCACTCACAAAGAGTTTGTTTGGACAGAAATGTCACTGTGTAGAGTTAAATTGCCACGTTCCTATTTTGCTGCTGTAGGTGTTCGGCCGTAAAAAGAGAACCAGAACGAGTTTTGCTTTGAGTACCTGCCCTACTTTTGTATGCTTAACTCCTAGAACAGAAGATAAAAATGAGTTGAGCTAAAAGACCCCCCCCCCCCCCCCCAATTTGCTTGCAATCTTTTGACTTTAACTGTTATATCCATGTAATTACACAAAAACCACACGTGCGTTTCTTCGTTCACTCACGGGTGAATTAATTGTTCTATCAGGGACGCCGCACAGTCATTGATGGGAGTCCGTGTGGGCATTCTGCCAAGACTGTCATGGTCCACACAGACACAAACAGCCATCCATACACAGATGGGGATGAAAAAAATCCCTCCCTGTCCCCTGGGTTTTTGTTCTGTTGTCTGCTTTAGTTGGCAGAACTATAGAGAGATCCACACCCACATGAGAACAGTATCTTTCATCACCACTGTCCACAAATCTCCCTCTGTCTCACCCCGTCTTTTCTTCCCCTTCATTGTTTTCCCTCGTTCTTGGTTTGTTGGTTTGTCCCGCTCTCTGCCCAGATCTTCCCTCATATGCTTCCTTCCATCTCGCTCCCAGTCAAGACTTCTCAGTGGCTGCTTGTGTTTCTTCTTCTCTACTGCAGCAAACAAGGTTTTCATTTGTACAGCTGTCCAGTGGGATGGTTGCTTCCTAACACGATTTGAATCAGTGCGATCTGGCTGCCTAGTGAGGCGAAGAGAGCAACACATGCCGACCTAACCACTTTGTAAGCACCTTAACGGGACAATGGTGGCCACTACTGTGAGACAGATGAAGAGAAATACTCCAAGATCTGAGCCTGTGTCTGTGTGCGACTGGGTTTTTAAGGATAGAAAAAAAAAACTCAAAGCCATGTCTTTCTGTGCGGTGCGGGAGGTGTAAAGTGTGTGTGCATTCTCCCTTTGTTGGTGCTTATTCCTATTGGCATGACTTTGAGATAAAACGCACACATACGTCTCGTTTACATCTAAGATTTGTGCATTATAGACAGAAGGCCTGAAGGCTTCACTGATTCAACAGTGGGAATCAGGCAGAAGATGAATGACGAAGCCGTGTTCCCAGCCTGTGCCGGGATGCTGCTGTTCCCGTCCGCAGTCGACAGACCCACCATGAGACAGAACAGAGAAACCACATCTATGTCAGATTGCTGTCTGCCTGGAGAATCAGAGACGGTGTCAGTCAGACAGACAGGCAGAGTAGCCTGTAGTACATCAACTTAGGAGAGATTCCTCAGACGATACTGCCTCTTTGGTGCTGAGACTGTTAAGTCTATTTTTTTTATCTATTGGAATTTGGATTCAGTGGCTACTGCGCATCACTGTCTTGAATGTGTCTAGGCTAGCAACTGTATTTGTGTGTGCATGTGTGTACAACTGAAGGAGAGCGGCTCTCCCTGTGACAGTCTTTGGTTGTTGCTGCTCAGCCTCTGTGTGCTTCCGCGTTTAAGTGTCCATCACTTGCAGGAAAGAGCAGCTTCTTTTTAAGATCTGTTCGCCATTGTTGCAAAGATCCACGTCGGGTGGGAATCAGAATTTGTTGGAGGAAACAGAGGAAGCTCTCAATGATTGGCTGGACTATCAGACAGTTAAATGAAGCTGTTAAATGTCTGTTTTAAGATATTAGTGGTAAAATACTTGTATGAAACTTAGTCATCAGATTTTTGTGTCTCAGTAATCCATAGAACTGAAGAAACACTAATGAACTGGCCAAAACTGGTCAAAGTCATTTTATTAATCTGTTGGGCATAAAGACTTTATACAAAAAATACGTAAAATGCAACAGGTCACACGAAAAAGCTTTAATTTATATTTATTTTTAAAAAAAACCATGTTGTTCCTTTTGGCTTTTATTTTCAGGGATTGGGGCACAATTTGCTCTCTAGAAAGTGCCCCCCATGTGGGTGCAGTAACTTAGGGGGCCAGGCAACCCTGTTTAGTTTTTAGGGTCAAACGAGATCGGATGTGTCCAGGGGGACATGGCTGTTGAAAAAGTGTTTCACGTCTTGGTAATTTAGTCTTTACCATGTTTATAAATTAGACCAAAAAACATTTTCCTCTATTTTGGTTAGTAACTGGATTAGGAATAATTGCTCATTTTATGTAATTCAGGTCTAGATCTATCCCAAGAACTCAGATTTTTAAACACAATATTTAAATATCTTATTTTTACATTTATTCAATTTGTTCACAGCTTTAGCTTACCAGGAAGTTGATGCTGCGGCAGATGACATACTTGCACTGCAATGTACAGATTGTGTGTCAGTATGACAGTGTCTGTCTTACTTCAATGTTGTGCTTATAAGGATTATAATTCCTATGTTCTAATTTTCATTAGGAGATGGTTGGAAAATTCCTGTTTTCTTCTTGACTGAAAGTGACGTTACTTAGATGATCCCATTTGGTTGCTCTGGGCTTCCTAGGTACATGAGTCTGTCATTTTAGGAGTGTTTTTTCCCCCCCCACAGAAAGTGACATGTTAACTCACACAATTGTAAGACATTTGAGCAACTGTAGTTTACTTGTACCACACAAAAAAGTGCCTTTATTTACATATTCTGGCAATTTTCAATTTTAACCTAATACAGAGTTCCAAGAATTATTAATATTTTTCATTCATTCTCTGAAATCTTTATTTGTAATAATTTCTATAGACAGTAATTTATGTGATGGCAATAAACACAAATACAAATATATATATGTATCCTTTTTTTTACTGTATACTGTATATTGCGCCTGCCTCTTCTCTCCTCTTGATATTTCTATGTATAGATAACGCTGTTGTCTTTTCAAGCTTTCCCATGAGCCTTTGCCCTGTTCTCCTGTTTATGTGTGTGATTCCTTCCCCTAGGCCACTATTACACATCTGTGGGAGTACATTTGTGTGCATGTGTATCTTTGCGTTGCATCTGTGAGTGTGCATTAGTGTTTTGGAGCTTTGAACAGTACCACCTTAGTGGTTGCGCACATCCATGTATATTTGTTGTGTGTGTGTGTGTACTGTAATCAGTGTGTAATCCTTTCCCTGAGGCCACTGTTCCACACAGCTGGACTGAAACCTCTGGAGGGTTTCTACTATTCAAGCATCCTTTGCTCTTTCCACCTGACCAAGTGGTGTTTGTGTGTGTGCATGGGCACACATCTCTGTGTTTTAACAGGTGCAGTACCGAGAGCTGAAACTGGATCCCAATCCCAGTCCAAATAAAAGAAAGAAAAACAACCCCGGGTAGATTACTTCATCCGCCCACCGACTCCACTTCTCTGTCTGCTGCTGGGCGTTGAAGAATGGAAGACGGCTGCTCTCGAGCAGCTCCACACCTCTGGACTTCCACCCTTTTTTTAAAACACATTATTTAATTTTTTTTTTTTTTTTTTCATTTCAACATTCATTTCTTTGTTTTATTTTCCTAGTACTGTTTAATGCAGTGCCCTTTTGATACTGGACTCTACTCAAAATAGTTTGTTTTAACAAGTGTGCTTTTAATTTGTAAGAGCACGAAAGGGGGGCAATATTAGAGGGAATGAGCTTTATTGGCCAAGTGAGCTGCTCCCTTCAGTTTTCTCTGACTCCATCCATGTGCATGCTGCGACTGTCACACAACCAAAACAATAAGATAATTTTCTCTGTTTTAAGAGGATGAGAGTTCCTCCATATTTTAAAAAGTAGAGGCCTTAAACGAATATTTTTGCCACAGGATAGAATTTTATTGATTGTTGATATGGATGTTGATATTATTTATTGTTTGTACTGAGGTACCCTTTGTTTTCATGCCCCCCTGTTTGCTGTAATGATGTTGCAGTCACTTACACTTCATTGGATTGTCTCAGCTCATCCAGCTAAGTTGATTAGCGATTATGTTGTGATCCTCCAGATACGTTCCATCGTCAACCAGCTAAATCCCTTTTGGGGTCTCAGGGTTGGTGGAGCCAACCCAGCTTCTGATGGACAAAGGTGGGGTACACCCTGCCTGAACAGGTTGCCAGTCTGTTGCAGGGCCCTCCAGATTTGTTCTTTACCACAAATGTGGACCAACAGACTGCAGGCTTGCATATCTTTCTGCTTTGATATATTGACTTACAAATGTGAGCGACCTTGTCACCTGTAGGAACCATGTGGGGTTAGACGAGGCTTGTTGGATCTCACTCCTCTTGCAGGAGCAGATCTGTTAGCTGTAGCCTTGTTCAACCATTTGAAACACATGTGACCATCTTCAGTCACTCAAAGAGACACTTCCTCTGTCTGTGAGGAGGCGCAGCTGACTGGGCCTGCTGTCGTGGTGTTAACATAGATGTCACCCAGTCTATGCAGAGTGTCATCAGGCAGGCAGGCAGGCCTTTAGGCAGCCACAGCCTTAATCTTGTTTGAAAGGCTGGTCTCTTTCCCTCTCATCTGCCTGCGTGTTTGCCTTGGCGGCCACACACAACACCATTCACACGCGCACACACTTCTCCATGTGCATGCAGACAAAAAAAAAAAAAAAAGCCCCATCAGGAGAGTAAACAGCTCCTCTAAGAAATCTTGCACACTCACTCTGTAACCACTTGTTCACAGACACAACCTTGTGTTTGGGCGAAAATACTTTCTCTTAGGCACACAAACTGACGCACAAACACAAACAGGCTCTCTGTGATGCTGCGCCCCAGGCTGGCCGCCCTCTCCATCTGCCCCACCTCCTGTGCCCACAGCTCAACTTTGATCAGTCCTTCCAGAGTGTTTGCATAGAAGCATTTACGCAATCAAAGTAACGCAGCTTCTCTCATCGCTGGTGTGTGTTACAATTGTATCTCCCCTCCAGCTGTAGACAGATGCCTTGATTCACTTACAGCGTGTGTTGGTGTCGGAGCGCCGCAGCACAAGCGACAGCTGTGGTTTGGTGTCGAGTTTGCAGAGATGAGCAGCAAGTCATTGTGTGACAAGACGTGGCTCCAAGTAAACTCAGGCCTGAGATGTCGGGGATGGAGGAATGTTGGTGTTTGAGCACGTCTTGGTATTTCAGAACCTGCTTCCCATCATGCTTCCCTCCATTTGCTCTCTCTGTGGTCCCGTCATTCGTCAGCGAGCAGGGTTGCGACCCTGTCTGAAGGGACGGTCTCCTGGGCTTCTTGTGGAGCATCTTTTGAAAGATCACAGCACAGGCTGCGTTTGAAGAGACCTCCTCTCATCATATTGATCCCTGCCTCTACTTCTTTTGCCCACCCCCTCACCCCACCCCTCCCAGCACTGCCTGCTTGTCTTTAGCACTCTTAAACCCTGTCCTTTCCAGTAAAGTGGAGCTTTCTCTCATATTATCTTCTCTCCATCTTTGTGCCATCACTTTTTGCCCTTTGTAGTCTTTCTGTCTCCGTCCATTTATCAGCGTGCTTGCATATCAACTGGCTCATGTGTCACTCTAGAATAACTTTGAATTATTTATTTTTCATTGACTGCACAGAGTCACAAACCTTGCCTCTCAAACTAGCGTCGTCCAAAAATGCTGCTTTGGAAGTAGATTTTTTTCCTCTAATACCTGAAGGGACTGTAAGTGCAGATATGTGTTACTGTTATGTGTTTGGTCACTTTAAAGCAAATAATGGTGGTAATGCATCCAAATAGTGTACCCTTTTTTAAATCAATTCTTTTTTTTTTCTCCAAAGTGTTTTCATGTTGTATGATGTGGAGAAAGCACATAACGAGAATGTATCAGGCTGATAGCTGCAATGAAAAGGGAACACTTTTATTTAGTTTAAAATGAAACTATTTTTTAAAAGATATTGTACATAGCCTTTGATTAGTTTGTTGTTGTATTTTTTACAGTATGCCTGTAATGTTGTAAAGTAGTGTATGCCTGCCTCTTTTTCTAGCATCTGTCTTCTCAGCTTGCGATGTTGCCTGCCTTTAAAATCTTCCTTAAGTCACTTGCTCCCACCAATGAAATTTCCAGACAGGACGCCTTGGAGAGCCGAGTCAATGTTGGGTCTGAAAGGTCATTATGTACATCTAGAATTTGAAATGCATTTTGATTGATGTATGCTGTTTATTTTTGGCAGATATAGAAAACAAAGTAAATATTTTTTATCATCCTCGAGGTTCATTCAAAAGTGCCAGAGTTGTGATTGAAGTTCCTCGCCACCATTCTACCATTATTAAGCAATGCCAACAGAAAGTGCACAGTGCCTGTTGCCTGTGAGACTCAAATGCAGAGAGCACTCAATCCTTTTCCCATTTCAGAGCAGGATTACATTTTACCTGTTATCTGAAAATAGAACTCCTGCGTAAGGCTTGCGTTGTGGTTCAAGGGACGGACGTGGAACGCAGACATGACGGATTTGATGTGAACATTCTGTCTGTTTGATTAATGAACGTTGTATTTTTTCTGTCAAAGCAACGCAACAGAGACGCACTGTAAACGGACCAGTGGAAATTAGCCTTTATGCAGGAGTTCTATTTCCAGTTCCTTGACGTGTCAATTTCGCTGCAAAAAGCCAGTGAACAATTTCAAATTAAACCTTTAAAAATAAACAAAAAAAAACACCTTTATTTTATATTTAAGGTGATGTGTCCATGCAATAACCCATGTTAACAGTGCAGATGACACCAGCGTCCATTTTCCCCATGGATGACGTCAGTTTACGTTTGGAAGTACAAAAACACAACATTTATGACATAAACCATTTTAGAGGGACTCAGTGAGATAATGGGACAAACTACTCAACACGGAGGTGGAATGACAAACCACTTGGTTGTGAGACAGACTTTCTACGCAATGCAACAGAGATGCACCACAGACGGACCAGTGTTAGTTCAACCTAATACCTGCTGCTTCAAACCCGGCCTGCATCATAAATGCTGTTTGATTATGTTTTGTTAGGATGAGAACAATCTTGAATCTGCGTAATTATTAGATCTTTAGAACATCTCAAAGGATATCGTTGTGGAGTAAATGAATGTTTACAACCACATATGAAATCTTCTTCTTAACTTAAGTTAGAAGCAAAATGTAAGCATTAGCTTTGCTTTTGCATTTTTTGAAATCAAAAAGTAAATGCACCACAAACCATCCTCCAAAGTTTCCGGGTCATACAGGATTCTTCATGATCATATTTTGTAAAAAAACAAACAAACATGCTTTAGGCTAATATTATTCTGTTTAGATGTAGCGGTACTAAGATCTCAATTTCACTGCCTTTCTTTGGCTTTCAAAAAAACAACACATTTGTACATCTACTGCCCCCTATAGGTGGAGGTTAAAAATGTAGTCACAAACCAACTAGGCCTCTTCCTTAGGAAGAAATAGGTGGAATGAATTTTAGCAATTATTTGTTGACTTTTTCATAATTAAATATTTGGCAATTTGTCTTGAATAAATGTAATGCTATTTTTTTTGTTAAAAATTAACCTTGGTTTATAAAAGTGGGGGCAACTCAGGGAGCCTCTGAGGTGTCTTTCATGGGGGAGCCTTGGACCTGCCGCTGCTTGCCAGGTAATGCCCAGTTTTAAAAAATAGTAAATGTTTGGACAGAAAGGTTGCAGAGTTCATAAAAAGTAACCTTAGTTCATTCTTGGAAAAAACCAAAAGAACATTGTATTAAAAAAAAATCTATTCTAAATGTTTTTTTTTTAAACAGTCTCATCTATTAATCGAATAAAATGAAATAATAAAAACTTCTAAAAGTTAATATTCATCCACACATTTAAAAAAAGTAAATATTGAAAAAATAATCTGATTACATGTCAAAAATGAATATACTGTTGCTGATCCAACATGAAAAGATTTTCATTATCAGTGGATTTGCTGTTATTTTGGTTAGTCAACAACAGAAAATTTCAAGCTAAGGACAAAGCCGTTTATTCTGTTAACATTAGGAAAAATAACATTCATCTTGACAGAAATGTTCATATTATAAAAAAAATGCAACTGAACATGTTACAAATAAATAACTGTACATTTCAAAAACATTTTAGTACAAAAAATGAACACACCCAAACAATTTTATAGTCATCAGGGATGTATAAAATCTCCCAAAACCAGCATAAATTCTGAGATGTCATGCTTAACAAAAACCTTATAGGCAAAGTTGTATTGCATCTAAAAGGCCTGAGGTTACTCTTTCATAAATGAAAATGTTCTGCATTCAATGACAGGTGGTGAATTCAAGTCCTTACAGGTGCATTTATCTTTCACCACATATCAGCTAGTAGTGTTTCACCGCGAGACCTGAGGTCCTCCAGTATCTGCATCAGGAACTGAGTGTTCTCAGCTTTGCACTCCTTCACAGCAGGAGGTACCAGATCCCGCTTCTGCCCTTTGCTCAGCTCCAGGAGTGTCTCTACATCCTCCATCATCCGCACAGCCCGCTGATCCGTCCAACCCAGAGTGACTTCTCGGAGGGAGTTTCTCTGCAGAGCTCTGACTAGTTTGTAGCCCAGGTTGTGGAGCTGGTTGCTGGATGAAGTGTGGCTGGGTGGACCCCTCTCCACCAGATAAGAGTAAATGAGGTGACCTAACAGACAGGCTCCGGCCTCAAGAAGGGGAAGATTCAAAACCTCAGCGACTCCGTTTCTGAGGGCAGAGTCTCCAACCTGTGCGCTGTGGAGGAGCTCCTCCCTCTGAGCTGTGGCAGTCACCAGGTCCAGCGGAACTCGTCCTTCTTCATCCGTCTGCAGAAAGAGAGCTGAACCTGATGAGGACAGACATGCTTCAGATCAGACCACACTGCAGTTTTCTGTGCAGCCTCAAATTACACAATAGCACACATTTTTGACGTGTTTGCAGCATCATTATCAAAAAGAGCAACAGAAATAAATGGTTAGGACCACAAAGACATGACAACAAACTGGAACATGCGGGGAAACTCCCCGAAAGACACGGTGTGTGTAAGGTGGAAGGTTTAAACGAACAGCTGTGTTCCCACTGGCCCTCTCTACCAGACAGGCCGGCTAACTCACCTCAACAGTAACTTTAGCTGACACCTTGCCTACAGCTGTGACTGACAGACCACTTTGTGTTTGTGTAAAAGACACAAAGGGCTACTGAGCTGATGGAAGAACTGCTTTTTGAGGCCATGGGCATCAACTGTGTCACTAAGAAGTTAAGGATGGGTGCTGACTTGCTGCTGCTATTTACTCCAGTAAAGAACTCCCTTATTAGTGTAAATCTTTGACAAAAAAGCTAATAGCAAAGTATTGTAAAATGTCAAACCCTTTGTGACTGTCAAACTCTCATGCTGGTAAATTCAGTTTCTAGAAACTGATGAAGCTCTGCTAACCTTGACTTTGCGTCGGCTGTTTTTCCTATCCTTTTACAGTCCACAAAGTTGAAATGATGGCATTTGCCTTCTTGTGACTCTGCAGTATGTTCAAGCTGAAAGCTATTTTCCAATGCCATACAGGCTTGTGCACATTTAGCCTAGAGTACACCAAGTGGTTCGAGTCAAGAGTGAGCCTTTTGTTTGCTTTCAGATAGACCCATTTCTGTGGCAAACTGCTCTTGATGGCACTTGACTGTTCAACCTTGGCAATGGTGCTGCTACTCAGAAGTGAGTTTGCTGCTGTGTGCAGGCTCTGCGGGACACAGACAGCTGAAATGCTGCTGGTTACCACCGCCGGCAGTTGTTTTTCTCTGCAGTACGGCTGCAGAAACTATGATCCTTTAAACAAAGGACAATCGTATGTGTCGCAAACCAACCTTTTCCAAATTGCACCTTGATGCAAAGACGGTTTTATTTCATATAAATCTGCATTGTGTAAAAATTAAAATTCACAAACTGCTCGGCACGTCTGTCTGGTGCTGTATTAATGCCGCGTGTAACGGTTATAAGATAATCGGTAAGTGCTTACATGGCTGTTAACGGGAAGGTCAGCGCCCATCTACCTTTTAGTGCTTCCAGTCTGAGTGGCAAATACTCAATCTGCATAAATTGTTGAATTAATCTACATAAAGTTCTACATAAACGGGGAAATTACAAATGCAGGGGTCAGCTGTCAGGGCAGTAGTCAAGGACTGCAGAGTGTGGATTTGATCAAAGTGGTCGCAAGAGAAAGGTGGAAGGGCACAAGACCGAACAATGCGCCGTCTGTGTGAGGGACAGGGACTTTGTTCATCAGGTTTCTGTAACAAGCAGTCACGCTCACTGGTTTGGAGTGGCTGTAATGTATGAAGTCAACCAAACAGGCCACAACACATTAATGAAAGTTAAGAGCACTTATGAACTTTGTGTGAGCATGAGCTTAAGTACATTTGTATCAACCACCAGAAAAAAAGAAAAAAGATGAAGTTTGCCTTTTTCTCGTTGAGGTGAAAAAAAAAACCTAAAACACAATAGTACAAATTCTAAATCAAAAATCAAGCCCTTCTCAGTGAATAAACAACACCCGCACAATGCGGGAAAAGGCAAGAGCAAGCGCCGCGATTTCCCTGTGTTCCTTCTGTCATCGTGTCAAACTCAGCTGACAGACAAGCTCCAATCAGAGGGGTGACACCAGAGTGTGCAGGAGGGGGGGGGGGCCTGCAGCAGGGCCCTGGGCTTGGAAAGTCTGCAAGGCTGTGCGTTTGATGCTGGATCTGTCTGCCTGAAAGCTCCCTGAGATTTGGTGCTTATCTGCTGTTTGTGGATTTACCTGCTTAACTTTTCCTGTTGTTTTCAGACAATGAATCAAACAACAGCGCTAGACTTTTTTCCTTTTCAGAACTAGTTTTACTGCTTGTTAACACTTGGACATTGAACCAGGTTTCTGGTAACCTACAACCCTTCTTATGAACATAAGTAAATTTGGATGACTGAAAAAGAATTACTGACTATATGAGCCTAAAAGAAGAGTTTTTGGTTCAGAGATTGTGACTAAAGATAATCCAGATATTACTGTGACACACACGTGTGAGATCCGCTGCTGCAGGCACTATGAAGATTTTTTTGCTGTTTGTGGGTGTGCTCGTGCATGTAGATACTTTACCAGGCCAAACACTGGCTTACATCCATTATTACATCAGTCGACAATTTGTCGCGATACAGACACTTGTTGGATCAATCAGATATTTCAAACGTTCAACATAGGGGCCAGCAACTACCACATGCTTTTATTGAGACACCTGATTGGACCGTTTATAACTAGAATGACTTGCAATAAAGACAAAATATCAAGAAATAGATAAGCCTCAAGAAGATTTTAAAAACAGATAATAGAGCCAGAATGGTTTTTCTGACAACTATAATGACTTTAGCTGTTTTTCTAATTAATATTAGCTTTAAAGCGAAAGCAAGGAACACACTACAGGTTACAAAGCTAGCTGGTCACACACGTAGCTCCACCCACATTACACACCCCTGACCCCGCCTCTGACACACCTCTCTGCCTGCCTCTGACAAAAAAAGCTAGCTTTGCCTCCCTCACATTCCTCTGGCCCCATCTCTGTCACACTCCATAGCTCCATTGTGACACACCTTAGGATCTATCACTGGACAGCTTGACCCCTGTCCCCTCGCATTCCAAATAGGAAGTAACTTATTGTTTATTGACAAATAAACAACTATTACTCAGTCATGTAACTAGTAGAATAACTATTCTTGCTCAGCGATCTTTTTCTTAACATCATCTTGCTAATCCGAATTATTTTTCTTGGTATTTTTTTTCTGCATCGCAACTTATTAAAGTTATAAACTGACCAATCAGACGCCTCCGTAAAAGCACGCGGTGCCCGCTGGCCCCCACCTCAAACGTTCGATTGACAGATTCTCCCGAGCCGCTTTCAGTGGAAGGGGTGTGAACTTCGAACAAGATAACTCATGATTGGCGACAGTAGTTGCCCTAGAAACGGGATTCAGACCAACTTACTACAAATTACTGTTGTTGTTGGCAGCGCCCGGAATGCGGGAAAATGGCGAATGAATGGAGATCATTTCGCTGGAGTCAGAGGTAGGGCATTTTCTTTGTGTGACGTCACACTAGTCTATGAGTTGCCCCCACCCCAAAAAAACTGGCTCAGTGTGCATTATTTTTTATTGTCATTTGCATGACAATAAAGTACTATGCAAAGCCTGCTCCGCCTCTATAGGTCAAAGATGGCTCTGTATCCTTTACCAAAAGTTGACTCCACCCCCTTTAAAATTCTACAAAAGCTGTTTGAATTCAGACATTTTTTGTAAGATCTGGTTAAATTGTTGGCGTGCCTTGATAAGGTAGGTGTTGAGGAAAATTAAAAATAAAGGTTTGCTAAAAAAATAAACAGAGTTAAAACAAGTAAAAAAATCTGTTGCATTTACTGGTAATGTTGCCATTTCCAGAAAGGAAATTAACACGTGTGTGTGTGTTTGGGAGTGTGAAAATACCCCACTTAGACCTAAGCCCTGAAATCACAGCAGAGGGAGGGAATGCACATGCTAAGCAAAAAGCCAGTGACTGATGCACCAGCCAGATGCAGGCAGGCTGCCACATACACACACACACACACACACACACACACACACACATGCATTTACATACAGAATGCAGAGCCCTTTGGCCTTTAGAGGGCAGGCGAAGACAAGAAATTTAAAAGAGAGAGTGGAGGAAGGGAAAAATTGGCGCAAAAAGCAAGCAAGGAGGGAGGGAAGGAAAGAAAGATGCAGCACTCCCTCCCCCCATGTCTCTTTCCCTCCATCTCTGGTCTGAGGCTGGGGCTGAGGCAGACAAGCTGGGAAGCAGGCAGTTCCACAGCATGGTAAACATCCTCAATTTCTTTCTCTCTTTCCCCCTTGCTGCTTGGAAAAAAAAAGACAGGCAGGGGGAGTGTGTGAACTGCAGCCAGGGGCACGGCATTGCGTATCCCACAGGGAGCTACCAGCTAGCAACTAGACGCTACAGCAAAAACAACAAAGCCAACCAAGTGAAGCACCAGAACAGCCAGCGGAGAGGCATCAGACGATGGAATAAGAAATACCAGTCAGATATGCAATGATGCTAAAGATCCCTCACTGCTTTAGTAATAGGCTCAGAGATGGTACGCTCCTCCTTTCATTATATTCACTGTATTACAAAAAAAAAAAAAACATGGAAGGAAAAGCCTGTGGGGGTTACAACAGTAAAGCTTGAATCTTTTGTAGAGTGGCTTATAGTATTATCTTGCACGAGCTTAATTTCCCTTTTCATCTTAAATAATAGAGGCATCCATTTTTCTATTACAAGTTTAATTTGAACTGGCTGTGCACAATTCATATGGCTTTTCATTCCATCACCCAGAATCTCTAGGACTCTGAAGGTTCAAACAACAGGTGGGATCATACCTTCATAAAAGAGTAATGCTACGCTCACATGTGACACGCTATCTTCAATGGGCATTCTTGAACATGCATTTAGCCCATGATGTTCTCACTACACGAGCAGGGAGGGGCTTCTTCTTTTTCTTCTTCTACAGTTTTCTAGTGCATGTCCGCCACCTACGGTTGGAAAAGGCTTGGTTGCAGCAGTGTAAATCTTGCACATCTTGCTCCAGGCTTTTTCTTTCACAGCTCTGTCTTTCAATGCTGGTTCAAAATCAGCACTTTATGTACGTAGAATCCGGAACCTGTCTTAAAAAAGGGCGTAGCTATCAGTGAATGCAAGAGACTTCGACATGGAGCCTGACATGCGCTTTTACGCACCTTTACATAGACTTTTTTTTGAAGATACCCTCTTGAACATATGTTGCAGAGGGCGGTGTAAACATAGCTTAAGAGTTCATATCAAATCCAAGTTACTTTATCTTCCCAGTAGGGACTTTCTTTGCGGGTGGGAACACAGAGCAGAGACAATCAATCATCAATAAAATTAAAAATAATAATAAAATTAGTAGAATTACTACAACATTCATACACTTGGTAAGATACAAACAATATAAACTCAGACCTGCTGAAGCAAAGCTAAATAAATACGTTTCTATGCCATCTGATGACTCTCAGCCTTAAAAACTGACAATATTATTGAATAATTTATATTTTTTAATTGTTGCTTGATATCGTTTGTTGGAAAAAGCTGCAAAAAGTTAAGATGTCAGTTTAATTTCACCTTTTTTATCGATGAGAACTTTTTTTTTTACTATAAAATAGATCATTACACCCTGACAAAAGAGCTCAGCTGAGTTTTCCTGGCAAAGTTCAACAAAAAGAACTTGTAAAGTAAACTTGTTTCACATTCTCTGTAGAAACTGAGAAGTCTTGGCACCGCGCAAACAAAACTTGAAGTGACGCCGATGCAGATGTGTACAGGTGTTATCTATTAGCTACCATGACAATCAACAAGATCCACACAAGCATTGTAACCGGGGAGCTTTTCACTGAAAGAAAAGTTTAAGAAAGAACACTTAACATCTGCTGAATGCCTTCTTTCATACTCAATGACCCCCTCCAACACTGTTCAACCACCTCGTATTGTTGCCTTGTAAATGAATTTTAAGTGAAAAATTCACATCTTGTCGAGATATTTTATTAACATTATTATTTTTAAGATGCCATTGAATTCTCTTGAGTTATTTTGATAAGCACTTTAATTGAAGCTTGAAAAACAAGTAAGAGTCATGATCATTTCATTGTGGTGAAGTGCATGAAGCTTTAGGGTCATGGCTGAGGCACAGAGAGGGATCTTCATGGCCAGCAAAACAAAATCATTCTGGACTGAGTCAATTTTCTTTCCCAATTAGGCTCAAAACCTAACAAAAGAATTACACCTTGAAAATCTTTTTATTTGCACCTGGAGAGCACATGTTTTTTCCCTTCTAATTTATAGTTGTTATGGCAAAATAAAAAATCTCGCTGAACCTTCGGTTTAAAAACGACAACCAAATAAAAATAAATTGCTTAAAGATCCTTGGCCTGTGATCTTTTTTTTTTTTTTTAAATTCAAAATAGCTTGGATCGTGACCTTCGGTGTTTAGATAAAAAGGGGGGTCAGGGCAAACAAATTTACAGAAGAAATTGCACATTTTCTACATGTATTCAATAGGTGATAAAGTTTTTGATAAATGTCACAATCAGCGTTCTCAGTTCATCTTTGCCAATTCTTGTCTGCAAAATCCCAAAAAGGCAAAGCTGAGCGGCAGCCAATTAAGGGCCGTGTTCGACAGCAATCCAGACTTAACCTGTAAAAACACACGCACACACAAAAAGTGTGTGAGTGGTTATGTGTAAATGTGGATGATAGGGGGGAAAAAAATACTTATTTAAAAAAATTCCCAGCGAGGGAAGTCCTTGAACTACAGCCTGGAGAAAGCTGCAGTTGAAACATCAACACACCTGAGTGAAGCCGAGGGCTTCAAACACAGCCTCACCTCTAATGGTGCGAGAGCTCTGCTCCTCACAGCTGCCAGTTCAGGACCCACGGGGAAAGGGGAACTGAGCTGGATGAACTTTCTTTAGTTGTTGACAGCTTAGAGGCCCAAGTGTGTCTAAAACTGTTACCTATGTGTGTGTATGTGTGTCTGTGTGTGTGTGTGTGTGCATCTATGACAGAAACAAACCACAACTGACTACAGGCGTCTGACGGGACTTAGTGCTTCCTCTGCCACTGAACAAATGACAGCTTTCTGCTCCACAAACACTTGTTCACATGAAGATCTTTGGGGATCATGGGATGCAGTGATTCAAGTCTGTGTGTTTTCAACAAATGCACAAAATAAAGGGAAACCCGTAAAATCATGCTGCAAGATCCTTTTCTTTGTTAAAAAACAAAAAAGTTGTTAACAAAAAGCATCTAAAACCATTCAGTTTTTTCTGTATTTGTTACAGTGGACTAGATCTGCTTGCTAACACACAGAAAAGCTTTGGGAGGATGGCATCAGTGATTACTGTCATGGGGTCGGCTGGTGGGAGCATAAATGCTCTTTTCTTTCTTTCTCCACCCACTGTGCTAAGTGGAACGCCTCCTCTGTGCGGCAGGTCTGAGCTGATCAGCCAAAGGCTCCAAGTCATTGTGTGCCTCCATCAAAGGTGCTGGCTGCCAGCGCCACCCTGCAAGACTCAAGCATTTGTACCTATATGCACGCCAGGAAAAACGCAATACATGGACAGAAAACAGTGCATACATAAATCAAAATAAAAAGCCAAGGACACTATTGCTAACTTAAAAAGAAAAAAAACAAGCCCAACACATCGACGGGAGGGGGTCATGTGGGGCAGCCTTGGGCAACAGGAGAAGGAGGGAGGAGGAGTGGAGTCAGCCTTGCCCTCAGCCATGGCATCCTTTCATTGCCAGCTTTGTAGGCCTGGAGGAACTGAGGTAGTGGCTGGTTAGGGTTGGTGGGTGGGATCTATCCATCCCTCCCCTCCATACAATTTACCTCTAGAAGCCCTCGCATGCAGAGCACTGGCCTCCAAGCAGACAGGCTTACAAAGAGGTGAGATCACTCCAAACTAAAGGCTTTGTTGGTGTGCCAGTGTCAGTGCTGCCCTCTCTGGCCTATCAAAACCTTGGCAGCTCGGTTGGGCCTGTCTGCTGGAACAACTAGGACAGCAGGGATGAATGCCGCGATGAAAAATACAGTTTCAGGAAATGCAGCTGGTGCTCGCAATAAAAAACACAACCAAAAAGAACCCCACAGAAGCAACAGTAAATAGGGAGACAGGGGAATAGAAATGCATTTGGCCTACTAGCCTGATTTCCTACAATGGAAACAGTGCAGCAAGTCCACCTGGCCAGCATTTGCAAAGCAATCTCATGTTCTTTCTAAGGTTTTTTGAGAAAAAAAAAAGCTAAAGTGAGCAATAACTGAAAGATGGTGACGGTAACTAAGCATGATTGAACCCCTGAAGCTAAACTTTCCACATTTAACAGCCTGGACTTAAAGATCTAAAAAAAAACAGGGAGGGGAAAAAACACCCTTGGTTATCGATGGTGTCCATGGCAACCAAACGAAGATCATGGCATAGAGACTGTGAGAGACAGTATAGCCTGGAGTCAAGAGGACCACCCCCTCACCAACTCCCTGCTCTAGCCTTTAGACAACCTGCCATCAAGGTGGGAGGAAATAGCAAACAGTCAGCACAGAGCAGTGCAGAAAGAGAGGGATAATGTGGAAGCCCGCAGGTGTTTCAGACTGAGAGAATTTTCATTTCTGTTGTTATGTTCAGTCTCTGCAAAAAGACCTGGCCTAGACAGAAAGCCAGCTGTCTCCTGTGTGTGCTCCCTCAAAAACAAGTGCAAGCGTACGCACATTTGTTCCCTTTCTCCTCTAATTTTACAGATACAGATAGCTTCTTCATCTGACCTCTTTTAATTTGCTCTTTCCTGTTACAGAGGAAGGCTGATGAAAGAGGAAAAAAAAGAGGGGGGAGCGCTCTTTTGTTTCCTCTCCGGGACTAAACAATCCCAGACTAATTTATTTTTTGAGGACAGAATATGTACATGTGTTAATGGGAAAGTCGAATCAAATTAACTATAATTAGTCAAACTGAGAAGTGTGCTGATTAAGAGGTACGTTAGATAGGAGACTTATTCATGGCTGGCAAATAACACTCCTATGCACCGAAACCAAAAATACACATTTCCTCCGCCACCTGCTGCCACGCAAACCCGCAACACCACCCTCTCGTGAGCTCTGACACCCATCATGCTCCCATCAGCCCTCTAAAGATCTGACTGCACGGGGCCTGCAGTCAGACAAACATGCAGACACAAATTCCTTCTGTTGTGACACATCTCCACAAAATCATACATGTGAATTCTGCAAGCGGAAGATCCTGACTCTGCTAATCTCATCTGAAAAACATTAGAAAGCATCCCGTGAGGCGATGCTGTAATCTACCTGGACAGACTCTGCAGAGTGAAGTTGCATGTGGATTGCCAAACTGAGCAGTGCAGTCAGACGGACCAGATTGGACGAGTTTGACTTTTACACCAACAAAGATTTTCTTTGTTATCTCTATTTCAAAAGGGCTTCCACAAGATGGTAAAAGATGTAACACCACGTGAACAGTTAAAATTTAAACACTTACAAGACGGCGAGCTTCAACCATCTAAAATGGTCAGCCTCACATTCAGCCTCTGTATGGTGAGACCGTGCTTCACTGACTTTGCTCAGCATTGCTGCCATTCTCCATTTGACATGGTCAGTGTTGTGTGCCATGTTTTGATTAGACAGCTGACAGATTCACTTGGATAACCACAGTGTCATGGCTTGTACATATTCACAGAAGGCTAATTCACATATAGAGCTGGAATGTGTTCTACAGGAACGGATAAAAACTCTGACGGAATAGCATTTATGCGTAAGGAAAGCTGCTACTATGAGATAAACTAATGTTGGTTTAGAGTTCAAACCTAAACTAGAATATCTTTAATATCACCTCATGTCATTTTACATGTCTTTTTTTTTTTAACAACGCATTGTGCTGTACTGCGTCCTGATTGGCTGTTGACCTTGTCAATCAATCTCCTCTGTAGCGTGTCTCCTCTACAGAATGTATTCAGCTTTCCACATGAACATCCATTTTTTGATCCGTAGCAGATCTTTGATTTCTTTTTATAATACTGGGCTTATTTTTGTCCATGAAGGTTTGAACTTTGAGAGTCTAAACAAGAGAGAAACATGTCAAAAATGTTCATGTCTGTCTGAAAAAAGTGTGTAAAGCGTGTAGTGAGGGGTTTCCAGCCTAAAGTGTCAATAATCCTACTTTGCCTATGGCAGGTTATTTTTAGAACGCAACTCCTGCGATAAATTTGGGAACACTACTATACTTAATTGGAAATGTTGCTATGCTCATAAATTATCTTTTGCTTCCTCTCGTGTTGTCTTACTTCACTCTGCTACATTTCCAAAGAAGTACTAGTTTTCAATTGTACATAAGAAGTAAAAATACCTCTTGTCTTACATTTCAACAACAAAACAAAATAACACTTTAGGTTGGTCGGTGGTTGCTATAATTCCACCAAGATCCCAAAGCAGTTTTATTCAATAATAACAGAATAAACGTTGCCCTGTAGTGGCTACAGTGTTTATCATAGTAGTAGGTTTAGGGGCTGTCATCTGGACTTAGTTTTTAAAGTTAGAAGACGTTTCACCTCTTATCCAAAAGGCTTTGTCAATTCTGAAACAGCTGTTAAAAGAGCTAGCATATATGCGCTCATGGAGGAGGAGCCAGACCTGAAACTGGATGGTATTGTCAACTTAGCCTACAATACCAGATGACAGTCCCTAAAGCTACTACTATGATGGAATCAACCTGGATGAATGAGAGTCTTCATAGACATAGCTACAGTTTATAGTAACTTCCTCAAAGTGTAACTCCAAGTGTTTTAGGAATTTATAGATTTTCTTCACACAGGGACATCCTCTGCAAGTCAACATAGGTAGATGCGCATGACATACACTAATAAAACGTATTACCTGCTGATGGTCCTTTAATCCATCAAAAGGCCATTCAAATAAAAACTGTCCTTCTGGAAAGCTTATGAGTGTTGCTCAGAATCCTTTCATGAAGACGTGTAACTAAAAGTGAGGCATGATTGTTTGTAGTTGTGGTGTCACTGAAAGAGATCGTTGACTTGAACTTAAGTTTGTTAAGTGTGCATAACAGGCAACTTTTTGACTTTTTAAATCGAGTTGCATTCAAACAAAGGTAAGTCATAGCTTTAGAATTCAAATCTGGCTAAAAAGGTGACATAAAGAGATGTTGAAACATCAGCTCGTCAATTTATATTGATTCACATCATTCAGTCTTGGAATGCAGGAGGCAGTTTGCCAACTGACTTTTCGGTCATTATCAGTTTGGCCACAGACAGATGGCATTGAGGCACCTTTTATCTTTGCATCAAATTTTGCCAAGTTGATAAAACCCAGGACAGAAATGTCTGTGCAGCAATTATCAGTTTATGTATTATTTAAAAATCCCATTAAAATACAAAGTCACAAAATTTGATAGTATTTTAGCACAGTATTTAGTCTTTTATTTGTTTTAAATAAAAGATTATTCATGCAGCCCATAATTAATTGATGATTTTTTTTCTTGAAAAAAAAAAAAACACCTATCATGCTTAATATGCACGCCTCCTTCGTGCTGCATCTGTACAAACCCAGAAGTTTTGCTTCTGAAAACAAATTATTTGCAAAAGATGTCTGCATTTTTCTGATGAAAAAGCCTTTTCATCAGAAAAAAATGCCCTAACATTTGTTTAGTGACTCACCTCCATGCTCCAGTAACATTTTGGCAATGTCCATGTGTCCATTCAGGAGGGCATCATGCAGGGGACTCACTCCACCCACCTGGTTGCTGAGGACAGGTGCAGGCCGATGCTGCAGCAAAGCTTTCACACATTCGGTGCTGCCATGGTTGCACGCTTCATGTAGAGGCGTCCAGCCCGCATGGTCTGAATAGACAATAAATCGCATTCATAAACATAAACAATCATAAAACATGTCAACATTTCTTTTTATGTGAAAGCCATGACAAAAAACAAACAAACATTCAGGCATGTGGTTTTGTGTGAGGTCAAAGGATTTCACACCAGAATGCAGAGGAAAAAAATTGATCACTACTATATACTTTTTTTTAAATTAGAAGGTACTTAAAATACTCAGCATTATGATATTTGGCATGAGTTTCTGTATGATATCATAAAAAACACTCAAACTAGATATCTTGCTCTCTAAACTAACAATATACAGAATTAAAAGAATAGCAGATTAAATTAAATCCAATCAAAGAGAATATTAAAAAGTATGTCTGTGTCTCTGGGATTTTTATAGGATAAACAAACCTGGTTTGACATAAAAAAAAGTAACTATAAGCACATTATGATTTCAAATGTCTTAATTTATAAACATTGCTTTGTGTAAAAAAGTAATCCGTTTTGGAGATATATCTGCAAATGGACAACAGTTATTTCACAACTTTTCCCATAGTTCCTCTGATTTTATTTTGACCTTAAGTCCCCCCACTGTGATACAGCTTTGAGGAGCTCTAATAGGTATACAGAATTGGTGAAACCTTTGTAAAAGCACATTTCCATGAAAGACGGGCAAGCCATTTCATCTGACCCACCGGGGCTGCTGAAAACGACTGTGAAATATCAAAAGGTGTTCAATTCACTTAGCAAAGTGGCCTTAAATCTATAAATCAGAGACTCCAAACCCACCTCACAGTTTTAAGACACACCCTTTAAATTTTAGCAAAAGGTTAAGCTCAATGATGACGCACGCACTCCTTACCCTTCGGCTTTTTCCCCTCCCCATTTAAAGTGTTCTTTAGAAAGCTGGGTGCGAACTGTGGGAGTCCAGCGGCTTGACAGTAGGACAGAGATTACCCGAAAAAAAAATAAATGTAAAATTAATTCTTACCTCTAATGTTGACATCCGTGCCAGGGAGCGCCAGAATCTGAAGCAGTTTTTCCACTTGGTTCCTCTTGCAGGCTCTGTGGAGGAGGGTCTCTCCTTCAACCAGGACATACAACAGACAAACACGGCAAAAAGGCAGAAGAGAGAAATCCCAAAATTAGGGTGTGTCTGATGTCCTTTCCGTTGTCCTCTTTAATTTGATTTTCACTCCAGTAAAACACCACCAAAATGTCCCCAAACACATAATTAAGAAGAAAAAAAATTCCTGACCTAAAAAAAAAAACTCTTCGACCCACCAATGGGGACGCGATTTATGAAGTGATGAGAAAAGGGGGGAGATCTTTAAAGGGGCATAGAAAAGGAGGCTTCAAAAAACGACAGATGATGAGTTGTTTTAATTTTTCTCCTTTTATAGCCAGATAGTTGCTTTCCGGCTCACTAAAGTTGAGCAGATGGACACTGAAAGCGTTGGTGGTAAGATAGCGGTCCACCCTGCTCATACCAACACAACTTAAGAGGAAGTTATGGTAGACAGCCCACGTACAAAGCCTCTGAAAGGGTTTTTTACAGATCTGAGGTTCAAAAGCTCTGCTGGGCTTTCAGCGTCACCAAGTGACCTTTCAGCAAGATTATCAGGATAGTTAGAGAAAAAAAAAAAACATAAAACACACAATTTACATTTTAATTCTGGATTCTATTTTTCCAATCTTCACACTTCCCCTCATCCTTAACAGAGCGCTCCTTTTTTTCTGACACAATATAAAATCAGGAATGTATTAGAGGGCCAGAGACCCTCCTTTCATGTATGGCTGAACTTCAGAGGGAAGTTAAAGGCCAAGCATGAGTGGCTCTGCACTTGCCAGCATAAAGCAGAACTGCAAAGCCTGTAATAAATGCTTTACTGGTTCTCCCCAGGATGCCACGCCTGTACAGGGGCTCCACTCCAATGCACATGGAGCAAAGACCGGGGCGAAAAAAAAAAAGCACGGTGAAAGGGGGGAGGGAGGAAACAGTGGGATTCAAAGAAAGAGGAGGCAGAAAAGGTATAAGTGTTTCAAAGAATAATGGTAAAGTGTTGAGACGGGTAAATCCAAATCATTTGGAAGAATCTCTTTTTCTTCAGTGTCTTTGAAGACATCAAAGATCTTTCAAGATGTCACCTACCAGTAAGTAATGAAAGGGAAAAACCTGCAACTCTGTTTAAGTTATCTTTCACATTGCCATATAAATGGAGATGCACAGATTTGAAGCGCCAACACTATCAGTTCATACCATTGATTGTATAGAAGAGCTGGACTGAGTGACCTCTTCACCGTCACGTGCCAAATAGGAGGGACCCACTGGTTCCAAAGAGCCAAAATCTCATAGGGTGTGTCCGAATTCCTTCACTACTTAGTGCATGATCTACATATTATATCCAAATCTACAATTCCAAAATCGGGTGCGCTGGACATATCCTAGAAGAAAAATTACATTATTCACACATATTTACGTGTGACCAAGAACAAAAACTGCTAGAAAGTCATGTTGGCCTCACGTAATCTGCACAATGCTGCAGTACTTTAACCCTAACCTAACCTTAACCCTAACCAAACCCTAACCCTAACACGGTCTTTCTTAATTACATGCAAATAGTCACTTCCAAAAACATTTATTAAAACTTTTTCTAATCAAACCATTCAAGGTATCATCATCAAAACACAGTGGATTCATAAATAGTTTTCAGAAAATGTTAATATTTATTAGACAGATTGATTTGACAGATTCTCCGTCAAATGTTAGGGGTGTGGACTTCCAACAAGCTAACTCCAAATTAGAAAAGAGTGACTGCTATAGAAACGATGAGTTAGAACGATTTGGACCAATCACTACTTACTGATATCCTCTGACTCCAACATGGCAAAAAAAGGTGACTGAATTGACTTCATTTCATTGGAGCATGAAGCAAGTCATTTTCTATGGGTGATGTCACACTCACTCAGTCCCGGTCTCATATATAGTCAATGGTTCATACAGACATGCTCCTGCAGAAATCGTCATCATCAAACTGTTAATGACCAGGCCAAAACATACCATTTGTTTTTGTTTTTTTACCACTCTATTGCTTTTAGAATAAAAGTTGGTTTATATTAAAAGTGTCTGTAGAGTTAGACAGCGTTATCAATCACTTAAACCATTTAAGAAGAATGTCAGTCCAGCCTGCTTTATTAAGTTTATTTTCCTTCATTGCAAAGATTCCTGAATAGACAGACCTCTGAAGGTTCCTGCTCATCACTTCAGTTTCAGCTGAGGTCTGGACTTGAAATGGCCCATAGCAACGCCTTGAATCTTTTCAGTGATAGTGTTGCGCACCGGCCATTATAACAACTATTGGTCATTTTAATTACTGGGTACTTAGACCACTTTAAAGAAAACGCCAGTGTTCCAACATCTACACTGGTGATTTATTGTACTTACATGTAATAATGATGGACAAATTAGATTTGGTTTTGCAACTAGATGGACATTTGGTTTGTATCAAAAGCTGTAGAAATCCATTTTAAAAGTTGTTTTTTAAACAAAGTCTTCATCTATGAAGAGCTAAAGAGCGTGCAAAGATGCTTTTAAAGGTAATAGACAGTTTTAGGTCTAAAAGGAGATTCAGTTACCGTACTACATTAAGAAGTAGAAAGTGGAAGCAGAAGAGAGCATATTTGCTAAATTAAGAGTATACTCTGGATGTATAAAACATAAATTATGTGGCCTCTGCTGTTCTGGATAATGCTTGAGTTCAGATAGTTAAGAATTTTTAAGATAAAAAAAAGTAACATTTTTTAAGTGACCTAATCCAGTAAGCTGTTAATATTTGCTGATATGGTGCTAAAAGACATTATCTGGTAGAAGCAAAAAAAAACTGCATTTGGTGGCACATGTGAAATTCCGAAAGGTTTTTGAAAAAAAAAACAAAGTTGACAAACAAGCTCAAAAAACAATTGAATGAAACATGGAAGACATAAATAATTGAATCTCTTATTTTGAGATAAGCCTGTATCTATTAATTAGTGCTCTAACAACAATCATTGGTTTTACCAATTCATTCCTAAAATAAATAATAACCAAAACTGCCTTCAGCTGTATATATCCTCCTTGGTTTGCGTATAAAGACAAATGTATTTAGATTAATCAGTGAAGCAAAGTAATATTTTTCAATTTAAATGTTAAAAACACCCAAAGCAGGTAGAGTCTCTTGGCTCCAGCAGAAGGTAGAGTCGAGTCCAAACTGCAGCCCCTAATGACTGAGCTGTACTGTGTGGCACGTCAGTGTTCTTCATGGGCTGCTCTGCTATTACCGAGTGCTAAAAACGCTGTGATTAAACAGCTATTCCACTACACCCCATGTGTACACATCCTTGCAAATGCCACAGCCAATCCATGCACTGTTAAATCACTTAAATGGCTCCAATTTGGACACAACGCCTCTATTATAGGGGTAATTGCATGCTCAGCATTTACAAGCACGGAAAGGATAAATCCGCCTGTCCTTTTCTATAAATCCCCCATTTCACACTTTAATAGAAAAAGTTAAGTGTATGTGTTGCTCTTTATATCACTCAGTCTGCTTGCTACAATAGTGTAAAGTGCTGCTTGGCTCGCTGATCCCTGGACCAAAAAGCTGCTGGAAGCCAGTAACAATGCTATTTGTGAAGAATGTGTTAGGAAGGTACTGTGTAGGCAGTTACTGGATATATTTAAACATGTTTGAAGACTACTACTGTTGTTGGCTCTAAAAGCAAATGGCAGCAGGAGAATTCCCTAAAGTCAAGGATACTGCAGCTTTTATTGTACCTAAAACGATTTTACAGCCTGAAAGTGAGCAACAGTCATTTAAAAATTCCACTGATCTGGAAAAATTTGGAGAAAATAACATTTGGACTGTCAGAAACAGGAGAGGAAAACACAGCAGAACTTCAAAGGTATCATCTAAAAGCATTAAAAAGTAACACAAATTCTACCAAAATGCAGTTTTTTTTCTTTCTTTAAAAAACAAACAAACACACGTTACCTGTAAACAAATGGCATTCGGGTTTCTTCACAAAAATAAAGAAAAGGATAAGTAATAAGAGGAAAATTATCTAAAGAGTGCAATATTAGTTAAAATAATGTATAAAAAATTCAATCTGCCAAACAATAACTGCTTCATGTACCCAGGTCACAACAGAAACACTGGGGTGATTGTGCATTTCCTATTGCCGGCCCCCAGTTATGGAATAATATTCCTCCACAGCAGGACATGATATCAGACAGCTTTAAACAGGAATTAAAGACTTACTTTTTTAGAATGTTTTTTAATACTCAGTAGTTGGTAGTATCTCATTTTCTCTAACTCATTTTATTTAATTCTCATCTGTTTTTTTTTATGTATTTTATTTGCTATTGTAATTTTATGCTTTTTTTGTTGTTGCAGAATTTTAAACTCTTTTTTTCTTTTTTTATTGTATAGCACTTTAGCACCCTCGCAGTGTTGTCCAGTGCTATATAAAGAAATATACATTCATTTATTCATTCTTTAAATTTAAACTTGTCTGCAATAAAGAAAGACACAATTCACTTATAATTTGTGGGTAAGGAGGGACAGACTTAAACATGTGTACTACATTTGACAGATGTAGTATAATTTTAAGCTTAAAAATGAAAAAAAAAAAATTGTTTTGAAATAGGAAAAGAAAGAAATTCACTTTGATTTCCTCTAACTTTTTTTGGTGTTGTGACATGCAAAGTTAATTTAAAAAAAAGTTTGGACTGTATTTAAACAGAAGAGAACACTTAAAAGTGGAAAACCTTTATGACAATTGCCAGCTTTCTTATAATAAAGAGCCCAGGAATTTCATCCCAAGTTTAAATTGAGCAACTGGTAGATTTCAAGGTTTGCATCTTAGACTCTACAGGCTTCAGCTGCCAACCTCAACCTAAACAGGAGTTTAACAACTGTAACATTTAATCCTAATATATTTAATACAGGGTTTACAGCTGAGGGACGACAACACGTTTCTTATTTATTACATTTTGAGAGAAAACTTTATGGTAAATGACCTTGGTTTTTAAAACTGTTTGACTGTCAAGCTTTTTAGTAAACCTTAAACCTACGTTGTATAAAAGTCTGTCCCTTCCTTCACATGCTACTGACTTGTTTCAAGCAAGTCTGTGGTCCAGGGGTAGGGCAGTTGACCTCTGATCTGCTTCCCCCTGTCTGCCTAAGTGTCCTTGGGCAAGACACTGAACAATTGCTCCTTATATAGGTTATAGGTTGGTGCCAGCGTTCAGCAGCGGAGGTGCCATCAGTGTGTGAATGTGTGTGTGCATGAGTGAATGGAACTGTGACTGTAAAGCGCTTTGGTCCATAAAGCAAAGTAGATAGGCGCTGTCCAAGTATACGCCATTTATCACTGTTGTTAGTATCAATTAGTAAGAAGTTCATCAGATTTACTTTAAAAATCTCAAAAGCTTTAAGCTTTTATTAAGTGTTTAAAAATGTTGATTTTTTTATGTATGCTTTACCTTCTTGGTGAACAATACAAATAAGAAGCAAAGAATGAAACTCAGCAATTCTTGTTTTGACACTCCACACACAGCATATTTGGTCTCATTAAAATTGATATTGGCACGGAGCTTCAAGAAGAAGATGTAGAACTAGAAAAGAGAAGAAGAGAAGTTGCTCCCAAATCCCTAAATCCCTCTCAGCAACTGTGACAAAGAGACAAAGGTTCAACAAGGCTAGAGAGATGCTCTAAAGCAAAAGTGTGCAGAATACAGGAAAGCAAGCCTATAGATGTGGCTGAAAGAGCTGTAAGAGGAGAAAAAAAATAAAAAGGGCGAAAGGGGGGGAATGAGAGGGGAACGGATGAGACTGTGAGAGGGGAGGATGCTGTGCCAGCGGTTCATTAAAAATTAATACCAAGTGCATCGGTATAGAGATCACGTAGTAGAAAAACAACACATGCCAACAGCCTTGAGTCTCCTGCCTCAGCCCTCCCTTCTTTAGTTGCTCTCCTTTACCCCCCCCCCCACCCCATCCCTCCTTTGCAGCGGCCTTTCTGATCAGGTAGAGAGGGAGACATGAGCTCTGACACTTTAGAGAGTTCACACAGAGTGCAATGCCAGTAATTGCTAGAAGTTCCATCATTGTAGCCACTGCATATTTGCATTACTACCCTAATTGCTGCTTTTAATATCCCTAAAATGGGGATCTAAGGCGCACTTTGCGTACCAACAGTCGTTGGGAGTCTTCTGTGAGAAAGCTATTATGTCCTTCTGTGACACTTATCCATTTCTTTCAAAAAAGTGGAGAATAAAACAGAAAGAAAACAAAGCGGCAAATATAGGAAGTATAGGAGCAGTGACACAAAGGGGGCAATCCAGTTGAACTCCAGCACAAACAGGAGTTCTGGATATGAGGTTAAGTTTGACTTTAAGTGAGAAAGTCAAACTGGACAAAAGTCAATCACTCTGCCCATACATCTTAATTTAAAGTCCCACGCCAATCAACTTTGGATCTATTCTAAAAACATTCCCTGGGGTCTTTTAGTTATGATTGTGTCATTTTTATGCAAAATAGAAAAAAAAACTGTTTTTTTTAGGACATAGTATCAGCAGTGCATTAGAAGTTCATTAGAAATTTGCCTCTGAGTTGTGGGTAGGCAGGGTGGTGCAGAGTAAGCCTGCCTTATTTCCCATTATCCATTTGTTTACACTCTCTCCCGCTAGCTTACAGCCTCTCACAACCCCAAGCTAACATTATGGATGCAACAAAATACCAGCTCGGACGAGGAAAACAAAAACGTACATGAATCTAATTGCCTGCAATTGGATGCATCCGAATTGAGGAATGTAGGGAGCTTGCGGCCAATCGATTGTAGATTTTTACATAACAACTACAAGGTTTTTCCAACAGCAATTTAGTCTGCTCCTGGTTCACAACAATTTGAATACAGAAATACTCAGAAATCCCGTTTTAATCCAAATTTTCTTTATATATGTCTCCTATCATCAGACGAATGCTATGAGAACATGGTAAAAACACACATTTGCTTTGGGGTGGATTTTTAAGTGAAAAGGATGACCATGCCTTTAAGTTTCTTCTTAAAGATGGCCGGCTGCAGTGCATTAGTCCATTAAAAGTCTGCAAACGTGAAGCCATGTTGTCAAGCTGTGGTGTGAATATGAATTCTTGTGTGTTACCTGCTGCGTTGACTCTGTGCAAGCCTTTGGGGATGTTCTCTTTCTCTGTGCTTGTTTCCTTCCCCAAGGAGTCCTGGTTCCTGTGTGGGGGAGAAAGAGCATGGTTTCAGGGGTGGTACAAGCCATCTTTTATTACCCACGATTTGCCTAAGCAAGCCCCCCCCTCCGTTTCACTGACTGACAAGCATTGCAGGACAGAAATGAGACCCAGAGGTACAGAAAGTGTGCAACATACTATTAGCAAATTAATCCCTCTTGGAGTGGTATCATCGTCTTATATGAAACCTGACAATATCAGTCAAACCCCCACTGTGTCGGCCACACAATTCCCACGTCTCGAGCTTTATTTCCGTCTCCAAAGCACTTTTCCTCCCTCTCAACGCCTTAAACACAGAGACAAAGAATTCAATGTGAGCAAGCACATTAGGAGGAATAACTGCTAAAAGAAAGTGAAAGCCTCTTCAAAGTAATAGCGTGCTAATAGCTGTGGGCTGTCACCAGTTGTGCGTGTGGGTTTGGAGAATCTGCCCCGCATGAAGCTTGACAGGTGTCTTGTGTGTATACGTCTGTGCACGTGTGTGTGCGTCGCGCTGAAGTGGAATGCCATCCGTATTACAGGGAAGAGCCTTGTTCCTTGGTAATTGGCTTGTTCAGAAGCCAGGAAGAAGCTTCCAGCGGTGAGGAGGTAACACACGTCCTGTCACGCTGCTTGTTATTAGCAAGGACAAGGCTGAGATGAGATGAGACAAGCAATGTGTGCGCGAGAGGGAATCCATAATGCTGCCTATGATGAGGCCGTACCATTTCTCATCTCAAGCCACTTCAACCAAGTGTCCTCTGTCCACACAGGCTGGCAGCACTGAGGTTTGTAGAAGCACTGGGCTCATTTTACTTTAGAATCAATTTAAGGCGGTCAGCGTGCAGTCATAATTAAAGTCTTGCGCAGGTGCAGCACCCTCAGAGGTGGACACTAAAGAAACTTGTGTGGATTCATCAAAGCAGTACACTTTCAATGAAAACTGTGTGCAGGGGAGCCAGTTTTACACCTCTCCTTTGTAAAAAAGAAAAAAAAACTTTATCCAGCAAAATTCAATCCATTTCTATTCACTTTTTGTTTTTTTAACAGACATGTCTTTTTTTTCACATTGATGAGAAAATTACCGGTACACGTAAACTGGAATCTGAAAAGGCTTGGTTTTAATAAAAAGTTATATTAAGCAAATGTCATCAAATATCTTTTCTTAGACAAACTCACAAGTCAAAACAAATTATGTCCAGCATTATTAAATGAAAACAGCAATGGATAAATTCACAGAGCTAGCTGAGAGGGGGGAAAAAAAAGACTTCACTTTAATTACAGTCTCCCTTCTGTTAACAGCACTTGGCGGCCCAGCAGCCAGCCGGTAAGTTAAATGGTCATCTAAACAGTCGGTCAATCAGCCACCCTGTCAGCTTGATCCAGCTTGGACACGTGCCCTATGTCAGTTGGATACCAAAAATAACATTTGTCATCCCTCATATATAGCAGCAACACCTCCACGGCCCAAAAAATAAATACAAAAAATAAAATGCCAGTCAAGATGCATCACTACTTGGATATTTTCGGAACATTTATCCTGTTTAACACCAATTCTGCTTTAATTGAATCTTATTATTTCTTTTAGATAAACTTGGGTATTTTTTGGGAAATTTCTGATGAATCATTAAAGAAATATAGATTTTATTTAAATATATTAACTTAGTAAGTCACAGTGCCTATAGCTGCTATACAGTGATGAGATTTAATAGGAATGTTTTGACATAAAAGGGGGCATCAGTCTAAAATGTTTCATAATAAGCTGTGTACCGGTAAATGGATTTTAAGTATCAGAATCCATAATAATATGAATTCATCCATGAAAATGAAGAAAAAAGCTTTCCTTTGGCTTCTGTTTCTATCACACTTTTGTTGTTCTATTTGTATGATTTGTTTGACTTTACACACCCATTGGATCGTTTTTTAAAATCTGCACAGACTTTTTGTTTCTCCTTTTTTTATTGTAATTCCCTTATGCTTATGTTTCTGTCAAAATGAGCTAGCGCTTTTCAAAAGTGTGAGAAAACTAAAAGAAAAGAAAAAAATTGAGCCGTGTTGGAGAGATGAGAGGATTTGGTCAGTCCATGAACCAATGGCCTTTCCATGAACCTGTTCCCTGGTGACTCCAGCCTGTCTTCAGGCCAACTACCTGCTGGTGCAGGAGCAGATGTCTAAAATGGGCTATGAAGAGGGAGAGCAAGTGCATGATTGCATTATGAGACCGATTTATTATGCAAGTGTAGATCAAGAGAAGTGCAGAAGGGAGGGTGAGGGTTTAGAGCTGATGGTTGTATTGGAAGACACAAGAGTCTGATGTGATATCCTCATCTGTGTGTCGTCTCCCTGTCCAAATTCAGACTCACTAGCTTGTGTGTGCTGTTGCAGGGAGGGGCTTAACCTCCTTGTGCACCCCTACTATCTGCCAGCACACCGACAGGATCAGACCCAGGCGTGACCCATCACATGCCAGCTCCTCCTGCTCTGTCTGACCTCAACATGTCTGTCTCTGGCTGAATCTCAGTCCCCACTCACCACTCATTCATGCAGCTCTGCTCCTCGCCTGCATACACTCCTCCTACCAGGTGTTTTTCTTTTTTTAACGTTGAATCCCAAAACTTTTTGTGCTTCAGACGAGACCATCTATTCTAAATAATTTAGGTTAGAACCTAAAAGAATCACAGCTGGCTGATGAGCTTGGTTGTTTTAAGAAACAACAAGTGGTGGGGCTGGAAGTCACAGAGGATTATGCACTTGGATATAAAATACACAACCTATGTTGTATTAATGACTCACATCAAGCTATGGCCAGTTTATCAACATCAGTTTTTGATCAAATCTATTATGAGAATGTTTTTGTTATTTTTAAATCAAATCTAGAAGTATAAATCTTGTAGTTTTATTAAAATTTGCCCAACAACCTGTTTCCTGCAATGCAACATTTTTTTACCTAATCAGGTCAGTTATAGGTTTCATGTAATTTGAAAAGTGGAGAAGCATTACGCTGATCTTTGCACGTCATCTGCATGAACACTTTGCCTGATGTGCTCTGGGATGATCTGATGATACACCAGTGAACAGTCATGGACGGACGGACAGCTGTGTGTAACTGACCTGCAGCTGTTTCCCCCACCCGCGCAGCTGTGTGAAGTGGGTCCAGTCCTCGAGGGTGCACTGCTGGGAGTCTGAGCTAACCTTCCCAGAGCAGGCAGGTAGGAAAGCACCTGTCAGAAGTCGCGCAGGAATTCACAAGGTTAGACAGCGGCTGGTAAGTTCACATGGATATAGATTTCCCTGGAGAACTGAGTAGGACTACAGAGAAGCATAGCCAGTGAGACAGTCAGACGATCTACTGCAAGACTTTATTTGAACGTTTCTAGCATATTAGCTTTTTCATACAACTTTAATTTATTTAAAGGATTTTAACTAATTCCCCAAAGGAAATGAAGATATATTAGTTATAATAGGAAAGAGCATTAGAGTTTAGATTTCAACTGGCTTATTAATTAATGCAGAACATATGTGTGATCTGTCATTATAAAAACGATCTTCAGCGATGGGAGCAAAATAATTACAACCTATAAATTTTTCTGGGTGCTTCTTTTAAGGCACAGAAAATATATATTTTACATATCAGAGGTGTTTTGCTCCAATTAAAGCATAATTTTGATAATTTAGGAAAGTAAATGCATTTACCAGCAGTTACTGTGGACAGACAGACATAATCTGCCAAAATCTCTGAATATTTTTTGTCGGTCACTAATAAACCTAGTACTAATCATGTATTTAAATACATTATAGAAAGAAACAAACAGGAAGAAGGCCCACCATCTTCTTAAGAGAAAGAAGGTCCGTCTCCCAGAGTGCAGCCGCTTCTGCAGCAGAGATTCCGGAACATGGCATCGGCCATCACCAGACGGAACCTGGAGGAGTGAACTCTGGCCACCAACTCAATTAAGACAGATGGAGACACATCTGCAGAGGAAATACGCAGGATAACATTCAGTCAGATATTAAGTTTTAATAAACAAATGATCACAAACACTAACAAACTATTTTTTTTTTAACCCTTGTGCTATCCTATGGGGTCCAGATGACCCGATTCTTACATTGAAATGTTTACCCTACCACGACAAAGGTGGATAAAGGTGGAGAGGATTTCATGTAATCCATGGACACCAGTGAAGATCACATATCATTGAAGAAAAAAGGTTCAGCGCACTGTCTAGTGGGGTCTAGATGACCCAACTCTCAATGTTAAAGTGCCTAGGATAGCATAAGGGTTAAGTCCCTTATCAACAATGCATTCAATCACTTCCTTTTGAAATTTTGTGTTGTTTTCTACATACCCTGGCTAATAATGACAAGGTGTTCCGACAGGTCTTTGAAACCTTTGTCCACCAGAATCTGGTTCAGTTTAAAGTGTTGCTGGTACCAGAACTCTACCAACACAGAGAGTAGGTCCAACAGGATGTCTGCCAAATGCAGCTTCTCGTCTCTCTCAGCATAGTCCTTTAATTAGAGTAAACAACATGACACTGTGGATTCAGTAAACCTGAAAAGCTAACTTTTACAAGCTTAAAGTCCCACTCTGATCACCTTTGGATCTACTTCAAAAGCGTTCCTAGTGGTCTTTTAACTATGATTATGCTATTTCTAGATTAAAAAAACATCATTTTCCAAGACATAGTTTCAGCAAAGCAGCAGTACTTCCTCAGAAACTCGTAGGAATTACTTCATGAGTAATTTCTACATCACAGCTACAACCCTCTTTAAACAGCTTTTTTTCCTTCTGCTCCTGATTCACAACGATTCTTTGAATAAAGAAATACCCAGAATGGCAATTTTGAGCTTAATTTTCTCTATAAATGTCCTCTATCATCAGAAAAATGCCACAAGAACTGTGTTAAAAAACACCAAAACCGCGGTTTTGATCGGAGTGGGTCTTTAAAGAAACCACATTTTAAGTGATTTAACTATATTTTCCTTAACCCATAAAGAAAAATAAACCAATTACCACCCTTGCAGCTTGGATTAAGAGCTGAGCCAGTTGTTTCACAGCATGGGACAGTAACGTCGAGCGCTCCCACACAGTCCAGAAGGTTCTGTACAACAATGAGCTTGATGACGACGATGATGAAGAAGGGGACACTCGAGTTCCTTGTAGGAAACCTCTGACGGACAGAAAGGTAAATAAAAGAAAGGTAAGAAAAATCATTACCTCCATTAATAACATTTATAGTGGAATGACCCTTAAGGCAAAAATAAATGTTGTGAAGGGAAGTAAGCATGCATCATTAGATGAAATCCATATATTTGTTAGAATAGATCCTTTTTGACAGGTTAGGATGACCTCAAAAAATAAGAAATACCGTACTTTACGCACTATAAGGCAGTTTGTCCTGCGTTAATCATAAAAGGGGTAGCCATGCTCCTAGGAAACGATGTGTTCAGAGGTAAAGTTGTGCCACATTTCAAGATACTGCAGAAACCCTCCTTAGTGCTACCTATACATAAAGATCGGCACATCCTGCGCAGTTACGCGTGTGCAGTCCTGAAAATACGGGGACGATTCATCTGACAGCATTCCTTTGTCTGTTAGTCCCAGACATTATCGTGTTACTAAGTCATGTCCTCAAATTGACAGCCTTTCCCCCTTGCATGCGACAACTACATTGGAGCACACGTCTTATTTTGAGGTCTCCAGGAAGTCCGCGCTCCCCTCTTGCACATGGCAGCGTGCAGCGCCCTGCCCAAAGATCCAGTCAAACTTTCCGCAGGTATTTTTCTAGTATGTTTGCTGCAAGTGACTCAGATTTAGTCCTGCTGGCTTAGTGTGTGATCAAACTCTGTTAGGTCCCCTTCAGGCCTTAAAAGAAAGGTTTCCGGTGGTAGGGTGTGCATCTTTGTTCGTGGAAGCGATGGATGACAATGGCGCACACACTTTAACTAAGACTGGGAGACAGTGCCTTGATTGATTGTGGTCGCCTGGGCTAAAGTATCTGCTGTAACTGTTGTCTGAGCTTTTGACAAAGCTGGCATCATTGCTGAACAACTACCAGGCAATGAGACCGACTAGAGCAACGATGAGAGGGAACACGGCATGTTTGATTCAGAAATTGTGCAGTTATTTAATTCTGACATCAAAGATGAGAACTTCACGGGGCTTGTTGGAGAAGATTGATTAAAAAAAATAATGCGAGTGGATTGTTAAATAGTGGAATAAAGTTCAATTAAACTCACTGTTTTGCTTCTGTTACCCTGTTTGCGCCTTATAATACGGTGCGCCTTATGAAGCTGAAAATACAATAAAAGAAAATGAGAAAAGGGCCTTTGGAGTTGTTACCTGCTTGTAATACAGTGGAGTTCCCCTTGGAAGATCTTCAGACAAAGCGCCAGAATGTCACGGTTGAAATGTATCAGAGTTGGCAGCCCAGGTCCAGGGAGGGGGTGACAAGTGGCACTGTCGAACAGGCAATACCTAAAAGATCCCACGTATTTGTAGATATGAACCAAAACATCACTTTGTTTATTAGTAATGTGGTAACATTTTGTAAGTCATTTCATGGGACTTGTAGTTTACCTGATGGCTGTCTCTAAAAAAGGCCACAAGCCATTCTTACATTGTGGACACTGCAGCACTTGCATGTAATATTTTTTCCCCGTACTAAGAGCCAGCCATGGAGGGTTGGTAATGAGCAGGACACTCAAAAACTGATGTAAAGATCTCAGGAAGGCTGGTGTGGCATTGCCCTGTGACATAATGTACAAGTAAGTTCAGTTTTTGGCATATAAATGCAAAGGAAATATGTCACATGTCAATGCAGATGAAAAAAACGTGTCATCTCTTGTTGACACCATTGTGAACACAGAGGGTCATACACTTATGTGCAATGTAAAGGATCTGGAAAGTTGTCTTCCAGTGCCAAATGAAAAAAAAAACATGTAGGTAGAGGGATAATTATACAGAGCAGCCTTTGAGTTGACCATAAACTCATGAATGTATCAAAATATACAAGATTATTTGTGACTTCTTATATTCGAAAGTGAATCAATCAATCAAAAATGGATCATGGACAATAACAATGGCACTTGATCACAGATCCGTTCAAAAAGATTTGTCCTGAAGTTGTTTTTAACATTGACCTTAAGAAAACCCTACAATGTAACTTTTAACACATTTGTTTTCTAAGAAAAGAGACCAGCTGTTTTTATCTTCCTCTCCGCTTCACTGACTCCACAGCAGTTTCAACGTTTAGAAGTCAAGAGTTCCACCTAATTAAAACAATGCATCGAGATCTTTCGAAATCAGTGTGTGCATAACCAAATGTTCAAAAGAATTGTCAAAGAAACGCTCCACGTGTCCTAAACACTGATGTGACTGACTGATAAAGTGATAATGAAAACAAAACGCAGCTAACACTGGATAGATGTGGAAAGAACTTCTGCTGTCTGGTATTTCAGGTCCAACCTGCTGGGCATATTGGAGGAAGGAGATCAGATACGTTGCTGGTGGCGGCAGCCCTGGAAACACGGCACTTTTGATTGAGTCCAAGGCTTCAGCGAAGAGGCCGCACTCTATCATGCTGCCAACATTGCTGAAGTCTGTTGCTGTGGCCTAGAAGGATAACAGGACATTTGCAAATTACAAAAGAAAAAAAGAAAAGCGTCATTAAAAGGTGGAAGAAGCATGGCACTCAAAGAGACAAATAGCGTGAAGGGAAGGTAGAGGCTAATAGAAGTAAGGACTGAACAGCCCTCCAAAGTTCTTAGGGGTTATGTCCGACTGTCACAAATTGGCAAATAGCATATGGAGTCTAAAAGCACTGGCTGAAAATACAAGAGCAGCACTAATAGGAATCTGACAGACACTCACTTGGGTAAGGTATGGACAGGACAGGGGAGACTACTGTTAATGGGCCTGCCAATCAAAGCTCTCAGATCAACTGAGAGTTCTGGTTAAATATTTGACCTCGATTTGATGCGCCCTTGCTCTTCACATCACTTTTCATTGAAATGTATGACATTAAGAAAATGGAATGACCTTATCGTCTTGATGAAACACATGGTTATCTTGTAGCAGTGTGTGTTATACTGATCGTGGTTAGGGGTTGATCTGTATGCGTGTCTACCTGGGAATGGGTACGATAAGGGTCATGGTAACCCAGAAATTCAAGGAAGCAGAATCTTGGCCGGCCCTGCAGGACAGGAACACAAAAGTAATTTCACTTATTCAACTTCTGTTAACTGTCTGAGGCTCTGTCAGAATTCCCACCCTCATCCCAAACTACTAAAAAACTACCGGTATAGCGCAGGTCTATCTAGTGCCCTGGATTTTAACAGCAATTCGGACACCATGCTCACACCTTTTTTAAACACTGAATATGACATCACTGATTTCCCAAAGTGAAAATCTAATCAAAATGATTGTTTTATGTCTTCAGGAGATGAAAAACAGTGATTGTTTGTAAAAAGAAACCAAAACATTTGAATAAAAACTTTTTCGTAAAGATTGTTCAAGCGCAATGCATTGTGGTCTATATTTGCCAATCTAGAGAGCATTGATGTACACTGGTTTTTCGCAGACTTTTGGGAAAGTTCTGGAGCCCTTGATTTTGGAATAGTAGATTCAGACTGCTCTACAAAATGGCAAACGCACAAAATAGTGCTCTATGTGGTAAGTATTTTTCTTCTAAACTGCATTCTTTTCTTCTAAAACAAATAAACAAACAAAATTTGAGGCAGGCACACACCTCCTTCTTGATCACAAAGCTCTTGAGCTCCATCTCCAAATTAGAGAGGTCGAAATCGAAGTAACTGCTTTTCATTATGTTGAAATTTACATCCAAATGACTGCCCTGTCGAATAGAAGCAAAGGAACAGAAAAGAGATTTTTTTTTAAAACATTAACAACACATGTAAAACTAATATTTGATACAAACTGTTTAGCTGCATGAATCAGACAATCAGAACCAAAGAGCTTTAAAAAGAAAATTCATTTTTGGTTGATCTTATCTGGTTTTTTAAAATATTTGACCTCAAACATTGCCAGACTTTGTTTTGTACTAAAACTTAAAGGCAAAGAGAGAATTCATTTTGTAGCTGCATTCTCTGGGTTTTATTATTATGTTATCATTTAGTAAAAACATTTCTGAGTCCAATTCAAGCATCTGTTGGTAATTATTTCATGATTTTAGCCTGTTTTCTGTAAACAACCACTTTAATTGAATGTCATTAACTATCCTTAAGCCTTTGACTGTAAAGGAGTACTGGACCAAGTGTGACGTCATCCATAGATAATGCCTTCCTTCAAACTCCAACATACATACTAAAGTGACATTTTCATGATATGAATGTCTCCAAATGTTCAGTAAGCCGTGATTGGTCTGAATCAACATTTCTATGGCAACCAATCTCGCCAATCAAGAGTAAGATTGTTTGAATGCGGGCTCGGGAGAATCTGTCAATCAAACGTTTTGAACATTTAACGTGGGACCACCAACTTTTATTAAGGCATCTGATTGGCCAGTTTATAACATTTAGAACAGAAATAAATTAAGATTAGCAAGATCATGCTTAAAAAAAGTAGCAGAGCAAGAATGGTTATTCTGGCAAATAGAATGACTGAATGATAGCTGTTTATTTCTCTATAAAAGTCTGTGGGAGTTTGGCGTCTTGGAACCAGCAGGTACTTCCTGTCTGAAATGTGAATGGAGAGGGGTCACTCAATCCAGTCTCATATTCAGTCTCTGCCTTAAATTAACTACTAGTGTTAGAAGATTAAGAATTATGCTTGAAGATTGAAGATGTTTTTCAACAATTAATAAATAAAACTCTTATTTTCTGAATATTTTTTTCCCCATTAATTTAACCTTTTTGGTTTACATTAAAGAGAATCACTTACCTGAAAAAGGTGTTGGACTATATAACTGACTGGGTAGCAAGGAGCATTGTGGGACTTTGAGTTATCAGTGACAGGTTTTGCCATGACATGAGTGATGGAGATGTAGGAGGGGGGAGGGTATTTGTACACCTCTGCCTTGCCTGCCATCAACAGCCTGTGTGTGAATAAAGAACAGCATTTTCATTATTTTGCTTTCTAATGTATTCACATGATAAGTGAGTTGAGACAGAAATCACCGTTTGAACATGGCTCTTTTGCGGGGCTCTTGAACCATAAGGAGTACTCTCCAGCCTTGGAAAGCCCCCATCATTCTGCCAGTGGCCACCTTTTCCCTCCACTGTCTGACGGGGTAGAAGGCAGCTGAGGTGACCGTGGAAATGGCCACTTCGTACGATCGCTCCGGCAGCCAGGAGCCGTTCTTAACACTATCCACAACATAGTCCAGTGTCACAACCCACTTTCCTGGTGGGAGAGAAGTGGGTGTTTTATTAGAAGGTGCTAGTTTGATCAAAAGCTAAAAAAAAAAGAAAAATAATCAAGTATTACAATGGTTATAACTAACCTGCAGCACATGCAGCCAGAAACTTCTCACTGGGGGAAACCTGGGGTGTTATGAGATGAGTGATAACATTCTTGTATACCTGGAAACAAATGGCTGCATTAGAATTGAAAGTGATCAAATGAGAGGAAGACATGCGTAAATAATAGTAATATTTATTTGAGTCGAATTTAATTCGAAGCATAAAATCCAAAAATGTTTCCTCAACCTTATTTCAAACACTTCATCCGGAAAAAATACAAAACAACATAATGTCTAAATAAGTCTCCCAAACAATTTAAAAATGACAAATAAATACACAAATGAAGATACACTGGCTGTTTTTCTCATTTTTATTGCTGTACACATTTCTGTATACATTTCTACAAATAGTACTTTGTAACTCTTTGGTATTAAGGCCTTTTTTGCATTATGATATGTTGTTTTGGTTTCTCTGTCTTTTTCTTTTTGTTGCCTTATCCCAGTTGCTAATCTATTATTTTTTTTCCTTAAAACAAATGTTCCTGTCCCTTCAGACCTCAACCAGTTACGTCTTCAGTCTAGTTCTGCTGGAAGTTTCTTCTTGATCTTTCACTCTGAGAGTTTTCCTCTCAGTGTAAGTATGGGAGAAGGCAAAAAAAAAACTCTGTGATGAGTCACATATACAGGAAATTTTAAATTCACTTTAGAAAATTTGGGTTTATTAGGAAGATCTGGCCTAAAGTGGATTAAGAAAACTCCAAATAACTCAGCTCACTTTGATGTTTATTGTTTTTTGAGCTGTACCTTTATTTATAAAGCACCACTGTGTAAATTGGTACTTTGTAAATACACTGTGTAAATAAACTACATCGAATTGAGCTGGAATCACTACTTACAGAGCCACCAATGTATTGTCCTCCCAGCTGTTGAATCCCTTTCACCAAAACTCTCTTCTTGTCACGGTTTTTTATGCCAGAGATCTGGAAAATCTTGCACCTTTCCATCCTGAAAAAAAAAGACAAGTGGCAAAATACAGCCTAAAGTATTTAAGATGTGACGACAGATAAACCGGTTTCAACCATTTGTTGGAAAACACTGTAACCTGGCTCTTGTTTGTCTACATGAATTACACAGATAGGTTGACGCTACAAGAAAAACCAGAAGGGGAACAACTGTACTTTGAACCAAGCATCACACTATGATCATAAGTGTCAGTTAACTGTCATCGAGACAACTTCAATTTATTTTAACATTATTTCTTCCAACATGTGGGGCAGCAGAATACTCAATTTTCCAATATCTGCTTAGGATGATTTGCTTAAAAAATTATCAAAGAATTTAGCTTGAAAACTAAAACTAGTTATATCAAATTTTTCCATGTTGGAGGTGGTATTTGAAATTCAGAAGGAAATAATATTGAATTATATACAGTAATACAAATATTATGTCACTTCATTAAACAGGGACATTTTTACAGATGACTTCTCTGAACATTTATTTCTATTTAATGCATCAATTGCATGAATAACATTTGACATTTAGACAAACTGTTTCTGCTCCAAGACTGGTACTGTCGTGAATTTAGTTCTGTTGTACAGTATCTCCAAATACAAGGTAAATAAGTGTTGTTTTCAAGGAAAGTCAGAACATGAGAAAAAGGTTTAAGTAATAACAGTATGGACAGATGCACTTATGGTATGTTTACAGTCAAAAATAAGTAAATCAATCTAATTCTACTGGTAGTTTATAATTTAAATCTGCTGTGTTTTTCATAGACACATTCAATCACTCTCATAAAATAGTGACATACATATCAGCGTTCTTTTCCCTGTGATTTAACAACTACAGATAAATCATTTCCACTAGATTTTCTGAATATGTGATAGAACAGAATCTTAACCTGCTAATCATGTTGACTGTACCATTTTCAAATGCTGAGGGGGTTTCCTCAAACTGACGTTTTTGGAATCGTCGAGCATGTTCTTTAATAAAACTTATCTCTTTGGAGTCACTAAATTTACAGGATTATTATAATTATTTTCTGGGTTATTTAGAATGAATTTGTGAACGAATTTGAAAAGGGTGGTTACCTTCCTCATTCCCCCTATTGATGACTTCTCATGGCCGGCGCGCCAAAACTCAGCCACACACAGGCGACAAGCTGTTAAAATTGTATGTAGACAGTTATGTAGCGAAAATGTCCCGCAATATGTTAAACTTCCGTGATAAAGATACAAATAAAACACTGAAAGATAATATTAGCGTAAGAACATTTCTATTTGACTCTCTCAACCACTACACCGCCTAAGCAGAGTCACAGCTTCATGGAAAAGCCAACTACTTGAGATGGGGGAGATTCGTCCTTACGGTATTTTTTCACACTACAAAAAATAACATTTACAGGAAAAAAAAACGAGAAGAAATACAAATTTGAACATATTTTTATATTCAAGTTATAAATAAACTAAATAAAATAAGGACATTGTCGTATTTTTCTATTTTTTTCCCGACTGGTTTACTTTTAGTTGGTATTTCCCATGGAGCGGAAGTTTTCATCGAGCTACTTCCAGGTTGTTGCCACGGACGCTTTTTGTTCCCGGAACTAACCAAAATAAATCACTGACCGGATAACGGGAGTGTTTGTTCTTTTCTACCACTGAGACTGGTTGGTTAATTCACAGGGAGGGATGCGGTTTCAATCACAATAACAGATTTTAGTCGAACAGCAACACATTGCAGAAGTTCAAGTCGGTGTACCATTTTGTGCAGCTATAATTTAACTGCTGCGCGTACAAATAATATATCCACCTAAAACACGACTGAAGATTCTTATGGATTAACAAGGCATGGAATAACAACTAGCGGGTAAAAAAAAGGTAAGATCTGAAATTAAAAGCAGGGATTAGCGTGAACCGCGGTTTTGACACTGAGCAGCAGCCTAAACATAACTTGTGCTGTTTTCATTGGGGCTCATTAGTGGCTTGTGCGCGTCTTGAGGTTAGGTGCGAGAGGTCACGTGGTCAAACAGCCCTAGGTTGGACTGATTTACCGGAAAAATTCTCAACTACTCAATCATTCCTCAATAACCAATAATGTTGATTTGATTAGTGTATACCGATCTAATTGGCTAATCGGCTGCTGGAAGAAAAAAGCTATTTCTATTTTTAATGTTTTAATAAAAGGCCATTTTTGTGTTCAGTAATTTATTATCAATCATTTCAAATGTCTTGCAGCTTACATATTTTGCTTTGTTTACTTGAAATAGAGCCGTTTGCTAATGACGTTGTAGATTATGAAACTGTACATCTGTGTAATAACACATATGACTCACTGAATGAGTGAAGATGCTACCTATTAAAAAACAAATTAATCAAAAGAATTTAACACATTTTGTGCTAAATCCTGCCTCAATTTATTCATAATATATAAGGAAAACATTATTTAAAAAAGATACATTGTTATAGTCTTTGGCAGTCATTTTAGCCTTTTTACATATTTAATAGATGCTTTATTATTAACTAATGTTAATAAAAATAAGTTGACTATATTTCCTTTCATAAAAAATCTTCAGACCCTTTCCAAAAAATGTGAATATCAATGAAAAGTGTTTTCACTTTCATAATGCCATGCACAGTTTTAAACTTTCATAGATTTTGGGCTCACTGTTTACTGATTTCAAGTATGTATTTGTTCGTTTTTATGTTGTTGTTTTTTCTTACAAAAGTAAGGGTTCCAGCTCATAAAATCCACTAAAACAAATTTTTTTTTTAAATTGAATACTGGAGAAATCACCATGTACTTTTTGTTTTGGCCAAAAAAATAAAGACAGAGATTAAGTCAGACCTGTATATCATATTGCACATCATATTTTACACAAGATTGATAAATGAATGGCAACAGAGTCACACAGATATAACTTTTTACAGCTCAGTAAAAATGGTTTTCAACAGTTGGAACTAAATTAATTAATTAATTTGTCTTCTAAACTTGTTTAGCCCCTTCGGGGTCGCGGGGCATTTCCGGTGTGGGTACCAGATGTTCTCGGGTTGCCGTATGTTCTCGGGGTCCTTCGGGGTCCTTCGACCAATGATGACATCACACTATTTGATTGGCTGTAAGTTGCCACGACCAATGAGTTAAAGTCGCTAAGTTTTTTTAAAACTTTATTGACAATTGCGGTATCATACATTAACAATGACGTTAACGTTAACAACGACGAACAAGAATATAATCAATATTGCCTCGAAGATCAGTCACCATTGTCAAACATAACATATTAAGACAGAAAATAAAGAATAGACGGGAAAAGAGAAACAATGAACATAACACAAATAAATAAAAACATAAGTAAAATAAAATAAAGGAACATAGAAGAAAATCTAAATAGTCTAATAGTAGTTAAGTTAGGGGTACTCGTGAAGTTTGTATTTCTGAACAAAACTAAGCAATTTCAAGCCATTCTTCTTTTTCATATAATGAAGTGATTGAAAGTAAAAACAGAGTTCTTTATTAAATGTTGTAAAAAGTGGTTTGGTCTTCAAAACTTGACCTCACCAAGATGGCGGTGCTCTCCTCCAATGAGGAACCACGTGATGTCTCTTCTAGTGATATAACTCATTGGAAGGACCCCGAAGGACCCCGAGAACATCCGGCAACCCGAGAACATTCGGTACCCACACCGGCCACTTGTGGGCGAAGGTAGGGGACATCCTGGACAGGTCGCCAGTCTGCAGGGCCACAAATCACAAACCCATGCACACTTAAATTCACATCTAGGGACAACTTAGACTCTAAGTTTTAGAGTAACCAGTTAACCCATGAAGCATGTTTTTGGACGGTGGGAGGAAGCCAGACTCCCCAGAGAAAACCCACGCATGCACGGGGAGAACATGCTAACTCCACACAGATAGGCCCCCCATTAGCGTTCTGTTTCAGGTCCCCCAGGCGGTACTTGAAACACTGTGAGGCAAGAGTACTAACCACTGCTCCACCGTGTAGCCTTAGAACTAAACTGAACAGTAAAATTAAACTTAATTTTATAATGGTTTTGATTTCCTTACAAAACGTAAAGTAATCTGGTGTTGGCAAATAAAACTGTTGTATTTTTTTTAAATGATGCCAAGTTTTGACTATCTTTTAATTGTTTGGCACTAACTTTATGAAACAAAGAAAAAGCATCGCAAATGCATTTCTAATATTCAATGTTGGGATTTATAGATATCATATAAAAGGAAACACATCTTACAGTTGCCTTTATGATTGTTTTTTAAGTAAAGAACTAAATCAGATGATGTAAGGTTATGTGGTTGTGAAGGAGGCATGGCCTCCCCTGGAGTACCCATTAGATGGTTCACAATTCTTGCAGTCTTAAGCAATATTCCTCTTTAAATTATGTTGCCTTAACTGCAGACTGGTGGGTACCCCGTTTAAAATAATGTTGACTTTAACTTGACATGCTCCAAGTGGTTTTAAAGTGGCAGCCTGGGGAAAATGCTGCTAAATATTTCAGGAAAAACTCATTACTGTAAATGGGCCTGTGTGTTAACCTAGCTGGAATAGACAGGTAGCGGCAAGACAGATTGGGCGGAGATGTGCGTGTAAGTGAGTGTGTGCGTATCTCACTGAGTTTTATTTTAAAACTGGTCAAGTTGATGTCTGTTGATGGCGAGCACCAAATCAGCGGCCTGCCCAGTTGTTACCTGTTGCAGAATTTTGAAACACACATGGGCTCCTTTAACATCTGCCTTCTAAAGAGCTAATGACAAGAGAATGGAGACCGAGTGATTTGAAGTATTGCACTAATGAGGCCCTGTGTGCTGTCTGGTAAATCACAGCACACGTGTTCTGCCACGTACACACAAATGCTTAAGAGAACAAATGATATATTAGTAGATGGGGTAGCAGACACAGCAGGCATCCAGTGTGGACATTTAAACCAGCTGTTAATCTTTCCAGTCGGGTCATGTTTAAACGATAACCATCAAAGGCACCACTCCAACTCACACATTGTGTGGTGTTCACTTCATCTAACTCCAGTGATGAGGTTTTTAAACCAGGGATTGCAAATCTGCAGCAGCGACTGTGTTTACACCCTCTTTGGCGCTGAGGGAGCGTGATGACGAGGGGAACGAGTAAGAGAGAACATGAGAGGAAAAAGTAATAAAGGACAAGCTTAACTGGGGAGGCTGTCAGCAGAGGAAAATAATATTTGTCCAGTTGGACAGGCCTCCCTTTGCGCGGGCTAAATGAATGTTGAGCTTCCTGTCTCCCCTGTCAGGAAGAGTGGCACAGACTGTATGCAGCAGCAAAGAAGCAGAGCGGCGTGCAGAGAGCTGTTTGGAGTTTGACAGGGATTATTAAAATCAGAGCAGATGACGAGGAAGGGGCGAGAGGCGGAGTGTGAGGAAGCCAAATTGACACAGACACTCTCCATTACCTTCCACTTGACTTGCGTTGATGACAATGCTGATATGAGACCCAGCAGCATGGCACCGACGTGGGATTGGCTGTTAGCATGAGCGTTAAGCACCACGGGGTAGGAGGGGAGGCCCTCCATTCCAGAAGAGACCTCAAAAGATGAGTTGTTTATTTAAAGTCTTGACTGAGGTGCATCTCACCTCATTGTTTATTTATTCTGTTTTTTTTTTCTCCCTTTCTCTCTTAACTCACTGTAGTGTTTGTGGGTGGAAATGGTTTCAGGCTGGAGTAATGCATTTTGATCAGGGGCCCTCCTACTATAAATGATTTTTCGGAGGGAAAAGGGCGGGGGTGCTGGAAGAAACAGCCTTTTAAAATGATAAGATTTGTTTAGTTTCAGATGAAATTGATTTGTGCCGTCTAACAAGACCCTTGTTTGAGGAAATTTCAAATTACCATAAACCACTAGAGTGAGGGGTGCACAAAATATATGTGTTTCTTGACAGACAGCTGTGATAATACACTCTGGACCACACGGTTGATTGATGTCACTACACTGGTAATACAGCTCTGGCACTGGAGAAGTTATATGCTTTTCTGTATGAACTAGTGTACATACGATGTTGTGCTTTCCCTGGTTTAAGGCCAACTCTCTCTTTTTGCAGAGCATTATGGAATGGCCTGGGGATTTCCCTGACGACCACGCCTTTGTGGAGCTGCTGGTTCCAGGGGCTTCCAGTGATTTGGACTATGAACAGCTTCTGAAAGACACTGAGGAGAAACTCAATCTGAATGCCAGCAGGTCAGTCAGGGCAACGGAGAGGTGGTCCTGTTGGGGTTTTTGACTGTTTGTCCCTTCGGTGGAAAAGACTAATGAATTATTTCTCAAAATGCTACAACCCCCCTTTTTGTTACAGTTTTTATGGCATTAACCAATATTTTTGAACAAGACAGTAATTTCTGTGAGTGGATTACAAGAGGACAATATTCTTATACCTTAAAGTCCCATTCCAATCATCTTTTCTACAATCTATTAGGAAAGCAATCCCAGTGGTCTTTTAATTATGATTATAGATTTAATATTAGGCTAAATTAAAAATAAAAAAACGTTATTTTCTAGGACATAGTTTCTGCAGATCAGCAGAAGTTCATTAGAAATCTGCCTCTAAGTTGTGGGCGGGACTGTTGATGCAGAGTAAGCCTGCTCCCTTCCCATCATCCATCTGTTTATGTGCTCACCTGCTAGCTTACCACAAATAAATTTACGGCCCCTCACAACCCTAACCGACTATTACCGGTGCTACAAAAATGTTGAGCATTATCTGAGCTATCCAGCTGTTCTGTTTTGACCCAGATGCCAGCTCGGACGAGGAAAACAAAGACATACAGTACATGGATCTAGCTGCATCAGAATGGAGCGGAGCAGGGAGCTTCTGGCCTAACGATTGTAGATCCTATTCTATGGCACTCCTACAGGCTTTTTCAAATACCTTTTTTTTTCCATCTGCTCCTGATTTACAACGATTTGAATAAAGAAATACTCAGACATTCAATTATAATCTTAATTTTCTTTATATATATCCTCCATCCTGAGAAAAATGCCGCAAGAACATGTTAAAAACACCAAAACCACAAAACCCAAAGTGGGTTTTAAATTGTGATGGAGGATTAAGATGCAAAAACAAAAATTAAGATAAGTAATTTCTGAAGTATTCTTAAGGCCAAGTAGAACTTAATGCAGTTTTGTAATGACTTTTGTGTCTTCATTTACAATAATATTTTTCTACTTCAGCTGAACATCACATTAGTTCCTTGCATGAAGAAATGCCAAAACAAAGAAATAAAATACTGTGAGTGTGTTGGAATTTTGGCATCAGTGAGTTATCAAAGCTATCTCGATTTCTTTTTTGTAAATTGAGATTAATTCATTGTTGGCGCCAGACAAGGGCCTTGTTCAAATTTAAAGTGCTAAAATGTGGTTTTTAATGCTTATGCTTGTCAATCTATTATAAAATTTTGTTGTTTTCTGTTTGAACATCATTTTCAAAGACAGTTATAACAATAATGGTAAGGAACTTAAGGATAAAATAATGTTTCAACCTAAGTTTTCACACTTAAACTAAAAATAAGTTTCTTAACAATTATTTAAATAAAAATGCAAAAAATAAATAAATGTAAATGTGTATGTGTACATGCTTGGGGCTGGGTCTGCGTGTGTCTTTACTAGCAGGAGTTAAAGAGAACAACTAGATTAATAAGAAGTAAGACATAGGGTCATTGAGTGAAAATGAGAAATCTATATTTCAGGTCTTTCATCGTTTGTAGCGTTGGGAGGCCGAGGGCAGATGATGAAGGACGGGCTAAATGTAGCTAGTGAACAAAGCCTCACTCTCACACCATTAGTGTTGGGGACGCATCCCTTCTTCATCCTCTCTCGGTGTCTCCCTCCCCTTTTCTCTTTTTCTTTCCTTCTTCCTTCTAAATGGGAACATAATAATTGAAGATTCCACATCTTGAAACGAAAACCCTTGGGTAGGTAATTCAAGGCTTATTACTGAAGGCCGGGCCATTTTTCTGCTTTCTAAGCATTAAAGGGTTATTTTGTGTTCCTGCAGATGGGAGAGGGATAACCATTATGAGAACAAAGCATCCAGATAATGGAGAATGGGGCTAAAAATAAGGCAATCCTCCTTTCACTGTGGGGGACCACTGGTCAGTGTCTCTGTCAGACCTCAGCTAACTTTCTGGCAGACTACTTGAAGACAACCTGTTATCTGGGTGGACACATCTAGACAAATAAAAATGTCCCAAGGCCTTTCTTTTGCCTCGACTAGGGTGGGCTGCAGACACATATACTCAGCCGCACACATAACTGCGGCTCACTCACTTGCTGCCCAACTGACTTATCAGTGTCTGGAACAAATTACGGAAGTGGAGTGGAGGAAAGAGAAACCAAGGGATGGAGAAGAAAGACTTACCCACACCCATGAAGGACTTCAACCTGTTTATGGGTCACAGTGACTGTGCCTGTTCCTGGTTCTCAGATGTCACAGATTTGCCTGAGAGCCGCTTCCTAATTGAAGGAGATTAAGATAGGCTGACAACGGAGCTGGTGCCCCCAAATTGAAATGCTGTAATCCATTAATTTTCATCAAATGGGACACTGCAGCAGTGGGACCGGATAGGGTGGGCCACCAGGAAAAGACCTCTAATGAAGTGTCAGCATCGAGACTAAAGACAGGCTTCTAGTTTCACACTGCAGAGGCAAATGGCTCTCCCTGCTTGCCTGTCAATCTTGATCAGAGTGCAGCATCAATACTTCCTCTGAATGGTTCTTTGGGCTATGCATAATACAACCTGAGATAACATAAAGCATGTCTTGGTAAAACACAGCGAGGGCTCTTTGCTGTAAACAATACTGATTTGTAAGACTTGCCGCTATATGTGGCGTATTTGGTGTTTAGCTGTGCATGACATGTGTGTTAAGTTAGTATATCAGCTGTATTAGCTCTCTGGTATTATTTGCTGTATTGGGTGGCATGGAGCACTAAGTGGTTGACGGGGCCAGGCCAAGACAGGATTTGTTTTCAGCCTGCTCACTCAACCCCACTGAGTCTTTTCCTCCCAACAGAATGGGACGCTTTGATGGAGAAGATATTTGGTTCTCAGGTGACTGCTTTAGCCCTCACTGTACCTTGGGCTTATTTGAAAGAAAAATAAAAAAAGATCTTTTAGCCCCTGTCGTCTCCAACCCCCACCTCCAGAAGGCAAGCCTAGGGGAGTGGAGCGCGAAAGACAGACAGCCCCACCGCAGCCCACCCATACTAAATTAATTCTGACAAGGAACTTAAGATAACGTCAAAGCGCTGACTAATCGCAGGATTGGGTTTCTGTAAGTCAGGGAGCTGTGAAATGTGCCATCATATCTAATAAAAGACCTCCCGTTACTCCCCTTTTTCTCTCAGCGGTAGGGAAGGTTGGGGGGAGTCATCTCAACAGTACAGCCTTTCTGGCTGAACCGGTCTGCAAAACAATTATCTTTCACTCCACCGGTTAAATTAAAAGTGCTAGCATTTGTATGTGAGCATTTATTCGAGTGAGATGATTGGCATGTTTGTCAAGAGGCCTAAACAATTTTTCCTCCTAGTTTTGTCTTCCCTTTATTTCTCTCTCTCTCTGGTGGTCTTTTGTTGAGTTCCTCTCTAGCGTTTTTGCCATTAAGGATTTGTCCATTGTTGTCTTTCCTCTGAAAGACGAAGGGTTTCATTTTCTGTGACTTCTCTGTTTACCACCAATTTTTAGCTTCTTCTTCCTGTTTCTTTCTTCAGCATCTGAGCTTCCAGTTGAAGTCATCGAGTTTAGAGTTAATCCTGCAGAGTTGATTAGGCTGCGGTCGAGCATTCACAGCAGCGGGCAAAAGGTCACTACATGTGTAGAGAACTGGATGGACTTTTTGACGCAGACCATCGAAACCGACTTTAAAACTTACAGCACAAGGCCCTAAGGAGGGGCTGCTGAATGGCAGGAGTAAAGGAAAGAAAATTAGGAGAGTAAGAGTCTTGAAGAGAGATAACCAGAAGAAGTCAACCCTCGAAAATGTTTCAGAGAAAGTGTCCTTTCTGTAACCACTAGTGTGATTTTCCTGAGAGAATGCAGGAGTTAGATGTCAAAGAAACAAAACAACAACAAAAAAAACTTTAAACCCCCAAATATTTTTTTCTGTTATTATATGGTCAATTGCAAGTTGCAGTCAGGGCTTTCTTTGTTTTCTATATGTTTGGGAAATCCCACAAAGAGAATTGCTCTCAAGCTGTCAAGTATAGTGGAATTTACTTTAACCCTGAAATCTTTAGTCCAGAGTTGTTGTTTAGTCTTCTTTCTTTGTGTAGACATTGCTGACTTAAGTATAATGGACATTGCTATAATGGATGGAAAATAAAATCCCTTTAAGAACCCATAGTTAGTGGCAGAAAAGAGCTCTGGACACAGATCTATGTTTTTGACTTATGTGGTAAAGACAGCGATCTGTACACACTGTGGGGCAACTTTGACCTTGGTTTAACCACATGTCAAATCCAAATTATCTGGAACCAGATCAGTTCATCAATCCACCACTAGAGGCCTTTATTTTAAGCCACATTGTTTACTCTAAAATAAAGTGGTTCATTGTGTCCATTAGCATGCTTGCTTGTCTGTCTTTCTTGCCCATTTTCTGAGCGGTTGTTGTTTAGTAATGTCTTATCCAATCGACAGGTAAATATATAGAACCTTACAAAATGTTGGCTCAACAGAAGCTCAGTCAGAATCAATGCCTCAGTTGTTGTCCATCTTTTGTTATTCATCCAAACTCTGCAAAAGATAAGTCTGGAGACATTTTACTTATTCTTAAATGCATTTCTTTTCATCGTTTATCTTGCTTTACTTACAAAGAAAACTAGAGAGTCAGAAGTTAGGGATGGCATTTGTCATAAACCATTTTCTGCAAACATCTGGACCTGAGAAAAGCAAGAAACTTTAGGGTTACTCTTTGTATTTTTGTGCCTATTTGTTTAGCATAAATAAACTGGATCTGCTAATGCAGTGGTTGTTCAGCTCACACACTGTTTAAAGAAGCTGTATCGATTTGCAGTGATGCACAAGGTGGTGGCAGCATCAACAAAAAGGTAAAGTGAATACATTATCTAAACAAGAACTGTGGCCTAGCAGAATAGGAAAAGTAATATAAAACAAAACGAGACTGAGTTATAGTGTGTAGAGTAATATTCTATAATGTTTTATTTTCTTTTTTTTTCCAAAAGGAAAATGTGTCACATTAAAACTTTTATTTCCTGTGCTGCTGTTGGAAGACATCTGGGTTTGTTCATGGCCAAAAAACAAGCAGAAGGTTGTTCATAGACCTGCAGGAAAAAAATTATCTTGACTTGCTGACAAGTTTCAAACAAACATTGGTAAGATAGACTGCAGGTAATTAAAAATATCTATTGATTTTTTATTAAAAAATTAGCAATAACCTAGTTTATCAAAAAAAAAATATGACAAGTCCCCACAATAGATCACAAGATTCAAAGATGCAATTTAATTTAGTGAGTCAAAGAAGAAGTTAATTTTTATGGATTGCCATAATTTTATTTCCTTATGGATTTTTCATTACTAAGTGTTTTTTTTTACTCTAATTAATCATCTTAAGCTCACTGCAACACACCGGTGCATACATTTATTTATTGGGGGTTCCTTTGCTCGCGATTGCATGATCATTCTCTAACACCATGCATGCCAACAATTTTAATTATAGGGTTATGGAGGTATATACTTATGTACACAAGTGCAAACACACACACTTTGACTCTATCTAGCATCCAAATATATATGCATCGATTTGCATGGAAATGACTTAACATGTCGTGCCCAAGGATGTCATTCTTAATCTGTCATATTAAAGAAGAAACTGAATAGCTGATGCCGTCTGTTAACATCAAAAGAATGGTGTTTGTGTGTGTGTCAAGGGAACGAATAAGACATGAGATGGCAAGAAGTGTGTTTTTCAGATGTCTGCCGATGCCTGTAATGCCACTTCACACCAGATGCTTAGCACACGCTCGCACACTGATATATCGATGTCTGTGTTCATTACTGTTGATGTGTCTGTATCTGTCTTCATGCAGCGCGCAGACTGAATGAGAGCAGGAGTAACCTGGATGTGATGTGGTGTGTACATCCATGTGTGTCTCCATGACAGTGTTTGCTGACTGCTGTAAGAATGGTACTCTGTTTTATGGCTGTGTATGGATGCACTACTCTCTTCATTTAGGAACGTTTGAATAAATGGGCCAGAATTGGCGTCTCAGCGGTTTCCTCTCACGCAGACTGTGTCCTCCGTCTCAAATATTTTGTCAGATTCTGCAAGTGGGCGAGATATGAACAAAAGTTATTCAGAATGATCTGTATCACAAATGTTCCTATTTTTGCTTTGTTCTCAGCATTGAACAACACCTGAAGGAGCTTCAGACCAAAATGGGGGACTCGAGAACAGCAGATCGGCCCCCAAGTCCTACAGAGTGCCTGCAATGGTTCAACCTCAGGGCACAAAACAGGCTTGCTGCAACAGGACACCAGGAACTGCTGGACTTCTTCAAAGCTTTGGTAATGCATCAAAAATAATGATAATATTGATACTAGTAATTATAAGTATTGTAGCATAGTGTATTTAAAGATAATAAGTGAAGCTTTGAAAGAAAACAATTATTTTATTGATGTGCCCGGCTAATGCACAAATGTGCTGTATACAATATTTGTGCTTTATTCCAAAACTCAAATAACAATCAAATAATGGTCTTGTTTCTTAAACTATATTTGAGAATGTATTTATTCAGACATTCAGAAATATAAAAACACTGTAAAATCCAATTTATGTATTGTAATATATCTAATAACATAGACAAATGTATTAGTCTTGTTGATTAACCACTCTTAATGTCAGAGAGTGACATTTCAGAATTATGATATTTCTAATATCTTCTCAACCTTCTTCAGTGGAAATAAAAGCATTTTTTTTCTGTTCCGTTCAGCAACAGTATCTGAAATCAGATGAACAGAGGAAAGAAGAAGCTGCTCTTCAGCTCCTGCTCTGCCTGTCTTCCCAGTGTGGCGTCTGCTTTCCTTGCACCCCTACCTCCTCTTCCTCATCTTGTCCATATTCTCAGCTGACGGATTTCTCCATCCACATGGTACATACGGTGAAAGATAACAATTCATTAGAGGTAATGAACGATTTACGATTCATTTGAGTGTTGCCGTTTTGGGTTGATTTCTATCATGTTTATTTTAGCTGCTAAGTGTATTAAAATGCAGACAGTTGAGCGGGGTAGACTACATTTTATCTTGTTTCCAGTGAAGACACTCTGTTGTCTTTTTCTGCACCTAAAATTTGATTGTCTCCTGAAGATCCAGGAGTTATGGAATTCTGTACGTCTGCACCTGCGACGTTACCTGATGGAACAGCTATTATGTCGCAGCCCAGAGTTCTGTGAATGCAGAAAGACGTCCTCTTTGACCATCTTTGAAAGGGTCCACTGTCTACAGCAATTATTCTTTCTCTACCCAGAGTGTGAAGTTCTCAGATGTTACCAGGTACAATAAAATAAATAGTTCAACATTTAAAATCTTAAAGTATTTGCATGGTGAGTTAACAAAAAAAACAACCAAAACTTATCCAAATGTTACCTAGTTGCTCCCTAACTTTATACTGAGGCTAAGTATGTTCAGGTCCAGTACAGTTGCTTTAAGAAAAACACTATATTTAATTTTTTCCAGGGTCTAAAACGGCAGCACGTGTTGAGTGTTCTGCACTCAAGCCTGAACTCCAGCCCAGGTGGTGAGACTGGCTTTGACAGACTGGCAGCAGGATTTTGCAGTGCAGTCCCAAATCTGAGTCAAGCCATCACAGAGGAGCTCCAAGTCCTTACAAAAGTCACACAACCCAATGCAATTCTTGGTTTTCTCAATGGGACTTACCTCAGCACTTTGGCTCAAGAGCTGGCCTCCCAGATGGAGAAAGAGCGTGAGATAGCCCAAAGGGATAACAGTGCACTGAGCAGCAAGATAAAAAAATATTCAACCAGGTCCAGAGCAAGTGTGGGTGAGTAAAACCTTTCTAAATCTAATTTATTTCATGGTTAACAGTGCTTTTTGGAACAATTTCTTTTAGATAGCGCTAACTGCTTCTCCTTTCCTTCAACCTTTCTCTCTTTCCTAATTGTTGTGGCCTAATAAAGGCAATTTTCTCCCCTTCTCCTTTTTGCTTTCTTTTAATCTGAAGTGTGTAGATATCTCAGCCAAAGCCAAGATCTCTCTAAATGGAGGCAGCTCTCAATGTAACTGCTGTCTTTTGATGGACCTCTACTGCACCTGTACTCTTTTCATTTTGGTCAAAAGAAGCAGAACATAAAATTTCCATGGCCAAAGCTTTTGAGAACACTTCTGCATAAAATCACACATTGCCTTTATGACTACAAAAAGTCCTGAAAGGAAAGAATCAAACCAGACATAAACTGTTTTAAAGTATCCCTTTATCTAATTTTAAGGCAAGTATCCCTAGGAAACGATTAAATTATTTTAAAATAATATTACCAATTTATTCATTCATTCTTTCTTTTTTTCATCTTCTTCTTGATGATGAATGATGAATGAATGAATTACCAATTTAGCTTTTTTTATTAGTATTTTAGCCAAAATAGAAGTAATTGTGAAACATATAAGGTTTTTAGAATTAAATAAAATGTTATTTAAAATTGTAGAAATTTGATCACATGTAGCTTAAGAGCAACCCATCCAAAAATTGAAAATACAGCTATAAGGACAGAAGTTTACCAATGTACGACTCACACATACATCAATTAAAAAGTAGTAAAGTAACCTTATCAGGAAAAATTATAGAATATGTTAAGGAAGTACCGCAGTAAAAAGAAACAAGTAAAACATTATAAAATCAAGTAATATTGTAAATAAAATAGCCAAGCAATAATAAAAAAAAAATAATTTCCACATTCTTGAAAAAGTAGAATGTTCCAATAAAAACGAAAAACTATTTCCTAAACAAAATAAATGAAAAATAAACAAATATTAATAAAAAAAACAGTAGAACAATTAAAAAGGCGGTCTGAAGCCATTTTAAAGAAAACGTAATCATTATTTTTTTTCATGTACAGAGAACATTAATACAAATCTGTAACCGCACACTTAAGAGGGCAAATTGAGTCATTTATCTTTGCTCTATACTTTTCACTGTATAATAAAGCTGTGGCTAAATAAAAGAGCATTGAGTTACATAGTTTTTAAGGTCAGTTGACAAAGATGTTTATTAACCTTGTTTCACACCATTAATGGAATGAGAGAGAGTAAATAAAACTTTACTTTTGAATTTTTCCCTATTAAAGTTCTTTGGAAAGATGTACACTACCTCTTCTATTATTCATTTTTAAACATATATTAAAAAAAAGACATAAAAATTACATGTACAGTATACATAGAGCAATGTTTGAGAGGTTTTGACTTTATACTGCTAGAAGGAATACCTGATGAGTTGTCACTAAATTCTTTCTGACCTTCTCTGGATAGAATTACTGGGTCAGACATGAACCCATTCATCCAAAGCTTGATTACAGTTGGGCCTTACAGTAATCTGAAGCATAAAAGCACTTTCATTATAATTGCCAAGAGAAGAAACGGCAACAAGGTTTCAGGATGACCTAGTCAGATTTTCAGCCCAACAAAATAAAAATTATGGAAAACCTCAATAAAATGAAACCATTGTGTAAAGAAGAAAAGAGAAAAATCCTTCTTTATAAATAATACATGTTGCAAAGTTAACATTTGTCGCAGTCAAAAGATCCACCAAGGCATATAATTCTCATTATATAATAAAGATAGTTAATTTAATAGCCATATTTGCAAAATATTGTATCCATGTCTCTTAAATAAGGTGTTTTTTTTGCAAGAAAACTCTTTGCAGAGGTGCTGCCAGGACACAAAATGGCCTGGCCCTTTCGCTATTTACACCAGTGACATGATAACAAGACATTGTACAGAAGGCAAACTATTCTTTCATTCTAAAACTTGATTTTCTGCCAAAAGATATTTTAGGGTCCTCAGAAGTTAAGAGAAATGAATGGCAGCAACTGCTGCTGGTGGGACTGAGTGGGCTAAAAGAAAAGCCATAAAGTTTTGCAGGACATGTTGCTGTGATAGCTCCTTCAACAGCACAATGCCACGTCTGATGCATCATTTCCACAACTTGTATTGGTTTTTTTCACTAAGGGTAAATTTTCCCTAAACAAAAAATAAATAAATATACCCTAAGTGTTTGTCAGCCATTGTTTACTTTTCTAAAATTGGTGCACATGCCAGCTTCCCTGCGGATTAGGGGTGGGAGTACCTTTTGCATCTGCCATTCTTCGATAAACACACTACCTTTATTTTCCTTTTTTTCCTCTCCCCCCGTTTTTTTCTTTTCCCCCTTTCGTCTCTGTCTTTCCATCTCCCCCCTTGGTTTTTCCTTTCCCTCTCCTTAAATGTGAGATGAGAGGAGGCAGCCAGGATAATTGGCCATGCGTCAGTTGGGCTGTTTGATCACGTAACGTGGCGGAGGCTACACACCTACGTGCCGCTCAACAAACCGTCAAATGTAGCACCGGAGGCAGAACACGGCTCCAAAGGGAGCGAGGGATCCGTGCTGTGTAATGATGGTAAAATGGAGCAGTTTTGCCTGTGCTGGTTTTACTTAAGTGTTTGTGTGGATGTGTGTGTGTGTGGATGTGTTTAAGTAGCACTTGCTACTACAATTGGGATTATCTTTTTTTTTTTCTTGTTCATGTTTAAGCCTCCCTCTAAGAGAGAAGAAAAAGTTAAGAACCCACATGCTCACTTCAAATGCGACTCAGTGGCTCCTAAAGAACCAGAGATGCCAAATCTGCTTAAACACTCAGGGGTTTCTGCAGTATGTCACACTCCGAATTATTGAGACAATTATGACAGTGGGAAAAAATAAAAACTAAAAACAAAGTCATTGTCTCTTTCGTAAGTATTCCATTACTTCTTAGATCTCTCCAATCTTCCCTGCTGTGATATTGTTTATTTCTGAAGCAGAGGCAGGTGGTATGTACATTTTGATAGGCGCCACGCCAGGGAGACTCTGCAGGCTCCCAGGGGAGCAGCACTGCCTGTAGTATCAGCCACTGTCAAACCACTGAACCATATAACAGCTTGCACAGCAAGATCCACCTCTTCTTTTAACCCCACTGACTCAAAAGCTCCCTCTGACATTTCACCTGGACAGATGTGATGGTTTGCTCCTCCCCAAATTTTTTTTTCCCTCTTTCTCTCATACTGCTTTATACTCCCCTTTTTTCTTTTGCCATTTTTCTGTTCTTTTCTAAGTGTAATTGAGTGAACAGAGAGCCAGGAAATTGGCTGAAACCGGTTGGTCGGTCAGGAGCAATGCTAAGATGCCTCAGTGGCAGCGGGAGAGTGGCCGCCTCAGGACTGCATGAACATTTCTGTCTTGGTTTGGCGTGACGCCCACATAAATGCTGCAAATTACCGTATATGCTTTTCCTGTTATCTTATATTACTACCATATAGTTTCCACAACATTTTAAACAATTTGTAAATTGCAGATCTTGTATTTTACCAAAGCTTTTTATGTCTTTATGATAAAACAAGTTGCTGTTTAAATTTATGACATTTCTTTGCTCAAAATTGTCTGATATAATTGGAATATCTTGTTTGAATCTTTTCTTTCACATGCTGGCTGATGCACGCCTGATGATTGTGCCCTTTCAGTTATTAGTTCTGACTTTTATTTCAGTGCAGGTTGCTGATGCCTATAATATACCAAAGTAAGAGTAAACCTGTGGCAAAACACAAGCTAATTATTAAAGTTTATAATCGTACAAGTACTTTGAAAGTCCCACTCCGATCATCTTTTGATCTATTTTAAAAGCATTTCCAGTGTTCTTTTAATTACAAATATGCAGTTTTTAGCCAAAATCAAAATACCTGTGACATTTCTAGGACAGGTAGGCAGGAATTCATCAGAAATTTGACTCTGAGTTGTAGGCGGAACTTTTGGCATAAAGTAAGCCCACCCTCATATTCCATCATCCATCTGTCTACCAAACACAACCTTATCGATGCAACAAAAATTAATGGTAATATTTGAGCTATTCAGCCGTACAGTTGTGAGCCAGATGCCAGGTCAGACGAGGAAAACAAAAATGTACACGGATCTATTTGTCTGCAAGAGGATTCATCAGAGTGGGGTGGAGCAGTGCTGTGAGCTGCTATTTATCTTTAAGTTGATTACTCTAGTGTGCACTTTTTGCCGCCACATATATTTTTTTATTTCTTATTTGCATTTGTAGGCATGGCGGATCCCTTTTTCTTTTGGACATCAAAAAATTCCATCTTCTTTGAATTACACACACTCTGTGCCCGAACAATCGACCATAGGAGTAAAGTTGAGTTTGAAAAGTTCTCCTCAAACATGTAGCCACAATATTCTGATAGCCGCTTTTTGAATTCAAGTCCACTAATTTCCCCCATATGACCACGCTGACAGCTCCCAATAGATAAAAAAGGGATTCGTTTAGAACATGTATTGGAAGCACATTGGCCACCGCCGCACCCCACTCCTCACCCCGTCTAGCTCTTTGAACTCTTTCTTAAAGACAGCACTGCAGCCTATTCAGCATGGGGAGAGATTCTTTAGTGACGAGAGATAGCTCGGCTGAGGCTCTGACTGCAACTGGAGGTGCTTGTGGGGATTGTGGCTACTTGGGAATGACGTTTGTTAATATTTAATAAGAGCGGCTCCTCACTAGATCATATCTCTGGCAGAGTTTATACACACTGTCAGCCGGGGACGTGCACCCGCATGCTGCCAAATAATTATGGAGTAGTGGGGTTTGTGTGTCTCACTGTATACATGTGAGCACAACTCTGCGTTTCGCTTTCTGGGTGATGGTTTTTAAATGCCTCCGTTAAACTCTGTTTAAGGATGTTCCCACCCAGCCGAGGTGATTTTTACTAATCGTAATGAGAAAATCTAGGGCCTCTCTCCTTCAGTTGTTTATGTGTGTGCCAGTGATCTTTTTCTCTAAACTGCACCTCTAATGAAATTGCTGAAATGATTGTGTTTCGTGGCCCTTGAGAATGTGTATTATGCATTTCATTTATTTTTCTTCATATCCTCTGAGTGGGCACAATGGCTTTTGTGCATCACTCTTGAGCAGCTCAAGGATATGAACATTTTCCTGGCACCTTCTTTTGAGAAAGCACAGGCAAAAATGGCTGGCTCATTGAGAGCCGCCTGCACTCCATGCTGAAGAGTCAGTGTGATTTGCTGAGGGCTTGAAAACAATATTGTGAACAAGGGCACTAAACAAGTGTGATTTAATGAAATGTTTCTATCAGGACGGAGGATTCTTTTATTTCCCTTATTTCTGGTTACTCGACTCAAGTGCACCGACAAGGCCAGAGGAACATTAACCAATGCTCTGCAGTCACTGCGACATTTACCAAATGCACATAATTTGTATTTTAAAGCAAAGGAATTGTATGTAGCTTAAATATGTCCACATTACAACTACACCCACTTCCTGGCCAACTGAGTACTGTACATTGAGATATCAGACATGGCTGTTTTCTCCTCCTGTGAAGGCCAGGTGGCCTCTGTTTTAGGTTGGTTGGACAGCACCCAAAGTGCCACAAGAGACCGGCTTTATGTGTGTGTGGGTGCACGTCGGGGGAGTTCATGTGTCCTAGTGTATATTTGGGAATAACAGCAGTAGACTCGCCATATTAAGGCTGTCTCAGTAAGCAGTCGGCCGAAACTGACAAAGAGGGTCCTAGCTGTCACGGGGCCTAGCAGGAGGTCCACCGTGGCTCAGGGCCTCCTTTCCTACCACATACACACTGATGCGTGCACAGATGTACCCCAAGGCACCCGCATGACCCTGCTTCACACCCCTGTGAGATGATCTCACAAGGATACAAAAATCCACAGAAAGCACATATGTGGGAGAAAATGCACCAGCATAGCAACATGTTTCTGGAAATAAAGCTAATCCTAACGTTTAAAAATAAATCAGTTGGAATTGGACAGGTCCACCCCAATTCAATTTTAAATGCTTCTATGACGGATTATCACTCATAGCAACATGTTCGACTAGAATTATTTGTAGAATTGAAAGAAAATGGATAAATATTAGCATTAAACAAGTCCACCGTGTGCATAGAAAAAAGAAAGTTTTAACATTAAAAAGGGATAAACAAGCATACTGTAGAAATCACATGCCAAAACAATTACACTACATAATAAATCAATTTGTACTTAAGCTGCAACCATCCGGGAAAATTATTCAAAAAGTCTAAATAACCATGTAATTTCTATAATTCTTTTTAATATAATTTTTCTTTTATTTTGGAAACTCTTACTTGCCGACTGCTTTGTTTTGTTCAATTGCTCAGCGCACATACAGGTGCTCTGGATCTTGCTCTCTTTCAAGTAAAAACAGATAGCTGATAAAGTCTTTAGAATCTGTATTTAGTTCTTTTTTTAATGCAACAGTGCATTTTAGAATCAGGATGAAATCTCTTCATCTGGATCTAAAATTTTCACCACACTGATTTCCAATAATTACCCTCATTGGAAATCCAAACTGACACTGCCATTTTGACATGTTCTGACCTTGTATTTTTTAGAGCTGAATTCTTATCACAGTTTGCTGACATTAAAGTCTCAAGGGACATCCCTTGTTTATTTCTTTCCCCCAGTGAGATACATATTCATTCTCCAAACATATATGGTTTTAGTCAGGGAGAAGCTCCTCCGTTGTATTCCATTCCTAAAACAAATTTGACGTTCTCTGGCAGCAATTTTTTTTTCTGCCTGCTATGTGCTTTGACTCAACGATTTAAATTCTATTTAAATAAGATCATTCATAAATAGATTATAAATATGATCAGCTCTGATTTGAAAAAAATCTGAACTGATCATATTGTATTATGTACTGCAACTTTTTTGGTAACCTAATAACTTAAAAGTTAAAAGTTAAAATCTTGGGCAAAATCTTAGATCGTTTCCTTTTTTTGTCCAAAAGGTATTTCCTTTTAGAATTTCATTCTTAAATAACTGGCATAATAACAATAATAATAATAATAATAATAATAATAATAATAATAAGACAGAATAAATGTGACTGGCTTTTTTTGTGTGATTACTCATTACTCCTTAACCCCTAAAACACTATATATAGCTCGTGGTTATTTACTTCATAAATGTTTTTTTACATGCCAAAAAATGATTCAATCAATATGCCAAAGTAAAGACCTTATAAATACGAACATTTTATGAATCAAACATGTCCAGTTTATTCAAACTTGGAAAATTTATTTTAAAAAAAATGTAAATGCTTTTTTTTTTCAAATGACAAATGGTTCAAACGCAATGCATTGTGGTCTATATTTGCTCATCTGGTGAGCATTGATGCACACTAGTTTTTAGCAGAGACTTCCAGGAAATTTGTGGGACACGGTTTTGGAATTGTAGATTCGGATCCCCCGACAAAAAGGCGGACGGCCTGTAAAGTGCACTAAGTATAGTGAAGGAATTCGGACACAGCATATAGCAGATTTGATAATTAGATGCAGGTGAAACCAATCAGGACAGGAGGAAAAAAAAGGAAAATGATAAATGACACAAAGTGTAAGTAATTAAGATGTAATTAGGAAACGCTTCGCTTCCCAGTACAACAAAACTAAATGTTTGCTACCCCCTCTTTGTTCCAAAAGACCCATATCTACTCAAAAACAGCAGACTCATCTCTACACGTTGCAATCACGTGATAAGATGCAAGCCAGCTGGACAGTGTGGCTAGATGGATATTGAAGTCCCCTTCTGATTGTCTGATTTACACAGGAAGAAAGAAAGGAAAATGAGTGCCAGAGGATGAAAGTGTGAGGGATAGTGTGCTGGAGAGAAATTAAATCAGGGACTAAATTATTGCATGATTGCTCATTCCCCAAAGACTTTGGCATCATTTGCTAGAAAGTGTCTAATAATTGGTTTTCGGCCATGTCAGACACACGCAATTCCCCCTACTAATGGCTCTGTTAAGAAGAAGCAGGCCTCGTGGGTCAAAGAAGGACAAAAAAGAAAAAAAAAATAGCCAGACAGCGAAAAGCACCACATACCCTTGTCCTTTTCTTCTCTATTCCTCAGTTAAACAAGCGAATAAGAGAGGAGAAAAGACAGACACAGAGAAGGGGAAAGATGGCAAGTAGTGTGTATGTGAGCGAAGAGGAAATGAAGTGGCAATAAGTGCAGCCAAAGGGGAAATGCTCTTCACCGTGAGTTTAATACATCAAACTGGGGATTTGGCAGCCCGCCACACAGCAATTGTTTACCTTTTTGCTCACTGGCTGCATCTGTTCTGTTTTGTAAACGGCACTAAACTATTCGCCCGTAAACACCGGAATCAATAACAACTGCTAAGGGAATTCCCTTATCCCGCCTCCTGCTCTCCTCCTCATGTTTTCATCCCTAACCACCATCCTTTTTCCTTCTCCTAGATCTTTTTTTCCATTCTTCCGACTCCCTCTCTTATTTTCTGCCAGTCAGGACCAGTGTGTTCTTGTGTTTGTTTTTGTGTGAGAAGCAGGAGATGTTGTGTTGATTCCACCAGCACAAACAGGTAGACCAAAAACATATACAGTTGAAACCAGAAGTTTACATACACCACATAAAAAAAGCACTTGTGCTTTTTTTTCACCGTCAGACATGAAATAAAAGCAACATTTTCCTGATTTAGGTCAATTGCAATTAACAAAATTATTTCAATTTTCTAAATGTCAGAATAATGAGACAAGGCCTTTTTTTTAGGACAATTTTGATTACTTTTATCAAAGCCAAAAGTTAACATACATTTCATCAATATTTGGTACAGTTGCCTTTAGACTGCAGTACTTGGGTCAAACGTCTTGGATATAATTCCACAAGCTTCTCACAAGATTTGGTAGGACGTTTGGCCCATTCCTCCTGACAGAACTGGTGTAAATGAGCCAAGTTTGTAGGTTGCCTTGCATGCACATGCCTTTTCTCCTCTAACCATAAAACTTCAATAGGATTTAGATCCGGGCTCTGTGATGGCCACTCCAAAACATTGACTTTGTTATCCTTAAGCCACTTAGTAACAAGTTTGGCAGGATGATTTGGGTCATTGTCCATTTGGAAGATCTATTTTCACCCAAGCTTCAACTTTCTGACTGATGTCTTCAGATGTTGCTTCAATATTTCCACATACTGTCCTTTTCTCATGATGTCATCTATTTTGTGAAGTGCACCTGTCCCTACAGCAGCGAAACAACCCCATAGCATAATGCTACCACCTCCATGTTTTACAGTTGGAATAGGGTTCTGAGGCCTGCAGGCTTCCCCTTCTAAACACAGCAATGGTCATTGTGGCCAAACAGTTCAATTTTAGTTGACATGTCTCCAAAAAGTAAAGTCTTTGTCCTTGTGTTCATTAACAAACTTTAATCTGGCTTTTCTATGTTTCTTTTGGAGTACTGACTTCTTGCTGGCACAGTTGCCTTCAAGCCCATGTCTGTACGTACAGTATTCATTTCACTGTTGATAATGACACATTACCTTCGTTCTTGGGTTGTTCTGGACATATCCAACCAAAACATTCACCTCCGGGGCACAGAACCTATCTCCTTCCTGAGGAATACATGGCTGATCGTTCCCACTTCCGTACAAGTTGTCTGAACAGATGAGCATGGCAACCCCATCTTGTGCAAATCCACAATTGCCTTCCTGATATTTTGACTGACTTATTTTGACTCGCCCAGGATGTTTTACAAACAAGCAAGTGTGTTTCAAATGAGCTTTAAGATATATCCACAGGTGTGTTTCTAATTAACTCAAATGCTGTCAATATACGTATCAGAAGCTTCCAAAGCGATGACATCATCATCTGGGGTTTCCCAAATTGTTTAGGCATAGTGATCTTAGCATATGTAAACTTTTGACTTTGATATAAGGAATAAAAACTTGTATAGAAAACCCTAGTCTCAAATAGAAATAATTGTGTTAATTGTAATTGACCTAAAACAGGAAAAGTTTACTTTTATTTCATGTCTGACACTAAGGGGAAAAAAGCATATGTGCTTTTTTATGTGGTGTATGTAAACTTTTGGTTTCAACTGGACATTTCTTCGTTTTACATTGGCATTTGTTGGTTTTTGAAGCTACAAAGTATGGCCACCGAAATTCACCTTTTAATATTGTATTGTAACTGTTATCCTTTCACATGAACCTTAAACAAGTGATTGACCGACATAACGTAGAGTTTTAGCTTGTGAGGACTCTGGCAGCTTGTCTCCTGCTTTTATGATAATCACAGCACTATCCTCATTTATCCCCCTGTTCTCAAGAACATCTCAGCACTGTAATGTCATGTGGAGAAGCTCTTATATAAACATATAATCTTTGCTGTGTTCTCAGCACCACCTCTTCTTTTTATTGATTCTCAGTGCTTTGACCTTTGGTTGAACTCTTATGGCTGTTAGTGCCCCCTCTTCATTCTGCTCTTTGAGACGTGCTTTGTACTATACGCTGTATGACACACCTGGGTGCTTTTAAGCACACCCTCTCCATCAAGCGGCTATGGAAGCTTCCATTTGGCCTCACTGTTGTGACAAAGGTATAATGAGGTTTAGATGGCTTTGTACTAGACTGCTATGGCTGTAGGCCTATTTGGCTACGGGGACGTCTATAAATACATATATAGCTAGTGTGGCAGAGCCCAATAAGATACTCAGAGGCACAATATTGTCAAACCTCAAGGTCGTCCGCCATTATCAGGAGTGTGATTTGGTCATGGAGTGAAGGGTCACGGGTTGATGGAACTTGAAGTAAAATGAATGTGAAGCTGGAAGGGGTTGATGTTCCAGATGAAGCAGCGGGTGCTCACAACCAAAACATAAGACGAGGCGCAATTTGGACCACAGCATGTCGATTCATTTCATGTAAATTAGTCGGCATCTGTACTTTGACCTATGCGTTAAGCACTGAAATAACTTGATCTCGCAGTGACTTGAGAATAGGACAAAATTGATTGTGATGACGTGAGTGTGCAAGTTAGGGAACTATGCAGACGCATTTGTGTCAGCCAGGTCACACGTTCACACATGCCGTATGAGAGGCTCTCCAGCTCTGACTCCCACTGGACCCTATTACAGAAAGGCAGCAGACCCATGCAGCTTAATTACACACAAACACAAATGCAAGCACACACATTTCAAACACACCCCAGATAATTACACATCTACTCACCTGCGATTTCATGCGTCCACGCACACAGGCCTGCACATAAATACATTTATACTCCTGGAGTTGCAGACACAAACAATCTTGAGGTTAGGATTGACTCCATAGTAACCACAGTGTCTCGTTGTCATGTTGACAATTATCTTACAGGACTGACATGTGCAAATGTGTGTGAAAGTGTCGTCTGCAAATAAAGTTATTCATAACGACCAGCATTACATGCACATAAACATGCATGTGCACACACTCCAGGCACAAAACACACAAACTCTGTGACTCACACTCATTAATACTCATGTAAACATGCACAAGTGCCCACACGCAACACAGTGAATCAAACCTCATGCATGATTAAACCAGGCATCCTTGGGGACACTGCTGTTGTCATATTGTCAGAATTTGTTCAAATATATCACAAAATTAGATTTGAATCCAGAGGCAATAATGTTACAATTATTGGAAAAGGACCTCCTCCTTTTTTTTCCGTATGAACGCTCAATCATCTCCGTGCTTTCAGAGCTGGGGCTAATTCTGAGCTCATCCATCCCCTGGTGCCTTTGCAGTTGAAGAGCTCATTTAAGTGGACTCACAAAAGTTTTTGTGTATATGTCTCAGCGCATGGCAACGCATCATCCCAGCTGCTTATTCTCCGGCTTAATGCGGAACATCCCCACGGGTGATGGCTTTGGCAGCCTCCAAAATGGGAAATCCATATTTGCTGTGGGGGTCATCGGCGGGTTACGGGGAGAAAAGTTTTTGTGCTGGGAGGGAAGGATGTGCATGTGTGACTTCTCAGAGGGCAAAGTTTTTCATAATTTTTCACAGTCTCTTTGTTTTGTTGCGCGTTGGGAAAACATGAATGGCTCAATATTTTCAAGAGGTGTAACACGCACCAAGTTGTTGAGCGGGTGATGCTGATGAGTGCCTGTAGGCGGGGCAATTTGGTGTAAAAACACATTCTTTTGAAAGTGTTCATTCCTTTTTTTGAACTGTACACAGTGTTGCATGTGTTTGTCATACATCTACAATCAAATGTACTAACAGTTTGATCCATTTTCCCCACTTTGGTTCCTTACAGCACCCATGGAGCTCCCTTTAAAAGCCAGGAGCTTTAGCTTGACCTCCCACCAGCTAAAGGCCTTAAACCAACTGGCCTGTGCACTGCTGAAGTTCGAGAGCGATCTAAGGGAGCTGGTCACTAACATGACATTCATTGACTGTATGGGGGACACTCCACGGGTAAAAGGTACAGCTCCATTTCAAGAACACACACACACATCTGACAATACATTTCTGAACAAGAGCTACATTATATGAGCTAAATTCCCAAGTGACAAAGTGGATGCATAGGAATGGAGCCGAGTAGGGAGCCTTTGGCTCGCCGACTGTAGCACCACGTCCATGCTACAAGCTTCTTCCAACGCCATTTTTTTGTCTGCTCCTTCACAACGATTTTGGAAAAAAAGGAATGCTGAATATTCTTTATATATGTCCTCCATAAATGCCACCAGAAAATGATAAAAAAAATACCACAATTCATCAGAGTGGGTCTTTAAGGCATTTCTACATAGAATTTGGAGGTAGACACAATTTCTTGAGCAATAAAAAATGATACATTTTGGTACAAACATTGCAACTAAAGTAAAAAAAAAAACTAGTTTGTGGCTTAATCCATTGATAAAGCAAATACTAAGATAATTAGTGCTTTTGGTCAGGTTTTCAGGTAGCTTCTGCATGCACAGCCCTCTCAGTTTATAATCATCAAAAGTGTAATACAAGTCTCAAGAATCCTTTTTCCTCTTTCCCCTTTGAACTGCCACCACAGAAATGTTAAATGAAAGCTTTTCGTGCATGGAGTAATCCCCATAAAGGTTACATTTATAAAAACAAGACTTGCAGAAAGGCTCAATTTACAGAGAGGTAAACATCTTTTAAAGGGCAGTTATCCAAATCATTAATTCCAGGCAATCAAACGACTTAATTACAAGAAATTCATCAGATGGGCTTAAAGGTCAAAAAGTGATGTGCTGGCTGCTTCCTCCTTCTTCCATTGCATGCGGTCTTGTTAAGCTAAATTGCCTTGCCTGGGGTCTTATTCTATGCTTTCTGATTAGGAAACTATGGCCTTGATGTTCACGCTGTTTAATTGAAACCCAACTCGACATCCTGTATACTTGTATTCACGGCACTCTCCTGCTCTCGCCACTTCACCCAAATTGGCCACAAGGAATTGTCCCGTATATTATTACTACTATCTAGGTTCAAATCAAATCCAAACCTTAAATTTAGACTAGCAAAACCATTTCTATCAGCATTTTTTCAATTCCCCCGGAGATGTGTGCAGTCACACTCCGGTCACCGTGTCTCATTTAAGCAATACTCTCTTTGGCTGGTTAGAAGGATCTTCTGTGTAGTAGTGCATAAAACTGCAGTTAGTTCTACAGCTTTGTCATTATGCTAAAATCCTTTCCTTTAAGTTAAGAATAACCTGTTTATGACATTGAACAAGGAGGTTTTTATCTTTGTTGTTATGTTAACACATTCAAGAGTGCAGTGAACTTTTTTATCTAAGCTGCTAAGCCATATTCTATACTTAATGTACAATAATCCATCTGGCAACTAAATGCAGTAGGTGAAACTCAATAAAACTGGCACTGTGTCCATGGGTTGGCTGCTTCATCACTCCCTTGTGCATTCTTTTGCAGCTTTTGTCAGTGAATTAAGATAAAAATCTATTTGTAACACCATACTGGTTGCATTCATTTTTTAAGTGCCTACATAGTGGTGAACAAAACAAATTAAAGCCCCTGATATTTAATTTATTTAGCTAAAAATTTGATAAAAAAATACAGGAAATTTTTTCAATCATGACTGGTCTCCTATTGTCGTGTCTGTCTTGATTTAAGATTCTGGTATTTTTTGTGAGCTTGGCCAGACAAAGCACACACACAAAAGAAGTTCTTTTTCAAGCATTAGATTTGATATTTGAATTGACTGCTTAAGTGATATTTTCTTTTGTTCTTGTTTAGGCATATTGAAGAAGAGTAGAGAGGATTCAAACGTGACACCAGATGGCAAGAAACCCACCTCGCAAGAGGTGACGAACAACAGTTCCTATTGGGTTCCAACATAAAACATTTTCTGTAATCAAAAAGTGCAGTGATCCATCAGTCTTTGGTTGTTTATCCAATGTTTGCTTAACTGCTGTTTTTCAGCCACAGACCCTGGAGTTTGATTGGAGTTCAGCATTTCAGGGACTGGTCCCTCACATGGAGCATTGTGTCAAAGTGGTGCTGGATGACGCCTGTGCCAGGAGCCTTCAGCAAGAAGAGGCCTTACGCTCCTCTGGACACACTGCTGTCACCCTGAGCCCCGTCACCGGAGACACTGTCAGAAACCCACATCTGAAGGAAGATTCCTTCTACAACCATTCAGAGAGTGAAACTCCAAAAATGATAGTCAAGGTATTGTAAGATAGAAATGGAAGAAAATATCATTGGAATTTAACTTTTTCAACAATAAACCAATTACATCTAAGATCCATCTAACACATTTTCTGTTTTTTCTAAAATTTTTTTAATTCATTTTTGTCTTTTCTGTCCTTAAATAAGACTGACCTTCCAAATTCTATTTCACAGAAATATACATACACAGAATGAGTCAAATGTTTGAAATTGATGTCAGTTTTCAGTTAGTCATGTTGCCTTTTTCCACAGAGATGGAGTTCTGCCTTCGTATTCAGGGTGTAATGATTCACTTTAACAACGATTCGATTCATATCGTAGTTTGTCGTTCCCGATACGATTCATAGTTGATGCTAGTTCGCTTTGAACGATCCGATTCGATCCGATTCACTGACCTAAATCGATTAGCACATCTTTAGCCAAACGTTTATCTAATGTGTGACTCAGAGAAAAATTACACACATCCCCACACCTAATACACACTGTACAGTCACAAGTCTTTGCAAAGCCAGTGCTTCCACACATTGGACTGTAATGATGGCTTGATCATTTTTTTGCTTCATCTCATGTTTGTTGTCCGCTGTGATGTACTTGATCGTTTTTACGTTATAGTAAAATAGACCTACCATGCTTCAATCTGGATGGTATTTTCCTAGATTGATATAATCGAAATGTTTTATTTTGAAACGATTTTACACTGGTAAAGGTTCATTTGGTTCAATTCAATGAACAACTTGCTGCAGACAGATTGATCTGGTTGGATTGTAGTAATAGAAATCTATTCCCTGATTTAGTCAATTAATCATTACACCCCTACTTCTTATGTGATGCTAACTTTTATTTGTGATGTGTGGTACCAAAGTCAGACTCCCTTTTCACTCGTCATCTATTGAACAAAATGTGATTTGTGTTTTTCACTGCAACAAACACGCATATTAAGTGCATGACTTATTTCATTCAGAAGCAGCCTTTGGAAAAGGCTTTGGCTTGTCACTCCTCCTGTGAACAAACTCATTTCCCACACACTGGAGTCCCTGTCCTGCTCATCCTTCTTTATTACTATCTGACTGAACAATGTGGGTTACACACAACAAATAGAAAGCTCCTGTGATAATAGAGAGCCTGGATGATTTGGGCCTGACACAGTTGACACCCTGGATCAGAAAGGATCCTTGGGTAGAGTCATCAATAGTACTTTAGATGAGGACTACAGGGACAAAAGAAAGACAGGAAGAAACCAAGATCCAGTGTGGGTTATATTATAAGGGCAAGATTATATGTAGAAAAAGGGCATTGAATGGGAGAAATAGGGGATGTAGGCTGTACTAATGATAGAAAAAAGTATCACAAAGGTGAAATGATCAGGGAAGCAAACAGGATAAAGAAGGGATAGCTTCACTGAAGGGATGAAAAGAGAGGGCCTGGGAAAAGGCAAGGAGAGGGGAAGTAGACATTAGAGATTGACTTTTCTCAGGAAGAAGGCCGGTGTTTGAATTGAAATTGGGTTTAGGATCTAACTCCTCAAAGATCTCCAGTGTTTTGGGCTGGACAGCCACGTTCCTTCTGGCACTTTTTCTTTCTTGTTTTAATACCAGCGAACAACTTTTCAGAGAAGTCCACCCGGAACTTTGTGAAAGTTTTCCGAACTCACATTCTTTCTCTCGACACTCTGCTTCCCACTTCTCTCCTCTGCGCTGTGATAGATGTAGTCTCTTATCATTACTGCTTCACCTTTCCTCCTCCTCCTCCTTCCACTCTTTTCCTTGAGCCTTTTTTTGCTTTTGACAGTATTTGTGGCTCTCATTGCTAACTAGTGTCAGAATTTGTGCTCAGGAGCTGTACAATGTAGTTATGTGTAGGTCAGTGCTTCAAAGATGAGATCCTCTCAGCCCAAAGGTTACGCTTGAATGTATTTGCATCCAATAAAACTGAGCAGGAGGGGAACATTTGCTCTATCCTTCAATCTTTGGAAGGCACCCACTCCTAAAACTAGCTTTCCATCTGAAATGCATAGACCTGGATCAATTGTTGATGTTTTTATTTTTTTTTATTTTCTCACCATTTCTACTATCAGTTTGTTCTCCCATCCACCTTTTTTTTGACAGATTGTTGAAAAAGCAGTTACCTTTATTCAACAGCTTGAATTTACCCTTTTGTTTAAACTTGGACTTTAATTCTTCCGTGTTGCTTTAAGCTCTGTCACCTTTTTGTTCAAGCTTTCTACAATAACAGCAGAAGTGCTTTTTGATTCACTGAAGTGGACGATTGTTTGTTCTCTTTCAGCACTTTTCTTGACAAACACAATTCTCACTGACACTTCAAATTGTGTTACATCTCTTCACCTTGCTGTAATAGTCTTGGTGGGAAACGTGCCTTTGATCATTGATGGTTAAAGTAAAACATTGACTTTGACACGAGTGCAAAAGTGTGACTGTTGGATTTTTGTCATGTCTTTACATTATCCTTATAATATCTGCTTGGGATGCTTTAGTGACCTTATTGTTCAGATGGCTAAAATTCCAAGCTTTTATAGGATTAATAGAGATAAGGGATTTTTTCACAGGGACTAAAGCTCTTATATCTAAGTCAAACACCCAATCACCTTCTATGAGGGCATATAGTGTGTGTATATACAGCACTTACTGAATAAAGACTTTCTTCTACAGTACATTTAGATTCTTTAGTTTAATACATTTTCTGGTGACATATTTCGCATGATGACTTCTTAATAGGTGTAATAATTTCACACTCATGCAACTCTTTACCTGATTGCCCTGTGTTGTTGTTTTTCAGTTTGATGTCAAAAAGAAGTACACAATGTGAGGGAGGAGTAACATTTGTGCACAAATCTTTCAGTGCTATAGGTTTTTATTCAGTTTGTTTTCACACCCAATATTTATACCCTCATTTACATCATCACCTTCCAACAAGTTGAATTAAAAGCCTGATCAGTCTTGCTTATGTGTAAAATTCAACTGGAAAAAATAAAGTTTAGGCTTTGTTTTAATCTCCACTATTGTTACTTTAATTTTGCTTAGAAAATACAAGAAAAGATGGATTAATTTAGGCTCTTGTACAGTTTTTTTTCATAAAAAGTGCTAAAATATCCCCCCTCTCATATCGTTACTTTACTATAACTTACTGCTCTTAATTTGACATGTTTTTCTTTAAGTTGTGTGCTGTGCTGTTATAGAATAGGGCAAATGGCAAATAGCCAAGTGTCTCATTATGCTACTAAACCGATTATGTTATTGATCACTGCTGAAAATTGAAATTTCTTTTTCCTTTGATGATTTTTTTTCATATTCTCTCAGTTCTGTGCAGTGATCCTGACTGAACTTGATGCCTTACTGCCGCTGGCAGCAGCCTGCAGGGACACATTTCTCCTGGAGGTTCAGTCGAGCTTTGTGGAAGCATGTGGCAGGGCAGCATTTGCCATGTTGGGCCGATTGCAGGAGAGGGCCCTTGAAGTACCATCTTCTGCACCCCTGACCAACTTGCCTGCTCTGTTGGCCACCTCCATTTATGTTCACCAGCGACTAGAGCATTACAGTGCCAGGCTGAAGGATTCAAATTCTGCAGCAACTAAAATGTGAGGAAGAGCTGTGTGCGTATGAAGATTTGAATGCAATGAAAGCTTTGGAGTGAAATGCAGTGAATGTGCTTTGCTCACATGTGTGTTTGGGAGAAATGTCTTCATATTCAGTAACCCTTTTTCTTTAAAGCATTGCATTTTTGAAACACTTCACAAACAGTTTACAAAAGCTTCAATTTTCACATTTTTACTTGTCAATATGACTTCTCAACAAGTATACAAACTTTTAGATTGTGACAGTAGTGGTTGGTGATTCATTTTTTTACATTTGTTTTAGAGGAACTGAAGCAGCTTACAGTACAGTCCTCCTGAGGAACAATAAAAAATTATTTGGATCAAAAGCAAATTTGGCACAACTTGTTGATTGATTTATGTTTAAAATGTTTGCCACTTTTTCTTAGAACTATATAATGACTTACTATTATATTTAAACAAAAACATGTGACCACACAAGCATGTTTTACAGTTTGAAATCCGTAAATGTAAAAATTTACTTTAAGAACTCAAAGACTTTAAGCAAAAATAATGAATAATGGTCTGTAACAAGGCTAGTATTATCCTTTGAGCGATGAAGAGCTTTTGCTCTGCTTAAGGTTTATGCATTCCCTTAACTACTTCACTTCAATTTCATCTCCTTGAGTCACAAAACACTTTTCTCACCAATCAGCCCTCTCTTTATGAGAACCCTGCACCTCTAATAAAGTCTTCATTAGCTCTCGAAATTATCCAGACATGCATGTTTTAGGTAAAAAACAAATTCATGCTTATTAAATAATTATCTGTTGTTTGATTTAATCAGCTCACCTTATGTTTGAGACATAAACACCTAATTTTGCAGATGAACTACAAGGGCTTGTTCTGTTCTCAATGTTGTTGCCTTTTCACAATAAAATGCAGTGTGCTTTTGAGAACATTTAGTTTATTTAACTTCAAGGATGATTTTTGTTGTTGTTGTTGTTTTTGAATGCAGACCCTTGACGTTACTTCCTATCCAAAAGTATCAAGACACAATAGAAGCTTTGAGAGAACAGCTGACCAGCTACTGCATCCAGGTTTGCTTGACCAGCATTTTTCACGACGCAGAGAGTCACGACTGGCTGGACCCCAAACCTTTCTATGAGGTAAAATGCTCCTAAATTTCACATTTTCTATTTAACATCATTCATTGTACCAGGGCTTTTCCAATTATAATTTAGTATGCAAGGCTCAATTGTTATAACCAGGTTTAGTTTTAATAGATTTAAAATAGAGAGGCTTTTATTTCCTTTCACACCTTCATCAAAAAGTAATGCATAAAGCAACTCATTTCACGTCTTGTTTTGAAGGAGGAGGGAATTCCAATGAGACTTGTTCTGCAAGTTCTGAGTGACTCTTGGAGTTATGCTCTAAAGCATTCTGGCTTCTTCTTTTTGTTCCTACAATACACCTTTACCTCCCCCTCTCCCTTTTCTATCCGAGCGTTATACTCTGAGCTCCCTGAGAACATCTGTGGCTTCCATGCTGCCCTGGGGGCTCTAGGGATTCAGCCGTCTGAAGTCTGCAGTCTACGCCGGGGCTGTCTGGAAACAGCATAGGGCCCCTGCCTTTATGCCCTTAAACCAATCCAAACCCTGCCCTTCCTCCTTGCTTTATCCAGCTTGTGCCTTTCCCTCCCTCCTTTACCCGGGTCACTCGTGTCAGACAGGCCTGCTGCGTGCAGGTGTGCGCTTTTGTTTGACTATCCTTGTGTGCATCTGTACAAATGAGTGCATGAGAGGGTGTCTCAGCATCCCATATCGAACTTGTACAAGTATTGAAGGAGGTTTTCACAGCCCCAAATAAAAAAAAGACATTTTTGGGATAATTTGGGAATTACTCCTTGTTTACCTTTCCCATTCGTTCAATTATGCAAGATTGTTTCAAGATTTTTTTATGCATTTCAAGCCCCTGTCTAGCATAGAAACATGCAATAAAATAAAAATATATGTATAATGTTACTCTTATTGTGACTACCTTGTATTTTCAGTGTCAGAATGAATCTGCATGACATTTAAAAAAAAACAGGGTTGGGCCAGCAGTCTGAACAGCAATCCCAATGAGAAAAGTGGGGATGTTATGGAAATGATGCAGTGTTGTGTGAAGGTCGGGGACAACGCCTCTTTTCCTGCCATCTGATATCCAGATGAGAGCTGGGAAAAAGAAAATAACGATATACATGATTTCAAGCGGAATAAAAAGGGGAGTGCATGTGGGCGTGATGAACTGAGGATAAGGTAATTAAAGGGGTAATGATGACTCAGCATCTGTCTTTTTTCAAATGTTCTTTAGATGCAATATGCATTATTATGAGTTTGCAGTTGTGCAAATGAAAGTTGATGGCACTCAACTTTTGCTTGACGCAACTTTGAGACAAACCTGAAGTTAATCAGAGAATTGATATGACTGTCCTTTTTAAAGTTCTACTTTTGTCAATGTGAAACAACTCAAGTTGTTTTTAAAAGTTTTAAGTTTCTCTTCTGCATCTCCACCTTACATGCAAGAATAATTTGCATGTATACACATGCAAATGTGCCTGCTGTAATGTCATTCTCAGTTCATGACTTTGAAGCCGCTCAAAATCCCACTGGGAGAAAAGACAACCCAGGTGCAGAGTGCGGGTGGCATGACCACTAAGACATCCCTATTTTGACAGACCTGTCTGTCCTTCCCTTTTTTTCCTCTTCACTTTTTCTCCCCAAACACGTCTTTCTCTCCTTCCCTGTTCTGTTTTTTTCCCCGCATTGTCAGTGTCCACATCATAACATGTGCAATCCTTCTTTCCCATCCAACTTTTCGTTCTATAGGGCGAACGGTGTTCCTTTTCGCTGCAGATGTGGTTCTACTTCCTGTGCGGGCTTCGCAGCGACCTGTGGATGGTACTTCCGGCAGAACTGGCTAAGGATTTGCTTGGACAAGTGCTAATGGAAACTTTACAACTCTTAGTTAAAAGATATGCCAGAGTCCGTGCTTCTTACAAGAGACATCTTCAAATCAGGTATTTTATCAACTATCATTAGACACAAATATGGATAATACATAACATTGTGCCCAGTGACAAACAATTAAAAACAAAACAACTTTTAAATGCTTTATTCTTTCCACATATATTGCAATGTTAACATCAGTTATATTAAAAAATAATCTTTTTATATATATTCAACAACAAGATTCTCTTTCACCCACTTAATATTGACCTATGGCTCTGTCCTGCGTTTAACCGGCAGCCAACTCAAAGAATGACCCAGTGTTGTGTCTACTTTAAATAGATTATAAATTATTTTGTCTTCGAAAAAAAGTTTTTAGTTGATCTTTAAGTTTTTCTTTTTTCAACTGGAACATTTCCTGTCTTTTTTCTCTTGCCTTGTATTTAAGATGCGACATTGCAGCAGTGCTGCTTTATGTGGAGCATCTTATGTGGAGTCTGTGTGAGAGTCCTGAGGCTTTAGTCTGGCGTAAGCCTTCCTCAGAAAATAGCATATTAGCAGATGGTTGTGACTGGCCGAACCAAATCCACAGCCTGTGTGACCAACTTCTGACGGTCCTCGCCATTGTCACTGCACCATTGTCTTTGCTGTATAGGTATGTAACGCCTGCATTGTTACAGTTTTTACGTACTTCAAATGTGGTAAAATTACTCCTAGGTAGACATTTTTCACACATTGTAGTAGTTTTCAAGAGAAGAAGACAAACATTTTTTATTAAATTGCTTTTCTAAATCTATGATTTTTTTTTGATGGTTTTTATTTGTTTTTTTGGGGGGGTAAAAATATAACTTGTAAAAATTTAAGCTGTCACATATGTCTCTACATCCTTTAGGACATTTATAACCGAGAGTTCGAGGGAGACAACTTTGCACCAACCCAACATGCATGCTGTACGCTGGCTACATGCTATCAACCCTGACCTATTTACAGAACAGGTCATACGGTATGTGAAATACACCCATCTGTCCCCGATCATACAAGTTGGTGGTCATGCTGACCGTCACAAACAAACATAATTGCCTTTAGTGAGCCTGCGTAAGTGTGTATACTGATACAGATACATGCTGTAGGTTGAGAAACAACAACTTGCTCCCTCGGCTGCAAGCTAGAACTGCTTTGTTAATATAACACAGATGCAGGCTTTGCTAGGAAAAAAAGACAGCAAAACTTGCCTGTGAGCTATGCATGCACATTTGCGTCCAGTTACTGCTGTGACCCTTGCTGTGCCGTCAGACACTCTTACACCACTCTTGTCTCTGGCTTCCTTCACTCCAATTTCTTTCACAAGCAGAGGTCATGCCATGGAATGCTAACATGCCGCAACATAACCATTGCTTTCCATGTAAGTACAATATAGGAGGGCTTGTTTCATCTTTATTTTTTTTAAAAAAGCAAAGAAAATATGGTGCCAAGTCAACATCCAAAGCTTGCATTCAGTGTCTTAAGGTCCAAATCTTCTTCCAGTTTTAATTTTTTTCCTGAAGTTGATCCCTCACTGTAGCTGAGTAGATTTATCAGAGCAATTAAAAGGATCAACTTTGGATTTGCTATCCTAGTGACATCAATTTTGCCGCCAGACTAATGCATAGTTTTCCTATTTTTCAAGCATCAGGGTGCCGTCCCTCCCCATTCCAGCTGTTTGGCTTAAGTAAATTGTTAAACTCTGAACAGACACCCCCCCCTGTGCTGAGTTTTGCCTCCTTTCTAGACAAACTTTCCCTCAATTAGATTTTATTGAAATATACAAAGTAACATGCGAGCATGTATGTCAGCGAGCTCTTACTCCTGTGCACATGTGTATCCATGAGCAAAGGTTCAGAAGAAAGCACTCACATGCACACATTCATAGATTCGCACACACCAAGGATATGGCTCATTACCCACAGCTGGCTACAGCCTCTTGGTTATACAAGCGATGTTGGAGGGGGGTATTGCTGTATATTCATGTATTTGGCTCTCTCCCAAATGTTAATTTGCATTTGGTTGGCTAAGATTAGAGCTAATTCCTCATGGTGAACAGTTTAAGTAAGCAAAAGTGAAGACATTTAGAGCGAGTAAGGCAGAATAAAGTGAACATTGTTCGTACTCCCAAGCTTTCCCCTTTCAGCCTGACGTCCAGGACATTTGTCTTTGACTTGTTTAGCCCTTCCCTGTCTTCGTTGTCTCTTGCTAAATGGACTTCTATCTATGTACTCACCTGACACTGCATAACTGTCAGCTTTGTGTTCCTGCGTTCTCTTTCATCTCTCAGAGAGGGCCTTATGGGCCAGACAGCTTTGGCGTGTCAGCTAAGGCTACTGACCTCTGACCCAGGACACAACCCCAAGTTACTGCTGCGGATGCTTTTGCACGGAGACTGCCACCTGCCCAGAATGCTCCTGGAAAATTCCTGTGAGTCTTTTTTTTTATTTTCAAGTTTAAATGAAGCAGCGTTTTTGCATGTGTGAAAATTACTGTCCATTCTTTGGGTGTCTTTTTTTTCTGTGGCGTTTGACCTTCTTCCAGTTGTGGACAAACAAAATACATTAAACTACATAATTTTTGGGAGTTGTTTATCGGCTTCTTAATTATGTTACTCCACAACCAGCAAGTTGGACAACGCTCTGATGAGCTTTTATGAAGTTATCATCAGCTTCTTTGCTGTCATCATCATTTTCACCCTGATCATCATCATCACTAAATCAATAGAGCGCAGTAATAAACACTCAACCGGCCCAGGCGGAGCACATGCTCTGACCTTTAAAGATTTTTCCCTTCTTTTGCTTCTCCACGCTGCAGCCGTCTAACCTTTAAAGACTGTTTTGCACTCGCACATTAATTCACATTATAGCGACCTCATTAATAACAACTCTCACTGTCTTCTTCTCTCGGTTGGTCTGAGACTGACTTGGAGGCTATGCAATGCTTCTCCCTGCACACTGCTGTAAATCAACGCCAGAAGCGCTGACTTTCGCGCGTTATCGCTAGGACAGGGGTAATTAACCAGGATGCAGACAGACAGGGGGAACAGCTTCACAGAATGCCCAAAAGCCCCTCTGCTTTTCCCCACTTTTAGGACATGAATTTTTTTTACTATTGATAAAATGTCTACTGTGAACATACTTTAACTTTTTACCTTCATTTACCACACTTTCTGTGTTCTGTTTAACATTTTATAATATTTATTACAAATGTTTTAACCTTCACAATTGTATTATCCAGCTTTCTTCATGATATCATTTTTAGGTACACACTTTCTCCACATTAATTGTTAGTTTTTTTTGTGTGTTTTCATAGCTCACTTTGAGTTGAAAAACATTCTTTTTTGGGGTACAAACACACAAAAACAGCCTCCGTATTGTCATCTTTTTGTTTCCAATCACAAAGGTTTGCAAAAAATGCCCCTGTGACTTTTTCACTTGTTGTCGAGAAGATAAACAGGTGTACGCATTGGCTTCATATCAATTCGGATAAACACAAAGACAGGGTGGGAAGGAAAAAAAGAGGAGAAAAAAATCTGCATGGAAACAAAAACATGTTAGAGTTATTGTCTTGCCGGAGACGTGGAAACTCCACAGAGATGTGTTGGAGCACTGACATCTGTTTTTTCTGAAGTCATCTGCTGCTCCATAATAGGATCATTATTAAAAGGGACCTAGTTAACCTGCCATGCTTTCCAGCACCCCAAGTGGAAATTAATGTTCGTCACTCTGCTTCCCTTAGACCATTGCAGCCACAGCAGTGATATCCATAACACTCTTCCCTTAAGGACCAATTACCAGAGAGACAGTGAACAAGACGCAGGCCTAATCCACATAATGACGCCTAATAGGCTGACTGTGGGCCAGGATGGTTGACCACTTTTCAGCACACATGTTAGAAGTGAGCAGGTTTGGGAAAAAGTGCATCTGCTTTTATTCAGACATTGAAAGAGCTCAGAGTTTTCTACCTGAATGCCGTTTAGGCGACTTATGCATCTTTGTAAGCAAGCAGCTTTGAAAATACTCCAGCATTAGTCAGAAGGAAGTGACGTTGGCCTCCGTCGTTGGCACGGCGCCTCCTTCTTGGCATTGCATGTTCTCCTATACAATTAGCTGCCATCTCCCACCCAGCAGACTGACAGACCCCTGGATGTGTGTCACATCTGAAGCAGTGGGTCTTTGCTCTGTAGTTCTGTCATCTTAACGCACACACACATAAGCACACAAAACAAACATCGCATACAGTCATCCATATGGGCTTCGCACTCACGCGCTCACACACATGCACACCTCCATCCTTGCGCAAAGACAGCAGCCCCCAGAAGGACACCCTGTCAAAACCTCTTCCTCTTCACTTCCTGTCTCCCTGTACTGTGGATCCCTCAGCCAGGGGTTTTGAAATCTGTTTCTTTTTTTTTCTATCAAACACAGATGTGGGTTTTTCTTCCCTTTCTATTCCACATCATCTTTTGTTCACCCTTTCTGTTAACATGTGTCAGGCTGGGCAGCCTTGACATTTTCCAATGGGTTTTTGTTCTCAGAAATCAAGATGCTTTTTTACTGGATTGTGTTTTATATCTATCTCTTAGAACGACTTCATTCAGCTGATATGTTGAGATTGCACATAAAAGAACCCATTCATCAATGTTCTCTTAAATGTCTGTGCTTAAAAGTGTTTCCGTTTATTTGGGTATCAGTTTGTTTTTCAAATCCTAAATATCTAATATTTACCGTCTATTCTTTATTTTCAATAAGCACATATCCTTCATTGTTTTCACCAGACATTTTTCATCAAACTACATTTTGCTTTCAGATTTCTGCGAGGAGAAGGACATACAGGCATCCACAGAAACCCACAAGGCAGGAGACGACTTCATAACAGCTTTATTTAACCTTTTTTCGTGCCTGAACACCATCCCTAAAGCCCTGACTCAAGCCTTTGAGCCATATCTTGAGAGGGCTCACATATGGGAACATCTGTACTCAGTAGCAGGTAAAGCCTCAATAATACACATCCAATGAAAAGTCTATGTAAAGGATCGCAAAGACGTTTGGGGCTTCCGCGTTCAAAACCTTTATGTGTAGCTAAAATGTTTTTATGACCACTGTTGTACATAGCGCGTGGCCATTGAACGTTTGTCGACAGTCAAACCAGGTTGAACTTTGACCAATCAGGGACTTGGATTTGTTAGTGACGTATGGATTTGATTTATCGGCTGAGCCCAGACATTGGGGACAAGCTTGATGACGTCTGGGTTTGTCTTTCAAATAAAGATAAACCAAGGCCACTCTCCTGACGTGATGGTAATCCATACTCGCCATTGCAAGGACACTAGCTTTGAACCAAACTGTTTCCGTTTCGTGCCCAAATCGTGAGATTTGCACTGCTTTGACATTTTGCACCAGGCTTTTCCAACTGTAGATGGTGGACATGCACTAGTAAACAGTAGAAAAAGACAAAGAACCCCCTCCCTGCTTGTCCAGTGTGAAAACCATCGGCTAAACACGCTTTCTAGAATCTGCATTAAGCACATTCTTGAACGCACCTCAAATCTCAATTGTGTACATAGCTTTACTACCTTTGTATTTCTTCTTTTCCCAGGTTATTATTGTACATAAGAACATGTTTTTAATAGCTTACCTGGTTAAATAAAGGTTAAATCAAAAAATCAAAATGCCATCTTGTTTCCGAAAATGATTCATTAGACTTTGTTTTTTTTTAAAAAACACATCAACTAGTTTGGGTTACAATATATACATTTAGCACAAAAAATAAGAAAAAGTGTCCAGAACAGATTTTTTTTTTCCTGTACTGTTTCTTCAGAAGTTTGCAGTAAATCGCAAAACCAAAAACCTGAACCTTTGACTAAACCTAATAAGATTATGAAAATGTTCCTTTGTAGTTGACAACAGATCCTGACAGCTCACTTTAAGATTTCACTGAGCTACACTAACTTATTAACCTAGTTTTTGCAACAACAACAAAAATTTGCAGCGGCTATTACTCTACAACAAACATGACAGTTTCATTTTGACTTTAATGACTGAAGTTTACACTCTGGAGCCTAAATGTAACCATACATTCTCTCCCTGACTGCAGTCATTCCGTTAGTCCGTCTGCCTCTTATCCAACCTTTATTTCATAGCTTAACTAGAACTCCTGTGGAGTAGAAAGCTCCTTCTAGTAGTGATTCTAATATCATGGGTGAGTGGTAATTATTGTAGTACAAATTAGGGCAACTGCAGAAAAGTATTTGGAAAAAGACAGAGCGGGGTGGGGGGATCTATAAAGAAGGCTGTGCCAGGGAGAAGCTGTCAATGTCATCCAATCTACATTTATCCTCACAGGATAATTAGTTTAATTACTGGACTGTTCCAAATCTTTATATTATAATTTTGGTTACACAAGACCCTTTTCTCTATTTAATCTGTTTGTTTGAGGTTAACCTTTATTTTTCTTGTAGGTGAATTGAACTGTTTCTTTGCACTGAAGTTTCATCTCACAGTAAAATGCTGTTTATATTAAACAATATAATTTTCAGTGTCGATGCAATGAGTAAAAATGAGGATGAAGTGACTTAAGGAGGTTTGCACTACATCTGAAAAAGAGGCAGTTCTTCCTGGAGAAAGCCGAATCTTTCGCTGTGACTCTGAGGTCACCTATTTTTCAGGCCTCTCTGGAGAATCCAGTGCAGACATGGTAGTACTCTTTTCTCTTGCCTCTGATTTTATTGCAGGAAGGTTATCTTTGCCACACAGCTACTTGCAATTGAATCTTTGTTGTATGTTAACGTGAGAAATTAAAGAACAGTGTCTTCAATGATTATCTATCATCGTGGCATCTGAATTTGATTAGGAAAAACTGGTTTTTACTAGCTAAGAAAAAAAGGTTATTTTATGCTGTGGAGCAGTGGACACATGGCTGGAATTGTTATCAGGAAGTTGATGGTAAGAGACAAGCTATGGTAACTGTTCGTTTGTGTTAGGGAGGGTATCTGACTTTAAACCACTGCTAAATTTCTGTGCAAATTGCTTCACAGAGGAAACTCCCAAACTATTCTAAGTACCTGGTAAACCTTTGAAATATAAATTAATTTTTATAGTGACATTAAATGCAGCACCAGACTATGATATTTTGGTATGGTTTTATTCACATTCTCCCATATGGAGGTGTACGGCTGTACGGGTGCTGGTGTGTCTCATAGGCTTGAGGCTTGTACAGCCACCTCAAGGGACATCGTGAAAATGGAACATACCATTTGTTGTGCGTTTTTGTTAGGTGCATGACAAAGTATTTGTAAGGATAATGGAAACCGCATGCTCTTATGCCTCACTCCAGTCATTAGTGAGGTGCATGTACAGGCTGTTTACTACTGAGCTCACATAAATGCTGCGTACACTGTGTGTGCAAGTGATATGTGAGTGCCTGTAGGACTCCGGTAGGATTCCTACACAAACGACGCTACTTGTAAGGAGCGCACACTTTCCACTTGGACAGCACTAAGGGTTCATGGGGGTTGAAAAAAATGGAAAATCTGTACGATGTACCTGCGTCTCCCCCACCCGCCCTTGTTTAAGCGTTTGCTACAACCTGTCACTCACAGCATTGTGCATTTAAATTTTCTCTCTATGGGCTCACTGAGTGGTCTACGACCTTGATATTTCATGCGGACCACCTGAGTGTCCCATACAGGTTTGCTCATTTTTCTGGCACAAACTGCCCGAACCCACCCATAAGGGGAGTTATGACAAGGTGCACTCCCATACCCTGTTAATGTCAGCATCATGTGACAAAGCAATGTTTGTAAAAACCTGTTTCCTGTGATTTTGGTTTATTTACTAAATTCAACTCTATGACTAAAAACTTCCTGTTAATTTTCAGTGTAAAGAAAATCAAACCACTAAATAAGGAAACAAAGCCTAAATGTTAAGATAAAGCAAACTTTTTTTCATGCTAAAGTAGATATAAGAGTGGTACAGTAGAAGGACATTTTGCTTTCACCTTTATAGCAGATGCTTCTTCTTTGTCCAAGATTATGTTCTTGTTGTTACTTAAATGGTTTCGGTAAGTAGATATAGAACATTTTAATTTTTGCTTTTTAATTTTTTTGGTTTTTTTTTGTTGCGTGAAGTTGCTTCCAAATTAAAACACTCCAACAGAATTGTTTAGGGAAAAAGGTAGGAAGAAGATAAATAGAAGGCAGAAAATGATACAATAGTATTGTTTGCTGTAGTTTTTTTTTTTTTTTTTTTCCGAAGGATTTCATAGACTATTGGACGTGTTCAGATTTGAAATCATTTGTTATAACTGCTAATTTCATTTGTCATTTTGGCAGAAAAATCACGGACAGGACCAGTGGTGATTGGCTGTGTCCGAGCAATAGTGGCAAACTCGATCAAAAGCATTTCTGCACATCTGGTGTCCATGGTGCTGGCTTGGCAGACCACTGAGGGGGCTCGAGAATCCCTTTTTAAGCGAAATTTGCCAGAAAGTGTGTTGGCGAAAATACCAAAGGAGTGGAACTATACAACACTTGATGTCAAAGAAAAGGACTCTGTCAACCAGAGTAGGCACACGATCAGTGTCACACTTATTGAAAGACTTTTTCCTTCTGTTGTGGTTGTTTTGCAAACTAAACATTTCTCTTCCCTTCCAGCTGTCATATCCATAGCGATTCAAGCTCTATCCTTCATTTTCACCAACTTGCCTTTGGCAGTAGCATCCTTGCCTCTTTCCATGCGCTTCCTCTTTCAAGTGGCAGAGAAACACCTGTCCCAGCATGCCCGTCAGCTGCGCTCAGTGGGGTTGTTGCTCTGGGCTCTACTCGGCTGCTTGATCCAGGACCTGGATGCAGCGGACACATCAGAGCAGCTAAGTGGTCAGGTTCTGAACTCTGAGGCAAAGGATTGTTTTTCCCTGCTGGCTGAGTGTCTACAGGCTGTCATGAGCATTCAGCAAAAGGTACAGGCTACTATGACAAATAAGAAATAAACACATTTAAGCCTGGCATGCTTGTTTTCATTTAAAAGTACAACAGCCACTTCCATCTATAAAGCATACGATTATTGTGGGTTCCCAAATTATTTGTAATGATTCATTATTTGTTTACTCTTAGGGCGTTCCCAAACCTTTAGTGCACAAAGTTCTGCAGGGCTTGGAAGATAGAAGACCCAAGTGGATCAATATGCAGCTGCAGAAAGCCCGCAAACTTTGCACAGGCAGGTGAGAGGCCACCCAAAAGAAGAACTCACCCTGCTGCTGATGACTCGACAGTCACAACTGGGGCTCATGGTTTGTCCTTAATCAACATGAAGATAAAAAGGAAGACAGTTTGTAAAGAGCATTTTTGCTGTTAACATCTCTATAGTATGTTTGTTTTCCTAATTTAATGTCGAGATTTATTGTATTGAGGGTCAATCTCAAGATCTGACTCCGTATTAGTTTAGTTAAACTACAGGGTATTACATAAGAGTCATAAAAAAAAAAACTATTAATCAAGGTTTTTTGAATTAGGCATGGAAAGTCTGACTTATTGTGTCATTAAAGTTATTGTTTACCGTTCAGCTTTAAAGAAAATCAATTAATTTCATTGTTATTTGTTGTGGTAAACGATGTGGTCAACATGCCGTTTGACTGAGTGGACTGCAGGCAGCAGTGATGAGAAAACAGCCTTCACTTTGGGCCAATCTGTGACCTTTGGCTTTGCTTTTTTTGCTTTTTTTTGTGTGTGCGTGTTCCCAGAAATGGCATCTTTAGTCGCTCACTTCATCATAAAAATCTCTGGATGCATCCATCCTCATGAAAAGGTGATTCGGGGGCATAACAACTTAAAAAATGAATAAATAAAAACTCTGCCAACATTTCCACTTCTAGGAAATTCTGTTACAGTGACAGGAAGAGGGGATAGGAGTGAGAGAAAAAAGGAGAACAGACGGAGTGGTGGAGGGCCGATGAGTGGGTTGAAGTGGAAAAGTGAAAGAAGAACGATTATGTATCACCTGTCGGAGGCATTCAGTAGGATCATTACTATTCATTAAACTAACCTTCAGAGGGAAGTGACGCCTGGCTTGTAAACAATCGCAGTACAGTGTCAGAAAGAGAGGGAGAAGGGGAGAAGGGGGGTATGTAAAAACTAAAAAAAATCAGCTGGCGCTTCTTCCTGGCATCACACACACATTGTATAACTCCAGAAAAAACAATGTACCCCATGCGCAAGCCCTCTTCTGTTCCCTCGTGTCACTTTTGCTCTTTCCTTCCCCAACTGTAACCCCTACACCCCCTCTTCTCTTCGCCACCCACCTTGTCTTTGCAAAGTAATTTGTAGAAGGGAAGATTATTGTTCTCCATCATGGTGACCCTGACTGGGCTGACGGGATGCATACACAGATGAAGATGAATGCAGTTATTCCTTGGCGGAGGTCTGCCTCTTTCAGGGCACATTGGCCCTAATGACATGATTGATAGGCTGTCCCAAATCCAGAGAGGCCCTCATTAATCACCCCGCTGACTGAATCCAATCATCTGCTTCACCTGCACAGTGATGGACAGGAAAGGATACAGCGCAGGTGCTGACATGGATGCACAGCCGCCATCACCGACACCACTGCCAGGCCGCCAGGCAAAACAATGAGGGGATGTGTACGGACGAGGTGGAACTCCTCTTTTTGTGCTACCCTCAATGTCAAGCAGCCAATGGCTGGCTGACAGGCGACATAGCCTCTGCCATCTTATAATTATAAAAGGGGAAGAGAGAAAGAGAGAGGAGAACACTGACAGAAAGTGTGTGAGGGAAAGGATTTGATGTGATACCCATCCATACAGGAAGGGCACCTAAATGATGCCTCCACCAGGTTGGGGGTGAGTCACGTGTGAGGACCTTGACATGAAATCTCCCACGCACACACAAGTTTGGGGAGCTGTTCCTCCTAAAAATAAAACCGGGTTCCATTCATTTCCACAAACTAATCCAGTTGTTCCTAAACCATTACCAGTTGATGCCTTCACCTTACCAGAGGTCCAAAAAAAAGTTCCTCTGCATTAGATCCAAACTTTCAACCACTTAAAAACTGGTGGTTCCTGTAAAGTTGGTCACTCTACCAAAAATATTACAAAATAGAATAAATAAAGGTACACACACATCCTCCTAAAATATAAATGTAGACCAGTCCTTCTTCCTGCAGCAGAAACTCGTCAAACTGCATGTCGTGTAATAACATTTAAAAAAACTTTATTGAAACGGTAATAATTTGCTCACGCTTCTGAGTCACTGACATTTCTTTTCATTGGAGTCTGTGGTTTGCACTTACTTAGATTGAATCTTACTTATTTTTTATTTATTTTTTTGCCAAAATGCTATATATTCAAAATGTTTTTGCCCTCTGGAATTGCTAAAATAAAAATAAAAAATAAGCCTTTTTTCAATTATTATTTTAGTGTTTCACCATTTAGTCCAAACTGAATAACTCATAACAAAAAAGATGTTTCGTCCAGTCAAAGGCAGTAATCACAAAATAACTCCCATGCTTCAAATTCCTTTTACATTAAATTCAGTCTTGCTATGTTATCATTACTTTTTTTACATTTTGTTTCTCTTCCCTTCTCCGTGTCTCTGTCAGCGTATTTGAGCAAGAGGCAGAGAGAGGAGTTGCCTCGGCTGAACTGACTGAGCAGAAAATAGGCCTGATGCTGCTGGAGGTCTGCCACAAAGCAGGTGGCAGCAACTACCTGAGGCAGATCTATCACATCATCCAAGGCAATGAGGTAGGGAAGCACTCTTTCTCCCCAGCAATTAAGGGGCTGCTGGCCTGAGGCTGCAGGCTGTTAAAGGAGGGAGAGGCAGAGGGAAGGGGGCTGCTGCCTCTCTGGAGTCTGCTGACTCTGATCTTCTCCTGGGCAGATGACCTCAAGAGTACCAACCAATGATGTTCTGTTGAGTGCAGAGTAACATTGTCTAAGGAGTGATATAATTCTTTAGGAGATTTCAGTTTGGAGATACAATGATTTTAATTTGTTTTAATCCTATTTCTCCTTAGTCTTGTAAATGGAGAAACATATATTTTCATAGAAAGCAGGAAATTTGACTTGATAAAGTGTTGGGTGTATTTTAAACAAGTTTTAATGATTTGTTTTTATATAAAAAAAAAAGCGTCTACCTAAAAACATTTTTTTGGTTCAATGTAGTAATTAGTCAATTTTAGCTTGGAAACAAAGAAAACAAAAAGGTTCTTTTAAGGCCTTGGAGCCTATCAAGAGATCTGCTTTAATTTGTTAGTGTTTGATATTTGGTACTATCTACGTCTCCATTATTCAATGTCTATATAATATATTTGTAAAGTGACAAGATATTTTAGTTGGCATGCAGATTATTTGTATTTCAGTTTTTTTTATCCGGCAAGGACACATTAGTTTGGAGCAAAAAATTGTTCACCATTATTAAACCATTAAAGGAAGAAACAAAGAAGATCAAAGTTATGGTCATTTTATTGGTTTAGCTTTTTTCTAATGCTGATGTTTTTTTTTTTAATGTTTATAGAATGAGTGACAAAAGTATTCTTGTTCTTGCATCCCAAAATAAAGATCTTTTTAAACTTAAAAGGTGAAATAATGAGAACTTCTTTGGTATTTTTGAACATATACCAGTTGAATTCCTTTTTCATCATTTAACAAAATAATTCCTTCATCATATGGATTTATTTTTGTATGCCTCTACTTTCATGAATGCTTAGTCCAGCAGATACTAAAACAACTATAACAATGACAGTAAACATTTATTCTTTTGAAAACATAAAAAGAGGATATGTTTCTCAATGGTGCTCTTCCTTGCAAGCTTTTGTAATTGTTCCAAAATGAGTGCCTTCTAGACAGAAATCAGAATAACACAAATATAAGCAAAGCACTAACTGTATGCTATTTATAAGAGGTACCATGATTGATTAATGAGTGGGATTTCCAAGATTAGTTAAGGCTTGCTAATGCATCTCCATCGAACCAAGGTGGGGGAGCAGGAACGTGCAGGTCAAGGACAGGCTGGTCCGAGGCGGACGTGGAGTAAGTAGAGGTTAAGACGCCGCGTCAAGCTGACGGATGGGAATATGCTGGAATCTGTTGGGTGCCCGTGGGCACATGGACCCACCTTGTGCTCATGTTTTAGTTATTTATTTATTTTTTATATATATTTTTGTAATATACTTGAAATAGGCAAGCATAAAGGAGTTTACTAAGATGCATCTTTTCTTTTCTTTTCCCCTAATAGTGTTACTCTAACTAGAGACGTAATGAGGCTGTTCACTTAACTGGAGAGCAGTTAGAGCATGCATGTGCAGAGTGGGATTTTATTTCAATTTTTTGTTTTACATTAATAAATAAAATGTTGATTTTATGAATGTGTGATTCTAAAGCAGTAAGTTTCATCAACATCTTTCAATTTCGTTGGTTGCTGTTTGAGTTTTAACCTTTTCTTGGCATTGGCAGTCTTTATAGTTGTGCTTTCCATGTATTTTTCTCTTCTGTCTCCTTTGTGATTTTCTCTTCTGTTAAATCTTTAATGCAGGAACTGCTGATGTTCAAACTGGGTTATGCCACAGAATTTCCAGATGACCTTGACCTCAGGGTGAACTTTGACCTAAAGCCTCCTGTAGCTGCTAGAAGTTTCAACCCTCTACTTCAGTTTGACCACATTGGAAACAAGAAGTTTGATCAGGTCTGTCCAGACTCCTAAACCCATAGTGTGTTTTTTTTATTTTTATTTTTTCACCATTTTAGTTTTGTAAATTGTCTTTGTCAGTTTTGCATTTAAACATGCACGGATACGCTTCAAAAACACAAAGTTTGCACTGTGTGGGTGTTTTATCACGTGCGGTTTTGTGCCAATTTAACTTTAACCAAGGCCAGGTGCATAATGTTGAAGGTTAGGAGCACTGGAGTCTCTAGTGAACTGGATATTGCAGCAGTCTTTGAAGTTGTTAGGGTTTTCTGGCGCTTGGCTTTTCTTTCTCCCAAAGGTTGCTCTTTTTTCTAAGTAGGGGGCTTGGCTGACAGGAAGAAACGAATGCAGAAAAGTTGAAAACATAGGAGTTTTTTTTTTTCTCTCTCAAAGAAACGAGCAACGTTAAAGGAGTTTGCAGTCTTAAAGTGCGCATCTTTGAACCACATCTTCTCGTATTGCAAACTTAGCCCCTGGAGTGTCACAAGAATGTCAAGTTAATTGTTAGACTTTTTTTTTTCTAGCTCTTTATGAAAGTATTACGTTTTTAGGAAAGTTCACCTTTTCACCTTTTACTAAGAAAATATATTGTTGCGTTTTTACAAAACAATAAACAAATTCAAATATTTGCCAAGGCCTTTCCACCTTCCATAATACAATGGTTGTGATCATGTGTGGTTCTGTATCTTTTCTGATCTTTGCTTCTCAAAATAAGACTCATCTCAATCCAAAGTCATGCTGATTGTCTCGGTTTATTCCAAGATACTGCATGGAAACACCCCATTAAGAGAAGATTAAAATGCCTTCTCTGCTTGTGTGCCTGTGTTGTTTGTCAAATAGAATAGAGAAAAGACAGAAAACGTACACCTATCAATCACCTTTGATTAAAAAAAATAAGAATAAAATATAAAAGGGCCATGGATGGATGAATGGATGGATGAAGAGAGCAAATGATGGATGGAAAGACAAAACTTTTTTTTTTTTGTCAACAAAACTCAACCCAATCTGAATTTTCCTGCTTCTCCAAAATGGTAATAGTGTTGAATGTGTTTGCCTGTGTACCCAAGTGTGTCTTTAAAATAAGAAAAAAAAAAAGAAAATAGAAGAAAAAAGAGATGGGGGGGTGGCATAAGTCCATTGAAGATAGAAGGAAAAAGGCATAGCAAAGAAGAGTAACGACTCCCTGGAAAAATTGATTTATCTTCCTATAAATGATGGCTACATCCCCCCAAATGGATTTATAAATTAATTGCTGTCTTATTGGAATAAAAACCTTCTTGTGCAGACATGATTGATTACCTGATGTCAGTGGCTTGTGCTGGAGACCCCCCCTCCCCTTTTGTTAGTGGGTCCCAGCTGGAGCGGTAATGCACTGATGGTATTAACCCTGATTAATAACTAACAATACGCTCTCCTCATACATCAACAGAGTGCTGTGGTTGACTGGGCTTGGGACTGGCCGAACCTGCTGCCAGCCTATGGGGGCATGAGTCAGGTCACCTTCAGAAGTCTTCTGGCCAACAGGTAAAATATTTGTTAAACTGTTTTTTTTTTGGCATCTTAGAAAATAAAACCAGTTTAGATCAAATGTCTGTTTGTCTTATGTCGGCTCAACCTTTTAACTAGGTAATGATGGCATTCGCAAGGGCAGCTGGATCAATACAGCAAAGTATTTTCATTTTGAGTTCATAATGGCAACAATTGCGCAAAAGTGTTAAAAATTAATCATATTTATTCATCACATAGCTGTAGGTTTGTGGAATATGTTGGTCTCTGGTGTCTGATTTTCTTTCAAAGTCATTGGCAACCTTAAAGTGTGGGTGACATGGCCTATTTTAATAAGCCAAAATATAGTAAATAGTCTATTTCATGTTGCGATTGTTTTTAATATTTTTCGAAAAAGAATAAATAGCGAAAAACGCGATATAAACAACGAGGACGGCCGCCGGCTTCACGCATTCCACCGAATTCGCGCCGCCCTGTTTGTGACGTAACGAAAGGCAGACAACATGGCTAGCACCGATAGCGAAGCACAGAGTGATTTTTTTTTTTTTTTTTTTTTTTTTTTTTTTTTTTAGTTTTGGTCTCTAGGGCAGTGGTCCCCAACCACCGGGCCGCGGACTGATACCGGGCCGCGGGACACTTGGCACCGGGCCACGGAGCGGTTCCAGGCCGCGGGAAATTTTTGCATCGGGACGCACAGAAAGAAAAAATAATAACGCACGTCAAAAGTCGCGACACCAGAAAATTATAATCATTATTGTTATTATCATTACTAAAGAGAAAATACCATCCCTGGTCCAAAATTTAATTAAATTATATTAAATCTGTCTTGCGTTGCACCTCAAACCCCCCCCCGGTCCGCGGTAAACGTGCCTTGCGTTGTACCGGTCCACGGTGACAAAAAGGTTGGGGACCACTGCTCTAGGGGATCCGTCACGCTGACCACGTGGTACAGATAGAGCCAATCAGAGCCGTCGACGCATCCGAAAGCAACTAAAACGTCCCATCATTGGTCAATTAGGCCGGGTAGACGAGAGATGGCCACGACCATAGAGGAAGCGATCCGCAGAGAAATATAGAAAATAAAGCTAAAATTCGCCGATTTCAGACAATTTTTTCATCCGGAAAGCGATTTGTCCATAGAGATCAGGTCTTTATTTCCAGGAAAGTACGTTCGGTTTGCTCAAAAACCCGGATCACTGAACGTTAAACTCACTCTCTTTTGTAATAAATACATTATGTAATAAACGTTAAACTCACTCTCTTTTGTAATAAATACATTATGTTATAAACGTTAAACTCACTCTCTTTTGTGCCAGCTTTTCGGTCACAGATTTTCTCTTTTTGTACTGGCTCCTGCCAGTGCTGGTACTGGGCGTTTCTGTTTTTCGGACGTGCGCTGAACTTGTTTTGTCCATTGTTTCAGCAGCGTTTCTTGTTTTGGGAATTTATACACAGATACACTTTCACTAGATGTATTGCTACATCCAGCTGCCACACAACGACTTGGCATGTTGATGATTAACAGAGAATTAACGAGAATTAACGATGATTAACGAGAGAAACGAAGACTACCTGCTTTGTTTACCTGCTGTCCGAAGCGGAACTACGGAAGTCAATGCCTTTCGTGACGTCACAGGTCATATCAGGGTCACTTCCAGCCTGCGCTCTTAGCGGCAAATTCAAATCTCTGATTCCTTCGAAAGATGTCTATTATTCATATGCTTCGGATTTTTTTCGACGCGAACTATTGGTATCAATAGAATCAGCGTTTAAAGGGCTTTTTTATTTGACAAAGTTGTTCAAAGCATGGCATCCACACTTTAAGTAGCTTTTTTATATATGTGGAAATAGAGCTAAACAAAATTATTGTCATCTTTTTCTTCAAGCCAACAGAGAAAAAAAAAACAGCAGGTACATATTTATTAGCTAAGTTACATAATTTAAATACCTGTTCATAAAGACCAATCAAAAGAATTCAGAACTGATCCAAAGATTATGGGGATAATAAGGATGATCGGTTTGGATCTTTTTAGTTCTTCTTTTCAAATCTACCACTTTCTTCTATCCCATCATCCTGCTGCTCCCCCCACCCCTGCTCCACTCTGCAACAGGCATAAATATTTATGCAGGTATGTGACACATATTAGATTGCAATACTTCAGGCTGTTCCGTGTTCTCGATTCAAAGCTGTCACGCTCGCAGCTATCAGGGAGCTATAGGGCCAATGCACCTTGTCTCCACGCCCACCATTCTAAATCACTGCCATTGTTACACACACACACACACACACACACACCTTTCAAACAAAAGGCAAGCTTTGCATCTGCCAAGGTTATGGGACTAATAAGGGTGAAGTACGCTGCTCCGCCGTGCGCCGTGATGAGCATTTGTCGCCTTCATGGTCCTACCTGCACTCCCCACGTGCACACATATTCCATTCCCCCTTCTCCTTGTATGCAGCTTTGTTGCGTGATGAAACGGAGGCTGTCATTGGTTGACTGAGCCAAATAGGGTTTGGGGATTCATCAGTAGAATTTGGATGAGCTGGGTATTTATTCACATACAGAGAGACGAGAAATAAAGAGGCTGAACTTGCTTTTCGGGGTCACCAGTAACTTAGAGAAAATGAGTCATCAATTCTGACAGGGGAATGTACAAAATATAAAGAAAGATGAAAGTGGGAGGGGGTAAAGGTTACATAATTGACTGAAATCTCACAGTATCAAAGTGTCTTAGATTCTGTCATTTGCCTCATTAGCCACTCTTTGTTGGGCAAGAGGAGCTGATTTCACGGAGGATTTGGAGAGAGGCTTGGTTCTGCTTGAGTCGCCCGCCTGGAGCAGGAAGTTACTTTCATGGCTAGCAACATGAAAGCTGTTAAAGTTTTCCTCCGAGCCATCTGTGACGTAAAAATATCTTTCAGGCCATAGAAGTCATTCAAAGGATAAGTTGAACAATGTTTTATCCACTGATCCATTTCTTTGAGCAGTTAAGGAAAAGACTTTCTGGATAACCACCAGCTAAAATGACCTATGCTGCTCGGCGCTTAAAGTCTGTGGCAATTATCTTTAAGCATCTCAAACTGAATGAAGCACTGCATTTATTGTCTGTGCCACAATCAAATTTATGATTCTGCTTCGTACTCTACAACAATACCTCCTACCTGAAAGTTTTTGACTTTGTAAGGTTTTCTTTTCCTCTACACAGCTTGAAGTCCTCCCCCCACCCCCCACCTTTCTTTTAGTTTCTTGTTCCCCGGACTTTGTGATTTAACAGTGGGGCTCACTGGCCGCCGGTGTATTGTTATTGTGGCAGGACAGTTATTGTGCCCAGGGTTTATATCACATTCTAATGGAGCAAGGCTATGAGTTAAGGGTGGCAGGCTTTTAAACCAGGGCTGTTAAATCACTGCTCAGATGACTTCATTAGCAGGGCAGGACACATGCTGAAACACTTCTGTCCTTTACACACAAACACACACTCACACACGCGCGTATACATTTCACCCTGCTACCTTGACGGGAGAGACAGGAGAGTGGATTTATACAGGTGTGTGTGTATGTCCTTCTTTGTCACCTGTCACTTCAGTTCCTTCAGCATGAAGGCTCATCCATCATCTGCAGATTGAGCTTTTCAGCAGAAATCAGACTGATTAATACCACAGGACTCACAGGCTTTACTGCCTAACCTGGCTTTACTACAGCTTTGCTGTTTGAATATATAAATACGTTTTGGATCATTTTAATCGACATAAACTCAAAAGACTGTAAGGATTTGAGGGAATGCGTGCTTGATTCATTGCAGGCTGAATTCTGTTTCAGAAGAACAACTCTGTTTTTTTTTTTAATGTTTACTGTTGTCTTGGTTTGAACAACCAACTGTTAAAAAAAAGATTACTTAGGTGAAAAATGGTGAAACTTACTTTTGACTCAAATCAAAACATGCTTGTTTATTTTTTACCACTTTGGCAAATAGTCTGGTATACTTGGACTTTGTGTTCCTTAACGAAAAATCCAAATGAATACAAAGTAAAATACCAATATGTCCACCGACCATTTTTAACCCTCATCAATGGGCTTCTTCTTTATCAGTATTGGCTTTTGTTTCGTTACTCAGGCACATTTAAAGACCCCCTGGGGTCGTCTTTTGATCTATTAAAAAAAGCGTTCCAATCAGTCTTTGGATTATGTTTATGGTTTTTTTTTAGGAAAAATGTAAATATTTGTGCCGTTTTCTAGGCCATAGTTTCTGCAGAGCGACAGTAGTATATTAGAAATTCCTCTCTGAGTAGTGGGTGTGACTGTTGGCATGTAGCCATCCCGCCCCTCTTTCCCTCCCCAATGCTGAGAGCTGTGAGCTTGTGGCCCACCCAGCATTTTCTCTACGTCACAAACTCTTTTTTCAAACTCATTTTTTTTGTCTGCTCCTGATTCACAATTATTTGAAAAAAGTAATATTCAGAAATGCCATTTTAATCTTAATTTTCCTCATATATGTCCTCTAGCATGAGAAAAATGCTACAAGAACATGTTAAAAACACAACTTGTTTGAGTGTCTTTATTATGTTAAAGTGGCAAATGAAATGTTTTTCTTATAACAATGGTAACGCTCATATGATGAAAGGGTTTCAGCCCTGTAGTTTAAAATCCTGAGAAGTGTATGCCACTGTGTTTGTCCTTGGTTTGTCTGTATTTGTCCTTTCTTGGATGAACATTTGTTTCTGCAAAACTACAATGGTTTTGTAGGTTTGAAAAAATTGCAGCAATGGTGACCCTTGACTTTTTCAACTTTTTGATGGTGTTGTAAAACCTGTCAAATTCTTTTGTTCCATTTTTCTTAAAAAAAAAATGAAACAAAACAAAAGAAAAAGGTTAGGTTTATAGATACAGATGGAAAGTCATGGTTTTAACTGTCAGTTGCCAAGGTGACTTTTTGAAACATTTCTCTGTGCCTTTATGTCAGAGAAGTCTTCTGACCTGGTTGATAAGGGCTACCCAGCTATATGAGGGATGAGTCTTCATGTGTCACAGGGCACTTCTCCACTCCATCACATGGACAAACCTTAATCCAAGGACATCCTTGCTTAGATCTACTGGTTTCAGGTATCTCTTTTCACAACCTGCACAAAGTAGTGGTTTTAGTTACAGATAGGTTTCTGATTAAGCACTTCCTTGGTAACACGGTTCAGTAACAATGTAACTGTAACAGTGAAATAGTGCCACTATTAGCACTGACCTATAAATGTAGTAGTTTGATATTTTGTGACCTACGATGTAACTACAGTACAATAAAGCATTTTCTCTTCACTTCCTCATTGTTTCAGTTATCCCTCAGGTCCATAGCAATAGCAGTTTGTGGAAAAATGCCAGTCTGTGGCATTCTCTTGCTTGAGTGGCTCCTTAAATTGCAGCGATAGACGCTCGTGCTTTCAGGAAGTGGGCAATTGCCATCTGTTCCTGGGCGCTGCCATATGGTGGGCTTTTTCTCAGGGAATAAAATAAAAACAAATATGTCAGAATGTTCCTCTTTCTCCATGGACGCTGATCAACCTAGGGAAAAGCTGGATCTGAGTGTGTCTGGATTAATGGTCTTACTTAACGCTTCAGGGAATGAGGGGGGTGTGTGTGTGTGTGCTGGTGGCTGGGTGTGTGCATCTTTTGTGGGGGCTTGCACACGCTAATGCACATTTATGTACACAAAAGTATTTCCTGATTCATTTCTCTGGCATAAAGGGTCGTGTTACCACTTTTTTTTCCTTTTTTTAACTGTTGGTTGCCAGAGACTTGGAGCTGTTAAACAGCGCAGGAGAAAAGCGCTTCAAGGTTAGCCAGACTGACATTTCCTGGCTGCTGCTGAAACAAGGAGAAATGCTCTCAAGCCATCATGAGGCTCCACATCTTCCGAGGCCAGAAATTCAAAAGACTTGTCACTTTTGAAAATCAGGAGAGTGCTATGTGCCATTGAGGACAAGCTTCTTTCTTCCCTTGTCGATCCTCTTGTGTGTCCCCTGCTTTGACTGACAGTTAGAGATGGGAGCCGGCGTTTGTGAAGACAGAATACATCTTTTGTCTGCTCGGTTATACACACCACGTTTTGTCTTTACTACCGCCGGACAACAATGACACATTGAGGTTTTCAATAGCTGTAAGCAGGTGGCAGAGGAGAGGGAAGAATTTGTACACATCAGTCTGTTTCCATCCCTTCTCCTGTAGAAATGCACTGGACCAACTTGTACACTGTAAGCTTATCGGGTAGAGGATACATGTGTCTGCTTGCGCGTGTGTATTCTCACCATTCACATTTTGGTGTGTGTTATACTTGGAGGTTTGCTCCAAAGGCGAATAAATCAGTGATGCCTGGGATAAGGCCACGGCCCCTCCTCAAACTGCACAGACAAGCTGAGAGGCTCATTAATCAAACGACCAGTCACAGATGTGATGGCTTCCACACAAACCGCCAGCAGACTGTGAAAGTCACATCCAACAGAGTCAACTGTCAGCCAGGCAGGCAGGCTGCACTTTCTTCCCCACCCCACTCTCTTTTCCCCTCTGCTGTATTTATCTCCCACCCTCCCTGTAGCTCCTCTCACCTCCAGCATGATGCCCCAGTGTGATACATCTGAAATAGTTGTCTTGCTCTTCTAAAAACGATCTCAAGGGTCGAGGAGAATCCATCTTCTTACAGAGTGGTCATGTTCAAACGGTTGTAGAGACACATCAGTCATTACTGTTCATCACTCTGTTATATGTGCCTACTGTGTAGGTGAAGTGCAATGGATTTCAGTTTGAAAACATGACATTTTATAAATCGTGAAAGTCAAAATGTAGACAACAGATTTGACTTGTTTGAGTCAAAATATAATTTAATCAAGATTGGATATTGGAAATAACTGAAAAAAAGTAATGTTGCCATAATTTTATAGAAGAAAAACAGTTTTTCACTTGGATGTTATTCTGGGGCAAATTATTATTATTATTATTGTTCTTAATGGAACAAATATCTATGTCTATTGTTTATTGGTCATAATTGTTAAAAAAAATACCATATACATTACTTTTTACTTTAACATTTCTCTTGTTTTATGTAATTGTATGACATAAATAGCTAGGTTGTAACTGCTTCTAAACAAAACCTTTGGGAGATAAATAAGTTGTCCAATTTGAATAAAAATGCTACATAATCTATAGCAAAACCCCCTTCAAGAGTGGCTAAAAAAGCGGGATGGGACAGGGATGAGACAAAGCGTCTCTACATCCATAAAAATAGCAAATCCCAAGCATCCTGAAATCAGTAGGGTATTTGATCCTGCAAATAATGACAGCTTTCCAGGCAACAATAGTAAGCGGAGCTTTGTCTTTGGTGTGAATAATTGTGTTGAACAGAGTAGATTTCTGCAGATCTGCAATAGAATGACACCATGAAGTTGGAGCCTTGCGGTGCTGAACTTCATTGACATCACACATTTAAATAAATAAAGTCAATCTAATGACTTAAAAAAAGGAAGAAAACATTTGCCATCCAGAAAATGTGAAATCCTGATTAGAGCTGAGATGTAAAAACAATTACATGACATTTGCACAGTTGCATAGGTTAAAAAATACTTGTTTGGCATAACTCAAAAATAGGACATAATTGTATTATTTGCATACGTAAATGCATTTATAACCTCTTTTTATTCGTCTATTAATCTATATATATGTGCCTTGAAATTGTTTTTGTGAGCTCTGTCAGCAAAATAATGCCATATTTTGCCCTTGGAACCAGTTTTGTCAACCAGTTTAAACTAAACTGGGACTCTGGTCAACTGTTTGACACTCTTGCCATATTTCCTGCTGATTAACCAAGAGGACTTATTTTTTAGAGCAATCCATATTCAACAGTGAGTCTTTCACAGCCTGTTCTGGTTTACTGTGTCTTTCCATTTTTACACTGTTTCAAGTGCCATCTTTATTCAGACCCTCTGGGATAAAACTGGCTTCAGCTTTTACCTTGCAGATTGCGAATGTTTGTTTGATGATCAAGTTGAAAGATTAGACTTGGAAACTAAAAAAATGACATGGAGGGGAAGTTCAGAAACTATATCTTTTGAAGTTATTTCTTCACACAAGTGTGGGGCTTTTTCAGTGCAATAATCCCATCTTTACCATGGTCACGCAGGTATAGGTCACTCGGAAAAGGTCATCAGATAAATGCAAGATGTAATGTGTGTGTGTGTGCCCTCCTTTGTAAGACAGTGAGGATTTTTCCTCATGGTCTATTATGAGGTTGTATCCTGTCGCCAGGCTCATTAGCCCGTTTGTGGGGTCCAACAAGCCCTAGCCAATCATTGCTTTCGACTTGGCTCTGCCATTTGCATGTGGTCCAGGAAGAGATAATTAGAGGGATCTCTGCCTGTCACTGTTAATCTGGGACTTAGTGAAAGGCTGTGATGCCGACATGCTGATGGACACACAAACACGGTACATTGTTGTACTTGTGCACACTTTGGATTCTAATAGACATGTCCTCACATTGCACCTGCACCCACAGTACAAGTCCATGTGTGCTAGGTAACTCAAACACCAATTCTCCTGTTCTTTTTGACATGTGACCAGTGCGGTTGTCCTTTTGTTGTCTTTTTTATATCTAATCCGGTAGCACATAACGCTTAAATATACCAGTCTGTTCTCCATTGATATGTGGATGAACAAATGTTGATTCAGTGGCTGTTTACACCAGTTGTCCTAGGCTGTTGACAGAGGTTTTAGATCCCTGCTCAGATAAACTGAGTGCTTGTTGCATCCCAAACAGGCAGAATGCTCCGTAAGCCTTCTGAACAAGCCCAGCTGTCTGCCCTATATACACCACTTTCACATGCACATACACAAACAAACACACCGATCTAAACACACTTTGAACATCTACACATGCACGTACACTGGCATATCTACAGTCACACGCAGGCTGAAAACACACACATTGCTGATTGGCAGGCCTCCTGTTTCTCCATAATTCCAACTGATTTATCCAATCAATCTCACTTGGAGAGCTGCTAAAGCGTTGACTAATATTAAGAGTAGAACATGTGACAATTAAAACATCCTTCAGGTAATTACAGAGCTGGTTTAGCAGCAAACAACTGAAGCATTTTATATTTTCAGCATGTTGCCCGTGTATTTTATTTGTACCTGTTTCAAATTTAATCAGGGCAAACGAGGTACATCTGTGAATGTTCCCCCAGTTAATGCAAATGTCACATATTATGTAAAATATACCACGATTAGCTGAATGTGTCTAAATATTGATTCCTCTCATCTAATTGCACATCAGAGACACTACAGTCTCATTTAAAGTAGCCTGCCATAGGATTTAATGCATGTTCACATCCCTGCATAGCATATTTTCTACACATTGACAGTTAGTCCTTCTTCAGCTCTCTGGGACTGCTGTATAGTGCATGTTGAAAAAGGGGGTGAGTACCTTTGCTGACCTCATCTGTCCTCTTCTGTGACCTTGTGTCACCACTGATGGCACGTAATAGTTGACACTTGACTTTAGGGGCTCTTTATATGACAAGAAAGCCCAAGGTCCTGGATTTGTATTTTAATACTGTGATCTTTGTGCTCTCTGCTGCTTCCCATTGTCCAGCACTCCTCGATGACATGTTTCTGCCCTTTATTTGCCTTTTTTTCCCCACTATCCTGTTTCTTACAATTTTTTTGTACTTCCACACAAGTAATCACACACAGACAGGAAGACCATTATAAAGTTTTGTGGTTCTGTGGCAGAATTGAAATAATGTCTTCTGCATTAAGGGTGCACACAGAGCTATATTTGCCATGACACTTTTTGTGTCCAAACAGAGCAAAAAGTCAAACTGAAAATAGACTTCTATAAAACTCTTATTCTCTGATAGAGCCACATTCCTATCTACATACAGTTTTGCTTGTACTATACACAACTGAATGTTGAAGACCACAGCAGTGGTGGAGCTTGAACAGTTTATATGGGGGGACAGGAGGAGGCAGAAGACTTTGGAAAGGTGGCCCATGAGAACAGTAGAGTGGAAGGCCATTACAAATTAGTCATTTATTTATCTTCTGAACCTGTTTTTGGCCACTCGTGGGGGAAGGCAGGGTACACCCTGGACAGGTCGCCATTCTGACACAGGGACACAATCCCGCACCCATACACACTCGCATTCACACCTAGGGAAAATTTAGAGTAACAAATGAACCTATGAAGCATTTTTTGAATGGTGGGAAGAGGAGTCCCTGGAGAAAACCCACACATGCATGGAGAGAGCATCCAAACTCCACACAGAAAGTTCCCTTTTACAAGTTAAAGGGTCAAAAATACATATTTCAAACTGTTTTATTATTGATGAGTTATAATGAATGACTCATCGTTCTTTTATATCCAAAAATAAGAATTTCATCCACAGAATACCAAAGAAAACAGCACAGATTTTCACGAAGACACTGACAGCCCAGATCAGCAGGCATACACAATACAGGGAGATAGAAAATAATTTCAGGGGCTCAAGATTTCATTTAGAAATATTGCTTTGTTATTTTTGCAATACTTAAAGAAGCTTGTATTGATGGTTTTTGTCAAAAGTGACACCAATGTTGACTAAAAATTGGAGAGCAATGTCAGAGGGGCAAATCCTTTTGCTTAGTGGGCAGCTGCCTCCTCCCTTGCCCCCCTGTAACTCAGCCCTTGGACCACAGGGATGATGTGCTTTTCTATAGAAAAGCTTTTCCGATAATTTCCATTGATTTTCATTTTAAATACATTTTCTGTCCGCTCATGAAAACAAATTACTGTAAATTTAATAAAATGCTATTTTAGTATATTAATGCATACATTTTACCAACCAGTTTAGACATATGTAATATACTGTATAAATTCATCAGATCCTTGCAGGTTCATGATGCTCATTAAAGCTAAACTTATCTTTCATTAGATATAAAGGTTTCTGTCCAGCTTTAGTCCAGCTTGTACTTTCAATACATCAAGCTGTCAGTGTTGCCACTAACAAACATGCGCTTGCACCCTCCCACTTTGTTTCCCCACCTTGAAGCCCTTTACTCTGTTTGTCTCCGCTCATTCTCCTGCTACCTGCTTGTGCTTTTCCCTCTGCTATCTTCTCAGAGAAACCATCATGGGTCATGTTTTTCTGAGTCTTTGATCACTGAGAAGTCTTTCAGCATGTTGACTACAAGGCCTCTCACCTCCCTGATGGTTGTTGCAAAAAAAAAAAAAAAGGGCACACTTATCTGCCTTCTATGATGTTGATGGTTGAAAGCATTTGCTGATCTTGAAAGAGTGTGTGCACACCTTTGTGCATGTGTGTGTGTCCACTCACACATGATGAAAGACTCGGTTACAGCACTGGGTTGTGATCAGTTGAAACTATGTTGTAGCTGTTCTCAGAATACAAGCAGGACATTTTTACATGCATCCCCTGACTTGAAATGTGGCACTGTCATCATTTCACTAAATGAAATGATTTGTGGTTAAACATTCTTGAATGGAAAAGCCCAGAAGATTGAAAAGTACAAATCCTACAGCAACTTTATATATAAATTGTTTTAATCTCATCTGTTTTCAGATTGTAAGTATTTTTAAGCTCTTTTGTTTCAGCAAACTGTAAGGTTTGATAATGGGGACAATAAAATGTTTTTGACACAATTTTAGATTCATTCAATTCAATTCAGTTTTATTATTATAGCCCGATATTACAGTTGTCTCAATGGGCTTCACTAATTGTACAAAACATAAAATCTGTTATAAAATACAATAACTGATTGCTAAACTAAACTAAACTAAACAGACTAAACTAAACTGGGCATCCCTGCCCTTAGAAAAAGTCCTAAAACCTCTGTATAGGGTTTGCACCAGCGCTAAAGTAGGCTCAGAAGAGAGTTGTAAAATGCTGCTCTGTGCCCGGGTCCCATCTCTGGGTTTTCAGGTTGCACGACTAAGGCTAGCATAAATATTTCCTAGAAAGAAGAGCGGCACCATCCAAAGTGGGATGGATGCCTTCTCTTTACATGAGACCAGGCTTTTCCCAAAATGCACTCCAATTGTCAACAAACCAACGCAGTTTACTAGGCATCATCTTGCTAACCAGCGGTTAAATGATGAAAAAGCGGCTGTACCATCACTGTCTAAGTCCGGCAGGGGACTAGAGAAGATTACAGTGTCTGACATCAACTTAGCAAGTTTGCACAGCAATTCTATTAATTTGAGAACCTCTGGTTGTCTCCGTCAGGCGTCTTTACTGCCTGCTGGAATTACAACGGAACCTGGGCTAACATTCATCATCAAATGCAATTAATTAAATGATGAGCTTGTTATGTTAACCCTGCATAAATTGATGGTAAAAAGACTAAGATGTAACTAAAGTTACCTTGTGTTTTTTTTTCAGTGCAGTGCAGACTTTTACCGCTATTTTACTTGTGTATATTTATAAAGTGAGTTGCTCTAAATAAGTAAAGAAAAGGAGGATAATTCTCACTTGTACACAGCTTTTAGTTCTGCCAATTTTAACAGAGTTACTTTCATAAACAATCACACATGGGAATATGATGCACAAATTTTATGTTTAAAATATTTCAGAAGCAGAAAGCAGGGGAATTCGATAAATACTGAGAGAGTGCCCTGTGGCCCTCTGTTTTTCTGGCCATAAACCAATTCTTTTTTTCCACTTTAGCCAGTTATTTAAATGTGTACAAGAAAAAAATGGACATTTACAAATGCCAATGTAGAATAATTTTTTCTGGCCTGTTTTTAATTACTCAGATCCTGAAAAATTGTTCTCAGAGGACTAGAAGTACAACCTTGCCTTTATCTAAAGTGGCTAGGCGCTTGCTTTTAGTGAACACTTAAGCAACATGCAAGGGTAAGTAAGGGGGAAGTAGGTGGGATGCAGGCGTGTCGCACAAATTTTCTGTTTTTATACCCCCACCGAACCCATCAGTGCTGTTCAAGTGATAAGTCTGCGCTCCTTGGGCATGCCTTGCAAGCAGCCAGGTTGTTAGAAATTAGGAAATGAGGAGTTTTATGGGCATCTTACTGGCACCTACATATCATGTGCACAGCCTGTAAGTAAAGCATTTGCACACGGTCAGTAAAGGGGCCAGTGCGTGCAACCCCTTTAATGGCCAGGGTGCGTTGTAAGGGCATCGTACGACAGCATCCTCAGTACATCATCAGTGTCAGTAACTTACATTAATCTTGCAAATACTTCACGATACACTTACCACAAGCACAACAATTGTACATTTCATTTTCATGACGTCGCTTCAAGACACACCTGCACTCCCTTTAAGATGCGGCCTCTTCTGTCTATGACCCTCTATGCGCCCAGACAACCCAAAAACCTGCACCACCTGTACAGGTAAACCCTCGTACAATCCTGTCTGCTGCAAAATTCATACCATTCTGGTTGATTAAATTTAGAAATTGTTGCTTTAATGTAAAAATGATTTACAAACGAAACAGGAATTAGTCGACAACAACAAAAAAGACGTTACTTGCAGCTCTACTGCCACCCTCTTCAAAATGTTCTGAATGGCTCAAACATGGTATCTAGTAAAACACAAAGGTTAAGTCATGAGTTTTTTTTTCTTATGGTTGAACAGGTCAGAGGAAAGAAATTCTTTCCCCCTTTATGTTGTGTAAAAAATATGTGTGGTTTTCTCTGTATCTCCTCCTTGTTTTGAATCTTAGGGACAATCCTTTTTGATTAAATTTGCTACTGGAGACATTTAGTGATTTTGATGGATTGTCTGGGCTGGGGGCAGCGGCTTTCTGGAAGTGTCTTTTTTAGATGTTCTTCCACCCCTGACATTACAGAAGCAGCTCTACCCTTTGCAGCAGACTAAACTGTAAGCGGTATTTGACGTATTGTTCTTAGATATGCCAGTCTAAAAGAATGCCAATGACAATCATAGGAGAGGACATTTATATTGCTATCGAGGCTTCCTATCCTGTCTCATCCAGTCTGGCCTTCTATCATTCCATTGGTTTTGTAATCTGTCTTCTCTTCATCTTGAGTTAGTCTTTATTATGATGAAGAGCTGCTCAAAAACTACAAGGGGTTTTGTGTTCTGTCTTTGTATTTCAGTGAAAGGGTAGATGTATTCGCTCAAATGGTTTAGAATCTGGTATGTGTTTACTTGCATGTGTGTACAGGATCTCTGCCCTCACTAAGCCCAAGTTTTGCCCTGTGGCTGCAGCTCGCAATCAATCAACCTCCCTCCCCTACATGACAGAGGTTTTCCTCATTCAAAGCATTAATAAAAAGTCATTCTTTTCTTAGGGCGGTAGACTTTATCATTGCTCCTCACTGTTCTCAAGGTCTCTGCATACTTTCTGTTATAGGTCCAACTTTAGTGTGTACATACCTGCTAAGGGTTGACTGATAAATTGGCCAATATTTGGCTTTTACAGCGGGCCAAAAAAGTATTCTACCATCTAAAAAAGATGAGAGAGGTCTGCAATTTGCACTATAGGTATACCTCAACTATGAGAGACAAAATTAGGGAAAAATCCAGAAAATCACATTGTCTGATTTTTACAGAATTGATTGTATTTTATGGTGGAAAATAATTATTTGGCCAATAACAAAAGTTCAACTCAATACACTTTTATATACCCTTTGTTGGCAATCACGGCAGTGAAATGTTTTCTGTAAGTCTTCACAAGGTTTTCACAAACTGTTGCTGGTATTTTGGCCCATTCCTCCATGCAGATGTCCTCTAGAGCAGTGATGTTTTAGGAGTGTCACTAGGCAACATGGACTTACAACTCCCTCCAAAGATATTCTATGGGCTTGAGATCTGGAGACTGGCTAGGCCACTGCAGGACATTGAAATGCTTCTTACAAAGCCACTCCTTTGTTACCCGGCTAGTGCATTTGGGATTGTTGTCATGCTGAAAGACCCAGCCACTATTTATCCTGTATCTCCTAGCTGATGGAAGAAGGTTTTCTCTGCATCAGTAGCTTACCATCACCAAGTATGAATGCGGATGAATGGATAAAGGACACACATTGTAAGCACTTTAAGCATTCGGAAAAGCATAGAAAAATCCAATCCATTATTATTATTATTGTTTGAAATAGGAAGTACCTGCTGGTTCCAAGAAGCCAAAATACCACAGACTTCTATAAGGAACTAAACAGTTATTACTTTGTCATTCTGTCATAGCCATTCTTCCTCTATCTTTTTTTAATATGTTCTTTCTAATCCTAATTTCTTTCATGGTATTTTCTTCTGTAGTGCAAGTTATTCAAGTCATAACCAGCTGGATAGTGCAGGACTGGCACATAGGAAAGCAGGGTTGCGTTTGCCCCCAGGGGGCAAAATGAGCTTAATTCGGTGTGGGTCCTTGGGCAAGACCCTTCACCCTATTATCTATGTTGCCACAAGGGGGCCCAAGTCTGAGGCCCCCTGTTCTGGTCCTCAGCCCAGATAAAATACGGGGTTGTTAGGAAGGGCATCCTGTGTAAAAAATCTCTGCTAAACCACCTTTTCGAATCAGCAAAAGCTATAATTGATTTTTCACAGTTAGGATGATGACTTTGACTACAAGAGATGTTTTACTAATTGATGTTCCAACTTTGTTGAAAAATTGTCTTTAATAAAAAAGAAATTTAATACAGTGCCCTTGTCAAAAAGAAAAAATACAGCTGCTAATAATACAGATCCAACAACAGCAGGTAAGACATGGCAATTCTGCTTTGCAGAGTTCAATCAAACAAACAAAAAAAGGGAATATTTGGTCAACAAATCTCATAAGTAAACATTTTAATTCCAGCATTTCATAGTTTTTGTCATTTTTAATGCCGAAAGATGTCGAGAAGAAAAAAAAAAGGGCCTGCAGTAACTATTCTACGTAATAACACAGCAGAAAAAGTCGTTTACAAATGTGTTTTAAAACGTAATGTTTTAACAGAATAAAGCTCGGTTAGATAGGATGATTCAAAAAAACACGACATGTTCGGAGCTACAACAGACTACCACTAATACAAAGAGCACTGCCTGTCTCTCCCTTTTACCATCATGGAGAGCAGTTCCTGATATGTCTGTTATCTCAGCATCTTTGACCTGACCGTTCAGATCATTATCAACCTTCTTATCATAGTCATTCATGTGTACACTTTTTATTTATTACAGTCTAACTTGTTTGCTATTTCATCCCTAAACCTCCTCTATTTTCGACTCTTAGACATGCAGCAATTTCCATCATAAACATGATTTATCTGACATTATTTTAGATTTAGTTGCATGTACAGGTGTGTATAGATGTAAAACATATGTGCAATGATTTATAAAGGGATCAGCCTTGAGAGCATTACGATGTGCATCACTGCAGTAACAGGGGAGTAAAGGTGGTGGAGGTGAGTGGGCTTAAGGCACATCTACCAAAACAAAAAGCCAACCAGCTTGCCTCAGTGTTGCACAGTTTTCTACTTATTTATTTATTTTGGGTTTGGGGGCAAATATATGTTCTGGGGGTGTTGGTTGTCAGTGACAAGGAGGATCAAAGAGCGACACCACAAATGGAGCTGTCAAAACAACCGGACAGGTGGGTCCTGAGGCGAACATCCTTCAGTCGAGCAATTTATTATAAAGACGGTGAAACTCTCCAAAATAAGAGAGAAAAGAGGTATAAAGAAAACTGTCATCTCCAGTGTCAGTCAGGAGGAAAAAGACACAAAAAAAACACTTTTTTTGTCTTTTTACTTCCAAAAAGTTGTGAAGAAAATTAAGGTATGGATATAGACATTGCTGAGATTATCAGTTTCCTGACATTTAGTTATGCAACCAATTTGATCTTTTAGCACATTAAACATACTAATGGGATTTCTGCATAAAGCACACGCTTATACTCTTGTACACTTTACAGTAGATAACTCAGCAACTGTATTTATTTGAATGATGAAGAAACAGTTTATGAACACACTCAAGGTTTTATTTTCCTATTTAACACATTTATAAGCAATTTTGGAGATAAAAATGTAGTTTTGATTTGAGCAAATAAGTTTACTCTGCATATGTTACATATAATGTTTAATGTTTGATGATTTAGATGGCAGAAATGTACTTTTTCACAGTAAAGTGAAGAGTATGTCTGTATAAAGGATACAGTTGGTGTCAGCTAATTAGGATCCACACACTGAGATATAGGGTGAAGGAGAAGAAAGAGGGAGAGGGAGAAAAGAGGGGGTTAGGCTCGATAATTAGACAGAATTAAGCCATCTCTTTTATTTTAGCCTCTGAAAGAAAAGTGAAAAAGAAAGAGAAAGATGGGGTTGAAAGGGTGGGGGCTCAGGGGTGAGGCCTTCATATTCACCCCTCTGGTCTCTCCTTTGCTGCCTCTCTGCCTGCCTGACACAGGGTGGGAATGTGTGGGAAAAGAGGGGCCTGGTGCCTTAGCTCAGCAGAATGGATCAGCTTGTGTTTCTGGGGGCTCTAGGAGTGTCCTTTTGTCATGATGTCACTGCAACTCAAGAAGCCTGACCTCTGACCCTGATGGATTCACGGCAGCCCAACCCGGCACCCCCACAATGCCAAAAAGGACAGATTGCCACTTGGTGCCCACTAGGGGGTACCCAAGCTTTTTGCTGTGCAGTTTGAGGTCCTTGTGGTACATTACCCAAGGAATCTTTCTGTCTAGCTGCCCCTGAATACTCTCTCATCCAACCACTTTATCCCACTCTTTCCGCCGGCTGTCCCTCAGTTGCTCTGCCTTCTGAGGCGGCGATGACACCTTTACCCTCTCTGGCGCTCTTTTCTTTCCTTGTGCTTGTATCTCACTGGGCATGAATATAGTGAGTGCCGCCAGATGTCGCAAATACATCATTTGAGCGATACGGCTGTGATAGAAAAAGTCAAGGCACGTACGAGTGGGGGATGTGAGCTGACTTGAGCTCTTTAAGCGCTTGTGTGTGTGTGTGTGTCACCGTATACTAGAATTCATCCATGTGTGTGTGCATGTGTCTGTTTTCCAGGATGTGTCTGTGTGCGTCTTTGTTTTAAACGGGCGAGTGTGTTCCCCCTGTGTGTGTGTGTATACTTGTGTGGAGGTCACAGCAGGTCAGCATATTGTCCCTCAGATGTTTGATATTTTATGTATAAGAGGGTGGCTAGCACAAGACGATAAGCCCAATCCTGACAGAGGCATCTCTCTGCCACAATCTGCCACCTCAGCAGTGTAGAACCCAGAGTCAGATCGACAATGGAGAGGAGCTGCCTTAAACCCAGAGAGGGCTGATGGGTGAAACGGCGAGACAACTGCCACTGAGAGGCAAGACAGCTGTTGTTGAGGCACAGGGCAGAAAAGTGTCCCGATCTTAAACAATCAACAATAATCATACAGCATAAAGCTCTCATCCTTTGATTGACTTATAATATTATTTAGCATTTACGACAAAAATGATCTCTTTCTTGCAGCTAGAGATCTGTCATTAGAGACCTTTCAGGGACAGAGGAGGGAAGGTGGCACTTTCAGCTCAGCTCCTGTTAAAGAGGAGATTCCCCAGAGCGGAGCTATCCCAAACGACGCTCCTCTCTTTCTCCTTTAGGAAGAAAAGTTTACCGCCGGCTTGCTTTTGTACTCGGCCTCAAAAGATTTGCAGCAGTCAGCATTAAACGACACAGATCTAAGGCAACCCCTCCAACAGAAATACCTACAGACAAACAAGAACGGGAAGAGAACAAGAGGGGGGACCAGCGTTAAACGGTCCTCTTTAGTGTCTGGCTTTGAAACCCAACCACAATAAAAATAAAACTAGCAAAAATTATCTTTTACTTTTGTTTTTTGTTTCACCCTGTTTATACACGTCTTGTTCTCAGTCTTTTTTATTTTGCCAGCACACAATCCAATCACCTAGACTGGTTACCAAGGTGATAACGTGGCAGATGACATCATGCCCTGAGTGTGCTCTGCGGTCGGCGCTCGTGGCACGGTGGCACCGGCTGGTGCAGCACTAGCTCTTGCGTGCTTGTTTGTTCCTTTTACGCCCTTGTTTCCCCCATCTTTTCTTCTCCATCAACTTTGGCTTGTCCAGTGCGCCTTGTATTCCTCGGGAAAAGGATTAATTATTCAGCACACAGCCCCAATTAAATTTGAATTCAGCAGTTCAAGTAACCTTTTAGCAAGGCGTATTTATTATTAAGATAGATGCTTTGGGCCTGTTTAGATTTAAAGCTTATCAGATTCTTCCAGCTCTTCAACACATGCGGGTTTTACTTGTGGTAGCTGTTAAGATGAGCTTCACCCTGGCTTTAATGCTTTAGTTTAGGACATTCAATGTTTCCATATAGAAAATGTTTCTCACAATAAATATCACTTACTGAAGAGTTTGCATTCACTGAAAAGTAGGATCATCCTAAGAGGGGTTTGCTGTCCAAGATCAGACATGACAGGATGCCATTTTGACCTGCATGCGCCAGAATAATGGATATCTGGGAACTTGACAGGCATCTCCATTTACAAACGTCGTCCTTTTTTTATCTTTCATGCTTTTCTTTTTCTCCAGTTCCTTCAATAGATAAAGATCAGTAGCAAGATCAAAAAAGAGGACTAATAGTGTACGGAACAGCTTTAGAAGGAATTAGAAAAATGAAAAACGAGATAATCAATTTCAAGACAGCATTTAAAGGGAGGTTCTGTGAGTAGTCCCAGACTTACAGCTGTTTCATAGAGCTAAGGAGTGGTAAAAGAAAACACAAGCACATTGATGCTTGCATGCAGCAGTAACAAGAAACACAACAAAACGAGAAGATTCAGCCTTGGCGGTCCTTTTCAATGATCCCCCTCCCCCAGTTCCTGTCTTCCCACTTCTCTCTTCCTCTATCAGAAGAGGTGGTGCCTTTGTCAAGGCAGGAGCACAGAGACCTCACAGAGCAAGGGAAGATGTCACAACAAACAAAAACAGCATAGTAACCCCCTGAAATCTAATCAGGAGCCATTGATTCATGCTCTGAATAGAGAGCGAGTACCTTGAGAGTGGCTCATCCAATAAGGCCATAGACAGCATGACAGGGGCCTTCACAATTCTGCTGTATACTTCCTTGTCATTCTGTTCTCACCTTTAGACTCGACTCTATCAACTCAAAGATGATACAATCATCACTCCACTCCAACATTTTATGTCTTTTTTCAAGGTCCACTAATTCATCTGTCATATGTATACCTCAAGCAATTATTTTCTCTTCTCTCTAGCTCGATGTGTTGAGTATTTTTTGAACACTAATAGGCTTTCTTTGTGGGAGCGGAGAGAAATGAGCCTTCGGTGCCTTAGTTACCCTGATTGTGCTTATGAAGGATGCTTACATTGAGCAATTAAGCATAACATAAATCTTGCTTTTCTTATCCTCCTTACACAAATAGAAGGCAAATTTGCAAAGTATACCTTTGCCTCATATGAGACAAAAAAAAAAAAAAAAAAAAGAAAAGCATTTCACTAATGGCTTCAGTGAAAAATCGTTTTCTATACTCGTTTTCTTTACCAGGCACTACTTTCTTTGTCATTGAGCCAAAAGAAACAAATAAAAAACAGTGCTACTTCCTTAATAAAGACAAATGCCATTTCAAATAAAGTACTTGATCTAAATGAATGGCATGCCCTTCTCAGATCCTTTTCATTTGTTGTATTCTCAACTATTACCACAATATTATCCCTCTAATTCCAGTGATATTTAAGCAACAATAAGATATTGATTTTTAAAGCCAATATAGGTATTGTAAAGGTAAGTGTTATTATTTTTAACATGTAGTCTTGCCAATTTAATAGAACTCAACTTACCTACAAGGTGTAAGCCACAGGGGCATCCATTTATCTTCTGCTCCTTCTGTTTTATTAGTCTGCCATTAAGCTTTGTGCAGAAGACAATTATTTTAGGTATTATCAAGAGCTAGTCCTAGTTCCTTCCCAAGTTTAATTCAGTGCTTTTGTTTAGGAAGCATGTTCAAATGTTTAAATAAGCCAAAACAATGGCAAGCAGTTGTCACGCTAATTGGTACCATTTTTAACAAACACAAAGAACTGTGGGGAAGAAGATAAGTTGTCTCATAAGCCATTAACATGCAGAACCAGTTTTAGCAATGGCAGCTTTAGGTAATAGTGTTCTACATTGTTGTGGAGACACTCAGCCTCTTTTTTCTTTACAGAGTAGCTACGACTTACTAAGCTCATTATTTATGTGCAGCCCTCTTAAAATCCTGTGTGTCCGTGAGGCCAATCTCTATTTTCTTGACCACTGAATCAATGTCATACTGCATGATCCATTTTGACCTAAAGTTTGTTTTAGGTTCTGTGGCTGCAAAATAAGCCCAAGTTATGAAACGTCCACTGCTGTGTGCTACAGTAGATATTAGATACTGTTGCTTTTTTTCTGGCCAAGCATTTTTATTCAGTTCTTTAGTAAAAATGCTCTTAAGTTATTTTTTTTATGTTTTATCTCAAAGGCTTATGCCAATGCCCCCCTCCCCCCCTTTTTTTTCTTGGGGTAAACTGTAAATAAGTCTTCTACTTGTGTGACTTTTCATTGTTTAGTGATGATTCATAGTTTTTTTGGAATATATTTATTTCTTTTATAAGAAAGGTGAATGGGGAAAGTTTGGTTGAGGTTATTGTCAGTTTCTTTCTTTCTTGTGGCCTTTGGTTAACAAACCCAAAGAAAGCCTGCATACTAACAAATCTGCTTACACAGACAGGGTCACACATGCTCATTGTGTTATAATTGTTTTTTTGTCATTAGGTTGTTTCTAATCATTTTTAGAATGGTAATACGTTTAAATTAGTTTTTGTTTTACTACTTGTTAAATGGTATCTGTTTTTCCTCATTGCATGGTTTGACACTATTGTAAGAGATTTTGGAAAAGGCAGACTACTGTGCTGAGTCATACTCACGCTGGTCATGCCTGACCCTGACATGAATCCTCAAGTACCAACCAATAATGGTAATACCGTCTTATATAATACTTATATAATACTTACTAAAGGTAATACTGTCAGGAACGACTGAGGGCTTCTATAGATGTGATCCCTATTGGAACATTCATGGTATGTTCTAGGACATTTGTAAAGAGGACAAATATTCATATTTACAAATCTGTGTTTTGACATATACCATAAATAAAATATACAGTAAATAAAATGAATGGGCCGAAAATCACATATGGATTCGAAAAATAAAAATTCAAAATACAGTATCGAAACAAACTTGTAATGTCAACCTACCCTTTTGCCTCTTGCAGGGGGAACTAAATGGTTTTTCATAATAAAACTGTTTTATGATTTACTTTACAAATACATGTTAGGTCATAAACTGGAATTTTCTCTGTTTTGCTCATATTTTTAGTTTATTAGCATGTTCTTGTCCATTTCAGTAACAGCTACAGTAACACAGGTTAACATGCTTAACATTAACACACTTGCTATGTAGAGTCAAGAGAAGGCCTTTGTTTGTCACCACTTAGCCTTTCTCTGCTAACATCTTAATGTCAGAACTCATGGATGTGATTGTGTATGTATGCATTTGAGTCCTCATGAGTTATTGAGCGAGTGTGTATCAACTTTATCGTTCAATCGTTCAACATACGTCTGTGTGCCACCATATATGTGAGCGTGCTCACCCATGCTCAGACAAAGAGGTGGAGTCTTTTTGAAACACTCTATCAAAGGCGTTACTAGTGGAAAAGGAGGCTTTTTGGGGTGGCCTCCCCTCCGAGAACAGATATGAAGCTGTCATGGAAAGAATAGCCACATTCATTGAATGACGCCTATTTTCTCCCACTTTACACAAGTGCAGTGAACAAAACAGGCAAAGGAGAGCAGAGGATGGCTTTTTTTGCTTTTTTTTGCTTTCGATGGCCATGACAGGCATGCAGCAATTACTTAGAGTCTTACCCGACACAGAGAAAACAGTCATTTTTGCTGTTTTACTAATATGAATGAAAATGTGGTATTTTAAAAGCCAGCTTTAAAACTATCATATAACTTACATGTACATGTAATATGCTTGTTTATTCTGCAGCTGTGATTTTAGAGGAGATCTAACAATTTGGGTCCTTTTGGTTAAATACATCATTGATTTAGTTTGAAACCTAGTCAGAGCACAAACTGATCCTCATTCTTCCCCTTCTGAAAGTATCACAGATACAGCGCTCCTTCAATTTTCGCTACATTGATAAAAAGACATGACAAAAATGCTCATGCAGACTCATTTTTGGAGTTACGTTTGTGGTTGGTCCTCTTGCTGCTTGGTCCAATAGTCCGTAGTGGCCAGTCACTGTACTCTGCTGCTAGTTTATGAATATTGACGAAGTGTTGTGCAGTACTTCTTATACTTTTATTTTACCATCCAGCCCCACAACTGTACTGCCTTGCCCTTAAGCTGTTGACACACCAGGCACATTCAAGAATGCGTTGAGTGCGTTCTTGAACACGTCTTTCCTAATTTCGACCAGCCACAAAGCGCAATTAATTTCTCCTCCATCATCAATGTTCAAATGGTCGGCCCTTTGATAATATCTTCTGTACTTCCAAATCAAAGTCCCTGATTGGTCAAAGTCTGACCTGGTTTAAGTTTCAATGCACATTCAATCAGCGCATGTTTTGTAAGTAGAACCCAAAACTGGTGCATAGTGGTGCATGAATGCAACAGTTTTGAACGCAGGTTAACATAGTTTTAAAATCAGTAAACAGAAAGTAATTAGTAGAAATTGCTTGTAGAAAGTAGTTAATAATAAATCTATTTATATGTTGTCACATTGCCCACTCTTGGTTATCTAATAGCTTGGCAGTGATGTGTTTCCCCATCTTTGCCATGTGGCATAAGCGATCTAATCTAGCTGTGACTAAATTAAAAGTCCTTTGGTGCGGAAGTGGATAACAGTGTCTTTCTCAAGCTCACCTTGCACTCCTTCTGCCTCTCTTTCTGTGCCTAGCCTCTTGCCCTTGTGGCCCATCGCCCATTTTCCCACCAAGGCCAGGTGTCCCACCAGAGAAGAGTGTGTCTTAATCACTCCCACAGAAACACATGCCACACACTCCAGGGTAAATGCACACAAACACAGTTAAACACACTCATTATTAATACACAACCGTGCACTCACTCATGCAATGTTAAATTAAGCACATACACTCGCATTTCTAGAGACCCCCTACCGTCTCCCTGCCGTATGTCTAGGAGTGACACTTGGATGACACCAGCAGCAGGATTATAAGCACATATTTATTTGCTTTAGCAGCAGCGGAAGTGCACACACAAGCAAAAAATTGCAAAGAGTGAGAAAAGGCATTCCTGAATATTGCTTTTGCAATTTAACTTATCACCTATTATTTCTGGACAAATGCAGCTCGGCAATCCAATTTTCTAAAAAAAGAAAACGCTGTGCTGTAAAAAAACTTTTTTAATTCATTTAAATGATATCTTATGCATACTTATAGTGTTATAGTTTCTGAAAACTTAGTTTTAGTTAACCCCTAATAGTCCAAAGCCTTTTTGAGCTTTTTTTCTACCTTTCACTTTGGTCTAATATTTTTTTGTGGCAAAGCTTGATATCCATCTTTTGTAGTACAACCCCAGTTTCTTTTCTTAACATATATTTTTCAATATATTCCACAATAATTCCACAATCAATGTAAAACTGTCCAAAAAAATGATATTCCGAGTGGGAAATGTTTTTTTTACTGAAAAACAAATTAACTGAAATTGAGATCAAACAGTATCTATGTTTTCCAAAAAAAAGACCAAACATATAGAGGCAAAGTAAAAATGTATAAGTTCACAAACAAAGCAAAGACAAGGTCAAAACTAGGGGAAAACATGTTTAAAAGACCAGGCAAAGCTCCACTCAAATGGACACTCAAGATTTATTTCAAGGGGTATCACAATCGTGTGTTCCAACCCCTGTTAGTTTTAGTATAATATTTTAGTTTTTGTTTTCTTTCTAAACTCTTTTCTGTAGTCCTGCTTTGGCTTGTATCCTTGTGTTTAGGTGGTTAAGTAATCTTTTACATCCGGTTTCATTTATAGCATGTTGTTTCTTCATTATTTGTGTACAGAGCTCCCCGCTTGTAGCCATCAGTTGTCACATCCTTTTTATCACTTGCAATTATTTTATTAGTCCTATAGTTTTTTTTATTTTACTATGTTTTTGTATGTTTGTACTTTTTTGTACTTTTTATTCGTTTCTTTAGTTTTTCAACTAAATTAGTTTTGTCCTCGACCAGCTGATTTGATCTTGAATTAAACCTTTGTTCAAAGTCAAACTGTGATGCAAACTTAATGCTCTAAGGTTTTTTTTTTTCCTAAGTGAAGTATCTTCAGTACGACAAAATAAATAGGACTTGTATAGTCAGAGTCAACAACAGAAGACACCAGTTGTCAGTTGAACGGACCACGCTGGTTTCAGTGGATGACACTGAATCCGTCTGTCCTGAATCTCCTACAAGTGAAGCAGCATTTCTAATGTTATCCTTTAAAATCAAATTCAAACAAGAAATATTTAGTCTGACCTTCTTGCTTGCGCAGTTGTTAAAATTACTCCTGTTCACCCTGTGTGAATCTTGGCACTTAAAACTTAGAGACGAGCAGCAAATAATGATGAAAGAACTTTTCGTATTAGTTGAGAGAACGGTTAGATAAGACGTAGACCAAACTAACAGTTGCCATTTGGGAGTTAAATGAATAAGGTGGCTTGAAATCTTTCTCTGAACTCTTGATTACCCCGAATCTTTTCTGCACACACTAAACTGGATGAGAAACTGTTTTTTCTCTCATTGGGATTTTAACAGATCTGAGCAGCAATAGACAAAGTGCACTAGTACAATTTTTCATGTGTAAACACTATTTCTACACATGTAGATACTAAAACAAACACACACATCGGTCAGTGTGCACACTGAAGTTAGTCTGTAGCTTAATTTGTATGTCAAAAAACTTTGCTGTGGCTGCTTGTAGATGCCATAATAAGCATATTCACAAATGTATCCATCATTATATGATTATATAGATTTTTTAAAACATACATATATTTTTAGAATATAGAAAAGAAAACAAATGAGGCATCAATGTTTTTTTTTTCCAAATCCCCAAAAAACCCACCCTTTTTCTGAATTTATCATTTGCTTGTTCCTGTCTGCACAGCCTGTCTAATACAGCAGCGCTGGTCAGCATTTAGAAATATCATATAAAAAGCAGTAAAAGTGGCATTTAAGCTCTGTTGAGTCTCCAAGGAAAGGAAAGTCCCTATCATTAGGACACATTTAAACTCATGGAAGGAGGAAGAAGAGAGGCACTGAGAGCAAGGAAGAGGAACAGGCAAATGAAGAGTGACACGGATTGGAATAGAACATATGTTGGGCTCGAGCAGCATGGCTAGATTTCTAGTGACTTTAAGCTCTTTTCACAGTTATGGATGTATATGGAGTTGGCTGGCTGACTTGCTGGCGGGCACTGTTGGCTGCTCAGTGGTCCTGAACCAGTCTATTTGAAAAGCCTGATGTGTTTTATTTGGGCCGACTTCACACTGTCATCTGTGTGTGGAGATAGACTGTAATTGAGAGTCAACTCTAATCTGCATGGAGGGAAGCTGAGGAGAGTCTGGGTAGCATAGAAGATATAGTGTGCATGACTCTACATTGGCTGCTTCATCACACTGTAGAATTTTCAGCTATGGGTTTTCCTGAAAAAAAATTCGAAAACTGCTGAAGTCTTATAGTGACTGGTTCATAACCTCTTCCTCTCCTTCATTGTGTTATCCACTGGGCCATAATTTGACTGCAGCTTAAGCTCACTTCAGCAGGTAAACCTGAGATCAGGGTGGCCCTACACCAATGCTGCCCATCTGGATTTGGTGTGTTCAGTCCGTCAGAAGAAGAAGACATCTGAGTCAGCAAGAAAAGAGAACAGGAAAACAGGCAGAGTGGTGGATCTTGAAGATCAGAGTTGGGTAGTCCAGCCCTAGACAGCCTCTGGGCATGGCGGTGGGAGATTTTCAGGATCCTCAGGCAGTGGTGGGCCTTTCTTTTGGCCAAGGTGGGGCTTTCAGGCTTGGGCAGGACTCCTGACATCCAAGGGCTTGGTTTTTACCCGGGCTCCTGTGCCCTTTTGCTTTGTGGTGGCTGCGATGGTTTCTCCAGCCCTGTTTTTGGATTATTGATGTTGGATAGTCTGATGACTGGATGTTTTTGTGAACCTTCTCCATCCAAGTCTAAAGGTTGCCTGTGCTGCCGTGAACTTTGTGCAAGGGTGTTGTGGATTTATACTGTCTTTTCCAAAATAGCATGGTACCTTCTACTAAACACACACACACCTAAGCACACATGTCTGCTTACCTCTGCACATGAAAAAATGTTTGCATGCATACAGATATGCCTGATGAATGAAATATACGTATGTGTTAGTACACATGTATATTGATGTGAGTTAGTTGGTACAGTTTTGTGGGTCTGTTGTAAGTGTGTAGAATTGTGTGGTTACACACAAAAATTAGGCCTCAAGCAGCTTTCTTTGTCTGTTTTTATGTCCGATCCAGTCTTTATGTTCACTGTTTTTGTTTTTTCTGGACTCTTTCCCTGTTACTTCTTCCCCATTTTACCCTCATTCTTCTCTGTCTGCTTTCTTAGCTCCTCTATTCAATAAATAAATACAAAAGAGGTTTATGCAAGTATACATCTGTTTTTCTCAGCTGCTGAAAGAGACAAACAGAAAAAAAAACACTGAGATTATTGTTGTATTTACCTTTTCAATGCCTTTTTTTTCTGCATTGGATTTCTCCTTTTCCCCTGTCATCACACAAGTCTTTTGTAGTTTTACAGAAGCATGGCTATTTTCACATGTAGTCACTCAAAACAAATAGTTTCCACTGGAATGTTTTGTGTGTTTGTTTGTGTAAGCCTGTTTTGAGTTTCTGGCAAGAATGCCCTCTGTGCTATAAACCTTGGGAAGCCAGTTGTGCTCAGAGGAAGGCTAAGCTGGCAAGGTCAGACTCAAGGCGCTTACGCCATCGTTTGAGACAGTTCACCACATCAAACAGGAGATCTTAGTTTGTTTGTTTTGGGCTTCTTCTTAATTTTGCTATCTTTAAAAAGATTTTTTTTCATTCTGATAGTAAGTAGAGTGCTGATGTGCGCACGTGTGTATTTGCATTCCTGCGGTCTGTTTCAGAAAGTGAGGTTGGATGCAGTGTGGCCTGCTTGAGAGGGGAACCAAAAATAGTCTACAAAGAAGGTGCAAGCATTTCTGGTGTGTGTGTGTGTGTGTGTGTGTGTAAACTCTGAACTCACCGGCAGAGTGTGGAGATGCTGTGCAGCTCAGGGGTTACGATGGGAGCTGTACAGTATGTGCTGGGGGCAGGGAGAGGCTCAGCAAGGCAAAGCCCTTCTGTCTCCCTGTCATCTCTAGCACCACTGGGGTTTGAAAGTGGCAGTGTGTGTACGTGTGTGAACGCCGCAGTGATGCGGGTGGGCCCACAGCCGAACGGGCACTTGACTGGCACAGTGGCACTTAGCTAGCAAGTAGCTGCTGGCTTGGCGGTGCTCCAGTGTAACTCTGCGTGCTGTGAGGTTTTTTGTATCCTTGTGCGTTGTGTGATGTGGCACCAGATGCCACTCCATGTGCCCAAATTCTGTTGACATTTGGAGTGTGGGCAAGCGGGCACACAGGAAGGAAGAAGAGGAAGAGGAGGGAAATTTAATAAAAGGCGAAACAGCAGCTTCAGCCATTGTAGCATTGGTGCTGTCTCAATTAATGAACATCCAGACGCAGGCAAAGTCCCACAAATCCAGTAAAAACATGCAAAGCCATAGAGGGTTTGTGTTAGGGTTCTATATATTTTTTTAATAGTTTATACAAAGCCACCAAATAAGAAGAACGACACAGAGCATGGTGGGAAGTTAACAGAAAAATGGGCTTCTGTGTGCATGTATGAGGGGGGTAATTTGATTAAGCTGGCTGGCAGGAGGAGGAAGTGGAAATGGTAGGGTGACAGGTTGATGCCAACTTCTCTTGGCATGGCCTTCACCCTCACTGAGAAGAGATTTTCTGAAGAAAATCATGGTAAACAGAATCAGAAATAGGCAGATTAAGATGAAGCAAAACCCACAACCTTTAGTTTATACCATTTAACGCATTCATTTCATGAAGCTGATTTTAATACTGTCGTATTCAATTATGTTTTTATTGCCGCACTGAGTCTAGAAATGTTTGATCAGCATTGTGGTTCGTAATGAGGCTAAAAGCAACATTAGTGTGTCATGCTTATCATGCCCCTTATGCGTTCACTTTTACATGAATGTTATCGACTGATTGTAGCCAAATAATGAAAAGAAAAATGGATGCACTTAGGAGGCAGACAGGTTTTTGCTAACCCAAGGTGAGTTGTTTCTTAAAGCCAAACTCATTCAACCATGTCTTAATTTTGCCTTAAGTAATTAAAAAACTCATACATTGTATTATTGGGCTTTTGCCAAATATCTCAAACTTGGAAGCAGTCTATTGGCATTAAGACTGTTTTTCTGTGCAAATATTGAAGGTAGCCCAAACTACTGAAACAACTCCATACCATTATTCTTCCTCCACCAATCTTCTTCTGTTGTTATTTGCCAAAAGTAGACTCACCCACCCGACTGCCAAATGGAGGTAACATGCTTTCTCTGCTTTATAGTCTGGAGGCGTCATGTGTTACATTGCGCTGTCCGATGTTTGGCATCGAATCTGGTGATGTAAGGTTTGCATGCAGCTGCTCGGTCATGGAAACTCAGTCCACAAAGCTCCTGCTGCACAGTTTTTTGTGCTTACATCAATGCCAGTGAAAGTTTGGAAGCCGTGAACAACGGAATCAGCGGAAAGTTGGCGACTTTTGCACGCCATGTGGCGTTCCACGACTGTTACGCCACATGGTGGCTTAACTCTGTCTTTTTGAAGCCTCTGGCTAAGTCACCTCGCTCAGTGACTTTACGAATTTTTAAGACTACGCAATATATTGAAAATCTGTATGTGTGTTTACACATTTAAATGATAAATATAGTAAAATGTCAAAATTCCAAAGAAAAAATAACATTTTTTCTGCAAGTTTCTTTACTCCATGTACTCAGTGACAACTGTAATTAACAAGAGTTAACATGAAACCTGTTCAAAGGACACCTTGTTAGTTTTGAGTAGAGCTAATGATTTTTTTTTTTTTTTTTTTGCTTTATTTTAATTAACCTTTTGGTTGTGGATGTCTCAAATCCTCCTGGAACTCCAATGATTTCAATGAAACCTTATTGACAAAGCTGCAATTGTTTTCAAGACCCTTCCAGTAAAAAGAAAAATAATAAAATCACTCCACTTCTTGTCAGAAGCATTAAAGGAAACCGCGGCTGGAGTTCAGGAGGCTTTGAGAGTCATTACATTCTGCTCCCAACACATATTTCAATAAGTAACACTAAAATCCAGTCAAGCACATATCCCCACATTTTTACAGGCTCATTTAAATGCAGCAGGTTGGGGCTGATGTCTAGCATCAGGTCTCATAGTAATTATTTTAAATTGCTAAGAGGAACACAGTTCCTGGTGGGATATATTACCCTTACTCCAACCAGAGATGAATTTCACCCTGCACCTACATATTCTACAACCCTTTGGCTTTAAAATATATGTATCTACATGTATGTGTATCAAAATAAATGTCTCTTTGACCTATTGCACAAACACAATTGTCCGTATTTATTTCCAAATACACATGGGTAAGTTTTGATTTTACATATATTCTAAGACCCACTAACATGTTGATCTTAAAGCTATAAACAATATAATATGGCCTAAAACTGTGTTTAAAATGGGTTTTTCAAAGTGCAGAAATCTATGTAGATAGCTACTGATTATATATTTTATAGAACCTCTTTCAGCAGCTATGGTCTGTCTGAAGCCTCTAGTATACTTTGATATTTTCTTGAGATTTTAGTCAACTACAAAATGCTGAAAATATTTTTTTTAAGTAAAAAATCATCTCTTCAATTTATAAAGGAAAATTAATCCATGATTTTTCTATCAATCTCTTCTAATATAATCTGTCATAAAGACTTATGGTAGTTATAGAAACTTTGCAATTATTTTTTCAAATGAAACCTTTAAACACAGTTTGGGTGGTATTTTCAGTAAGTTTGTTTCAGTCAACCCTTTTTGATCAAGCATTTCATGTTTGATCATTTTACCTTATTTTTATTTGCATTGTTATGAATGATAAATAGGATAATAAGTTACATTTCATCAGTTATTTGAACAACTTTTTATTAAAAAAAATCTTAATTGTAATATTTCTGATACATACCACTTTTAACATTCATTTGGGTACGTTTTATTATGAAAATTATGTCTGTTGAACTGCAGCTATCCAAATACTATCTTGTACCATTTATTTTATGCATCATTGAACGCCTTTGTGTTTTCACAATAATCAAGTTTATTGTCAACATGTGTACAGTGAGAAACAATGAAAGTAGCTGGCAGGAGGTGTTAATTCCATTTTTTTATTCAAATCTGGGGAGTTTTATGCTTTCATTTTGTCTGCCTTCAAGTTTTAAAACCAATAAATCAGATGTTGTGTTTAAATTATTGCTACTTGACTAGCTTTAATAGCAAATGTTTTTTAAATCTATTATTACAGTATTTTATTCTGAAAGGACACTACTCTGTCTTAAGTAGAGTTTATGGAAACCACTTCTTTCCTCAAACTTTTTTTTAATAAGCATTGTAAAAGAAGTTTGTGGAGTTGGAGATGAAAACTTGCTTTCAGTTCATATTATAATGTATATTAGAGATATTCGGTGGGAAAATTGCTGGAGGTCCCTATTTGAAAACACTTTTTCTTGGCAAGCTGTTTATGGACGGTCAGCTTTATTTGCAATATTGAGCTCACTCCTTGACTTTACTGAAGCCCAACATCATAGGATTAAGTTGCTGCAAAAACTAAATATGACTTCCATATGGTTATGAGGCTTTTTAATCAAACATAATACCACACTATGTTTCAACTATTTTCTTCGTTGCTTTTTTAAATTTTTTGTTTGTTTGTATTTTTTTAAGTCTTTCCCTATTACCTCCTTTCATCCAAAACATCTAGAGGTATCTTAACTGCCGTAGGTGTTTGTTTATGCACGACATGCTATAGGCACACATGTGTACGCCTGCTATGACACGCAACCTACGACATATGTACACAAGGTCACTTCCCATAATATAGGAAGCCTACAACTGCCAGTAAAAAATAAATCTAATATAAATTAATATATATATATATTTTATATATATATATATCATTATGATATATATTATATAATTATAATATATATATAATATATACATAGTTTTGTTTATGAAGACAGTTTGTTTAGAGCTTGGAAAAGGGAAAGTTTGCTTAAACTGTTTGCGCTCTTGCTGTATTCTCCCATGCATACAGTCGTTCTTGGTTTCAATGTATATTTCCTTTGTCAGAAAGCACAGATGATACTTAAATATATATTCTTGGATAAATGTATACTCAAACTAATATTGAATGTTAACCGGCAGCCAATCATCATAGGAGAAATTCACCATTTGACATAATTTCTGCTTTAATGGAAGTAATTCTTGAAAGTTCATTCCTATGAAGAGTATATGTTCATGTGTAACTCTGTTCACTTTTACTTCTTTCCATATCATGTTGGAAAAAGTCGGATGTGTGAGGACCTGCCATATTTCATTTTATTAAAAATGTGTGGGTGCCACTACTAGAGATATTTATACTCTGACACTGGCATAAACTTGTATATCATTAATTTTACACAATATTTCTATTAAGATCTGGAGTTCAATGTACATATTTTTTCATTATATTGGCAATATCCTTCTATATGTAAGTAATGCTATGCTAACAAATGATTTTTTTTGTATGCAAGCGATACTGTCACTTGTAATAACGGTGGCCCACAGTCCGTCTGGTTGGAAAGAAGCTAATGGTGTGAGGTCTATGCAAATGTAACATTCATAGGCCATATGAGGAAGGATGTAGAGCAATGTGGAGAGAAATGCACTCCTTCCGTTTTTGTTCGTACGCTCCATCCTAGTTTTCTTCTCCTTTCTTTAACCCACACCTGAACCTGTCAGCTTTGCGTTGCAGAGAATTTTCCAGCAGTTCTTCGACATCTCACTCTCGCCCTGCCTGTCAAAGACCGCTGAGGGCAGAGAGAGAGCAAGAGGATGTACTGATGAATCCTCTCACAGAGCAGAGAGTTCACCTCTCAGGTAATCCTATAAAAAGCCAAGGTGAGATGCTCCTCTGCCTCACGCTCATTATAGCATCTTTACCCTGCACTGTAGCCACTGCTCTCTTCCTAGAGGTATATTGGGATGGCGGTGCATTAGGGGTGGGGGGGAGCTGGGCAGATGAGGGCACAGAGACAGGGGAAAAGGAGACCTTCTCACTATGCACACAGGGCTGATGCGTTGCACCGTATGTGCCACATCTGTTAGACTTTTTGTACCTCTCCCTCTTTTTCTTCTCTATTTCTCTCCTTCTTTTTTCCCTTCTCTCTCCATGTCCCTCCCTCCCTTCCCTCTCCTCTCAGTTCCTTTTTTAATCTTTTATTCATAGCTTAGCAGGTAATGAAAAATTTATGCCCTGAGTCTGGCATTGAAATAAATGCAAAACGAAAACAGAAGCAGTTTATACTGACAGTCTGAATATCTCTATCTAGAACAAGGCTGTTCGCTGCAAATCAGGAAACCTGGCGCCTCAATGTTAACTCCAACGTGTAAATGATGCTTTGTGGCTTCCTGTGAAGTCGAAAGATTAGTGTGTTTTGTTTCTCCTTTTACTCTCCTCCTTTCATCTTACCAAAGGGGAGGGAAGTGGGCATTTTCCCTGGGCACCTATCTCTAATCCCATCTCCAAACTCTTACCCCCTCACCTCCCCAGTGCCCACTCCAGGACCCAACTCCACCCCACCCACCAACCCGCTCTGTCTTGTTTTTCTAGTAGTCGATCAAAGTGGACAAAGTGTTAGATTTGTTGTTCTACGCAATGGTTTTCTGTATTCTCAAGTGTAATGTCAAGCAGTGTGTATCTGTCATAACCATGCGAGTGTGAATCCAAACCCCACTTTAGCAGAGGCATTACAGTTGCCAGCTCGGCTTAAAATCATATTCACACATACAGATGCACACATATTTGCTGGCCTTACGGCTAAGATGAGGCTCTGGCACTCTCTTTGGAAGTGTTATACAGAGGCTAACTCTTCCCGTTAGCTCTGGGATATTGCTGTTGATAGTTTAAGAAGACATCCCTCCGCTAGTCCCATCTACTTTCAGCAGTTTAGGCCTCTTTTGTATGCAGCCCAACAAATCAGTCGCCAAAGAATAGGGAAATACTCCTGCAGTCTTAAAAATGTGCTCACAATTGAGACTTTATGTTGCATCTCGGTGTGTGTCTGTGTGCACTGTGAAGTCCTGCTGTCTGCTGTAATGATGTGTTGTGACAGTGCTAAGAGTGAAGAGGCCAGCTTGGCCTTTGCAATGTAGATAACTTCCAATTTAATACTTTCTGGCATCTAGGAAGAAACAGAGGGGGGAGAAAGACCTCATTTAGGACAGATAAAGAGACTTTTAATCAAAAGAAGAAAATAGCCAGTGACCAAAGATCCATGCAGGACAGAGAACCAAGATCATAGAGCTGTAAGTTATTTTTGTGGAGTTTTTCCATGTATAACTTAGTTTACCTCTAGAAGAGCACAGTATGATTTTTGTTGAAATCATACTGAAAAATATGACGGAGTATTAGGGCCATCATAAAACAAAATATTGATTTCGAAAATAAAGTCTATTTACTAAGAAAATATTAACAGCAACAACAAAAGAACCAATATCATGTTTCAGAATGAGAGATGTAGAGCATTGTAAGCGGCCACTTCGGTTTGGTTTCACAAAAAGGAAATATTAAAAAGTCTTTAAGTGAGTCAACATTGACTTAAAATAAGGATAAGGACATTAAAAATAATCTGCAAGTAACAAAAGAAGATTTTTGACCTACAAGGAGTAGATTTCCAGCGGGCGGGATGTTTACGCTGTTGGCAGTATCACCGCACAGGTGCAAATGCATTATGGGACAAAGATTCCTATGATGAACTAAAGCCTAAGAAAAAAATTAAAAAAAATTTTATTCTGATGAAATTATGACTTTATCTTGTATTTTTATGACTTAATTCTCATAAAATTATGACTTTTTTCTCATAATTTTATTCTTATAAAATGACACCTTTCTTTCATAGTTTTACGATTTTATTCCCATGAAATTTTGACTTTTTTTTTCATAGTTTTATCCTCATAAAATTACGAATTCTTTCTCTAATTAAATCCTTAAATATTACGACTTTTTCTTATAATTTTACAACTTTATTCTTATAAAACTTCAACTTTTTTCACATAATTTTGCAACTTTTTCTTGTAAAATTATGACTTTTTTTCATAATTTGAAGACTTTATTGTAGTTTTTTCTTTGGATGGTCGCCCTAATACTTCGCCATAAACACAAGAAAGAAACGTGCGTTTTTTAAATTTGAAATTTGAAATATTCCTGTTGCTGTCCTGGTTTTTTAGGGTGGAAGTACATTTTCTTATGTACTTTAGAACAAAGAGTATCTTAGAACCAGCACTCAGACCTCTTAAAGGATGTTGCTACTTAGCACAACACATTGGTTTGTATTTTGATAGTGAATAGTGCAAAAATGGAAAATAGCTGATTTATAAAAACATATTTTTTTCTGCTATTCCTAAAGCAGTTACATACTGCTCTCCATAAATATGGTAACAATATTTTGTAGTGTAAGAACAGGTTGGGTTAGAGAGATGGATTAAGGTCCTGAAAGAAAAGTGTTTTTAGAGAAACAATATAGCAAATAGAGTACAAATATTTACCTAAGCTACTTCTACCAACAGCTGTTTTTCTTCCAACACAAAGCCGGTTTATGCTTCATGAATTATTATATGACATCATGTTGTGAGGAAACAGTGAGTGTATTACGACTTTACCGGTACTTGCCGTACAGTCCACTTTAGTTTTCCTCATTATTTCACAGACATGTCTGAGTGCAGCATAAGGGAACATTAATAAAGAACTGAGCAGGGTTTGGATGACCGAATGCCATCATTGTAACAGAATATTGAAATTATTAATGTTAGATATTTCATCTTTGAAACAGGCGTAACTATGTTTACTCATGAATGTGTGTGTGTGTGTGTGTGTGTAGCCTGCTCCACTGCCACAATGTCTTGTCTTTAGAAGAGCACAGCAGTGTGGAGCAGCAATTAAATGAAGATCTCTAATTGGCTGCTTCATATTAGGGTCAGCAGCTGGAAAGAGAAGAGAGGTTTGTTGCACTCGCTTTAACACTTGCATGTGTACTCGCTGCACGCACGTATTCTCACACTCATCTACTCGCATACACAAGCGCGCACGGCCGCTGAACAAAATTCAATTATTAATGGACTGATTGCTCGAGTGGAGCTTCTCTGGGAATCTGAACCTGCCACACTGAATAAAATAAAACCACTGCTTTACATTTTCATTATACCGAGCCTTGTTTTAAATTGCAAATGCATCTCGGAAATCCACTGTTGCCCCTTCCTCCTTACCCCCCCCCAACACCCTTTACTTCCCCCTCCCCTTTTCCCCTTCGCTCACCCAAGCAACCCTCTTTCAACACTCCACCTCCTTCCTCACCGGTTACACGTATCCCTACATGTGCCTTGGTACAAAGTGATGCTCAGACTTTTGCATATCTCACGGCTTTGGTTTGGGTGTTTGTATAGTCACCATTAAGCAGTCTTCTTAGAGAGAAAAGCCGCGTGTTTGTGAGATAAAGGAGTTGTGTGCACGAGGAAGTACTTCTGGGGGCACGGCGAAGCGCCTTCACTTATTTGCAATCAGGTCAGACAGGCAGCACCGCCATATACACCACTGTCACCTCCCTCTAGACCTTCCTCTTTCTCTCCGTCTTCTCTCCCTCATCCCCTCTTTCCCGTCTCCCCTCCCCTTCTCCTCCTCTACCTCTCTGCCGTGTTGTGCTCCAGCATCAGTGAAATAGCACATTTTGTCAAGTCTTGGATATCTCAATTATCTCCTTCGTAATGCTGAGTACATTCCTCTTTGTTCAACTGTCTCACTTTGTCTTTTCTGACCCCCCCCCCTTCTCCATCCAGCTCCCTTGCCTCTTAAATTTCCATTTCTAATTTACCTCCATGTGTTTCGCCCTCACCTTGGTTGCCCTTATTTTGTCATACATTAACTTAAAACCAAAGTGCTGATTTCATCATGCCCACTTGTGAATTCACTTTGCATTAGTGTGTCTGTTTAACGTGTGCGCTCATATTCAACCCACAAGTTTTTTAGTATGAATATTGTGCAGTGTCACAACTGCACATTTCTGTAATGTTTTCTATTTATATAAAAATTATTCTGGAGATCTCTGGTCAATGAATTTATGAGAGTGAAAGGTTCTTTTGGTCACTGGTTTTCACTCTCACGATCATTAACAAATTCAGAATGAGATATTTCTTGAAATGAAGATTCCAGCTAAGATGCACATCTATTTTGATGCTTCAATTGTCCATTTGAATTAATAAGTAAACAGACTCAAAAAGATTAAAGAAATGTGTTGGATTGTCAACATACGTTTTTTGTGCCCAATATACTTCTATCTAAAGTTTCAGAGTCCAACCACAAAAGATCCACCAGTGGTAAAGTCTGCAGCATTGCTCACTTTTACCCTCAATGCAATGCATTGATAAAAACCACATCTGGCATCTGAAATGGCTGTTACTGTCATGGAGGAAACTATCAGCAGTGTTTTATCGTTTTATTTAAGCTGATATGTCCAATGTGTATATACTGTTAGTATCCTCAAACATCTCACTGTGGGACCTCACACAGCTTCTTTGCTTATGGTCTTGAAAGTTGCTTGGATGCGTTTAAGCCGTCTCCTTTGTTTAGGAGACGGCTTCTCTTTCCAGCTCTGTTTTTTTTTTTTTTTCATTTGTATGAAGTCTGTGTGTGTGCTTGCGTTTCAGAGTGCTCCTAGAGAGGACAGAGAGGCTCATGGGAGTTGTGCCAAGGGCCATAGTATCACACTGCAGTGTCTCTCAGGGCACATTGTTTATGCATGGGGCCACATATGTGGCTGGAAGGAAAGACGCTGCATACCGCAAAAGACACTATGAGGTGGTTTTGGACCCCACACTCATGTGAGTGTAAAAAATAAGTACAGTGTGCATGTGAATAAGCACATACGCTTGCACACAACAGGTTTTCAGCTTGTGCAGACGAGTTTGTGAGCGTGTGGAGGAAAGAGTTTTCCCAGACTTTATTACAACCCACAGGTGCGATGGAAACCTCATCCACTGGCCTTTGTTTTACCGTGTCAGCAAACTGCTGTCCGGGCAGTTTGCCTGTAGAGTGCTGCTCTCTCGTCTCTTGAAGCAGGGTCAGCACACTCCTAAAAAAGTTGCACTTCATGTGTTCGTGTCTGAGCATAAGAGCAGGCAGACAGATTGAAAGCTCTCAATGGGAATAATTCTTGTCATTCTTCCTAACGTTTTTTCCACTACTGTCTATTTTTTTCTCAATTACATTCAGTTCTATATGCATTGAGATTTTATTTCATGAGGACTAATTTGCTTAAATTCTATTTTCTCAAAAAGCATTGCAAAACAATCAAAAAGTATGCTAGAAAATCTGTAAAACATTGATGAAAATTTATTGTTACATGTTAATTACAGACTTATCTATTTGTATAATAAATTTGTATTATATAAAAATGGAACAAGAGATTGTTCTTGTACCTATCTTTAAAATATGTATCCTGTATAATACAGTTATAGCATAGTTGATTTTAGGTTTAAGCACTGCCACTTTTCGCATAAAAAAAATGTTACATTTATCCATTTTTTGTGCCCATCAAATGATTTATTCCAGACAGTTACAATTAAAACAATATATTTTTTTTGCATTTAAAACAAACAATACTTAAGGTGGAATGTCTCCAAATACTAATTAGAGGGGAAAGCTTTGACCTCGTTCTGGATAAATGCTGAGTCAGCTAAAATAGAGCCTGATTCCGTGATAATATGCATTCCTATGAACACACAGGATTTTCTTAAATTGGATTCATATTTTTATAGATAAACATTGCACAGCATATCTAACGATAGTTTAATAGAAAAATAATATCAAATTGCTGAAAAGGCCTGATGGATATTCAGCTTTTTAATCCTAATAGATCATATAGAATGTATCTGTGCATGCCACACTGATGATAAACTGTTGTGAGTCTGTGTTTCTTCCCTGTGAGATTGTCAGCAATGGCTTTGAAAGAAACATGTCATTGCAGTCCTGACAACAAGGTGGCACTCTGCACTAAGGCAAATCCCCTGAGGCTTTTTTTTTTTAAATCCCCCAGAGGACACCTTTATACACTCTTTCTGTGTGTCGATGTACTGTGTTTGAATGTGATGCTACAAAGATACTCCTATTCCAAATTCTTTCTGGCTGTGAATTGACTTCATACCTCGTGAGGTGCAAGTTAGTGTGCATAGTGTGTATATAAAATGTACACAACAAAAATGTATGCAGTGGAGAAAATGATAGTTTTCTGTGGGTTTGTGGTTTTCCCATGACCTTTGGGGAAAAATGCTACTGTTTCTTGCTTTAGCCACTTTGATTAAATGAAACATTTTATTTTAAATTTCTTTCTGTACTATGTGAAAAATGTCAAAACAATTACATTTTGTTACCAACAGGGATGACAATTAAATTTGACATTTTTGTAATGCACAACTTCAAAGTTTGACGTCTTAAAATATGCTCTTTTGGTCGAGTCTCAAAGTAAATGTGCACATCATTAAGTGCTCTAAATTAATTTTTTTTTCTCTTTGTTTAAGAGTTCTCTGCTTTTTCCCCTTAACAGACTTTTAGCACATTTGTCACATTTTCAGTTGTTTTCTAAAAATGAAAAGCTTTTAGTTTCTTTTTTAAGGATTAAGTTGTTGAAAGGAACTCTGAGGAGGGAAAAAAAAACTTTTAATATTTGTTACTTTGGTAAAACGCAGCTTATTTAAAAATCAAATGCAGGTTTTTACATTTTCCAGAAGGTATTCAGTTCAAAATTTGAAAGTTGTAGCCCATAGATATTGGAAAAATATATATATTTTTTTAATTAAGTATTAAATCTGCCAAAGTAAAATCTGTACAACAAACTACAGTATGACACACTAAGATAGGGTTAGAATATTTGTACACACGTGTACTTTTTGGTATTTCTAAAGTAAGTCATGTTGTGGAAGAAGTCAGTGTGCACAAACAACTATCACAGTTTATTATCTCTGTTGCATCTTTCTGCTCACTTATAGGGACTATCTATAATCCATGAGGGTCAAGTTACACTGCTTTGAAATTTTCTGCCTGGGTAACACTCAGCTGTGAGGTGAAAAAATGCTTAGGAGGGGAACAATATCAGAACCAGCAATTCTTTTTTTATTGTTTATAATTAGTTATTTTTTCTGTCTTGGTTTTAAGAAACTAACGAGTATGCCATGGTAGTGGGGTTCATAAATGGTTGCCTAGTAACAAATGAAAGAAAGAATGAAGAGAAGCAGGATAAGAAAACATGAGTTAATAATTTCATAGCACAGTTAATCATGCAAGTTTTTTAGGAAACACATGATCATTTAATTGTTGGGAAGTGATGAACAAATGGAAACAAAGGCAATAAACATTATTGATCAATTAAATTGGTGTTTTAGGAAACTAATGAGTAGACAACAATTGTATGGCACATGTAAGGAATAATAGCAGACAAAGTATCAGAAATTAACACACGTTGCTGCTGCGAAGTGCGTTAATTTCTGATTTTGAAGGCCATTAACCCGCTTATACCATGGTCACTTACAAAAGAAAAAATTATTCAATCAGTTTTTAGTACTTTTGTCTTGTTATTTTTTCGGTCAGGATTGCTTTTTTCACAGAAAGCTGATTATTTGGTATGTGGCCAACTTCGACGGCAAAGAAAAATATCTATGCTGATCGTCACAATAAAGCAGTTCAGTGAGAAAGTTCACCTCTTTATGCTTGTTTATGTCCAGATAATGAAGCAAAAGTTTTTTTTTTAATGAAGCCAGTGCAGGGATATAGAACATTTACGATATGTGACCGGAACTTCTTGTTTGGGTGTGCATTATCACTGTGAATTATCTCTTTTTAATGCACACCCAGCAGCCAATCAGAATCAAGTATTCACCCAGCCCATGGTATAAACAAGTGTAAGTATCAGATGAGTGGTGGGGGGGTGTATATGTTAAGAACTTAAGTTACATTACCTTACTTGAAGGTACACAACAATAGTAACTAATGTATGCACTTTTTATCAATACGTAAATAATCAATGTGAGTAATTTAATTTACTTTACATAAAATATTTATGAATAGACAACAAATACCTTAGTAATCTGTGAAATTGTGCAACCAATATAAAATGATACATAAGTACATTTTTAGTACATTACATAAGTGTAACAAAAGTTACACATTTATTTGTTTAAATGTTTACAATGCTGTAGTAATGTAAAAGTTCAATATTATTTGTTAGTATTAAGTCCATTATAAACTAATAACTGAATAAAAGTAAAGTTTGTTACAAAAAATGAAGAGTTGACCCTTTTTTACTCTAAAATCTTCCTTATGTTTTTTACCACTCAGGTAACCCTTTATGGAAAACCAATAACTATATGTCCCCTTTAAAAAGTAACAATTAGCTACAATAATTCCCTCCTCATAACGAAAAACAATCCTGCCAGTATCCTAAAGTCTTGATCCTAGCTGCTAAAAGCAAAACAGATTATGAGCACTGACTCAGCGATTGCAACTGAACAAGTGATATAAGAACTTTCATGAAAGCCAAGCACTGTAAACAAATTCTTAGAAAAATTTGAGTTGTGTCGTAATTTATTAATTGACTTGATTAATTGCCCATTTGTTTCCCAGTTTGCACAGCTTGCTCCTTCCTGTATTGTAAGCCAAAGTGCGGTGGCAGTGTGTAAGGGTGCTGTTAGAGGAGCAAGAGCACTGGCAAGTGTCCTCTGTGCCATCTGCACCAGACCTCAGCCTGCAACATCTGCCATCCCCACAAATGCACACACTCACCATCCCATGAGAAGTATGCACTTCTGTTGTCACACTGTTAATATGTAGCTGTCATATACTGAGCATATGGCACTAACCCTTCCCCCGAACCTGAAGGCCCAACGTCAGATGTGACAAGCTATGTGGAATTAGTCTCAATTCTACTTCTTATAAAAGGTTGTTATTCACATTATGTTGAGGTCACTCTCATAGCAACTGTCAAATTAGGCTGCATTTTGATTTGATTGCCCGACTACGTGCTGGGAGATGCAGCGATGAGTAATTTTCGGTCGGCTCTTCAGTAAATGCTGATTTGTACGGCTTGTTGGGTTTAATCAGTGGTTGAGGTCAGCCAAAACTTGTTTTTTCACGCTCGCTGGTATGACGGTACGTTAGTGCACGCAGCTGACGGCAAGCGCGCACGGGGGACAGTCATCATATTTGTTTTTAGAGCTAAATGACTTACACGACACACTTCACAAATGACACACTGCACACAAACACAAAAAAGATGCATGTTTAGTTTGAGTTTTTCGGCCTTGTTGCATTGTTTGTTGAATAACAGCAAAGCACTGTGCAGAAGTGTCTATTGTGAGCAGGTTAAATCGAAGAGTTAGTATCCGTAGGTCTCTGTTGCTTGTTAGAAATTAGTGTATTTTCATAAAATGGCAAAAAGCAGTTTTGGATTTCATCAGGCGCTTGTTCACATGAGTCAGCGATAAGGCATTTCCAATTAAGTTTTAAGGGGGGGGGGGGCTTCTTTTTCTCCACCTAATGTTATGTTTATTTGAACGGCTTGTGATTGCTTCTGCGCGTGCACCTGTATTTGCGTGGTGGCCCAGGGCATACGTACTGTCAGACGGAGACTAATCACCTTGCCGTTGTGATGACTGAAAATTAATTTCTCCTTTAAGGGCTTGATTTGTCTTTTACCAAGAGCCATTGTTAGACTTCTCCACAATTCAACTGTGATCGCTGTTCTTACGACATCAGCTGATAATGAATAAAAAGGTTTTGATTGGGCTCTTGACTTCTAGTGCTGCTCTAGTACTAAAGGAAATAATTGTTGCCATTATCACTTCTAAATGTCTACCTATAAAAGCTGTAATTTTTGGGGGGAAACTCATTTTTCAACCCTTGCGTCTATGTTTTTTTTTGCTGTTTTGTTGCTTTGCTTTATTTGTTACACATCTGCAGAATTAAATTAACTGTCTTAAATTAAAAGATAGATCATCATGTTGGGACTGCACAGTCTAGAAGAGCTGGAATTTTTTTTTTTTAATCTGAACAGGTTTTATGTGCTTAAAGCAGAGTAGGTGAGCATCTTCTGTACATTAAACAGATTCATAGAGGTTAAGAAAGCTTTTTTATTGACAACAAAATGCTGCAAAGTAGAATACTCAGGCCAATGAAATATTCATTATTTTTCATATCCTATTTTTCCTGTCCTACACAGAAAAATAAAAACTCTAGATCAGATCACAGCTGCAGTTTGAATAAAGGTATGTCACACTTTATTGAAAAGTGGTTCAAAAGGTGTGTTCTCCTAATAGCACGCAATTTAGCTTAGAATCAACAAGACAAAGGGCAACTCAACGTTTCTTAGGGACTTTATTTAGTTTTAAATTAACATTTAAAATCAGTTGAGACGTATTTATCAAACACATCAGCTCCAAAAGTGCGTATACAAAAAAAAGCATTAGAACACAATTAGTTTTCACCCAACACATCTTGCAAAAAACAGTATTTTCTCATATAAAGCACTGCAAAAAAGGCTTGGTGACCCATTAAATGCAGGAGTACAAAAAAAATGTAAAATGACTCCGGAAGAAACTTCAGCTTTTTTTCTGAGCTGTATAGGTGTGGTATAGTAAATGCAGATGATTGGAAAACCATTTTCCATGGTGAAATAAAACCACTTTATGGCTGGACCAGATCTCTGGAACACACTCACAGATGGTAAAATTGTCTTTACAGCATTCAAGAGAAGACTTCACAACCATAATCTCATTTAAAAAAGGTAGAAGTAAGCAGTTCTATATACTACTGATAATAAAAAAAATTCATTTAAAAACAGCATCAACGGCATATGAAAAAGAAAATCAAAGAAAAAAAAACATGCCAGGATCCAAAAAGCAGGGGCATCTCATCAATCGCACAAGGTGAGGCTTTTTAATGAGTTGAACAAGTCATTCTGGTAGAATTGCTACACGGGTCTCTATTGACAGTTTTTCACAGTAAAAGTGTGGAATATGTACATGACATACTACAGTCTGTAGATAAGCAAAGACGCATTCATCTTACTGAAGAGCACCTGAAGATGTCGCCAGGTCTGACAATATGGTAAATTTGTGTTATTTACAACCAAACAACTACCACCACTTTGCATTAAAAGCTTAACAATCATGTTAAACACTTCAGTTGAATGTTTCCAGTTTTTGCTAATTAAATAATCTCAACCATTGATGCTGAAGAATAACATAAAGTAGCTGTTAAGATGTTTGACTATTTTCTAGGAGGAGAAATTAAGTCACTCTAAACATTGGGATGGTGTATTGAAGTCCAATTTTTTTCTAGTAATAGCCATCACTCACTTGTTTATTTTCTTTACCTGATTTCTCCTAGTGTAGTCCATCTGCTGGTGTAATTAAAAACAGAGCACATTATGCCTTACCTGTTTATCACATGGCTTTGCAAAAATGTATCAAATAAACAATCTAGTAAGTAAGTAAGTTGGAAAACACCAGTTGAATAACTGCAGACAACCCAAAAAAAAAAACACACACACACACAATGGAAACATAGTCTTAACACAACAGGACATAAAAGGAGACTACTAGAACCAGCTAGATGATTTTTGTTCTATTTATTTGAGTTTACCATGTAGGGAGATGGTTATCTTACAATTAGACATTTCTTGTCATTCTCAAATCGATAATGAGTTCTTGGCTTTAAAAAAAACACAAAGAAAGAATAAAACATTTTGTTAAATTTTGATTAGTTGTAAAAGTTCCACTGTACAGATATACAATTTACTGCACAAGCCCAGAAAATCCCTTCTCTTTCCTGCCCACCTGTTTTGATGGCAAGGTACTGATGAGTTGGCATTTATCCCTTCTTTTCTTCTTAAGCCTCACTCTCCCCTCTTCTTCTGCCTCAACCCCACCTCTTAAAAAGCGAAAGTGCTGGTGACTTTAAAAGGCCATGCAGACACGCTGGCAGGAGATGCTTGTTGTCAAAGAGGGCCAGGCAGAGAGCCGGGCCTTTTATTCAGTCTGCTCTGCTCCCCCCTTCCCATGCCTCTGGTGTGAGAATGTCAGAACTGTGCTATTTATCCTAACGTATGGCCCAGTGTGCTCCAGCTAATGGGGGGGCTGTTTGAGAGGTAAATGCACATGTGTAATTGTCAGGAAGCTGGAGCCACAGAGAAGAAGAGAAGTTACAAAGTGGAAACACGCTGTGTGAGTTGAAGGATCAAAGACAAACAGTTTGTAGACATAACAGTAGTGTTTCAGGTCAGCAAAATAAGTGTCTGAATTCGGCTTTGTGCAACAACAAGGAGACCTGTTTGTCCATGCTGTACTCACAGTACCTCGTATTTTCCATACTATAAGGCACATATGAAAGCCTTTTATTTTTTTTTTAAAGGACAGTGGGCCTTGGAGCCCTTTATAAATGGATTTGGTTTGTGCTTACTGATGTCAAAGAAATTTGAGAGGTACACGGCACTTCCGAATGTCAGAATGCTTGTGTTATTATGAATACGCTAACATGGCTAACGTGTAGCAGTCACAGTAACAATTCAGAAATGTTTTTGCTGTATATTTCTGGTTTTTTTTAACATGTTTTAAACAAGGTTGTGAAAACGCTAACACAGCTAACGCTTCTCAGGTCGTTAACATGTAGCGTGTTATATACAAAATCTAGATTTGCTGTGAGCGCAGTTAATAAATTGGACGCATCTTTGAATCTTTTGCCCTTATATATGAAAGACATTCAAAAAGAGACCATTCAATGACAAAGCCCCCCTATAATCCAGTCCGTGCTATTATGCAAAAAATACAGTAACGTGCAAAGGATTCTAATCTGTTCAGGAAGGAATGTATCCATCAAATAAACAGTGAGTAAAGTGCAAACCAAGTCCAACACAAACTCTTGACAGTAGTCTTCTTAATGAAGTCTTTAACAAGGAGCAAAATCTAGTATGCATGTGTTTTCTTTAATAAACGAATGAGAACGTGTTTGAAGCGGACTTCAAGGCAAAAGTGAGAAATCGCAGCCTGATGCTCGGCAGAGCTGCCCAAGGTTGTGAGAATGCTTAGCGGCTACAATTAGCCCTATTGAAAAGCTGCCATGATGGCGCTTGCTGCTTAATCACCAGTTGTTGACACATGTGTGGGCCTGTCAGGTGTCTGCGTTTGTTGAGTGATGAGTTTATTTCTTTCCATGAGACGTAAACGAATTCTGTGTTAATATCTGTCATAAAGTGTATTTGACTACAACAAATGTAAATAACTTCTATTCTGACATGTTATTGCTTTTTTCTGTTTATATTAGAGTATAGTTGTACATAGTGATCACCATAGCATCAGTATATGACGTTATGCTAATACACCAATTTATATTTGTGCTATTTTTAGCAATGGGTGTGAACAGTTGGCTGTAATTGTAGTTGCCTTCTAACTGCATCAAGCCTGATGAATCAAAACTGCAGAATCAAGGGCTGTGTACCAAATCTACAAATTATCCAAGAGCTGATTTAACACACTAATTAGACCACAGTGCAGGGGTGTTTACACATGCAGGGAACCTTGTGCTCCAACAAAGACCCACTCTGCCCAGTACCAGCTATCAGAGAGAAGAAGTGTAATGGTAGAAGTCAAAACAGGGCCATTCATTTGCTCTTGTTGAGCTAAGTGCATTCTTGGCTCACAGTCGGGGGGCATCGCACCAGACTGTGCAGCTGAAGCCAGAGAGCCCATTTGCAGAGGCAAATGTCACCATGTCACACCGCCCTGCATGTCTGCATCTTTCTCTCAGTGCTGGTACCCTGCCGTGCCCTTCAGCTCTAATTCTTTCTCTGTTTACATCTGTTTCTGCTTTCTTTCTCTTGTGCTACTTCAACCAATGTCTCACTCTCAACCCCATCATCAATGTCCGTCTCTGACTTTAAGATTAGCCGCTGCTCATACAGGAGCTTTCACTTTCTACACATTTCATGTGCCTCAGCAGGCTTCAAAATAGTACCCTCACAACTTTCCTTGTTTTTTTGTCTCGATGTTTTATGCGATACTATTGACCCTTGTTATGTTTTACACTCCGGTACCCTTTTGTCTGCTTTTTGTACATTTTTTGTATATTCATAACATATAGATTTGGGCTTAGGATGAGATGATCAAGGCAATAACTGAGAGAAACCCGCTTCTTCCTTTACATCCCTCATTCTCCCTGGCTTTCCTTTTCCCTCCAACACTTTTGTGTCATGGAGACTGTTTCATCTTTCTGCGGTTTGTTTGCATTGCAACTAGAGCGCGCCCCATGGTTTGCATGTTGCCACTCTATCTCAAAACCAAACAGAGTGCATGTGTTTTTGGCCCGGCAAAATGTAGTATAGGGCAGCAAATGTGTGTGTGGAGCTGCCAAGATAATGAATAGGCGATGCAGCTCATGCATGCTAATGTTATGTTGTAAGCAGTTTTGTTGACAAGTGCTAATACTTCTTTCATACTATCATCAAACGCAGCTAATACAACAGCCATTACTCCGCAGCACTCCATGCAAGACATGATGGATTGTGACCTTAATATAGGTTAGCTGAGTTTTGAAAGTTAAACAACCTGCAATAAATCACTGAATTATTACAATGCACTTTAATTGGTTAAGGACTGTTTATTTCCTAAAGAGGTACGAAAAATTGGGTTTCTGCACTTTTTAATTTGCAAAGTGCATTTTCATTACAAATGGCAGTTTAATATTACCCTCCTTTGTCATGCAAAATACGCAACACACTGGCAATCTATTAATTGGACAAAAATGCGGTGCCAGCTTAAATCGTCCTCCTCTCTCACCCCATCTCTCTGTCTTTTTCTCTCCATACCTTTCTGGGGATACCATATCACAGCATTGATCAGAACTACAGTAGAAACCTAGGTAAAGTCTAGCACTCCCTTTTTGCAACATGCTGGCCTTTATTTCATAGGTAAATGCAACACGTTTCTACAAATGAACTTAACAAAATGAAAAGATAGCCAACAAGTGGTTGACAACTATACTTGATATGTATGGGGATCAATTAGTTTTGTGTATGTATGCATTATATAATAATAAAGTCACACCATTTTATATATTTTCTCCTACTCTTATATAAAGTTTGTCTCTCTAGTTGCATTTATTTTTTGATCTGACAGCTAATTCTGTGAATAAATTTTAATTCATAAATTACATGTACAGAGAAGCCTGATTCCACACAGAAAATTGTAGCATTTGTAAGCCCAAATCATGGTACAATATCTGTTCTGGGATTTATTACCTGAAAAAAAAAAGTGCTGTCTGCATTTGCTATTCTCTGTCTCTCTCTCTCTCTCTCTCTCTCTCTCTCTCTCTCTCTCTCTCTCTCTCTCTCTCTCTCTCTCTCTATCTATCTATCTATCTATCTGTGTGTGTGTGTGTGTGTGTATTTGTTTTTGCTGTTTACCTAAATAAATACTTTGCTTTTTTACTACATTTATTTCAATAAAACAATACACAGATTTTTTTTTAAGCATCGATTGGCTACAGACTCCTTTAAGGGCTTTCTTAATGCTCTGACTGTTTAAAAATATTAAAGTATAAATTTTCGATTATCCTGTTTTTGATGAATTCTGAGAAAACCTCTGTTCAAATGGTTACAGGGTTGTGTGAATTAATAGCAGAAATGCTTGGATTTTGATGGGCCGTATACAAGAGTAAGAAGATTTTTCTATTTGAAACTCTTTGAAACCTAGAAATGTTAAATGGTTTAAAGTTTTGTTGCAACCTTGCATACACAAAATTTACAGATGAATTTTAATGGAAGATGAAAAGATTTAAATTAACTTCTATAAAAATTTCAAAGCATTTTGAACAATAACTACACAATGTCATTTAAGGCTTTGTCTTCATGTACTGTGGATGATTCAAATGTTTTAGTGAAAATGTCATTTGGATGTGGGTACAGTTGTATGTTGTTTAAATAGTGTTAAAACAGTTACTATCCTGCATAAGTAGCATAAAGACTGTACTTGGTATTCTCATTTGAGTGTTTTGGGAGTAACATGGCTCTGGAATTGATTGTAAGACCAGCCAGAGTATATCATACCTTTGCACAGCAGTTGGTGGGATAGGCCCCAGCAACCAATGGTTTCCCAAAAGAGATTATGCGGGTTTGAAGAATAGATGGATGGGTTTAACATGCAATTATCAAACCAGTTACATTCAGAGACAAGAGACTGTGAAGACTGAAGAAACTGATCTGCTTAAATTAAAGTGTGCATGTGCAGCAGTAGTAGCACCTATTGCTATAGATATCAACTCAGTACCGGTATATATCATATTGTGTTAATGGCTGTTACATAATCTTTTCACGGTCGAGTTACAAGATATGCAACAAAGATTTGCAACACAATATACAATGTATTGACCATAAGATTACCGGTATATAGTTAGATTACAAAAAATCAGATTTAACAGTTTAGTCAGATTTTAAGATAAATGTGTTTTTGGATAAAAAAAATGTAAGAAAGTTCAGTATATGCATGCATATACTGTTATGGGTTACATATCCATGTTCACTTATAAAGTAATACTTTTCTTAGGTTGTTGGGATATAACAGCATGAATATGGTGGATCTGCATGTTTGGGTAGAAACAATGCAAATCCTGACGACCAGGACTACGGTGCCATATGACTCCCTGATGGCAGCATTACGACACGTTGCCAGCTGGCTTTGACAGGGTGGCACCCAGACATGTCACAGTGCTGTCCTGTTTCTCTAACCCCGGCCAACATACACACACAGGCTTCCCTTGACACAACTCACATACAGTCTATATCCCTCGAGGCCATCACTCACCCGTCATTCTCTGATGCCTCGTAGACCAATCAGACGCTGTCTCATGAGACACAGTGTCACACATTTAAGGATGCATGACAAAGTGCTCCTTGATTTCCCAGTGGCCACTGTCTGCAGCCTGCTCTCACTTCTAAACATGCATGAATGTCCACACACACCAAATGCATGCGTACACCCCCAACATGCTTTCATATGTGCTAGAGGAAATGTGTCAGAGGGCATTACGTCAGCAGTTGTGAGATCATGAGGCTTTACGTTGGACCTTTTTTTTTTACAGCTGGTAAAACCAGTGAGGGGTGAGCAGAACTGCCAATATTCAAAGTTTTATGACAAAACATTTGCCATTTAAATTTCACACTAAAGCAAAATATAAATTTCTTTGCAGAAACACGGCAGTGTAGCACCTTTTTCCCACTGCATACTGAAGTTTGTGGATACTCCAGTAGAGAAAACAAAGGCAGTGTGTTGTGCCTCTAACAGAAAGCAGCTTTAACTTGCACAAAACCACAAGGAGTCATCATTGTTTTTAAGAACACTTTGGTTTCCTTGAAAACCACATTCATGCTGAAGCAGGGGGAACATCTACAGCCCACCAGCAAGCCTCCAAGATGACGAGAAGCTTGTTTTTGATGTTGACATTTACTAAAAAAAAAAGCTTAGTGCTTGACCTATGTTCTGTCATCTTCCTTTGTGCTCTTTTTTTGCCATGTTTCTCTCTTTCTCTTACTTTCATTGAGTGGGCTTTGAACCACATGAAATGACAGGGCCTGTGAAAAACTGCAGAAAGCTTTGCTATTAGAATAGAGAGAGGTAAGAAAAAATACAGAGAAACAAAAAAGAAAAAAGAGAGAAATTAGTCGCAGCAATAGTTTGAGTGTATGGGTCTCAAAGTTACCTCCGCATGACCCACGAAAACTGTGATTTTGCTCGGGAAAAAAGGCATTTTGGAGCCATTACTCAAGCCCTTGCGGTTGTGCACTCATATGAAACAAGGCATGCAGGGTGGGGGTAAAGGCGAGGAAAGGTATAGCACCAAAGCTCAATTGCAAACATAGCTTTTATGCTGGATGAAAGCCAAACTTCAATTGGCGAGAGCTTTCAGGGTCCTGCATAGGGGTGGCATTGAAGAAAGGCATACAGTAATGTTAGAAAGCCATTTGTGCCACACTTTTGCACAATTACGGCCTTTTCTCTAAAAATGTGTTGTTTATAATAGGTGACTGAGGCAACAATTGTGCTGCTGCAGCTTTGATGCTTGGGCTCTGTCGAAAGACGGGGTACAATGCTCTAAACATGGGACAATGAAGAGCCTAATCTTTACAAACCTGGAGCATGAAATCAACATTTAAGCAGGAGTCTGTATACTGTGCATGTTTGTGAAAAACACTGTATCTTGTGTTTGAATATTTATATTCGTGCTCTTGTGAGGAACTGTAGCAGGATTTGCCTTTTTCAAAAGAACCACAAAGTGTATCAAGACACAAAATTCCCCCTCCCAAGTAAGTCCTCTGTCAGTCGCGATCAATTAGAGATTTTCTGCAGTAAAAGAGGCTACAATGGTTTGATGTACAGACAGTAGCTGCTGTGAATTTACCATCATCTTTTAGGCAGCTTTATGAAATGGTAATTGTTTGCCCGCATTTTCCAAAATCCAGCACCGCTCCAGCTTAGTGCAAGATAAATTGGTCATAAATCATTTTACCAAACCATATATTCAGAGCTTTGCTTTTAAAACAGGGTTTGTTTAGGTAATGGAATAGTCTTTTTTTTAATAGAAAATACATCCCTTCACCATTCTGGGTTTGATGGATTAGCTTTTTCTACTGAATGCCATGGATGGCACCCTGGAATGAAAATTTAGGTGTGGTGATCCTTCTACCTACCCACACCCCCACTCCTTTCACTGAGAGTGGAAATCAACATCTGGAAGCAGAAAATACCATGCATGTAAAGCATGGACATATTTTTTTTGGTACTACTTCTATAAAAGTCAACTGCTGAAACCTCTAAAGTTGTGTTCTTTTAATTTAAAAGCTAAATGTAAAGTGATGCTTGTGTTACTGTTTGCTTTACCTAAATGTCCAGAGCACCAAGAAGTAAAAACGTTAATGCTCCAACAAAGGGGTTTATCACCTTTCAGCAATTTGTTTTTCATTCCTGTCATCATTTCCTTCCTGTCTTCCTTCAGCCTAACATTTCATCATCAGTACACGTCCATGGGGGTAAGGTATATACTCAGGTGCACACAAGACAAAAGCAAAAAGAATGCAAGTTAAGCTGCTGTGACCACATCTTTTTATTCAGCCATCTGTGCCTAAACACTGGCCGTGGCCATTTAACAAGCCAGTGCTGTTTTCTTAAACTCAAGTCATTGAAAGTGAAAGTACCTGCAGCCATGTTCCGCTTGGTGTCAGGCGTGACGGACTTGTCAGCAAATGACATGAAACACCTGGATAGAAAGACTGGCCAGCCATAACTTTGATCGTTTATGTGTTTTACTGCTGTGTTAATATGCTATTTGTTGTTATGTCTTTTTGCTTTGGATAATGGCCAATAAAGAAAAAAAAATAGAATGGTGAATTCCAGTGCTAAGGTAAACTCTTTGTGTGGCTCCTCTTGAATTGTGAAGATTACGACAACCGAGCATGCTCAAAGATGAGTAGACCATTCTTTTCCTTGGGTTTTTTTCATGTTTCACCGGCAAAACATAGATACTTTATACACTTGTGCATTAGCTTCTTTCAAATGGGAGATGCAATAGTACTGCTGATGCTAATCCTCCTCTAAATTTAAAGTCAATTCTTAGGGATGTAAGTCTCAACCCTGACACTTACCATAATCAGTGAAGTGGTGGACCCTAAAACACCAGTGCCAACTAGAAGGACACCAATGCCATTTGTGGGAAGCAAGTGCATAAGTACCATTTATTGGATTTTGTTTAAAAATATACAAGCACACTCTAAATATGACAGTGTCATCTTTATCCTAAAAGTGTTGGATGTAAGCATTTAGTGTGGTGGCAGTACTGCTTTTAAAGATACCATTCCATATTCTTTACTCCCGGAGAACGTTGGCATCTTCAGGATTTATAGATCCTAATAGACTTTTCTTGCAGCTCCTTGTATGAGGTGTCAAAATTGATGGCATGCAGACTTTTATTACCTGGTATGGTGTGTGTAATTAGGTTAAATAGATGGGCTTGGACACGCATGGTAAAGGCTACATTTCTCACCCTGGCTGAATTTATTGGCCACACTCTGCTCTCCGAGGTCTGCTCTAATGCACTCATTTGCATGGGGGTGCATGTAGCTGATGGGTGTGTTACTGTTACATCAACTCCTAAGCACAATGACAAAGGCCTGCTCATGAATAGCTTGGTTCAGTGGTTGGCAACAGCCTGGCTCACCAACTGCCTATTAGCTATGATATGAAAGCTGCCTGGCAAGTGTTAGATTGATACTTGACACTTTGAACAAAGCTCATTGTCATTGTAATTACTATACGTTGAGTCTTAATTTCATGGTCGTCCATAGTGCCAGCATGGTAGGGTTGTCTGTTACTTACATCTTTTATAACAGCTGCTTGTTTAGCCAGTGTGTCCCCCTGCCTTTGATGTATTGAAAAGTGTCAGACATAGCGACTTCATAATGACTATAATCACTTTAGTTATTATCATGCATTGCCTGTACAATTAAATATCAGATTGAGCATACCATTTTTTCCCTTTCTCTGGATGTCTAATCAAATGTTCATCACAAATAATCTAATAGCTGAAACTAGGAGTGTTATGACCTGATCATTTAGCAGACTTTAAAAGGAATCGCTTCATAGCAGTTTTTATGTCATTGGCTGGAGGGTCCATCCCATAATTTGAGCACAAACTGATTATGAAGTGTATTGGATGAGGGAAGTTGATAATGAGAGACCCAGCCAGCAGAAATGACAGCGTAGGAGCTGATACAGTGGCTGTAGCCTGCAGTGGTGGATGTCACTTCACAGACTTTTGTATGACCTTCATAGATTCTAGTTTCCCAACAAACTTCCATCCTCTTATTGAATCACCATGCATACAAATGCTTGTATGTTCGTACATCAGTCGCAATATCTTAACACAAATAATCTAACAAAAAATGCGAGTGCGTATTATTACCCACTTGTTTTTACGTCCCATCTTTACTGTCACAGCTACATGAACCAGCTCACACCAAACACTTATTAAGAAATGTAGGATAATTTGCACAAAACCTCCTGTGATTTATTTTCTACCAAACTTCTCTCAAAAGTCTCTAAGGGTGCCTTATTTCTTTCCATACAACTTTAACTTTTTCTGTTTTGTCTTTTCGGTATACTCTGTTTCCCTATTTCACCCTAACCCCACACCCTTCAAGCTAGAAGAGAGCATGAAGAGGTCTGCTGCAGACAGGGCCCATTGACAGGCTGGAGTGGCAGTAACTTATTGTCTATTGATGGAGTGTGACAAATCATGTGGGAACTCAGGGGTGCGTGGCAGTCAGACCCATAGTGTTGAGTACGTGAGCGTGCCTGCATGTGCCCTTGCATCTTAGATGTATGTGAACCCGCATGTGTTTGTGTCTGTGCTTGCAAGCGTATTTTGTGCATAGCATCCCACGCTGGGGCAGGCGGGCATAGTACACCTCATTTAGCCCAAATGGGGCCGCCTGGGTGGTGTGGGGTCTCATCAGGACGGCTTTAGCATTCTAGAGCCTTGCTGAAAGTTCGCAAATATAGGGGCTTCGTCACTATATTAATCAACATAGCCGAGCTGACAAAACACTGCAAGAATGACCTAATGATCAGGGAAGGACGATAAGGTGAAGTAAAAGGGAAGAGACATGATGAAAATGGTGGAAAGGGCACAGGGATTATATGGACAAAGGTGAAGGCTAAAAAGTGACAAAGAGATAAAAGATCTAATGAAAAGGAAATGAAGAAAGAAGCAGGCTCCTATTGAAAGTGGCAGCTCAGGCTTTTGGGGTCAGTCATGAGATAATAAGTGGTGAATACTAACACAGTTGTCATCTGCTGTGAACTCCTCAACTCTAGTCTAACAACTAAATCAAGTTGGTTATGATGGATAAAACTGCTGGACCAAAATAAAGTCTAGTAAATTAGAGAACACCCATCCAACCTCACAAATTCTCTGTCACAACAAAACAAATTAAACTATGAAGTCTCCCAAGTCAATTTTTTGCGGATGCTTCAGAGCAAATTACAGGTGCAAAGACGCTTGATTTTGAACACAAACAGCATTGATGTATGTCTTCTTTTCTGGTTCCCACCCTGAGGTGAGCTAGCATCTAATCTCTCCACTACCAATCTCAAGTCCAAATCACATTATGTGGGATCAGAGGTGAAACTGGAGCTTTTCAACAGCAGCCTGTTCTCACTAATGAACCCCCATGGCCATCTATTGCATATTACAGGCACATTGAGTGAGGGGGAGAAAGTTTTTGCAATAATCATTATGTAATTGCACAATGCCTGAGTTTACATTGCCCTGACATTTTGAAAACTCGATAGCAATATCTTTATGCTTCTCCATGGGGAATATGTTTGGAAGGGATGCAGCGTATATGATTGATGGTTTTCTGAGGCATAACGGTCTACTTATTGTAATCATAAAGTGCAGTGACCATTCAAAGTTTATATTAAACAATATTAGTCTATTTGCTGTCGTTATGTGTTGTATACTCACATTTCTGACATTAGTTGTATTGGAAACTTGTGGGGCTGCTAACTTGTTAAGTCAAAAAAGCAAAAGTCCACCAACAATACATATATATATATATATATGTATATCCCTTTCGAAAGAACCACTTCTTCTATTCAGTTACACTTTAAAAATCTGTATATAACCAACACGAGAGTCTATGCTCCAATTTAGATTGCAGATTAACATGCTGCCCATCCTTCCTGCCTTTTATTGACCTGTATCAGCTCTGCTGTGCTGTCCAGCCATGGCATCTATGTGATATGGTAAGCCCCTAGCCTGTCTGCTTCATTGACTGGCTGAGGATGGAAGGGCTACAGAGGGGATGCACAGCTGCATGCTCCTTCCATCCATTACCTGATTACGGTACTGCCGCCACAGCAACTGCATCTGTGATACAAAAGCGTCATACCTTGTTGAGAATGCCAAATATTTGCCCCTGGTCACTCTGTGAAGGTGACCTTTGCACAGCATCAACAAGTGTAGGCCTTTCCTGCATTTGAAGGCTTGAAAGGTTTTTTCTCCAAAAGGAATCATGCTGGCCCTATAAGACCACATCATATTTTAGGCCTTAATCCACTTTTTCAGTAAAGGTTTTGTTTAGAGCAGCGTTTGGAATGTCTGATTCTTGTGTAACCCTTTTCAGTAACGCTTTATAAGGGTTCCTTTATTCCTATTAGTTAATGCATACCTAAGCATGAATAACTACCAGGTAATGCTTATTTAACTGGTTCTCACTGAGGGGAAAGAACAAGTTCAGAGTTCTCATAAATGCACCAAAGAGCTTCTAGGAAATAGTAATTTGCCTTGCATGCCGACCACTTTATCCTTATCTTCAGTGTTACCAGCACAGGCTGCATTTGCTAAAAATGGACAAGATTTCCATCTTGCATTGCATTTTGAAGAGATAAATGTTTGCTTAAAAAAGAAAAAAATATTTAATTAAGAGAGGAGTCAGAAATGTATGAAGCAGTCTCCTAAGGGATAAGTGTTCTTACTTTACAATAAGGTTCCAAAACTTATTTTATAGTTATTAACTACGGTTAGATAATGCTCATGAGGTTTTACATTATTTATAAAGGGTTAGGTCAGGCTAAAAATGTTAAATAAACACCCATTCACCTTTTGCTTCTAAACTCTAAAAAACGACCATAGTAAATGATTACTTTAGAAATAATTGGGGCTTTCCATATATATTAACTAACGTGCTATTGATGCATACATGTTACTAAGCATTTGCATAGGGAAGCTTTTATTAATGCTTTAAAATGCATTAACTAAGGTTGAAAAATAAACAAATCAATTGACTGCTCTAGAAATTAACTCTAGAAATTACACACTAATGCAGTGTTTTTGGTAAATGGTAAATGGCGTATACTTATATAGCGCTTTCTACCTTCTTACGAAGGCCCAAAGCACTTTACAGTCACAGTCCCATTCACCCATGCACACACACATTCACACACTGGCGGCGGTTTTTCAACCAGTGTGCCGCGGCACACTAGTGTGCCGTGGGAGATGGTCAGGTTTGCCGTGACAAAATGCCCTCATTAACTGATCTAAAAACATTTACCATCTCTAGGATATCAGCTCTGTTTTCGTCCAAAAGGGCCCTGATAAAACACTGAGTAGTTAGGAATGTGAAAGCTCATAAAATACCTTTTTCTTTGTGTTTATTTGATTCTGCTAAAGACATTTTGATCAGAATGACGGCGCCGCGATTTAGCCGTAGCTTCAGCTGTTTTCAGAAAAAGTCCCGCCCCTTTAACTGTCTCCACCGATCATTCTTGGAGGCTTAATCACACGTCATCAGTCTGACCAATCAAAAGTGGTTAAAATCTTCACTTCCTTGTTCCGATTCTGCTCATAAAGTTGCTCATTTCTAACAAATATACCAGCAAAAGCTCCTCTTTAGCGGTGTAGCTTTCCACAGAATCCGGTGTCAGACTGTGGAACAAGTGAACAAAATAATGAAGCTCTGAGACGAGTCTGTCTGCGTTCGGCGGCTGTTTGCATTACATCACCCATGATGCATTGGGTTAAAGTGACAGCGTCTCAGCGCACAATTTGTCTTCCTTGTTAAACGTCTTGAAACCACAATGAATACGCATCAAACAGTTTTTAAGTCTTCTAACTTAACTTTTATTTCATCTTTTAGAAAAAACAGCTGCAATTTCCAGCTTTTTCTGCCACAATTATCACAAAAATGCATGTGAGATTGCGGAGGGGCTGTAGATCAATACAGACTATGAGTTTCTCCTTTTTGCTTTAATTTTTGGATGCTGGTGTGCCGCTGGATTTTTGTCAAGGTTAAAGTCTGCCGTGGCTCAAAAAAGGTTGAAAAACAATGCACTAATGCAAAGTAATGCATACAAGTATGGCTATTAGCACATTATTTAATTGTTAACTAATACATAATTATGCATTAACTGAAAATTAAGAAAGGGATCCTTATTATAACAATTTTCTAACTTGCCATGTTTAACTAGTCTATCATAGGTGTGAAATCTCCTTCATTAATTCCTGTATTTCTCCTGATATTTACCGCTGTCTCCTCCAAATGTAAAAAATGAAAATGCTCATAGTAGACACAGTTGGATCCAGATGGATCATTGCTTATTGTTTTCAACTTTGATAGAGGTAGAGTCTATCTTAACGTATGTGACCCCACTTCCTTCAATGATGCTCACAGTGGGACATTCAGGGAACAATCCCAATTCAGTGTTACTCCTTTAAAATAACATAAATTAGGTCTTTGCTGTGGCAATGCAAAAGAGAAGAAACTCCTTGGCGCCACATGGTTAAAAGCTGAAAAATGTAATCGGCATGTCATGCCGGTATTTATTGTGTTTCAGTGTGCCTACAAGCTGATCATGAACTATGATGTTGCTCTGTTCTTTTCATAGAATTTGACAAGGTTTGTGTTATGTTAATAAAAAATGCAACACTGCCTGAGGGGTGTGTGGAACATGCATGCACCTTATGCTCTCCTGAGCTGACAAAAGACCTTTACAGCATCAAGTTCCTACAAGGTGAGTTGTAAATATAAATATCTTTTCATCACTGTCCTTTATCTTTTTCTTTGCTGCCAGCAAAACCACAGAAGAAAATAAGTATTAAAAGATTAAGATTATCATTTTATTATAAGGACAGAGGGGAAAACAGCACATGCAATACAAATCTAAAGATTAAGTTAGAGTAAAACAATAAATTACGCAGTGATAAAAATTTATAGTAATTGTAAAAGAAAGTTGATTTAAAATCAAGTGACACCAGTTTTGTTGGGTTTCATTTGTTGTTGGTTTTTTTCCTACTAAAATGTCACAAGTGTGTTTAAAAAAACAGAACATAGCGCCAATCTTATACAGTAACAGAAAGCCTAAAACCTAAGACTTACATGAACACACATGCACACACAAACAGCTAACATTGTGAGGTGAGATCATGTCTGCGTGTACTAATCAGTTCACTGCAGGCCCAGCAAAACCACAGGAGCCCATAGCTAATAATGCCAATATGAATGAAGTCTTTACACTTAACTTTACAGTCTGCTTGGATCCAAGACCCACTGGTGCCTCAAAGTCATTTCTCCACATGCAAAGGTCTGTGTATGCAAAAGGAAAATGGCATCTTTTAAACATTTCTTTTCTTTCTATTAAAATACTTAACAGTTACCGTGTTTGTTGTTAAACATATTTAAAGTGTAACAGCACAGGGGACATGACTGGTTGAGGATCAAACATTTCATGAAGGTTTCATCTTTATATTTTAAGACATAACAAAACTTGCTTTAAATCTACGATACAACTCATCTATAACCACCTCTTAAACTGATGTGCAAGTGTTATTACTTTTCCATTAGTTGCGAATTTTGTCTGCAGAAATACTAACAACACAATATCATATGAGAGTGGAAAAGAAAACAAAAGAGAGTGAAGACAAACCATTCTTTAACTAATGCTTTGTTGGATAGGTACTAGTGAGGTCATTACCAGCAATAGAGAACTTTTGTTGCAAGAAGGCTGGAATGGGGCAAAACCTTAACTCCAGGACAGACATTACATTCTTCAAACAGTACTTAGGCTTTGGAAGGTGTTTTCTTGACTTCCTTTGTACCCGACTTTATTAGTAGCAGATTATAAACCAAGGTTTACAACTGACAACTGTTAATAGTATAGAGCTAAATCATTAAAAAATGAAAGGAATGCTTTCAGAAGCAGGACCTTGATTTGAAATGCTGTATGTACCAAAGAATCTACAGAAGTAATTCATGTTTATTTTTCTGAATTCTACATAATGAATTATACATCAAAACTCACAACTCAGTCATGTTCCTGTGAACAGGTCCTTTAAAAACAAACAAAACAAAGAAGATCCACATGACCTGTGCATTTTGGGACAGAGGCAGTATAATGTCCTGTCTTTTTCTGTGCACCAAACCCTTCTAGGCACAGATCCATCTGAATCTTCTTTTCCAGTCAGAATTTTGAAAGAACTGAATGTTTTGCCGCTCTCACATTCACATGATCCCACAGATGTAGATGAATTTATGTCTCAAGGTCAAGTTTTATTTATTATAAGTCCTTCATGCCAAATTACATTATTGAGACTTAACAATAACAACTATTCTTAGAAGCCCTGCTTTGAAGGCACACTTTTTAGTATTTCTTTTATATGTTTTATAGTACATAAGATCATAGTTAAACTTTTCTGAAGTTAATAATTTGTAGGTATAAATAACATTTAGGGGGACAATTATAAGATTAGGTCTTAAAAAACACCCAACTGTGTCATTACTACAAGTAAGTTGCTTATAAAAACCTTGTTCCAATAGCAAAGTATGCTGGGGTATGAATTTATCCACAGTGACTTCAGAGTTATATATTGCTGGGTTTGAACTAAAGTTTTGTCAGATCAGTCTCTGAGATCAGGGCCCTTCTCTGAGAGCAAACTGCAGTTTCTCAACCCTCAACGCTCCTCGGTAGAACTTCCTCCTCATACGCTCACAAATGACAAGAGAAAAAAGTATTGAATAAGTCATAGATTATCTCCTGGTAGCACGCTGAGGTGAAATAACAACAAATAACCGTCTTATCCCCCCCTCTGTGGGCTGTGCAGTAGAGAGCGGGTGCGCCTGAAATGCTTGTTCTCAATGTTTGTGCCTGTGTGTGTGAGGAGGGCAAAATCTGAAGACTATCTACATCATCTTTGTTCATTAATTCATGGGTTATATTTTATGCATTTTGGTGACAAGGTTTAAAGAAATAAGACCCAAACATAGGAACAAGACAGGAAGTTGTATTTTGTGTTATTGCAGGCTTTAATACATATTCTGTAAAGGAAGTTGGGAGTGTAAAGATCACCAGAGGTGGGAAAAAGATTTCAGGTAGACTTTAGAGAAAAGCTGAAAACTTTGGTTGTCTCCAAGGTGAATTAGTGGACTGTGATGAAGCAAGAGGTAGATTATATTGATTCGCAAGATTGACTTACTGAGTTGAGAATTTATTTAATTTCCTCAATAGATTAAGGCCAAATCCAAATTCTTCTCCCTACCCCTACATTTAGCCTTCCAAACGGAGAGTTATGGAAAAATAGTGTCTTCTAATTCGGACGTCCCTCCCACTCGATGACACCATCAATAGTCGCCAGTCATCCATTTTAGTGAGTAGCTGTCAGTGCTTGAAAAATGTATAACAACATCAGTTTTATAGCTTTAAAAAGTCATCCTAAATCAAAAAGTCATTACTTACATTTATACTGAAACTTCTGTGCTTCAGATCATACCCACATGAAGACATGCGATTTTCCTCCTCGGCACAGCGCGATGCAGATTAACCTCACGGCGCGAGGGTTTCAAAAAACTACTTCAGACAACCCTATCCCTCCAAATAGTCCTGCAATTGGAGGGATAGGGAGAAGAAGCTGGAGGGGGAAGGATTTGGATTTGGCTTGTATTGATGTATTTTAGCTTGTATTGATGTAGGTAAATTTAGTGTAAGCATTTTTATATATGTGTGCACTTTATCCATCATAAAACCTCTTAAGAAATTGCTAGTGTTGTCTTTTTCATGTGTTTTTTGCTTGTCGTTTCATGTTATTAGTCTGTTCTTTTTTTTGAGGGGGGAGATTTTTTACACCCCAAAATTTGCTGATATAATGGATTAAGGCCTCATATGACATTTAGCTCTTCTGTGATACTTGTGAAATACGTCATTCATAAGTGTTTCTTGCGTTCATCATTTGTCTTCGTGCGCAGATGTCCACCGAGGGTTTCAGCCAATGGGTCTTTGCGTGAATTTGGTTTTGAATTGTTCAAAAATTTTGGTCGGTTGAGATTTCCATGTAGTTTACGTGTATTTTACGTAGTTTTTAATTAAATTATCAAATCTTATGCGACTGTGCATGATTTTTGTGAGATGCCTCCGCAAATGTGTAGCTTTTCACGGTGGTTCCATGTATGTCCAGGTATGTCTAACTGAGTTTTCACACAAATATCACCGATGTATAACTTTTATATCGCATATGCGGCACACATATCACGTTCAAATTACGTAATTAATAAAATGCATATAAACAGTGCACTAATCTAACACGGTTCATGTTATACGTTGTTTTATGTCTTCTTTGTGTGGTTTATTCGTACTTCTGTGGTTTTAAAGTGGTTCATTTGTGATACACCTGTGAAAATTTTCACGTAAATACCATAACTTTTCTCACTTTTTCCACACATACTCACGTATGAAGTTTCTTTTGTCCAATATGCGCAAAATGTACGTAGTGGCTGCGTGACATGGACCTTACTTGTGCCTTGTATGTTTGGAGATCGCAAATGACACTGTCAGAATCAGATGATACAGTACAGAGGTGCCAAGGAGACTAACTTTCTCAAAGAAGGGTCTTGTAAGATTTGCTGTAGCTCCAGTAAGAGAGGATGCACACACACACACACACACACACACACACACACATGGACCTGCACACTAGCAGAAACACGTGTTTTTGCTTCTCAATGTCACAACTTCCTCTGGGGTGCTGTTTCAGTGAAAGGTGCCAGCGTCCTCAGCCAAGCTCCTAACAAGAGCCAAGGAGATGGGAGAGTAAGACAGAGGAACAGAAAGTAGACTTAAGGGGAAGGAAGATAGGGGTCAGGATAGAAAATTCTGTAAGAGGAGCAATGATCTGTCAACCCTCCTGAACACTCAACTCAGAATTAGTGTGAAGCAGTCGGGCACCAGCAACACTGACCAGCAGACAGTGGTTTTGGAGTTTGGCTATTTTCTGTCATTCTTCTTTTAGTGTGTAAAATAACTCCTTCACCAACAGCAAACATTCTAAGTTGAACTGCACCCTGTCAAATAAAAAAAAACTCTACTTATTTCTTTTGGAGCAAGATCTGATAAATCTTGCCTGGAGAAATGCAGCTAAAGTACACACAGTCACACTGGGGTGGACAAGTAGCCTAATGATGTCTGAAATGCTACAACTGCAGTGAAATGCTGTGATAATTGCTACTCTTCTGTCCACAGTTCAAATAAATGTTGAATCAGTTGGCAAACACATTAATATGGAAATGTCTACATTAATTTGGAGCGTGCTCTAAATTATTCAGTAATTAAGCCACTGCAAATTTACACAAACTTTCCCCCTGGATGCCTGGAGAGAATAGTTTGGAGCTAGAAACAGCCATGCAAAGGATTGTGTGACATGTGCCCAAAGAATACATAGCCTTATGCCTCAAAACAACAAATAATTCAAGAAATAGCAAAAATAAAATTTGACTGGACCACGAACCACACACTATAATCTATACACAACTGTAACTCTTAGCCATTTTGAAACAATTATCATCATTTCAGTTTTATGTGTTGTTGTCATAGAAGGTATAGGGCAACCATAAATTGAATTTCTCATATATATATTTTTTTTAATCAGACAAGAATCCATAATATTTGATTGATTTAACTGTCTACTTCACTTAAAAGAATATTAATACTCCACCCACATCTTTGCACTGACAATGAAACTCATATCAGCAGACATTTAGTCCGGCTATGCACAGACTGAAAAAAGGAGGAAATACGTGTGTTGGCTCTCTGTAAATAGGCAACTTGAAACCTCCTAAACTGTTTATTTGGCAGGATTTTCTGTGGTACTTCCGTCCAGTTATTTTCCTTTTGCACTGAAATATTATTAGTCTTTTTACGCAGTCTCTCAGTGTCTGTCTATTTTCTGCATGTCTAATTTAGTTCATTGGGGTCTGAAGCCTATCTAATCTCACACTGTGGTCTTTGCTGCTCAGGTTAAGAATCTTTTCCGTGGCTCATATTTAAAGGAAGAAAATATCTTGAAAACCGCAAATCCTGTACAACATGCATGTTGTACTGTTATTAGACAATGTTGGACACTTATTAATATTTAGAGATACATGCTGACTCACTTCTTCCCACTTTGTACTAAAAGTCCACTCCTGGACCAACATGCCATCTTGTCTCTGCCTCAGATCAGTTTTACAAATAAAGTTGTACATGTATCAATAACTTACAATAACAATACAATAAATTACTGAAGTTTTTACTCCATCCAGCAAGATGCCTCTCCTTCAATACAATGTACAACGTAATTTTTTCAGTCATGTTCCTCTATACATATCTGTCAGTACTTGGATGGCTAACATGGCGATTTGGGGAAAAGGCTGTTTTGATACGTTGGGTTTATCATCGCTTGAACTTTAAATTGTGCTGTTTTTGAAGTCCCGTGTTTGGCCTGTGTCGCGATTTACTTGTGTGTCTCTATGCCTCCAAGCCTGGATGTACATCTGGGCTCAAGCAAGAAAAAGCATGTCAACTTGTGTAACTGTGGACGTCCTTTCAAGGGGCCTTCACAAATCTGTTTGAGGCCCTTTGATCAGGCACTCTATGACTCGCCTGCTCTTGACGGCCCCTCGAGACGGTGGTGGTGGTGGTGGTGGGGGTTATTTTGGTGGGAGACAAGACTGGTTTGACATGGATGAGAAACAGTTTTTGACGCCCAAGCCCTTGCACACAAACACAAACATCCAAGTAGATGTTTTTTTTTTTTTTTAAAGCTGCAGATGCAGCCATGTGATCCATGCAGAGTTGTGTTTTCAAAATATTTTCACATGAATAGAAACTAAAGCTGCCAACTTACATTTAAAACAAAATTTGTTCTGAAATCAAACCCTTTCTTATGTTGCTTTGCTGAATGCTGCGTAGATTTTGAGTAGACATCAGTTTGCATTGAGATAGAGCCCAGGTAGGATCTAATACTGACTGGCATCACCGCACCACACGGACATACTGTAGATCTGACGCTGAGTTGATCTGACAATAGAATGGATCAGTGTAGTGGCTAGCAAGTCAGAAGGTAGAGCATAATCCTTTCTGTCAAGTCTCAGTCTCGTCAATATTCAAATCCAGCCAGCTGTCCAATGGCTGTCAGTTACAATTTCCCTCTGGCTTATGGCCTCACACAGGCACATATCTAAATTGAATTGGATGTTTGCCTCTCAATGGAAATTGAGTCAAAGAAATGACCTCCTGGCCTGTATTGTGAACTTGTCAGTTACCTCAGCTGAACTAGTTTCGAATACACAACATGCATTACCAAGTAATTGTTCTTTTTGGCTGTATTTTGTTTGTGTTGTCTAAGTTTGTGATGTTAGATTGTCTTATCTTTCATACACCAACCAGTTTTTAGACATTTTTTTAAACCTTAATGTATACAAAGTATAAATGTAATGTTCATTACCCTGCTGACTCCAGTCCAGATCCACAACTCCAAGGTCAGAGGAAAAAGAATAAAGTGCCCAAGTCTTCAGTAGTTAGACAATCAGTGTGGCTTGTTAATAATTAAATTAAATTAAAAGCAAAACAAATAGTATTAATAATAAAATAAATATATTTTAGAAATCAAAACAAAATTACAGAAACCAGAACACAATTACAAGAAAAAATTTTAAAAATCAAAGCACAATAAGAAACCAAACAAGGTAGGTACAAAGGGACACTATTGATTGGATGATGACATTTGAATTTTGACATTTAGGTTTTTCCAAATGCGTTTTCAACGGCTGCTTACTAACAAAGTTTTATGATTAGTGCGAAGCATATCCAGTGTTGCTTCATGCTAAATAACTTTCAGTTGAAATGATGGACAAACATATTCATCCAATCAATAATGTCCCATAGTACCTAACTTTTCTGGTTTCCATATTAAAAAGAAAATATTTCTGAAAGAAAGAAAAATAATTGCCAGAAATCAAAATGAAATGTTTAAAAATGAAACAAAATAACAAACCAGAAAAGGTACATACTATGGGACATCGCTAAATGGGGGATGACGTTTGTCTGGTACCTGAACCATGTTTAGCTTGTATTTTTTTTTTAGCTAAATCTTGACGCAGTGTGAACTGGCTACTGTTCAAACTGCAAGCATCAAAGGTAGCATCAAAAGAAAGTATTACCTTATATAGTGGAAATATAAATGAAAAGTTATCATTTCAATAATTATAAGAAACAATGCTAGACAGGGAGTAGTGTAACACCAAAAAAATGGGAATTGGTCAAGATTGATCAACTGATAGCAGTAGAACCAGAACCTGTTGGTTGCAACACTAAACAGCCTTAGTCCTTCCTGTTTTTTGTGATGGGTTTGATGCTTTTGATCCAGTTTAAAGCAATTAAACTGATATCCTGGTGTTTTCATTATCTGTAAGGTTTGTGAAAAGGTGTGAAATGTGCTTCTAGCTTTAGTCTAATGGGGACATATTGGAATGCCTGAACATATTTGCAAATTGCAGTATTCCTTGTGAATCAGAAAGTGGAGTTTTTATTTAAGTAAAATTGAATTGAAAGTCCTTGGCTTTTTAAATGTATTTTTCATTAGATTTAAAAGATTTTGAGAACCAACCAATGAGAATTGCTTACTAGCTTTGAGTAACATGATTCCCAAGGTGGAGCGCTAAAAAAGGTCTAATTAGTGTACTCATACATGGTGCCTTTTTTTCAATTATTCACTCTCATTTTATGCCTTTCTTCCTCTGACACATGTTGCCCCGGCATGCATGGAAAGGTCTGACCTTTGAAAAGTTTAGCGCTTTAAATATTTAGGCTTGGTTTATGATGGATCCTCCAGGCCCGTTGGCAATGTGCAAAGCTTCTGATTAGGGTTGCTGTCAGAGTCATTTAGCTGAGTGTCTGGCTGTCGGTGGCGCTCTCTGTTTGACAGCCGTGCCTTTTAAACAAACAAAAGTCCCTGTGGCAGAGCAGGCAGGGCACCATGTGCAGCACAAACACCCAACTCTCTGAGAGAAACCACTCAGCCTGCTGACAGCTGCAGAAGAAACCAATGGCCAGTCATGATGTTTCTGGCACTCTGTCTTTTTGCTTGCTCACTTTCTCCCACATAGTCTATTCTTAGTCCCTCGTCCTGTTTTATTTTACCACTCAACCCCCTCCTTTTCTTCTCACTCTGTGTCACCAATTTCTCTGAGTTCACATCTTCCTGTAAACTTCATCCAAGAATTAGTTTCAAAAATTCTTTTGCAGTGTTTAAAGAAAGATTTACTGAGTTGATTGCCTCCTGATCCCCATACTAGGCCCCTGCTCTTAATGTGTTGATCATCAGTACTCATTATCAGCTGGAAAGCGTGAAGGATGCTGTCTGATTCAGGTCTGCATCACCCAACAATTAGGACAGCTTACACTGATGTTCACAATGAAATAGATCTGAGGCAGCCTTTTTATCTCACTCAGAGACAATCTCCCGTGGCATCAATCCTGTAAATATATGAGTCTTAATATGTGTGTCCTATTCTGTATTCAGAAGAAGAGCCAAGTCAGCAGCTCCAGTATTAATGCATGAGAAATGAGCAGAGCCCATATGAATTAAAGGGTAAGACTCCTCTTATTAAGATGTAAATTCCAGGGGAAAACTTGCAGAAATGAGGATACAGTGAAGTTACTGTCAACTTTAGCCTACTTATGCATTTCTAAAAGGTATTGTTGTGTTGGAGTTGTTGAAAGTAGATACACATAAAAGGAGCCTTGTACATTTCTGAGCTCCTTTTAAACACACAAGCAACCATCCACAGTGTATGTACAACCTTTACTTTAAGAAACAATTTACACTTTTGTCAACATTATCTAGTGACAGTTTACATGGAAACTGTTGTTGTAATTCAATCTGTGTGTGAGGATGTGTGCACTCTTTTCTTTATTTCTTTCTCCACCTCCACCTTGGTCTCATTTCAAATTTGCACTTAACACCTTCCTAGGAAAAGGCTTCTCATTCATCAACAGTGTTTGTCGCAGTGACAAGTAGGGCGCCTCCTGCATATCAATATCAGCTAAGACAATGCTGAGCCTGTAACCTTCAGCTAAATGTCATTCTGCTTAATCCTATTTGAAAATTAAACATTGAAAAACCTTTAGCGTACCTTCCTGTCTTCCTTCCTCTCTCGTTCCTTTCTTTATTGGCTGCCATTCTTCCAGCGCTCCAGTCACCCTCCCTCCCTTTGCCTGCTCTTGTTTTGCACATTGTGTGACATTTGTATTGTTTGTTTGTATGCCATAATGGCGATTTGGTTCAACTGATTTTGAATTTATATCACTTAATACATACACATCTCCCGTCTTTGCCTGTCTTTTTGTGGGAGGCTAACTATTCATGCTTTAATAAAAGAAACTTTCACAAAAATGTTTTAGCCCAAAGGGCAAAGCTCCGGCCAAAGTTGGATATATTGGAAGAATGCATATTTATATAAAGTGTAAGTTTGAATACAGCTGGTAAAGTGGTTGAAAAAGTGGTGCAAATACATGCTAGTAGCTGGAACTTTATCAAAGCCAGGAAGAGAGGTACACTTTATGAAAGCAACTGCACACATGTGATGTACTTGGTGGTTTATCCCATTAAAGCACAACTATATGGCATTATGTTTGAGGATGGCCTATAGCGAGAAATGGAAGAGGAGGGAGGACAAGATAAAAGGCGATACAGAGATTGCAATGAAAATGCAATCATTTGCAGTCAGACAGATCTAATTCTTTGGGGGGAGTGTAATGCTGCACCTCAAAGGCAGCCTTCGGCTTTCCGTGTGGATTTGATTGACCACAGTCACTTGTCAAAGGATTCAATTGAAATACTGAAAGTGAATTACAACGAGACTAACCTTCATGTCTTCATTTTGAAGCCCTCCATCTTCTCTGTAGCTTGAAGAATTAGAAAACGGGATGTGGAGGCATACTGTAGAAGCGATTAGACAAGATGGAGAGGCAACATGATTGCAGAGCAATTTCTTCCATAAAATTTTCTCCTCCAAACAGTGATGGTTCTACAGCAGTTAGGCCATGATAAGATATAATACTGAAAGAAAGTCATAGAAAAATCTTAAAAAAAAGATTTTCGTTTCAATTTTCCTGTTCACATTTTTAATCATTTTGAAGTTAGAAGTAGTTTTTACTCTGAAACCTGTAAAGATTGGTGTTTATGCAATCCTGACTTACACAAACATGGACACACTAACACAAAATTACTTTGTGTGTTTTGTGGTGACTTGATGATTTGTGTGGGCTGACATGGTAACCAGAGTAAATGTCCATTTAACCAAGCCCCCCATATCCATCCATCCATCCATCCATCCATCCATCCATCCATCCATCCATCCATCCATCCATCCATCCATCCATCCATCCATCCATCCACTTCCAGTTTCTTAATCAATTTGTCACTAGGTTGCTGGAGCCTATCACAGCTACAGTTGGGCGAAATATACCCTGGACAGGTGGCAAACATTTGAGCTAATTTAAAAATGACCACTGGAAGCTGGTTTGAAAAGGGAGAAATTTCCCCTTAATATTGATGTTAATTTGAGTCAAAGAAATGACCAATAAAATTAAATTTGATTTAATTGGAGCTCAAATTTGTGTCATATTAGGTCTATGTTTCAATGATTGGCAGGTGGGTGGACCCATGGGTGTAATCAACATCACTCTGAATTTACTGTCTGGTTCAATCTGTTACTCTGCAGGTTGTCAGGTTGGGCAGAGCAAACCTCAGTCAATGTGCCTGAGTATCTTAAAATATGATGGCCATAATACCTGGAGTTTACGCTGCCTTACTCCACCCACCTGCCAATAAATAAACAGGAAAACACCCCTTAAATGAATGGACAAACTTTTTAAAATGGGGGTCGATGGGAATTTGCTCCCATTTGAAACACTTGTGATTACCTGTATTTGAGAAACTGGAACCTTTGGCACTTGGTGGAATAATCTGACCTTTATCTGTCCATCGTTGACCCCATGAGAAGATTTATGTTTTCTGCTTTAGACATCGTAGTTCAAGTTTCTTTCATTTCAGTTTAATGATATATGCCTACTTTTCTTATTCCCAATTACTGCTTGCTTTAATTTAAATAATTAGTTAGGATAAATGCCAAGGTTATTTCTCAAGTTAGGCAAATTGGTAACACCATACTTTGATAAAAGGATATGTGAAACAATACTTAATTTTGCTATACTGATGGGGATGGTATAATCCTACTAATTTAAAATAACAAATAGGAGACACATTGAGAATTCATTGCTCAATTCCACATGTGAGTTCATTTAACCCAGACAATTGTTTGTTGGAATTTAAACAGCTCACGTTGTGTGTCTCAATGCTCTCCAGGTGGGATTTCCAGGAGGGTGCAGAACTGGAAGACGAAGAGAAAGCAATGGTAGAAGAACTTCAGAAAACCTTTCTTGTTTGCTCCTGCAGCGTGGGACCACAGGGCTCTCCTGGATCTGATGAGACACCAGCAAAGCAGACCCAAGGGGAAACACAACCTCCCGATAAAAGCGCTGCCCAATAACAGTCCACACAGTTGGTATTTTTATCATGTTGTAAATGTCTTCTTTTAATACCGTACACACTTGGAACTCTCAAGGTAGCAATGTGTGGCGGCGTGTGTGTGTGCTTGCACATTTGCTGTTGTAATTTGGTTTTCACATGTACCCGGTGCTGGAAATTTGCATATGTATCTGCCTAGCGACATTAGAGAGGGGACAAAAAAAACAAAAATGTGTGAAAGCTGGTGGCTTTCTCTTTTTGCACACACCTCAGACAAACTCTCTGTGCTGTTCAATGGTGCATCAGATGTGTTTTATCTTTTTGAAACACATCTGCAGAAATCAGTTCTGGGATATGGAGGAGCCTGGATTTGTTTGCCTGGGACAAGATGGAGCTGTGTGATCATTGTAGGCAGTTGAAGTTTTTTTTTTTTTTTTTTTTTTGAGTCAGTGAGGGTAAAGATATTGATGTCAGCATACTCTCTCTTGGTTACTGAAAGAAAACATCAAACATCATATTTTGGAAGCACAGTGATATTCGTTTTGGTCATGATGTGCCTCAAAAATTTGCCTCACTGTGGAAAAATCTGTCAGTATTTTCTGCAAACTGCAGTAATATTTATTTGTAGCTTTTCTTTTCGAATGAGTTTATACTTTTACTATATTTAAAAAATGTTAAAGGATGCAATATTTTACCTCTAAATAGTAAAAATTTAAATGTTTTCCTATCTCAGCCATGACATTTTATATATGTTCTGCAAATGCAATAAATATGGAACCTAAGTATCTTTGTGGACTATTGTTGCATCATGTGTTTCCCCACTTTTTCCAAATGTGGATTTAACAAGTTTAATTATTGCTTCTTTCCTCCACATGTATGGGATTGCATCTCACAAAAGCTGCTGCACAGCGCAAATCCTTTAAGAGATAGCGGAAAGAAAAGAGAAATGTTGTTTCTGCTTAACTAGATTTTCAATGCAAATGTAGCTAGATTAAAATCACCAAACTACTTAACGAAGACAAAAGACTGCACGTTTAACAACTGAGTTCTGCTTTTGTCATTGAAAAAAAAAAAAAGCTAAATAGCAACAAAGCAGCATTATTCTTCTTACTGTATCAAATGAAACAATGCAACCGTTTAACTGTGCAATGGCATAAACAAAGTATTTGGCTTCCCAAACTGTGCTTTTAAGATAACTGTTTCCTACAAAGAAAAAGCTTGATCCCTTCTATTCCTCTCTACCTCTTCTAGTAAGTAGTACACATCCATTTGTGCTCCTAATCCATGCAGGTGATAGACTAAGAAGACAACTGTCAGTAAGGCTTAGTGATTTAAAAAGAAAGCATTTTCTATTAGAGACATTTAGTAGCGGATCAGTCGATTAACAGTCAAAGCTTTGTAAGGGCATCATTCGCAGATTCCACAGTGAAACTATTTTCCAGTTTTGCTGCTGCCTCTTTGGTTGGTGCAATACCTGAGGACAATGTTGCTGATAGGACAGGGTTGTTTTGTAGCTTTCAAACAGCCGGCCATGGAAAACACACGAGAACATAGCTTTCAACCATTCTTGTTTTTATTTAAATAATAAACATCAAGGAAAGTTGAATGAACATTTGAAACACTAAAAGTAGAAGAAGAAAAAAAAATTGGCAACGGTTAAAACTGTTTTCTATAGATATTTTCTGCCATATGATTCAAGTTAGTTTGCTCCTGTTTGCTAAGAAAAACAGTTGAGCTCATTAAAAAAAAACTTGATTTGTATAACTACTGTAAATGCATTCTTAATATTTTACAATAACCTGCACGCCAAATGTTCTCAATTTACACATTGAGAACATTTAAACAAATTAAAACTTACACTTTCTAAAAATTTTTTAGCTTTTTGTTTATCGGTATCCTTTTTGATGCACAGTTTGTCATTCTATTTTTAATGTACCGATACTCAAAACTCATACAGTTGCAAATCAAACTTTACAAGAGTAAAACAACTTATACTTTTCTTTGTTTTCCAGAGATGTTGAAGATCAAATGTTGTTGTTTTCATCTCTGAATACTACATGAGAAATGTTCTTCAAATGTAAACTTTTTCCATAATTTTTGTATATTTATTTGTTGTTGAATAAAGATGATAACATTAAATGCACCTGATTGTAATCATTGGAACTTCTTTTACAAAGTTTACAGGACAGTTAATTGCAGTACTCTTATCCTAAAACTTTTATCAGGCTGTGGAGCAGAGGTAGACCAGTCGATCTCTGATATGATGATTATAGGTCTGGTTCTTGCTCTGCCCGGCCATGTGTTGAAGTGTCCTTGGGCAAGACACTGAACCCCACATTGCTCCTGGTGGTTATAGGTTGGCTCCAGTGTTCAGCAGCGGAGCTGCCATCAGTGTTTTGAATGTGTGTGTGGATGGGTGAATGGGACTGTGACTGTAAAGTGCTTTGGGCCTCCTAAAAGAAGGTAGTAAAGCCAGTATATGCCATTTACCATATTATAAATCTGCATTTGATTCATCCTGGGATTGCATAAAGCAAGTAAAGAAGACTCACCAGGTTGAGACAACAATTCGGAATAGGTGTCTTGTATGGGGACGTAAGGTGCTTTCTAGATCGGACAGTTCTCCGGTTACAGGTGTCTTTTCCAGACCCCTGGCTAAAGCTTCCCCGTTAATTGTGAAAAATAGAACCACAGGTATCAGAAAACCACAACTAATACTTTTTTTATTTTCTAAATGTCCAAAATAAAAATAAAAATTGTTTAAAGGTCTGACTCCAACAAAGGTAATTTGTTATAACTGAATGTGTGAATGTGATTATAAACCCAGTTATTTTTCTGAGATTTTGTAAAAAATAAAAAAAAAATAAAAAATAAACTTTTGAAGATCCATCTTACAAACAAACCTGAAAACAGAGATAATTTCAATTTTTTTAATTTATGTAAACGCCTAGTTGTGCTTTTTTACATTTATTTTCTATATTTTTATCCTGCTTAATCAGTCTTTTATTCAAGATAACTTCCAGCAACAGGCTTGTCAGTGTGTGATGACATTTCCTGTAACTTGGTGCATTTGAGACAAAACCAGCAGTAGATATAAACAACAGGATGTAGTTAAAATGTTGATCTAAGGATTGTTTTTTGGAAAACGCCTATTTGGAATAGATTCCTCTTCGGTGGGAAACTTTATTATTACTTTTTTGTCTTTGGTCTAATGTTTTGCCATAAATAAAACAGTTTTTGTTTTGTTGTTGCATTAGTGAATAGAATGTGTAAAATGCTTTTCCTTTAGCATCTTCAGTGTTCGAATGAAGAAAGTTCTCCAGATAGGAGCCTTTGTTTACAATTTTGTATTTCCTTATGTTGAAGCTGTTGTCTCACATCAGATGCAAAAAAACACATTTGTAATACTTGGGAGAAAAGTATTTCCATTGGGACAAACTATATATATACCAAAGACATTAAGAGGTCAGTCAAGTGAAATTATTATAATTACTGTTGTTGTAATGTTATCATATTTTAAAATGTTTACATTTGATAACCAGCACAATAAAGTCTTTTGCACACCTTTAATTTTATTTAAGTACCAACAGAATGGGATCTGAGAAATCTAATGCCATTTTTTAAAATGCCTGAACTATTATTACGACATACGTCAATCTGACCCTTGTTATAATGTCACCTAATTAATGACTGACCTAGATAAGCAGATAAAGATAGAATTTTGGTTACTAACCCATTCGAGAAGGTAAAAGCCAAAAGTTGCTACTGTTCCTTTAAATCTCTCTTCCAGTCCGTTGCCCCGGTAACCCGGAAGCTTCACGCGCTCTGTGCAGCTCTGGTCAGAGTTCTTCCTGTTTAGAAATTTTAAGGAAGCTGCAGCAACTGGACTGTCGCAAAACGCATATGGTGCGTGAGTCGATGATAAACAAAGTATGCATGTTTCTGCTGTTAAAAGCTGCTCACTTTTGTATCCTTGTTCATGTTTTATTGAAAATAACAAAAGAAAAAACACGGTTTACCACTAAACAACAACAGCTCCACGTAGACCAAATCACATTTTTTTTACGGGAGTTATTTTAAACGAGTGTGTAATTAGGTGAATGCTGTCTATTGTGGAGATCACGAGTCGTTTTGAGGTTACTGGCAACGTGAAAAAAACGTGTTGTGTTTCCCTCCAAGAACCTCCACAGGGGTTTCGGGTTGACAACAGGAACTAGTTGCCGCACTAACTAACTAACTTTTGTTTTATGTCGTCTCAGCTGTGTTAACTTTTGTAAACCGGTTCCGTTAGGTATGCTTACAATTATATTTGAAAAGTTGTGATACTAAGACGGGACAATAATAAAGTGGAGCTTTTTTTCTGTTTAGGTTTGGCAGTAGCCGCCTCCACCGCGCGTTAGTTGTGTTTTCAGGAAACATTTATTTACAGTTTAGCTTTGCTGCTTTTCTCTCTCTCACCTTCTGGAATGTGTCCCGTGACAGGATTCTTCCTAGTCACCCGTGGGAGGGGAGGACCCATGCTCTGTCATCTTTGTGCTTCCACCATAACTCTGTGCATACTGTGGATCACCATGGCCCAGGTTTCTGGCCAGGAAGACAAAGAGAAAACCACTGCTCTCAAAGGTGAAAAATTACAGTTTGAGTTTGTTTTTATGCCGTAAAAACAAACAAACAAACAAACAAACAAACAAACAAAAGTGTCATAAACAAAATGTTGCCTTGATTTGTGAAGCACATCCCAGATCTATACACTCAAACATGATCAAAGTTGTTATCTCATCTTTAAAGACCCTGATGAAAAATTAGATTTCCGGTGTTCTTAACTCGCTCGTGTAGCATTTTTCTCATGATGGAAGACATACACAAATAAAATTAATCTTAAAACTGCATTTTTGAGTATTTCTTTAATCAGAGTTCTGGTGAATCAGGAGCAGAGAGGAAAAAGAAAAATAGTTGCAGTTAGAGGCTGCACGATTTGATGAAAACTCGCAATATTAGAGATTAATCTTGCGATAAGGATATGATTTGCGGTATATAGGCAAATAGCAAAATAACCAAAAACATAATTTTCATTTTTCTGCAACAGTTTAAAAATTATACCCCAAATGACCATTATCGACATAGGTGACAAACATCTAACATAAAAGGGCTTCATCTGACTGGGCAAGGTGAAGGCACCCATCCGATTGGTCAAATACATAAAGGGATGTATTTATTTGATTCATTAAATATTATTGTTCAAGATTGTTTTAACAAATTTAAGGTTTACGATTTATTGAGATATTCGCTGTCTTCTGCGATATGGATATTGCAGAGCTGGATTTTGCGATAATGATACATTTGCGGTATATTGTGCAGGCCTAGTTGCAGTTGTTAAGTACAATCAGCAGGCCATGAGCTCCCTGCTCTGCTCCATTCTGATGCATCCACTCCTGCATTCTGTCCTGCAGAAACTATGTCGCAGAAAATGACACAGGTTTGTTTTTTAATTTTTGCCCAAAAACAGGATGATCATAAGAAAGACTTACGGGAAAACTTTTAAAATCATTGGAGTGGGGCTGTCAGTTTGGCTGTTTATTTATTTATTTATTTTTTTGTAAACGTTTTACAGATTAATAGCGTCCATTGTTGGTTTTGTTACAATAGGAATCTCTTCTTTTGTTTTGTTTACAGACTTGCTGTCAAGAATTGACTTGGATGAACTCATGAAGAAGGATGAACCTCCTTTTACTTTCCCCAAAACACTGGAAGAGTTTGAATATGCTTTTGACGAAGGTAAGTACGAGCAAAGCCTCAACTATAAATATTCTGTTATTCCATGGCTTGTCCTGTAGCACAGAAAACATCAAACACAAATCCCATAAAATCCAATGGTCAGTTTGCATGACGGGGATTTATTGCACAATAATGGAATAAAGTGTGACATTTTGTGATGAACCACAGCAGACCAGATGTGGCTGAAATCTTCAACCTTACTTTACATTCATAGCCAGATGTTACTTAGAAATTGTTTAGTATTGCATAGTGCGTTTATAAAGAATTTGATGGAAATGTGGAAAGCCTAGAAATGTCTCATCACTATTTAAGTGACCCCTCAGAAGAGGACATTTTTTCAAAAGTGACATAAACAAAATGAACTACTCAAAATCCTGCACAAACATTAAAAGATTCTCTAAAACTTTTAGCCTTAAGAAAGACTAATATTCATCTATTTCTGATGATGCTTCTAACAACAATGAAAGTAATCTATAATTTAGCAATACACTGTATCAATATCCTCATAATGCTCTGCTTGCTAATACAAATGTGAATTTAAAAGCCTTTTTTTTAATACAAAAGAATGTTGATTTAAGGTGGATATAGGGTGTCTCTAAAACCTTCAAATCAAGTCAGAAACCTAGAGGTAATCATGGACCCTGACCTGAACTTTAACAGCCAAATCAAGTCAGTAACATCAGCAGTATTTTACCATCTAAAAAACATTGCCAAAATCAAAAAAATGGTGTCAAAGCCAGAACTGGAGATACTTATTCATGCGTTTGTCTCCAGTAGGTTAGATTACTGTAACGGCCTGCTCACTGGCCTCCCCCAGTGCAGAGGCTCCCTGCACCAACCTGCTTCCCTGACATGTTTGCGCCATATGGTAAATGGTAAATGGCGTATACTTGTTTAGCGCTTTTCTACCCTCTTCGAAGGCCCAAAGCGCTTTACAGTCCCAGTTCCAGTCACACACGCGTTCACACACTGATGGCGGCTCTGCTGCCGAACGCTGGCGCTCCCACCAGAGGCAAGTTCAGTGTCTTGCCCAAGGACACTTCAATACATGGGCGGGCAGGTGGGAATCGAACCTGTAATCTTCTGATCAGAGGTCGACCGGCCTCCTGCGGGTGCCCAGAGTCAGGAATAAACAAGGGGAATCAGTGTTTCAATCTTATGCAGCTTAAAGCTGGAACAGTCTCCCTGAGGTTGTAAGACAGGCCTCTACTGTGTTAAGGTTCAAATCTAGACTCAAAAGATTCCTGTTTAGCCGTGTATATAACTGAAGGGTCATTATCGACACCTCTTTTCATTGTATTTTCTCTTTCTTTTCTTTTAAAGTCAATTTTATAATAATTATGTATGTTTTTAATCTTTGCACTGTTATGTATTGCGATTTTAATGCATTTTCCTGATTTTTGAAGCACTTTGAATTACTGTGTGTACGAATTGTGCTATACATATAAACTTGCCTTGCCTTGCTAGAGTACAACCAAATGTGAGTACAATAGAACATTATAAAATTGTTTTCTCTACTGCTATAAATATAAATCTGGAGCAAATACAACTGCGCTTTGCAACTTGTTATACTGCTGTTGAGTGGGATTTAGATTCATATATTACTTTGAGGTCAGTTTCATGTTTTATAAATGGACCATTGTCTTGCTGATAGGTGCTTCATTAAAGTCTGCATTTATAATAGTTGCTTTAAGTCATAAGTGTCAAAAGCCAGGCCTTGAGGGTCAGTGTCCTACATGTTTTCCAACAAACCTGCCATTGTAGCTTCTTATTGGCAAAACACACCTGATCCAGGTAATCAGCTGCAGATAAGGCTGGGTTTCTGTGCTGGCTGTTGAGACCTGGAGTATGACACTCTAGCACCAGTCCCTCTCTAAAATTCTCTAAATTTTCCGACAGGCTTTTTTACTGTGTGATATAGGGACCACCCTCACTGAAGCATTTGTCCAATTTTGTACCCACTTTGTCCTTGATGGGGTTGTGTTTTGCTGTAGCCTGTAACAGATGTCTGCACTCAAAAGGAGGGTACGGCTTGGACAGCTCCAAGGCCACACGCACACATAGAGATACAACCACACACCGTCACACTCACTCACTAGAACAATTGAGGTTCTGCAACAGATCAGATATATTTTTGAAATACCAAGAGAAAACACCAGCACGCTTATAGAGAATCCTGCTTAGAATGGTCTCAGCTTGATTCTGAAAATGCAACCCATCAGAGCTCACTGCCACACCACCATGCAGACTTTATGGAGCCACAAGCTCAATATAATCAGGATTATTTGCTGTTGTTTACTGTAATTGGGAAATTCCATGGTGTACATTAGGATTTAGTCTGTAAAGATGGCAAGAAGTTGAACTTAATCCAGATTTGTGGGTGTTAAAACACTAAAAGTCTCTGAAGATTTCTCTCACCTAGCTTTAATCAAACCAGGTGGAGAGAAAAAGGCAGAGTTGAGATTTAAGATCTTAGTATTCCCCTGTAGTCTCTTCCCTTGTGTCTTTTATCCCTTCTGCTCTCTGTCAGTGTCTGGCTGGCTGAGTGGGAGACATGTTGTGTACTCTACGGCCCGTCAGTAACCTACCCAGCCTTGCCCTCTCCCTGACGGAGCATTTGCATAACTTCGCTGTGCCTAAGAACAGAGCTGTGGATTCTTAGCCAGCACCCACCAACCACTCTACCCTAACCTCAAGTCCCAGCTCAGTCTACCATTGAGGCGAGAACAGATACATACTCCCCATCTCCCCTCCCTGATGTTTCTGTTTCCGTTTTCTTCCCCTTTTTTCTGTATTTCTCTATTTCTGCCCCATATCTTCCTCAAGATGTCCAGCCCCTACAAAAGGGACATATTCACATTACCTCCTGTCTGCATGTCTTGTCAAAAATGTCTAATGGCTGTTTTTGAAGTGGAGGATTTTCATTAAAGCCACAGAGGCCCTTGAGCAATGTCTCTTGTGCATCAGCTAATTGTCCCTCTGGCTTGAAGGCATTTCTAAAGCTGCCACGCATGCTACCCCAGCCCAAGACAAGTGGAACAAAACTGTTAATTTGACCATGTAATGATGTGAATACAGAAGAGGCTGTGTACAATACTTCTGCAGGTATCTTAATCACTGTAGATGATGGCTTCATCTTGCAAGCCCTCCGGTTTTCCATTATTGGAGATCCAAGGTTATGTACACCTAATTAAGCGGGCAAATTGAGAACAGAATGCTAATTATGACAGAAAAAGAGGAGAAAAGTTGAGAAAATCTTATTCCTTTAGGAGGATGTGTTGGGGGAGACTGGAGCTAATCACCTAAAATACACATACGTATGCCGCATACATTTTTTTCCCCCTGCCCTGCACATGCACCTTTCATACAGCTGGATTGTACCGTAGCTTTTCTATCGTTCTCATGAGATGTAGTATGAGGTTACGTGCCCTCTATAAATGCAACATTTATTTCTTTTAGCAAACTTTGTGCCAGGACTCCTTTTTATATAATAGTTCCTACCTACAGTATATCTGCTCTACTTCTCTCGGAGATTTGTATTTTTAAACATGTTGCAGTACCAAACCTAGATACAGAAGCACATGTTGTCTAACAACTACCCATAAAAGCGAATGCTGTTATACAGAGTGAGCAAGTGTTGTAACATTTATCACATTGATAGAGGAGTGAAATGGTGGCAATTTAGAAGGTTATGAAGGAAAAAAGGTGCTCAAGCATTCTCTTATTTCACAAAGATATATTTATTTATATCTAAGATGGGTTTCTCTCCTCAAATTATGAAGTAATTGAGAAAGTATGAGAGCCCTCAGGCAGTTTGGGTTAAGTATGTGCACTTTTTGTGGCTTAGGTTGTGCACATTTTTGCAGTCATAAAGGTCAAAATTAAATTTAACACTGTTTAGTATTTTATTGTGTTGCAGTGTCAACTGCAGGATGGATGGCCTCATTGCTTAGGTAGTGGTTCCATAGCCACAAAAGGGTAATTCTTTGAAAAGTAGTATCTTGAGAGAGTTTTCCTCTATGATTACTTCTTAAAAGAGATAAACTCGGAATAATGTGAATCTGGGGTTCTTAAGTTCCTGCATAAACTTAGAGTTGCTTCTTTGACCATTGCAGTGTGGCCCACTTGCATAAAGAGACTGGTCTCATACTTTCCATCCTTGATGCAGCTGTTTGATCTATGTGTTTGTGCGTGTAAAGAAAACTAGTAACGGTGATGCTCTGCTTGCTACAGGCGGGCGACCTGTTCAGGGTGTACCCTGCCTTCACCCAAGAGGAACCGGGATAGGCTCCGGCAGCCCCGTGACCCCAAAAGAGATGCAGGGGATTAAGAAAATGGATGGATGGACGGATGGATGGATGGATGGATGGATGGATGGATGGATGGATGGATGGATGGATGGATGGATGGATGGATGGATGGATGGATGGTTCGGATGACTGGCATGACTTCGGATGACTTTGGTGTCCAGGCAGCATTTTCAAAAAAATTATAGGGAGTTAATTGCCATTGTGTCTTTTAGGGCTGCACGATATGAGCAAAACTTGCGATATGAGTGATCAATGTTGCGATAATGATATAATTTGCGGTATATACACAAATAGTAAACCACCAAAAACATCATTACCATTTCACTGCAACAATTTAAAAATTATACTCCAAATGACCCTCGTTGACGTAGGTGGCAAACATCTAACATAATACCTCTATCTGATTGGTCAACAACAAGAAAGGGTCCATCCAATTGGTCAAATGCATAAATGGACCTATTTGATTCGTTAAATACTTCAAGCTGCGATAAGATTGTTTTAGCACATTTAAGGTAACCATTTATTGTGATTTTTGCTGACTTTTGCGATATGGATATTGCACAGCTTGATATTGCGATAACGATAAATTTGCGGTATATTGTGCAGGCCTAGTGTCTTTCTTTTCTGTCTCCATGCCCACACTTAAATACAGTAGACATTTTGAGCTGCTTTAATAATTGGCTCGTGGAGAATTTTTTTGTTTGTTTGAAGAAACAAGGCGTGAGAGGAAATGTGACTCAAATCCAGTGTGAAGGGCAAAAGATGCAAAGAGGCTTTCAAGAAAACAAAGAGACTCTTTTAAGTAAAAAACCAGCTGTCCATTTTTGGCTTACAAGACTGCTCAGAAGGTTGTTAAAGTTTAGTTTTAATGCTCCATTTAGTAGCATTCAACTAAATTAAAATAAAAAGCATTAATCATTCTAAAATGTGTTATATCTATTTGATACATGAGAAAATATGTTGACATTAATGATTATTTGTAATCAACAGATGGCCAGCTCAGACACATAAAAACTGGTGAGCGCTTTGTATTCAATGCCAGAGAAGATCTTCACCGCTGGAACCAGAAGCGCTATGAAGCTCTTGGAGAGGTAACAGGCTTTTTTTTTTTTGCATTTCTCTATTGATATTAAGAAGAAATCATAAAAAAAGCTTTTTTTATTCACTACACATATTTGGAAAAAGGGAATAATAATTGAAAATAAGGTAACATCTGTATAAAAGAAGAAATAAAAAACAAAAAAACAAAATAATTGCAGTAATTTCTTGATTAAGAATCTCCATTTCAGGTAAAGTTAATCGATTTTAGTTCGAAAAGAAGTTACACTTACCGGGTATCAATACTTTTGCCTTGCATTAACATGCTAAAGCCAAAACAAAGCCAATTTCTCATTATGTCTATGCTGATGACAGTCGATTTATAATACACCTTGCTTGGATGATTGTATTTGTTGGTAAATAACTTTATATGTGGTAAAGCTAAACAAAATGCTAAAACTTTGCAATGAATAAACAGTGTCATCTGCCAGGAACTGAAACCTTGCTCTTAGGCAATCAAAGTTAGTTATTCACACTATCTTTATCAGTTCAGAGTCATCTCCAAAGTATAATCACATTTTATAGTCATGATCATGTGTGCACTCCTGCAGCTTTCTGTTGCTCATAAGGGAAGAATAAACATTTCAATATTTAATTTAAAGTCTACATCAAATTTGTAATAGTTGCACTTATTAGCAAATTTGTTTTTCGTTTGTCTTTGCTGTTTGTTTTTAATAATTATATCATTACTCATTCAAGCTTAGACCTAGAGTTGCTTATTGTCAACTTATTTATTTGTGGACTTTGCGCTCTAAAATTGTCACATGGCTTGAGAGGTAATTTTTGGATTTAAATGGCAGTTATAACTCCTGCAATGTCTCCCCCTCTCTAAAACAAGTGGTTTGATCCCAGGTCTCTTCTGATTGGTTTACTTTCCACAACATAATTTACTGGCTGTCTCTTTAATAGGCTTACCTTTTTAATAGGCTTACCTTTAAGAGGTTAGGTCTTCATGCACAGAAATGTAGTCATAGAAGACATAAACCCCTTTCATTTAGCAGTTTTATTGAGCCTTTAAGGTGTCTTCATTGTGTGTCGCTGTGCAGCGTGAAACAGCCTAGTCCGCAATGCCGTCATATTTCGTTCCATCTCTGATTCAACACCAGAGGTTGCCACAAAGTTGAGTGGGAGCTGGAACAGATTCTGGCTGATGGAACAGTGTTACATCTGAGTGGCGTTGCAGTGTCATGTTAATGTTATAATGTTTAAATGTTACAGTTATTGACCAGAATTTCTGATTGATTTCTTTTGATTGACTTCTTGGTTCTTTTGTAATCAGACATGGGTTATGTTTAAACATACCTGCAATGTTTCGACGGACACGTTCCGTCTTCGTCAGAGTCGTCATCAGGTGGTTGTGCGTGATGTACATAAAAACAGGGGATTGTCACTGAGGCGTCTGACGAAGACGGAACGCGTCTGTCCAGGTATGTTTAAACTTAACCCTGGTCTGATAACAAAAGAAACCAGAAGTCAGTTAGCAACTACAGACGTTGTGAACTTTCTTTTGATGCTGTACAACTGCACAAGAGCTTTTTACACCGGAAAGTATGGTTTGAACATCAATTACCCTTTATTTATATATTTTATATATATCTCTGTATCTTTCTTTAGAGAAGAACTGTAGTAGACCTGAATCTAGCAGTCATAGTGTTAATTCACAAAAGGACTTTTTTTTACTTAAGCTACAAACCATAGCTTTGTGGAAAAGCAACCCAGAGGTTATTGAACTTATTAATTTGCAGGTTAATAACTATAATAATAATAAAAAGCACACTCAACCCCCAAACCGGCTGTTTCTTAATGCCAAAACTTGAGCATGCCGATAGCCATGACAGAAAAGCAGCAGGCACACCTAAAATTATTTGGTAAATTATTAGACAACCTAAGCTGCCTGTATGTCAGTGTAATGTCTACAGTACAGAGTACTTACACCGCAGTGCAATTTCCTGTACTAAATATCCTCCCAACAGAAAGGGGAGATAATAAAACAAGAGGATTTGTGAATCCACGGCAAACTTAAAATATGGCCTTAAATGGTACCACCTTTGTTGTCCATTTCTAATGCTATGACAACTTGATTCAAAGCACAAGAAAACATTGACTGTTCTGTTCTATAGAGCTTTATTACTGAATTTAGCTTTTTTTTTAGGTTCCCTGATATTTTATTTATTTTTTGCTAAAGTTTTCCATCAAACAGCACTTTTCAGACATATACAATCCTAAAGTACATCACTAATTCATTTCTACAAGTCCAGCATAACATCCAACACTTTCTCTTTTTGCATCCCCCACTATGTTGTGTCTAATTCTTATGTGCATTCCTCAGCGTTCAAAGCATTTTGATAAGCTCGTTTGTGGTATTACCTCTTTTAAAATTATTGTTATTTTCAATGTGGTGTAGAGCAACTCCTTTGAGAGTCAGCTTTTTGTAAAGGTTTTTCCACATTCCTTCTTTTTTTGTCTGCATACACAAGCATTTTCAGTTAGCATCTCAAAAGAAGAGAAACACGCAATGCAAGCCCCAAATAAAAACACAAGCATTTAAGCTATGCAAACTGCAGATTTTTGATAGAGCCACACTTCTGGAATGAGCAAATAATTATCAAACATGTTTGCAAATTTTACTTGTTCTGCATTTGAATGACGGGGGCTTCATTTTTAAGGATGTCAGTTCCTGTCAACATGTCTTTGTATAATGAAGACTAATGCTGGTTGAGTTATTTTGTGAGAAAATAACCGTTGAAGGGAGAGAAGCATCATCAACATTAATCTGTCTGCTTTAGTTAAACCAAAGATTATTTAGAAACAAAAAATGAATACACATTACAGACAGTCAAATGCTTGGTTCTTGAAAAATGTGCCCTGTTATGTATAGACGTGACTTCTGGATTTTATGTCTCTGTTTCTAAAAGTAAGCCGTTGCTACTTGGTCATCCTCGGTATGTGTGTGCGTTAAGAGATCTGACGATAGATTCCTGCCTGAGATTTTGAGTTTGTCTGGCTAATCCTTTCACACATTGTTGCTCTTCATTCCTTGATGCCGAGTAGAGTGCAAATGAAGAAGAATCGACTACTCATGTAGGTCTTATATGCCCTAACACCACCCCATAATGTTGTCTTTCAACCTGCCAGCTGAGACTGTCGTACGTAGGAACTACTTTCATGCCCAGCGTACAAAACTGCACAAGGCCATGTGGTTGCTCCCGTTGTATGATCGGAACAACATCATCACTTCTATCTAATATGCAATCAGATTTGTTTCTGTACTGCTTTTACATAGTTCTCTTCATCATTTCCAATCACTCTCTTTTTTTAAAAACTAATTTTAAACTGGTTGTTGCGTGATACACACTGTATAAGTGTGTTTCTGTTTGTGTGTTTACACCTGTTCTGTGTCTGTATATGCTTGTGAAGGGGTCTGGGGGTAGCGCCTGTATTGTCAGACACATCACAGCACCAGATGTCCAATTTGCACTTCAGCCTTGTCTGAATGGAGGGATAGATAGAAAGAGGGAGAAGAAAATGTTGGTGTGATGGCCTCCAAGTAAAAGTAGAGAGATGGGAACAAAATTTGGGTGTTTTTCTATATTTTAAATCTGATTAAAATGATTCTAAGTGCTTAGTAATCTGTTCACAAATTTAAAAATGTTTTTTTTTTTTAATGAAAATCTTGAAATTTAGTTTTTTCTTGGGAACAATTTCTCAGATCTTTTTATGTGGATGTGAAGTCACCGTGTGCCTAAGTCAATAATTGTTATTATATTTTATATGTACCTATAACTATGTATATATATATAACAGTAAAGGTGGCAACATGTTATTAGCATTTGTATAGCTTTATTGTCTGTCTTTATATATTTTACTGTAGATTTGTATCAAATATCTGGATATCAAATTTAACTTTGTTGGATTGGAAATTGAATTAAATTCAGCATTTTGTCATTGATATCCAGCCATGACTTAATTAACCTAAATTATTTTTAGGGACTTGTCAATTTTGAGAGTTTAGTCATTTGTATTTTTTCAAAATTTTAATTGAGTTTAATTATTTTAATACTTTTTTTTGCTCAAACCCAGTACTAAATATATATGCAAGCTTTTACTTTGCTAAAATGACTGTATTGTCTTAGATCATTATCATGAATGCATTGCAGCTGCATCACCATGCATGCTTTCAGTGCAGCGTTGGTCAGAGCAGCGGGGTCACCTCAGCCTGTGTAGGTGTCAGCTGGAATCTAATTCCTGTGATTCAGTGATGAATTTCTCTGATAGAAGACAAGCATAGGGCCTGGCCCAGATGGAGCTCCATTAAGCTGTTAATAAATGAGGATTCTTCTCTGCTCTGTCTGCATCTGTCGAATAGAAGGCAGTCACAAAATTGAAAACACACACCACATACACACAGTTGGAATATTATAATGAGGTAAACCTAGCCAGATGGCTGAATTACAAAGCTTTCCCTCTATGTTTTTACATACTTTGCTGTCTCTGTTGTAAATGATTTCTTTACAGGCCATTCACTGTTTTTTCCAAATATTGACATTTTTGTCTTTTGGTGGCTATGTGACCAAGGTTAAAGGTTTTGAAGGTATTTGTGTTCAGCATTACATTTTTTGCTTTGGTAATATTTGTTATTGTCAGTACTTGAGTTAAAAATACTGTGACGTCTTTAATGAGTGAAAAATGTCCTCCTCTTGTTCTATACAGTATTGCTTTTACATTTAACACGTCAGTCTAATTAGGTCATATTTACTTGTTTTTGCTGTCTTTAAAGTATGCATGGATGGATTTGTTCCAGGAACTTTGACTTCCTCTCACAGTCCAAAAACATCCTCGGTATCTCTAAATTGTGCTTTGGAGTGCATGTGAGTGTCTGTGGCCCTGCAACAGATTGGCGACATGTCCAGGCTGTACCCTGCCTTTGCCCAACAGTAGCTGGGTTGGCTTCAGAAACTCTGTGACCCTGACAGGGATTCTGGAAGTTCTGAGGAGCGATGAACAGATGTATGGAAGAATGAATAGGTTACACATTTGTTATTTCCCTTTTCCTAATATTTGAAATAAAAAGGATTTTTAGCTATCATTTAATTTTACATGACATCTCCACTTATTCAGAATAGTGTTATATGCAATGACTAAAACAGACTAAAATATTAATTGTGTTCCACATACCCAATTGTTGGAATGATTCAGTGGGGATCCTGCTGGAACCTTATTTCACATTTAGACTTCTGCACGAATGGCACTTTCTACATGAAAACTGTTCTAAAATGTATCAATGTATTTATCTTCATAAATAAAGAATATATAACTCGGGGTAATGGCGTAAATTTGCTAAAGTCTTACCTATTAAAACAACTTTTGAAAATTTTTTTTCACTGTAAAATATATTAATTTAACAAATAGATCTTTACTTTTTTTTGGAGGACAGGTTGAATTCAATTGAAACGATATTCTTAATCAGTAGATCCATGCTTATGTGTCAGTTTTGGTTTACCTGAAACTAACTTGAATAGTTTAGACAGAGTTATTTATATGCTCCATTATGTGTTTTAATGTACAAGGATTGTTTAGCATAAAATGGGCTCAATTTATTTTTAAACACTGGAAAGGAAATGCTTTATAATTGATGAAAAAATTCAACCACTTTTGAGTCATTTTGTTGTTAATAGGCTGCTACCAAACATGCTCAAAATTCTAATAGCTAAATTAATAAAATATTTTGTGTAGCAGATGAACTCCCAAAATACCTAATCATGCAGGCTCATGGCAAAAGCTCAATGCAATTAACCATGTAAATGTGGTTAAAAAAATGAAGTTTAAATCAACCAGCAAGATTAGTAACTATGGTTACTAGCATGACTTTGATGGTTTTTAAGGTGGTCTGACTCTTTCTGGAAATACCTGTCTACTGTGAGTTTCACCCATTAACTTACCAAGAGTTTACACAAATTATTATTATTTTTCCTTGTTGTTAAACATTTTTAGGTGAATATTTTTGCAAAATATTTGGTTCATTTCAAAGTTCACACAAAAATGACCTGGTTTGAGAGCTAAAATAACCAGCCGTCACAACCAAAGTAGGCAAAAGACGATTCCTTAACACTTAATTCATCCAAACTTGATTTAAATGAGTGAGGATTTACAACAAAGAATGTGTATAAAACAGCTCATTAGTCAGATTTCTTTTGTGATTTGGTTTTGTAGCTAGACCCTGCCAACGTCTGTCAAATTCTGTAAAAGACAGAATAACAAATACATTTCCAGAAGTATAAGCTCACCCATTCAAATGATGATTTTTTGGTATTCCAATATTTCAATTTCAATCACTTTAATGGCCACAGGTGTGTAAAAGCACAGACAGATGTATTAATCTACCAACCATTTTAACAAAAGTGGCATCGGTCAATGCCTTTGCATATTAGACTCATTGGCAGGCTGCCATCATCTACATACTGTCCATCTAATTGTTGCACTACCAATGCAGATAGGTAAAATATATATTGATAAACAACAACTACAATGTCAAAAAATTCACAATAAAAATATAGTAATTATTATACATCAGCAATTGTCAATAGTGTTAATTGGTATCAGCCATTGAGACATGCATACTTTTTGACCTCTGTGAGGACCAGATCTGCTTTAAATCAGTGAATTTTTTTAAATAGATTTGGATTATTAAAAGGTACCATTAGAAAATAACTACTTTTTATTTTGTTAGATCACCATATGCATACATATTATAAAACAAATTAATACAAAAAAACTATTATCCACGAAAGCAACCTTACATGGTAAGAAATTAGTTGTAAGTCATTCATCAGTCTGCAGGATGCTAATAGATTTAGAGGTGTGCTGTAAATCTATGTTCCCAAAGATCCACGTACAAAATTTAGAACTTGTCCACTCAGATAAATGTTTTTAACCAGGAATAGATAGCAATCATGCTGGGGATGCAGATATGTTGTTCATCATCTTCAACAACTCAGGATATAGTCGTTCACATTGGTGGACCACCTATCATCTTTTGGCCATTGATCATTGTCTCCATTTCTAAATGTCCTAATTCCACCGAGAGTAAAGTTAGGAGAAAATGTTTGCTTGGTGAGTTGTATTGTAAATGAATTGGCTAAGGGTTGGGACGAGAGTCTAAAAGAAAATGCAGGAAGACTTCTATTTAAAGGATGGATACATGATACTACTACTGGCACCCATAATGATGATACTTTGTTTTAGCCCTCTGCCAGTTTCCCAGTTAACACTGCTCATTATTAGGTTGAGGTTAGCAAGGAGGGCAATGATGGAGGGAGCTGCAGAAATATCTATGGCGAGTGTAAACTGTCTGTCTTTATCTGAGAACTTTGTCTTCCCCTGGAGAGCCCTCTATCCTCTAACAGAAGAATGACAAAGCTCATGGGAATTATGGCAGCCTCTCTTTCTCTCTTTGTTTCACACACAGACTGACAGATCACAAATTCTCAACAATAGGGCCTATTTTAATACATTTTCTGTTGATACACAAGCCTGACTTAAAATAAACAACCTTTCTATTGCCTCATGCGTTCCTTTGGAGTCTCTCTTTTTTCTGACTTTGCTTTGCTGTTGCCACTCTTGTTATTCTGCATTGTTTGGGGGGATTTTCTTCTTTTTTTTCCTTCTTTTCCTTTCCTCTATTCTCTGGAGAAGCAGGAATGCTTTCCTGGGTGCAGTCAGTGATACAGCACAGAACAGCTCTTTCAGTTTCATTATATAAACAGCTTTGAAGCCTCTTCTTGCTCTCTCTGGTGTCTCTGGCTAAGTGGCTTTTGGAAAGGACTTAGGACTAGAGAGACAAGGTGTTTGTCCTTGTATCCGAGTTCCTTGTGTATGGGGGGCTGTGTCTTCACAGTTATCACTGGCACATTTATGTGTGTATAGCTTCTAGACAAGCAGACCAGCGGCAAACGTTTAGCTACAGTATGTGAACATATGGAAGTATAGGCTTTAACACTTAAACATTTTCGAAGAAGCTGAAAAAATTTTTTTTTTGATAATTCATTTCTGATTACATATGTTAAGTATCTTTTCCTCCCACATTGCTTTGTCTGCCCTCAATGGACCTTTGCAATGGCTTTGTTGTGGCTTGCTAAAGCCAGCATGACTGATGTTTTCAGTGGGAAAAAACCCAGATGAACAGGAGATGCATTCTGTCACTGCACTCCTATAGAAGTTGCGGTGAGAATGATCTGGGACGTTTCAAGGAACAAATGTCAAAACTCACCCATTTAAAAGGCTCTTATAACTGCCATGCAATTTACAGTTCCCTCCCTCACCCCAGTTCCTCCACCGTAGCTCCATCTCCTATTCTGCTCTGCACAGTGGGAGGGAGTTCTGTGTCCTAGGGATTACTTTGCCATCTCTCTTTTCTTGTCTTCTTTGTTTCCCCTTGCTAAGCCTCCATCTAAGTCCCTTCCTTCCTCTGAGATTCTTCTCTTCTTGGTCCATCGCCACAGAACTTTCCTTACACAAATAAACTGCAGACACAATGGTGACCTCAGCTGTAGAGGTTATGTGTGCATGGGGCTGACTCACCTCTATTGTAAAACACAAAACGCCTTGGGTTTTTTTTGGAAACATTTATGCTTTTAAACTATAAATTAATCTAATTAATCAAAATTTTTTGAGTCTAGATTAAAACCATAAAAAAGAAATTGTTGATTTGTATTTTCTTAAATGAATGATGTGTGTTGACTTTTATTGATTAAGGTAGCTCTTTGATCTTGCTTTCATTTTGTCAATCTCCTCACTTCCCTCAATTTGTCTTAACATTAATTAGGAAATCCACTACTCCCGTTTGTCCTACTCTCCAGTGCCAATAACGCAAACCTTCAGCACTGCTTCCTGCAGGCGTTTCATTAAAGCACTAATAACACATTGCTAATTAGGTGACAAAAAGGTCTTTTTTTATTGTGCTGATCAGCTGCTGAGATCAAGTCCTAAGAGGCTGATGTGCTGGTTGCCTCTGTTTGCTGGCATGTGTGCAAATGACCTATCCCATTATAGCTGGATTTCAGTTGAGCGTAATGCTTATTTTCTGCCTCTTTACTTTGAACTGAAGTGCGGTACAGTCTAAAGATTATGCTCTTTGCCAAAGCTTTACTTAGAAACTCTCCAGAATCAAAGAAAGGGCTGCATTTTGTATCTCCAGTATTGCAGCCAAAGCATAACTTAGACTTCAGAAAATTCAGTGAATTAAAAAAGGATATAATATATTTAAAAAAAATCAAATTAGACCTTAAAGTTTAACATTATGAAGTACAGTTTTATTGTATTTTCAATAAAGAGAAAATGTGACCTTGGTATGCAAAGTTAGGAAGGAAAAGACACATCCTGCACATTAGTTCAGAGATATGATCCTTTTCCTACTTTCTGACATGGTGGTGGCAGGATGATGATTTGATGTTGTATTAAGGACAGTGAAAGACATGTTGCAGTAATTGAAACAACCTTTAACTAGCAAAGTTTGAACTATAGGTGATAAAACCATGAAAGAGATACTAGGCATAATAAAATATTTGACAAAGAGTTGACAAAACAAAGAACTTCTAGCTTTCCTAAAAGTTACTGCAGAAATGAGTGTGCTTAGTTTGTGTCATATATCTTGGGTCACTATTTGCCATGTATAATAATGGGATTTAATCTGATTGTAGGAGTTGTGTGCATCTGTAATTGATTTCCTTTCTTCAGTAGATGCAGTTTTTATATATATAAAAAAAAAAGTGTAATTTTCTTTTTCTGCATGACTTCATATTGATGAAATGACCCAAAAACCTAAATACAAGATTATATTCTCCCTATTGTTAATGTTTGAATAAAGTCAAGTTGTGTTTTTTTTTCCCACCAGTTTCCTATTTTCTTATTTTTCCATTTTCTTATTCTATATCAGCTGGTCCTTAGGCCACCTGAGGCACAGAATAAATAACATGGTGTAAATGAAATTTCCTGTGAAGCTTATTGATGTCATTAAAAACTAGCATACTGAGGCTCAGAATCACTTTAGTCTTCATCAGACCAGTTGACATTTTACTGAATTAGCTGCTGTGGCTTTGGTGGTGGTGAGGTATTATTTTAAATTCCTGAGCCTTCTTTTCACCAACATACTCATAGGGTAAAATACTACCAATATATCATTTTCTTCTGACCTTTGATTGGCTTTCAAGAGTATAATATTTGTTGAATATTTAATTTAACTCTTGTATTTTGGTTTTAAAGAAGTTAAGCATTTCACCTTGCCATTTTTGCCATGGATTTCTGAACATTGGGATTTAGGGATGTTGACATTTTATTCTGTGCACAACAAATATGTTTTTTTGGTTTTAACAGCTACAAAAGCTAAACAGAATTTATTTTAAAAATGTTATTTTTTTTCTTTGCAATATGTAGAGAAGTACATGAAAGTCACAGTGTGTAATCTTGCTGTCCTGATTACAGATGTTGGTGTAAAAACAGATAAAGTAAATTTAAGGGTATTTTCACACCCAATGTTTTACTGTAATCTGCATTTATCAGCTGTTGTTAAAATAGAAGCAAAATTGTCCCCTTTTCTACTTACATTAGCAGCACTGCAGCATCTTCTTCTGTGCTGTGAGTTATGACATTCTTGGCTTGTTTGTGTTTGAGTCAGTTAGTTCAGCGTGACTCGAGATCCGACACGCTTTGTAACTGTGGCGCCATTGCTGGCTTTTTGTTTCCTGATTTACTATGGCTGATGCCTCAAAAGCTAATGTAAGTAAGACTTCATAGCACTGCATGACAGCATGCCTCTCAGCCGCCCTTGCATTGGATCAAGCCAATGCAACATTATTGTGAGCCACAGGGTTAGTTAATATGTTGATAGAACATCATAAATGCATCAAGAGTTCCCTGTTGTTGGTCATGTGTGTCATGATCTGTTCTCATGCTTACATTTGCAGTCCCACAAGAAGAATATTTCATGTGAAGTATGCGTGTCTCTTCTCAGTTTAGCAAGCTGCGGAAGAAAGAAAACAAGAAAAACACAGAAAATGGAAAGGAAATCTGTTAATATTACTGAACCATAAAAGGTTTGGCCTGGGGTTGGAATGACTCAGTATACAAGGTTCTTTACTGTTGCTGCAAGGATAAACATAACTTACATCAGTCCCTTGCTTGTACAGGAGATTTCCTCTCCTGGCATTTATAACCTTAACACCCTCAATGTACTGTGATACTAATACAAAGTACACACAAAAGGGTTTTTACTCCTTCAAAATTACTTGTGTTCCCACACCAAAACTAGAGAGCACATGAGAGTTTCTGTTTTTTCCTCAATTACCAATAATGATGGCAGATGATGCTTCTTCACTCATGGCCAGCCTTTATGGGGTTTGCTGGACGGATTCATACAATTATAAATGAAAAATCCCATTTGACAGTATTGCCAGTCTGTTGATGTGTATCTCTTTTGTGTGTGTGTGTTTTCTTCTAGATCATCACTCAGTATGTTTACAAGCTGTTGGAAGAAAAGTGCAAGCTGAGTAAAGAAGTCATACCAGTGAGTATCCATACTGAAAGAAATAGGCTATTTTCTCTTTGATTTGTGCCCTTGAAGATTAAAGGGATTATTACAAATGAAAATGGATGTAAATGCTTAGGTTTTATAACATTGTTATGGTATTGAAGGTTCTGTTAAGACCCACAGTTTAGAGGTGGATTTTCGGAATCCAGTTCTCTGTCAGTCTTTGTCTTTTTCTTTTGCAGTCCCTCAATTTCTTCCTTACTCCCCGTTTTCTTCCCCCCTTTCCTCTGCACACATCCTTTGTGCAAAAGTGTCTCCTCAACAAATTAACTGTATTGTGATGTGTCATTTCAAAGAGGCGCAGCATGCTGATGCTTAATCTGTTTTGCATTCAGTTGCTCTGAGGGAGACCTTCTACTCTCCCATTGTGGAGTTCCTCTTTGCCCAGCTCATCCAGGCTTAGGGCATACATTTGATCCCTTATTATTTATTGTGGGGAGCATATTTGTACCTCTTTTTGCCCCCTTGTACCTCGTCATCCCCCCTTTTTCTTCTCCTAAAAGTTGTGATCATTTTTCAGACTGGGTTTATAGCTACATTGGGCAGCAGCAGTGTTTAGAAGCATGCCAGAGTTAGCTCACGCACTAACAGTGTCCATAAATCACAGAGTCGGAGTCAGCGCCTTTTATTAGCCCCCATACATTTTTACTGGTTTATCTGCTTGGCCTACTTATCTCATTTTTCCTCAGGAAAATTGGTCTCTTATGCTTTTTTTGCTGCCCACCCGCCCGCAAATATATGGAGTGTGCGTGTGTATTTAAGTGTGTTAGTGGTAGGTCCGTCCACCTGCGTGGCATTGAACTTGTGACCACAGATTTTAAGAAGATTAACCACAGCCAAGTATAGGGAGAAGGAATGAAGGAGCACAGGAGAATAAAGGGTAAGATTTTGTCCCCCACTTGGCCCTCTTTGTCTGTTTGGATTAAGTTCTTGCAGCTGCCACCCTTGGCTTTTATGGACACTGTCTCCTTAGTGATTCTTCTAAGCATGCTTGGAAGGCTTGTAAAGATGCATCGGATGGGAATAGAGGGCATGCAAATTCACAAAACACATAGCTACTCTATGTGTTTCTCTTTTGGTCTGCCTTTCTTTTGATTAAACAAAGACTGTTTTCTGAGTAGTGGTTATTAAAATCAGTGAGTCCAAAGAACAAAAGGTGGATCGGGCAAATCTCGGGGCAAAATTCTTTGCAGCAGTAGGTTTTTACAATTAAGATTTTAAAATCACACTGAAATCATTTTGCGGATTGTACTCTTTGACTGAAAACCAACTTTTCCTTTGCTCATTGTTCAGGTGGATGCATCGGATGGTGAACCTACTAGTTTTATTTACATGAGCTCAGATGCCTTGACTAATCCATCCAAGTTGCTGATCCTGATCCAGGGAAGTGGTGTTGTACGAGCAGGTCAATGGGCACGCAGACTGATCATCAACCAGGACCTGAACTCTGGAACCCAAATTCCCTTTATTGAGAGAGCTATGGAGGTAAGTAATCATTCTGTCTTTTGACTATTTGCTTTATAATCCAACAAATAAACACCTATTTAAAAACTGAGTAAAGCTCTATTAAAACCCTGTTTATCTGTTCAACCTGTGTCCATATTGATTTAATTGGATATCTAGGGTGCTTTTACACCAGTGAGTTTGATTCGCATCAGGGTTTGTTTACTTGGATAGTTCTCTTAGTATGGCAGTTGTGGAAGCTCAACTGAACTCTTAAAAACTTCCAAAACATTAGAAAATATCACAAAGGTTATAAGTGGGGTAGTGTGGAGGTACAAACACTTGTGATAATCAGAGAACTAGCAGGAGTAGCTGGTTTTCTTCTTTGTGCTTTTTTTCTCTGTAATGATCAGGCAACAAGGCCTTCAAGTGAGCAGCGCTTGGAACTGTGTGATTTTTTTTTTTTCAAGACAGTTTGTCTGCTTCAGTCTTTGGTTCTCTTCTGTGTGTTGCAAACCAGAAGTTAAACTAGGTGTAATACTTACTAGCGTTAGTAAACCATTCAAACAGAGTTAGCAGGACTATCCTGGAGTGAATGTAGTTTTCAGCTTCTTTCTGTTGTGTAGGAGCATCATGGTTTTAACGGTGTATTCAGACTGGACACATTCGGTCTACTTTAAATGAACCAGAGTTCATTTCCCCCGATGGTCCGGAACAAATTTTCAGTCTGAAACACCGAAGCAGACGCTCGTCTGGGACCAGGAACTACTCTCGATTGGTTTCTAAATGGACCGAATGCCAATTTGCTATGAGTTTTCTCAATCTGAAGAGACTTCTTTCTCGGAGCAGAACAACTTAACTAAAATGGCCACCGTAACGGGATGTAAACAGAGAGCCGTGGAGCAGCGATGCAACAGCAACTCATTAAACTGTGGTTGGATGAATGCAGGCTCACTAAAACAATTTTTAATGCAATATACATTTTTTCTTACACTGTTTTCCCGACAATCTGTATGTCATAAACACTTATCAGTTTACCTTTATAGCTGACGCCTCCTCAATAACCACTTTGCAGCTTGCTTCAACTGGACCAAAGTAGCAAGTAAAAAGTGTTGTACCTGACGTTGATACAGACGTTCAAAATTGGTCAGCAAAATATAAAGTTTGATTAAGTGAACTATCCTGACAAGGATTGCCAAGCACAGGACTTCCATTATTCTTTCTCTCGTTGCTTTGCCCCACCCTCGTAGTTCCTGGCCAATGAGTGAAGAGATTTTTAGTCACATTGTTTTGTTTACAAGCTTTGTTCCAGAACAGGAAAGCATAAATACAGACCAAACGCAAGGTTTAGGACTCGATCTGGACCAAACTAAGTGGACTCAGTCTGGACCAACTGACTTTACCAGTCTGACTACACCCTAAGTGAACTGTGGGAATGAATGTGAGCATATGTGATTGTATTGGTTTCATGACAACTGGTTTTAACTTGAACCCTTTCATGTTTCTGTACAGCATAGCTGGGTTTTGAGAATGAATGGAAATGTTTGGTTTATGATTCGAAGTGGGTTTGCCAGTAATTTTTGTTTTGGTGTGCTTTATTTCCATAGACTGATGAGCTGTTAACTTAATTCATCTTAAATTCATTGCATAATTCACACTAGTGTGAAGCGGGAGGAACAGTTTGCCTCGGAGTCATAGCAGAAATTACATGACAATGAACAATTTAACACACCAGAGCATCGCATTATCCCAGGGGCAAATACTAAGACATTTATCCACAGGTGCAAAGGCGAACTCATATACTGAAACAATACTTTAACACTATAGTCTTCAGCCAAGAATTGAAGCTTATATTGTCATGTCAGGGAAATGAAACATATTTGTCAAAGTGGTCATTATCATCCAAGAAAATCTTAATATTGGCTTCTAAAGCAGGATTCTCTTCTATGGGTTCAAGACTAAGAGCTGAAACAGAGAAACAAAAAATGCAATATGCAATACAAATGATGTTCTCCTCTTTTTTTACCATAAGATCACCAACATCGTGCTTATCTCTTTGTCAGCAAGAAAAGGTGCTTCTCCCGGTCTTATTATTGTCATCCCAATCGCTGTGCTCATTTGTCAGCATGACCAGGACTATCCGTGTAATTTCATTGGCCTGCTGTTCATATAAACTTTGAAAGGAATTTGCTCTGCTTCTTTCCTTCATCTTATCCCACTTTAAATAGCATAAAGTCTTTACCTGTTGTGGAAAGCTCTCTCCAGCTGTGTACAACAACAGTAAAGGTTAGTGCTGCACACGTGTGTCCATGTGTGTAAACAGGAAGGTTTCAGCTACTCCAAAACTGCCTTCTCGAGTTACCCTGGCTGATCTTACAGTTGGAGAAGACAGCCTTGTACTGCACAGAGGCGAAGTGACAGCTTAGATATAGAGAACTTGCCGTGTGTAGTGTGAGTGCTGCTCATTCATCACTGTAAAAAAGAAATTGTGTTCTTGTACCCTGACAAGCCATTTTCCAGACACATACTACACACGCCGGCCTTGTAGGCTTTGCTCTGGAAAGACATCCGCACACATTTACAGTCAACTCATGCTGTCTGCATCTGTTATAAACATGTTGGTGGTTTATTATGTCATACCATGGAATTTGTTTTGATTTCTTTTGAAGCGTGTGTGGAAAAAGGCAGCTGCTACACAGAGCATGTAATTTTGTTGCTGAACAAATTAGTTCATTTATTTAGTGCAATAGAAAAAATATGCCTTTTTAATATGTGTGCATTTGTGTAATTTCATTGCTTAAAATTATAAATATTTACATTTTTGTTTTTTATTTATAAAGATAAATTCATATTCAGCACTACATTTGTAAAAATTACGTTGTGTCATATTTTCAAATAAAGCAATATTGATTTGTGAGAAACACTAATTACACTATGACAGCTTAATGTTACGGATTAAGTGTCTCATGATGAATCTTGAAGATTTTGTATAGTGAGATTATAACCCAAAACCCAAAAAAAACAAAACAAAAAAAACTATATTAAACTATATCCAGTTTTTAACAAATAAACATCACATATCAATGGCCTTTCAAGAAAGTTCATTTAAAAAGGTGATTTTTAAACACTTTCTCTCATACTTGTCATTTGTTGAACTTATATTTGGACAAAATTGTAATTATTACCCTGGTCTGACAGGTAAATACTGTCTTGGTTTTTACATTTATTTTCATCAATCATTAATAATAAAGCACAAGTAAAGCTTATTAAAGGCTTATTATTTTTCCATTATCGTCCAAGTCTGTAGCTAAAACAAATAGTTCATTGGTCATCCTTATGTCTGACTTCTTGCATGTTACATTGAGATTTACCGCATAAATGGTGATTTGTTGAAGAAAACTGAAATGACCAAAGATCTTCCAATTTTTTTTGGACAGAATATCATACAAATTCAGGTACTGAACTATTACCAAATTAACTTGATCAAGAATCGTTATTCAGCTGGTAAAAATTCACCTTTAATAACCAATGGATTTTTTCACCATGAGGTTGACAAAACACACTTAAAGGCCACAAGACATGCTTTCTAATAAACAGTGACCCACAACTTACTTACAGAGCACATTTGCCCCAAAACAGACACTAAACAGGTTAGATGTTATGCCTTGACAGATGCAGGTGTGTTTCTGCAGACTATGTTTGGTTTGGGCTTAAAGCTGTTATGTGGAGGTTACCATTATTGAGGAAGGGAAGGCAAGAGAGCTGTAGTCTAATTTTGTCACTCTTCCTAAATTTCATCATATCTTTTATGCGTTATGATAACAGTTTTACAGTAAAAATGTCAATTTTGGCTTTGGTAATGTTGCACTTTACCAATCAGGTGTCAAAGTAGAAGTTAGTGTTTCATAAGCACAATAATAAATGCTATCATTTTCAAAACAAGATATAAAACAAGATTTAAAAAAGCCTCTGCAGAAGTGTAAAGTAACTGCTATTTATTTAGATCAGGAGTATGGTGTATTTTTTGCAGAGATGTGTCCCATGGTAACTAATCACAGACAGTGTAGTTTTTGCAAATGGTGATTAGCCAATGGTCCTGAGTGCTACTTATAGCTTAAGAAAGGTGGTAAATATAATTTCAATGGCAGTTATAATGTTTCTTAAAAACTTAAGTCCTCCTTTTGGAGTTTAATACAAAAATAATTAAACCCTGTGGTTTAGGTTTAGGTCAGAGGTCTCTGAGGAACTACTGGGCACAGACCAGTGGTGTTTTGTGGGTCATTTAGTACCAATCTAGATGAAAATATTGTACCAGCCATCTTTGTCTAAGAGAAGTTGGTGATGTAGCAGAGCAAGCCACACTTTCATTTTGTCAGCAAGATTCAAGCGCACTACAACTTACGAGCATACAGATTTCTGCTACTAATTGCTAAATTATTATTTACTGATGGACAAAGTCTGCCAACTTACACTTACAAAGGTCCAAGCCGCAAATATAAACCCACTCATGTGGAATGCACTGCACTAACAAACAAAAAGTGTGAGCTTCCACAATGCACCTTGCTCACAGAATGTCCATGGCAGGATGGGTATAAAAACATTAAACGCAATGTGCTTTTTTGGTTTAGTTTCTATTTTGATTTGTAAGAAAATGGTTTCAGATGAAAATGGTCGGTGGCATTAAAAAAGGTTGTGTTTCAGGATAGGATTAGAGTCCCAGATCAGACGCCCATTAACATGATATATTTTTTAATATATCTTTGTTCTAGTCAACATCACACTTATCAGTAATTTTACATATTGCAGTATTTCTTCATACTTTTCAGCCTTATGTTGAGATTATGTACACACAGATGTGTGTAGAGAAAACATGCATAGCAGGAAACGCAGCAAAACAGGCAAAGGCTTTACTAGTGACATCTGGCACTGTGTGCATACTGCTGTAGCAGTAGTAGGGAGTTTTTTTTGCTGGGTGTGCAGGTCTGTTGCATGTTGTGTTTGTGTATGAATGTGTGCATGTGGAAGTGGTGCTATTCCCCTAGCCTTTAGGTAAAATGACAGGTGAGAGCAGGTTGCTGCGGCAACATCCAGAATTTTGGAGAAGAACAGTCTTGAGATAGGAAGCGGGGGTGTTGTGGTGCAGAGAAGGAGAAGGGTTATGACTGTTTGGAAGGGGACAGAAGAGGAAAGTAGTACAGCAAGAACTGCTTCTGGAAGAGAGAAATGAGAGGAGGATGAGGGAGTGACTGCAAATGGGGTAGGACTGGCAGAGGGGATATGGAAGTATTGAGAGACGGCAGGCTGAAGGCAGGCTTCTGACAGCTCTACTACTGGGAGAGGGCCTCTTAATGACAGCTTATTCCTTCATGATTTCAATTCCTGACAGTCGACAGGTCTGCTTGTTGCATCATGGCAGCTGTATCATTACCTTCTGGCCCTGTCAATGCTCTGCATCCTGAGACTGAGCTGGGGGTGGAGGATGAGTGCCACAGGGCTCTGGAGGGGAGGGGAGTGAAGCCTGTGAGGTTACAGTTTGAATAATTAAGGTAGGAGCAAAGTTTGAATATTGATAGGTAGGTTTATTAGTTTTTGTTACTCCCGGTGAAAGAATGGTGCTCTAAACTTTTGTTGGTTTGTGTTACCTTAAAGGAACTGGCACAAAATACTGTAGCATTCCTAACTTCCTTTGCCAATTCCTGAATCAAACATACACACATCAACAATTCTATCCTATACACTTTATCTTTGAGGGTTTTTTTGTTTGTCGTTTGTGCTATTTATCAACCACTGTTGGAAAGGTTTTTCCTTATCATGTCTGATGTTTGTTGGGTGTAAATCCTAATCTCCATTATAGTTGTTTTTAGCTATAAAGGTTTTACTGGTGAATTTCTCGGGAGTCTTCAGCTTGGTCAAATACTTTGTTCATTTTCTCTTATAGGGCTCTGATGCTCATTCAACAAGTTTGTTTCTCTCAAGCCCAATTTGTTAGTGGCACACACACACAAGAGCCAACAGCATTATGGCCTGTGCCCAACAGCTTTAATACAAAAACAGATCTGTGGCCGCTGTCACCCTTTTTCTTTCCATTTCACACAAGCTCCTTTCTCTAACTCTCTTGATAGCGAGTCAGGCTAGTTGCTGGAAACTTACAGAAAAGAAAAGGGGGTTGTGGTGTTTTCAGAAGTGTGTCAAAAGCCTTGGGGTTTCTATCTGTCCAGAATTTCAATTGGAGCCTGAAAAGGGACAGACAAACTCAAACACAAAAATCCACAGCTAATTTTTGTCAGACACCCCCACCCCATCTTCAGCCCATTTTTTTCCTGATGTCTTCTTCAACATCAGCTGGGCCCTCAATCATCTTTCTGTGGTGGCCTTGTTTGCCACAAAGAAAGTTTCTCCTACAACCGGTATAGCTGTCTCTCCCCATTTCTCTTTAGTTCATTCATTCCGCCTTGAGCTATGACTTACCTATTTTTTTTTAAGTTTTCAATGTGTACATATTGCCTATTGATAGCAATTTATGGCCAAAGTGGGCTGAGTCCATCTGGGGGCATCAGGTGGCTACAGGTATCATTCTATCTTTAGCCAGAGGACATGTGTGTGTCTGTGTAAAGGTTAGAAAATGCTCTGCCTTGCCCTGGTCTTGTAATAGTAACTCTGCAAGCAACGCACACACAAGCATTTGCACATCTCCAAGCGGGAAGGTCCCAGCACATCCCACAGCTCAGATCAATGCACTTGACACCTTCAAAGGCGGGTGTGGGGCCTGGACTTGCTCTGGGGTTAAACCTCTTTTAAATAGCCTCCCGCGGGAAGGCAGCTGTCAATAACCCACCATAATTACTGGGGCCAGGCCGCCAAGGGCTCGGCTGCACGGGCCAAATTAAAAATTGATCAGAAGGAGAGAAAACATTATTTTATGGTGGTATTCCCCTGTCCTAACAACACTGCTGCTGCTGTATGTGAAATTACGTCAGCTGACATCCAAGGTAGACACCAGGAGACGTATTTATCTGTCCAACATATTTTCATTCAATTGAATAATCAAGTAATATTGCTGTTGCTTAAATAAACTGCTTATAAAGGCTTTCACAGTCTGTCTTCATGCTGTGAGTGTGGTTGTTCTTACTGCATAAGAATGTAGCTGATTGTTATGTGCTTCAGGTAATCATACATCATCCCCTATCTGTGTAGTTTATGCACACCTTGCAGCAATTTATTGATTGTAGTGTCATTGAGTTTGTCTTGGCGGGGGAGGGGGGGGCTGTATTTGTTAGTTTGAGAATGATATGAAGAAGAGATGTTCATCCTCCGGCCAGGAAAATACAGAGGCTATTGTTTCACGAGACATTGATGAATGGGCAGAAGGGTTCATGACTGATAAAAATGGTGTCATTTGGTTTTTAATCATTATTTCTGTAAGTTTTTGTCTGTGTATTTGCTTGGAAAACACTTTTTTATAAGTTGTGATAGAATTTTTATGTTTTTTAGCTTAATATCCATTAGCAGTTGGCATTCGGAGCCCAGAAACACCAGCTATATGATTCAAACTATATATAAGATGGAAAATTCAAATTCTTGGAATAACGATATGTAAACGCGTAAAAGGCCATTTTATATTTGTAGAATTCAACTAAATCAAACAATTTTTTCTCTTAAACACAATTGGATTTCCATAACTTCACAACACAATTGTGGTTTCAATCTTTTTTTTTGTAAATGATTGTTTTTAGTTCTTCCTAATGTATACACACAGAACACTTCCTATTATGTTGAATCTTAACCAGAAAAATGTCTTCTTTAAAAAAATATACTTTTACAATAGCACTGACTTAAAAAAAAGACATTTTTAAAATTTACTGTGTATTGCATGAGCTCAGATTATAGTAGACATTTTTAATGCAAGTAAAAATACATTTTTGTTCGGTTACGGGACATATAGTGAAACAAATCAAAAGGACTTATTATGCCAGTGCTAAGTCTTTACCGGATTTGTCAAGGTCTTAAGCTAGATGTCATGTATTTATATGTTTTACTGTTATGTCAAATGTCAGAGAATAGCATGTTTTTGTTATCAAAAGGAAAAGAAGCCCTGACTTGTCTTAGATACAGGAGGAGATGGACCCTCAAACACGCATGCTACTTTGTCTCTCAAAGCAAGATAAAAAAGAAAACTGGAAGGAAAACAAAGGAAAAACGAGAGAACACGATGGATAACTCTTAAGTTCATACCCATTAGCCCTTGTGTGATAATTGACTTTTTTCTATTGAAATGAACAAATTATATCATCAAAAAGGCTTTGTTTCTATGTGTAAGTGTCTGTTTGTGTGTGTGTGTAGTGGGTAGTAGGTCATTTGCAGCTGCAGGCCCTGTTTGTGTGTCCCAGTGGGAAGGTCTTGTTTAGTCTCTCTGCCAGAGGGCCCCAGGCACTGTGTGGTGGATACCTCTTCGCTCTCTCATTGGGAACACTTTTCTACGGCCAATATGCACATACTCACACATAGGAAGAAGCACACAGAAACACCTCAATAAACCTTTGAACCAGCCCCCCAATGCCTCCTTACTTTCTTTTTTGAATATGCATTGACCTCTGCATTTGCATTAGATAATTATGCAGACAAGTTTTTAATCCTGCTCTACATTTAGCATTTTTTTTTCTCTTTGCCAGCACGTTCACTGAGGTTAAGAGTGCCAAATGTTGAATTCTACGCAGATAATTAAATGATTTTTACAGAAGTATTGAGCAGGCAAGTGAACTTCTACTCAAACCCAAAGCGAGATGCTTCCACACAACTAAATACTGCAAAACTTTTAAGGTTATAGTTGAACATAGTTGTAAAATCTTCGGCACATGTGTCAAGCTCCCGGGCAGCATGCACAGCACTTTGATCGATGAGAGGAAACTTAGTGTTTAAATAGGGGTTAGCAGGGTTTCAGAGGTACATTAGGGTTACAGGTAAACATCAGCTTTTCTCTTTTATTTATTAGTTAATACTAACCCTGAGGGTTAGAAATAAATAGGAAGTTGCATTGGTACTCTGATTCTCTTTCTAAACAAATGTATTTTTGGAGAAAATCATTTTATTTATTTGTTTGGACCTGAGCCATGAAAAACTTTTCCCAATGGTCAATTTGTCATGTACAGATGATTTCTGCTTTGTTTTTGTTAAGTCAGAGTCTTATTGGTTCTTTTTCTGCACACTGATATGACCGGGGATTAAACAGGAAACTGTAACTTTAGTAACAAAACCTGCTTTTGAGACTGATACTGTTCTGCAACTTTGTGGATGTAGAACTTACCAATGAGACTCACATTATCCCACATTTGTGATTGCACGAACCTGTGACTCAGATCAATTTTAAGGTTTTAATGCTCTTCTGTAAAATTAAAAGAGTGAAATTTTAAAAATCTTGTATGATAAGGGAGACACTTTTTTTTTGGATTTTATAGTATTCAAGTACATTTATGGAATAACTGTCTAAAGAGGAAAAAAGTATACAACTGCAACCAAAAGTAACACAGCAACATTTTCCAATATTGCTGTCATATTATTCAGCTATAAGAACCAACAAATCTGTTACATACTCTCCTTAAATCTTGTCTAGTTTTATACAAATAGCCACTTTTTTTACTTTACTTTTTAGGAAAGCAAAGGTAAAAAAAATGACACTCATTCAAGTGTTGACATTTTTCGTTAATGTCAGTCATAAGACAGTCGGAAAGTCTCTCACTCTCCCTTTTGGCACGGTTCTGTGCCCCAAAAAAATGCTGACATCAGTATCTGAACCGGCCTACTGCACAGCAAGCAATTAAATTCACACTTGTCTTAGTCATTGTGTGTCCATTTTTTTCCCCTCTGTCCTCGCTTTCATCACCACATTATGTGTTTGGTTTGCCTTGCCTGCTCTTTATCTGCTGTTATTGGAGCTCATGATATGTGTTATTATCCCACTGTATACTGACAGCTAATATCTTAAGCCCCTCTGGAACACACTACGCTAGGCTTGGCTGACTTGTTTGCACTAATGTCAAGTTTTAATGGTTAGCAGGCGGTTACCATATGCCACCGTGCTGCTTTCGCCCCCGATGTCAGTCAAACGAATGTCATCCAACACTCACAAAGCAGCACCACTGAGGAAAGCAGTGTTAAAACAAAAACACGTACCCAAAGTCAAACACACAGCTGTAAAAGAGAAAGCTTCACCTATCTTTTAATAAGGTTTCATGTAACATTAAATAAGAAATAGTCCTTGGCTGTTCTTTGAACTTCTTATGTACAACCTCGGGTGGAGAACAAAACATCACATGCATAGGAAAAAGTTTAGTTGTTGTACTCAAGGTAGAGGATAATTGAACATAATTTAGCATTGAAACCTAGCACAGCATCTCATTTTTACAGTGCAGCGTTCGACTCCAATGTTTTCCTTGTAAATTAATTCTCTAGATGAATAAAGGTTATTAACTTTATTAACAATAATAATTAGTTTGAAAATGACATGCCTCTGTTATGGCCTCATGGTGAACTCTTAGGATAAACTTTTTTTTTTTATTACCTTATTATATTGTTTGCTGCAGTGGTTACTCTCATTTCCAATGGGGCATGCGTTTGTAAAGGTTAGCCTCTGTCCTTGGAGCATTTCAGCTGGGGGTTTTAGGAACACAAATTTGTAAAAATAAATAAATAAAAAATTAATTCTGTTCATCTTGAAACATACTTTTCCTTCTTTGTTTAGATTTTGCCTTTTTTTTTACCTCCTAAAATGTTTTAAACTTTGACTTTAATGTTTTACATTTTAACAAAAAATTGCATGTAACTAATCCAGTGGAGTAAATAGCTAAAGTGAATGCTTTTATAATATAAAGTTACATATTTTTTTAAGTGCAGTTTTTGGCTTGCCTTTTTTATTGGTTTTTGAATTAATTGGTTAACAAGCCATAACATGCTGCACGTTCTGCATTCCTTTTTTGTTCACAACAGGCATGTGATGTTCATTCAAGAACGTGCTAAACGTGCATGTTTACTATATGGTGTTCACACTGGACTGACACTATCTGATACTAACTCATTTACCTGCAGTTGGAAGTGACTTGGTGCGAAATGTCGAAGCAGTGCAAATCTTTCTCCGGGCTTTTTCTTTCACAGCTCTATTCTTATATATGACTGACCTGGTGACATAATTTCAGCTGGGCACAAACTGCAATGATTAATTTCTCCTTTATGATCAATTTTCAAATGGTTGGCACTGTGAATGAAAAGGGATGCCATCCATACGTCACTACACAACCCAAGTTTCTGATTGGTCAAAGTTCAACTAGTTTAACTTTCAGTGGCCATGCGTTTTGTATGTAGACCCCGACGGTCTTAAAAACGTGCGTAGCGACAGGTAAACACAAGAGTTTTGAACGCTGAAGCCCAAAATGTGCATACACGGGCTTTTACTCAGACTTTTCATTAGAAGTGATTGTCAAGGCGTGTGTGAACATAGCTTTAGAGTTGGTAATGTGCACTCCAGTATCAAATTCCCCTGTTGTTTAAAGAAATGTCTTCAACCCTGATACTTAGATTCTCACTATCAATCCAAACAAAAGGGGAAAAGGTTGGAGGCAACACAAAATTCAGAAATTATGTTCAAAGAGGTCCCCCCCCCCCTTTGTCCAATAGTATGCCTGCACTCAATTTCAAGTTTAAAGAATGTATTTATTTATTTCACTTTAAGTCAAACGAAATAAAACTGCTGGTGCAAAAATGATTGAAATATGCCCACAGTTCTTATATAAACTGTAAGCCTAAATGCTCTGTTGTCAGCAGATTAATGGAAAGAAATCCATGTCTTCATAGGGTCTCAAAATAAATACCAGCTCTTCTAGATAGCCATTTGTTGCTTTCATCTTGACATTTACACACTTGCATGAATTGAGGCTTTTTGGTGATTTTGCTATCACCAGAGAACAGGATATCTCTAAATGCAAATGTAGCTCCTGGATAAAATGGTCTACACTTAACCAAGTAAAGGGTACCAATTCTCTTTCTTGTTTTTTTTTCCCATTTTCTTACCTGTATGGATTTATTTTGTGATTTATTTTATTTTATTTGTTTTTTTTTACGGGCGGTGCTGTGCTTTGTTCAAAGAAGCAATGTGGCCTCTGCAACTTTCTCCTTATTTCAACCTTGTTATAAGTAGTCATCTTCCCTTCTTCCTGAGAATTCTTTTTTTGTTGTTGAATTTTTTCTTTTTTATGCTTTATTTTGTGCTGCTTACCTTTCAGCTTGCTTGTGCCTTTGCATTATCCAAACTTGCCATAAGTAGCTTTTGGAATCATTTTGCTGTTGGCCTTTGACAGATCAGACTGGCAGTGTGTGACCATGGAGGATTGGGTCATTCCAGCATTTTACTTGGCCTTTCTGTTTCATTTTATATCTCCTTTACTTCTCACTCCCTCTACCCCGCTCTGTTTTCCCTGCTCTGTGTCTAAATTTAACATTAGTTAAATTGCTGAGCAGCAGAGGCAGCAGCAGCGATGGGCAATGATAAAGAAGTGACATTATAGTAACAGCAACATGACATGGTTCTGTACAACCCCGGGGAATGACAAGAGGGAAAGACGCTATAATCCATTTTAATTTCACTGATAGGATTGTACTGCAGAAGAGTAAGGAGGAGGCGAGAGTGAGATGTCTCAGACCAGAGACTGCTCTCTAGCAGACTGCAATGTCTTATGGTGACCTAGTTGCAACCTCTTTGAAGTCCACAGGCTGATTGTGCTCAATAGGCTGCAGAAGAGATTTGCCGCATACATCTTTTTTTCAGGCTGGTAGAGGAGGGGCAAAGAAAAGCAGGACGTGTGTGTTGTGATACGTGTTAGTTTGATTGTGTTCTCAACAGTTGGAATTGCTTGTTTTGGGGTCTGAGTGTGTGCTTGTATTGTATATTCACGTGTGAATGTATTTGGATGTGGCGTTTATCCCTTTTGGAATGTATAGTTGAATTTTCAGGCCATACTCAGCCTCTATACTTTAGCCCAGAACATTAGGAGACAGTGGTGCATTGTCAAGAGACCTGACCTAGAATAGACCAATCAGTCTACATTCAACCCCCTTTCTGCCCTCTCCTGCGATCACCATGCTGCCAGTGTCGCTATCTATACCATGTGTGTGAGTGTGACAGTGACCCAGATCAGTCACTGGTGTTGCCAAGCCTGCCCCTGGTGAGTGTACGGATGTTACAGCACAAAATCCTCAAATGTGTGTGTTCCATTCAAATGCAGCTGTAAATTTCGGTGTTATTGGCAGTTGCAGAGAAATGAGACACTTTTTCTCTGTTTTGTGTCCTTGATTGCAAAACAAGTGAACTGTTTTGGAGTGTTTGCATATTTCTGCCAGAAGGTGTTGTATTTTAATTCGCAAACACTAATGGTTTTATCTGCTCAACACAATTGAGTTTTTGTGAAAAAATAAGACATTAAGTCAACAGAGAATGAGAAACTTAAGGAAAATACACACACACACCATGGCTACATACTTGACTGCTTCAGTTAGTGTTGGTCTTGCACCCCATCATTCATCTGAGTGTGCATTTTCCCATGTCCTCCCTACTGGATGCCTTTGTGTGTGTACTCAGACTCTGTTGGGGACATGCTTAACCTTTTTTTCTTTTGCACACCAAAAAGGCACTAAAAACATTTGCCTTTTTCTTCAAGTTAGGCTTCAATTAAAAACGATCTACTTGACTTTTTTCGCTTTGTTTCTTTTAGGCGTCTTTCTTTCTTTCTCTTTTCTCCTTTGCTTTCTTTTTGACGTTAGCCTGGGGCTTTGCAGAGCCTCATCAACCCTTTGCCTTGACTAGATTGCATACAGGTACCCTCTGTGACTATTTCTAATGACTTAATTAACTTCAGAGAGCAATGGGTTGGTGAGCCTTCTCTTCTCCTTATCCCTCCTTTTTTTTGGTCAAACTTCACAAAGAATAATAGATAATGATTGAGCCCATGCGACATATTTTGTGTTATGTTATGTGGCATCACTTTCTAGGTCATGCTCTGGCTTCCGCAACCACCTAATACCTTGTTGAATTATACAAATGATAGTGGTTTGTACACACACATCTTAAGTGCACAAATCACACCCTAGAGCAGGGGGGTCAAACTCATTTTGGTTCCGGAGTCACATTCAACCCATCTGATCTCAAGTTGGCCGGACCAGTTACATAAAAGCAAAATCACATATGGTCAGCTTATTATCTTTAGCTTTGTTTTTTGTTTTCTTTCTCAGTTGGAAAAAAAATGCCCCAACCAACATGGTAGCCTAATCACTTCTAATAACACATTTGTTCATTCACAGAGGCCAATGGATCTCAAATAAAATGCAATTCACTTAAAAAAAAATCATTTATTCAATTTTATACATTTGACATCTGACAGTGAAGCAATTTAAATAATAAACACAAGAGAGGCTATGGGGAAAAAAAATGAAACACCCTGCCTAAAATGTAAATGGGCAAATCAGCGAAACATTAAACTTACCGGTAGTTAAACTTTCAAACATTTGTGAACATAACAAGAATTTGGAGTTGACCCTCCATTTAATTCCCCCCCACGCACAAGTCTCCTCAGAGATGTTGTATCTGCAATAGTAGTCCTTGACAGACTCATGTTGACAAAGGTCGACTGCTTTTTGGGGCACAAGACTTCTTCAGCCTTTATGCAGCATGCATTTTTTCCACAAGTTTGGATGTTTGCACCAACGTCTTTGCGGGTAGCCGTCACTGCTCCATCACTGACGTCACGACTGCAGTAAATGCACAGCAATGCACGCGGTTTTGCATTCAGCTCTGTGAAAAAATAAAACATTGTCCATTTTTCGTGGAAAGCTCAGCACTTCACTTCAACCTTTTTTACTTTTTAACAACATTTTGGTAATTTGGGTTTCACTACTTATCATTCTTATTGCAACGTAACAGTGGTGAGGCTTGCGTGGAACCAAACTGCAGCTTACCCAGATGCAGAGCTGTTAGGTTTTGGTTTTAGGCACGTGCAAACATATGCTGTATCATATGTTTTGCTTTTCCTTTTCTCCCCCTAGTGGCGGAATTGCACACTTTGGTTATTTCTTTAAAAAAACATAACTCGCCACAGGAATGGACTAGATATGTGCTTTTTTTTCCCCCAAAAACATCCTTAAAGCTTTAACTCTTCATGAGTGGGCTGGATTAAACAATCATGTTGGGCAAGGTACGGCCCGCGGGCCGGATGTTGTACACTCCTGCTCTAGAGCCTTGCCTTCCTCCTTTATTTTGTTATCAACTTTTTGTATTCTTAAGTCTAGGTGCAATCTGGCTATCATTGTTCATAATTTACAAATTTTAAACTACTGTTCCACCCATAATTTTACATTTCTTTTGCAAGTTTAGGCAATAACTTGCTTTAGTTGCGCCCTTGTACTGGTGTTTCTTATATTGATGTCAGCGACAGAACCATTATAGTTCCATGACAGTAAGATATCTATTTTAACCATGCAACAATGCATGTTACTGTTTCAGTTGAGTAAAATGTTCATCCTTTTTTGAACATTGTGTGAAATTGGTCCAAGTGTCAAGGACTTTAAAGTTAAAAAGGACATTCTCTTTAAAGCTTAAATGCAATGCAGTGCATGATGAAAAGATATTACTGGAAGGATGTGAACACTTATGGTCATCAATGACTAAATGAGTTCTCCAACCCCTTAGGGTGCCTACAGGATCTCAGGGGGCTTAAGAGAGCAACATGCCTGTTAACTTCTGGCTCTCTGTTCTAGCTAGCTAGCTTGCTAGCTTCAGGCATGTGTTAAAAACCTGGGTCCGCTAAATTAAGTTTGGCTGTGTGCAAAGCCTATGGCAATGTGCACATGCCCACATGACAGCCAGTGAACTCACAGACACTTGAAGTAAGGCATTCACCCATGGCAGTGTGCGCACACACAGACATGTGCACACAGAGACACACACACACTTCTATTACCCAGTCTTAATTGGCCACCTTCCGTCTTTTTCCCTTCCTCTCTTGTTTTCTCTTGGAGAGGCCTACAGGCCTTTTGGTACGCTGGCATACAGCAGCAGCAGCAGACTTTGGGCACATGAGCAGGGACGGGGGCATGAAAATTGAGAAGGGAGAACCAATACAGATGGGTTCTGGGATGAGTTTGAGAGCAGAGCTGCTAGATGAAGGAAGGTAATTTATTTATTGATATTTTTTGTGTGTGTACGGAAAATACTTGTGTGGATTTGCCAACTAATGTTCAAGTGAAAGCCACATTCAGAAGGTAGAGTAGGAGAAGCCCCTCTCATTTTCCTCCAGCTGAGGAGTTGTCATTTGCTGTCAGCCAGCTTGTTCTCCATGTGCCTGTCACAGCTCTGGATAGGAGCAGTGGGTCCCAGCATTCTGCCAATTGGTGAACTGTGTGTGATTGTGAGGGAATTTGTGTGCGCGTGTGCTTGTGTTGCCCTCAAAGCACTTTGTTGATTCTGCTCTGCTGTGTCAGTGACACATTGAGCAGGTTTGGTGGGAGTCCCTTGGTTTCCTTCGTGCTGTGTTTACTCCATCTGTTTACTCCCCGAAAGAACACTCTCAAATCTATTACCTTTCTTTCTCTCTCTCTCTTTCCCCCTCTGTTTTTCCACTGTCTGTCGATCTCTCTTATTTACTCCTGACTTCTCTTGACTGTTCGTTTCAAATCAGTAGTTGTGATGTAGTCAGGTGGTTTGCCAGTCGACAGCCAGCCATCGTCTCTCCCTCAGCAGGAGGCAGGATTGAGTACCTCTGCAGTCATCCTGCCACTATCGTTTTCCCCAAAGAACAAAACAAACCCATTCCTTTTTGCATTTTTGATTGTTAAAACATGTTTGAGGGATAAAATCAGATTAAATTAGGGATGTTGAACCAAAGATGTTTACATCTACCCATATAATGGTAAAGGTGATGTTAGTGATACAATGTCAAATTTTGTGTCTTTGGTTGATGCTGTAGACCAAAGTTTTTTTCTGCACAAAACATTTCTGGGCAAATCATAGTAGAAGCAGGACTTTAGGAGGTTGATGCTTCAGCAATAAATCAATTCTTCTTCTATCCTTAAGTCCCCTCTGCCAAGATGCTAAACCCATGCCAAATAAATCGAGTAAAACAAAATGAATATGAATATTCTTTGAGAAGACATTTCTAAAGGTATATACTCTCTTTTAAATAATAAAACAAAGTTGTCAATTTTATGTCAAAATTTGGCTAATTGGATTCAAATTCAGAGTGCATATAATAAGTGCTATAATTTTGCAATAATCCTTGATCTTTCTTTCCCACACTCTATCACCTGCGAAACGACTTCATTAAGCTGTATGCTCATTATGCAATCTGCTGTACGCTTTTAAAATGCCAGTCCTGAGTCTGCCTGTGATGCTATGAAATGATAGTTTACATACTCAATGCCAAGGGCACCATCAAGGGCTCATGAATGAAAGATAAAAAAGAAGTAGTGGAGCGGGAAAAGAAGAGAGAACAAGCTTTTTTTTTTTTCTTTCTTTCTCTTCATCCCTGTGACCGGTTAATTATTCTGCTACACTACCAAGCTTCAGCTTCAACTGCAGCGATAGGGTTCAATAGTTCAGCCTTCTACCACTGAGATACAACAGTGGTAAACCTGGATTACCTGCTCTACTGAGTACCAAACCCCAATAAAACAAGAACCTGTCTCGTTCAGCAGCCCAGAAATCAAATCAGCCCACACAACCAGCCAGGTGTATGCATTTAAAGGCACTGGTTCTGAAGGGAAGTATCTCAGTTTTTACAACAATATCTGTGTATTAGGTCCCAAATTCTTTATTTGTATGAGAACTCAAGCTTACAGAAATATAGCAGGGGAAATAACCCAACAATTTCCATCATTAATGTTAAATGTCTGTCTCTTATTGTCATTTAGTTAGGCTTGTCAAAGCTTTAAACTATTCATTTAATCGTTTCAAACATTTACTGGAGACAAAACTACATTATTTTAGTAATTTCTTCACTTTCCATTCACTTTTTTTTTTTTAGAATGTATCTGCATAGGGCTGAAAAGAAAATATGTAATTCTTCCATAGCTTTAAACATTTTATTTTGATTACTAAACCCTTATTGCCAATTAATGTATATGTAAATGTGCATTCATTTAAGTTGTTTTAAGGTTATGGATGGCTGCTGAGCACAACCACAGTCATTAATAGTTCATTTAAAATAAAATAAAAAAATGTATTTTTGGAGCTAAGTTTCAGACTCCCACGTTTATCTACAAATGTTAAATATAAAATCCTTTCCTTTCAAATTAAAAATGGCCAAAATCAACATTGTGTTATGCTGTTTTTTTTTTAATAACAAATAAATAAATATATAAAACTCAGACTTTTGTGATATACGTACCTTTAAAAATTTTACTGAGCTGCATTTTGGAGGATTTTGTCATTTGATCTAAATCTGTATAAAATAATTCCTTAACCGCCCTGGTTATGTGCCAGTTGCACCAGCACTGGCTTCCTATTACTGGCAAAGCAACAGAATAGCAGAGGGTCAATTTGGGTAATGAAGTTGTCAGAGGCGTGTAGCTCCGAGACTGATAGGAGGGTCCAGCCAGACAGCCAATAGTGAGGCTGCGGCTATGATCAGCCGACCATGATGGAAGACCACCCAGCACAGTGAGCGCTGAGACCTGACACAGCCCCCCAAATCAAGCTGCCCCTCTAATACGCTGGCAGTTTGGGAGATGCTGCAGCTGAGAATGTGCACACATTCACAGCAGTATGCATGAGGACTGCAAAACGTGGCTTCATTCATATCTATAACCATTTACTCCCTCAGCAAATTTTATAGCTCTTCCTCCCTCTTTTGATGCCACTCTCCTCCATTTCCTCCATGTCATGTTTTACCCTTCATTGCACCTCTTTGCTAAAGGTATCTCATTATTTAACCACTTCTCTTGCATGCTTCAAGTTAGCCTCCTGCATGAGCTCACTGCTCATCCTTTTACTCGGCTGCTTCCCTGTTTGTCCTCTGTCTCCACTCTTCTGCTCACTCCTCTGCTCTCTGCTCTGCCCAGAATCCGTATTTGATATTCAAGAATGGTGCAGTGAGACTGCAATAACCTAAATACCCATCTTTCAATCTCTTATTCATATTTTCCTATTATTTTCCTTTGCATGATTTTTTTTCTTTTACAAATATCAACCATTTTCTTTTTTAAGGACCTGCAATATTCCCCAACATCTTCATGTCTTTTTAAAATTCATAATACATGCATCTATTATTTTAAATGTAATATATTTCTCACATGTTTTTCTTCCCAGATCCTTACAATCATTTCTGTCAGTTTGATGACAATGTTTGCCTATTTTATCTGTATACGAGGGTTTTTAGACAACTTGTGATGTCTAAACTTGTGTTTCCATATCATAGGGTAATTTAGTGCTCTCTCTGACTTCCATTGTATTTAAACTTCCTGACGTGTACTTTTGTCGCTTTAAAAAAAAAATGTGTGCATACATTTAAGAAGCTGAGTGCAAAGCCGGGGTATGTCCCGCTGACTTCTGACTGAACTTCTCTTGCACTGATAGAGATAAAAACAGGAAGAGGAGGCCACAGGAGGATAACTAAGTCTGTGTGTGTGTGTGTATGTGTGTGTGTACAGAGATTGTAGAATGTGTGCGTACATTGCTGGTGGATAGTGTTTGTGCTGCAGACTGTGTGACGCACAAAGATGTGCACGTCAGGTTTGTGTTTTGCAGTGTGTGGCTTTGCTGGAGAATAGGTTGTTTGCTGGTAGGGAGACCCGATTTCAAGAATTCTGGGAAAATTCTGTGCTTTTTATGATCTCAGTTGAAGACCCGGATGATTGTCATTTATTGGAAACAAATGCGCTTAGATATCCTTTTATTTTTCTTTGTTGTCTTACTTCTTTAAAAAAAATCTGATCTGTTGTCATTTAACCATTTCAACTCTAATGACTCATTTTTGCTTAAAAGAATAAGCATTGTGGGTTTTTTTAGGTTTGTTTTAACAATACTGATACAGTTGTAAAGAAAATTAATCAAAAATTCACTGAGTGTGCCTTTGTGTGTCCCCACTACATTAAAACTGATTAAAAAGGCTGTCCACATTACTTGGGACAAAAAAACACCCATTTCCATGCCTATATTTGTTCATGTGAGGGATTAGTAATGCACTATGGACTTCTACAGATGTGGTGAACTTATATATTCACGCCTAACTTTGCAGCAAATTCTTCAAGTTTGTTAAATGAGGTGGTTGTAGCAGCAAAGGCAGGAGCAGCGGGATTTCTTTAAAACCCATAAAGGTGTTACAAAACAGAAAAGAAAGGATTGTTTTGTGCACATTTAGAAAAGGCGCAGCCTTTTCAAAGGTAAAGTGCTCACCTTTTGAAAGTTTGGGGTACAAAAAAGAAAACTAGGACAGCGTGCATGTTCTATCGATGGCATGCAGCATTTCTCTCTGTACTGAATAATCATGATCCTGAACTGATGGGATACCGCGTCAAATAGAGCCTTGGAGCATGCATGAACTGCGGATGAACTGGAACCTGCATATGAACTAAGACAGTAGCCCTGCCCAGCTGCCTTCCCCGCTCCACAGCTGAGTAATCCTTAAAACTCCACTGATGCTGATATCAGTATAAGTGGTTGTGTAGGGCTGGAGGAAGGAAGGGGGCTTAAATGTTCCAGCCACAAATACGATCTTTTTTCTGTTGTTCTGATTGTGATTTAGTTAAATGTAATAATTCCACTCTGTGAGTTTTTGTTTGTGTTTTTATGTGATGACCAGACAGGCACAAAAGGGCAAAAGTGTCGAGCAGATGTTTGCTCCTGGCTTCGGTTCTCATTTTGATGAAAAAAGGCTTTGTAGAGCTGATAATATTTTTCTCTTTTATTGCCTTTCTTCATGTATTTACTCTTTTTAATGTCACTGACTTCATGTAATTTGTTTAAGACTTTTATCATTTCCTGCCTCAGGTCTTCCTTTTCTTATACCTGTGTTTTAATAAATAATTTTAAACTTGTACAACAGATAAGCTGTTATTCAGGGTTTGTTGTACCACATTAGGCAGACAGGTGGCAGTGTACTGTCAGGCTAGATCAACACTCCTTGAATCCTCAATTGCTGAGGATCTGTCTGCCTTTTTATCTGCCTGTTTAATGTTCAGTGCCATATATCTGTATTTAATTGATCACATATATTATGTTTGGGCTTCCTATTTTGTATTCTAATTTTCATAATTCAGTCACACTGCTTCCAACATTCATCTTCTCTCAAAATACTTCCTTTGCTTTTTCAGGTGTTTTCTATCCTCAAATGCAGATTTGTTTAGGCTCACCTGTTGCATTTGTTTGCACATTTTTCCTGTATCAAATTAAGGGTCATTGAAAAAGCTTATGGATCAGGACACTGGCCTCGTCATTAAAATACACCTGAGATGCACAGTTGAATAATTAAAAGTTTTAGGGTTCTAAATATGCCTATCTTCTGCTTTTATGTAAGCAATGGGTATTTAATGTCACCTTAGCTGGAACTAAATCATGTAAGCTGGCCTCATATGGATGTCTGTGTGTTGGAAGTTAGTATTTTCTATTTTTGAATGTGTGTTTTTTTATTTAAATTTGCAGTTGTTTTTGTGCCTGCTTATTTCTCCCAAATTTATCCCATAAATTTCTTTTAAAAAAAAGGAACAGCTACCTTTTTTCCACTGTGGTGTGCAGTATTGTAGAGGGCCTTGTGTATATTTGATACGTGCTTGTTTCACAGCTTTCTGTGATGTCTTTGAACCAGGCTTGTGCCCTCTTTCTCCTCATTCCTCCCCCTTCTTTCATTATTCCCGTTCCCACACCTGAGAGTTGAGCGTCTGCCGTGCCCAGCTTTACCACATGTTTGCAGGGTCAGCCAGAGTGTCTGGGTGAGCGCCAGCCCTCTGAGACCGAGGGCCAGGGCAGGCCAACGTTTGGTGTGACCAGCAGTGAGACCTGGTGAGGCAAAAGCTGGAGGCGGGGGCGGAGCTGCGGCGCTTGTATCCTGCAGATTAGAGCAATACATCATCTATACACACAGGATGGGCTTTTCAACACACCACTAACCTGACCATGACTCCTTGAACTAGGGAAGTGTGTGTGCGCTGTACACTTTTGTGTGTCGGATAAAGGCGTACGCACGTTTTTTCTTCTCTGATTGGTAAAGACAGTATGAACTTTTCACCCTGCCTTCTCTTGTGATCTGACTAAAACTGCATTCCATATAAAAACTCGTGCCTCTTCCACCTGTGTGATCATGAGTGTATGCAGCTGTGCCTGTATATTGGCTAATAGCAGTGCAGCGAAAGGCCAGTGGACTGTGGATCACATCTCCTGCATGCATTTAATTGCCCAGCAGTCAATTCAAAGTCACCTTAGCTAACCTTTTTAGTTGCAGGTGAATGTGCCGCAGCCAAGTGTGACTGAATGACACGACTCATTGTGGAACATTTAATGCTTGATTTTTAGTTTTTATTTTCTACCATGTATTATTGTCACAATATAGTTTTTATTTTTCTGAAGTATTTTCTTTTGTTTTTTTTTACTGTTTTAGTACAGTTGTTCTTTTCAGTAGTTCCTCTTTGTCTGCGTGGTCCTCCAAGTAAATGAGGCCTAATGTTTGGAGCATATTTATCAGGCGGTGCGCGTGCACACGTCTGTGCCTGTGCGTGCTCAGTCTTTAGCAGTGTGCCTCATCTCAAGCTCCTTATTCTTGGATAATTGTGCTGCAAGTCCTCAGCCTCCCCTTTAGCCTGAAAACCAAGCTCATTGCAGCCCCCAAAGAGCCCCCCACAAGGCAGAGAAAAAAATCCCAAGTTGTCCTTGTGCATAAAAGTAGATTCTACTCTCCAACACCTTTTCAAATTAATATTTGTGATGGGCGCCATTCTGCTAGCCCCAGTTTCTGTTCCCCGCCTTTGTTCCTGCGTTTGATGTAATGGAGGCAAGGACAAAGAGGAGAGCAGGCAGAGTGTGTGAAAATGGTAGTTAAGTGGGCTTAAGGGCTCCTTCAGTACCTCCTGAAAGGCCTGGACCCTGAATAGGACCCTCGCACTGCTAAGCTGTAGTGCAGTAAACAAGACAGGTCCAGCACAAAGGTGCGTCTCAAATGAGCACAGACACCCTCGTCCTCTTTTTCCTCGCCCCAGCCTCCTCCCACCCGACTCTGACATATGGCCAATCCCAAGATCTGGCTGAGCCCTCACTCATCCCCTCCCTGTTATTACCCCATATTTTCTTTGCACTCCTTCATATCTTTTCTCTTGTTCTTTAGTGTTTCTCTCTCTTCTGGTGTATGTGTGTTGTTTGTGTTTTGTTTTAGCATTCCTTGCTGGACAGCTTTCTCCCTCTAGCCAGTCTCGTCCCCAGTGCTTGGGCGGTTCAGCTCCTTTGTTTGGTTAATTGCAATGAGTATAATGTACTAGTCTCTCGAAGGTCCATGGAAGACAATTAGACAATCCCAAGAATTTAATGAGACACCACCAGCCCCAATCCCCCATCCTCTGCTTTGAGAAACACTCTGCTCTCCATTGGCACTGACTGTGATGTACTAAGGAGGGGGTTGTGATGCAGGTCGCCTGTCTGTGTGTTTACCAGATTGTTCATCTGCTATCAAAGAACTCACTTGAGAGAAAACACCCAGAGACATGAAACGCAATGCAAAAGCCCAGAAGAAAATATTCTGTTGAGTTTTGAATTCAATATTTATATAGCTCATTTTCAGGCCTCCTACACTACGGGTTTTCATCTGAAGAACTAACCTTGTTGGACAGGACAGACATCCCGGGAATATCCATGTAATTATTAAGACTGATTATTATGTTCATACAGTAAAAGAATAGAGGACTTGACATTGTCATCTCAGGGAGGAAAAGTGATTTCTGGGGGCCATGGGTGATGGACAAAACCCTGGGTGGCCTTTTAAAGAGTTCTCCCAATTCTTTTCTTACACTGTCTCGTTCTTTTGATATCTTTTCTGTTTTAAATTCCATTATCAATTTTAATGCCACTCTATGGATTATAACAAGATAAAGTCTGCCTTAAAACAGAAAAAATGTCCATAAGTGATTTATTATATCTCTCTTCACCTCAAGTTGAGATTAATTAATAATATCCCTTTGCTTTTGTCAAGTACTCGTAATTCATAACCTTAAAACCTGCACTTGTAATACGTCATAAAGTAAGACGTCTTTTTTTCCCTCACATTTCTTTTGTTGTCTACCACTTTCCACTATTCTTCTCTCGTTGTCATTCCTTTGCTTTTTTTTTCTCCGGCTAATCACGGTGTTACAACAAAAGACGGGGCTCCATTATTTTCACGTGTCCGTCCCAGAAGAAAGGAAATGAGAACGGGACAGAGGGTGGCCATGGCCTGACACCGCACTATTAATCTTCCAGTAAAGCCTTGTCAGGCAGAAACGGACACAAATGGATCACTCCCATTAACTGGGAGAGTGTAGGTAAGGGCTTTAACAAGCATTTACCAGAGTCCATTTTCTCACTAATGAAGAGGGGGAATACGCGACCTCCCAGCCAAACCTGCCAGACCACACTTAAAGGTCTGGATGAAGGAGAAAAGAAGGGAGGAAAGAGAATAAAATGAGGTTAGAAGATGTGAGCATGTATGAAAATCCGTGCTCTTTGTGTTGACATGTTGCATCAAGCATGATAAAAGGTTAAGGTTGGGGTCACCTTACTATTCCCTCTTCCTGGATGTCCCATGACAGAGGCCTTTCTGTGCCATTGGACAGTCAGCTTCTAGACTGAGAGAATAGTTGGTCGACTGGTGGAGTTGGGTTTACATTTTGGCCACTATGAGGAGGAAAAACAGAAGAATCGGATTTTCTTCTGAACCACTGAGCTGGGATGTGACCACAGTTTGCCTTTATACTCTTCCCATTTTTGTTGTGTATATTCACACACATTGGCATGTATTGTTGCATTCTTTGATTCCCAGTCTCTAGAGTCAGGCAGAGGGACAGTACTGTAGTCATCTCCTCCTGCACATTTGCATTTATGCGCTATGTTTTAAACATGTGTCTGACATCCTCTCAAGCTGTCACGTCTATAGAAAGAGTTCGGTCCAGACAGACCTGAAACCTGTTCCCACTGTGGCATGGCTCTCAGGGATCACACTCCCAGAGGGGGGGTGTGTTTGGTGTGTTTGCATCAATGAGTTAGCAAAAGAGACTTTCACATTGAATTTCTAATGTATGATGTCCTCCCTCCCTTGACACAAGTTGGATGGGCGAGTGATGGTTTTGAAAAGCATCATGGTAATAAGAGATGTGCTGGAAATGCATAATAGATAAAGCTCGGTTCTGCAGCGCAATTCATCATTCCCACTTCACATGTCACACTTTTCTACTTTGTCAATAAACTTGCGACCAAATAATAAAAAAGTAGTGTCGTTAAAGGTCCAGAATATGTCTTCTAAGTCTTTGTCTTTCATATCCGGTTCTTGCCTCCATGCTCACTACTTCTACATCTTAAACTTTAAATGGATTAGATGTCCATCTAAATGTTGTATAGCCATCGATATCACAAGACGTGTGCATTTGCTTGTTGTTTTCGTTTGTGTCAAGTGGCTGTTAACAATAAGACCAGTTTCCTCACTACAGCACACGAGTGGAACTGTTGTCATTAAAGAGATAGCAGCACATGCTGACCCAAGTGATACCAGAGACTGAGCAAGCCAGTGAGAGGAAGACAGGCCCGTTTGTCTGTTATCACAGTCTTTGTTGTCCACAGGCTCCCAGGGGAAAATATGAGATGAGAAAGTAGACTTCACCTTCCGTCTCCCAGACACCCCAGCGCCCCGTCTTTCCTAGAACCCTTACTCCACAGCAACCATTGCTTCCCACCCCCACCCCCCCACACCCCAAACATTTTTAATTATATCTGCTCCCAAGTAGTGCGGCTCAGTAACCAAGGAGCTGACATTGATGCATGTGCTGATAAATCCGCAAACACTGGAAACAAGATTAACAAAGATTTTGAGGAAAGGGTGACAGCTAATTTTGCGCAATGGTCGGTGCCTCATTCAAGAGTGATGTTTTTGATAGAGCAAGCCACGCCTGAGAATTCATGCTTGACGCAGGAGAGGGGCTGAAACATAGCACTTCTAGTTTCGCGGCATTTGCACTTTTTAAATTGTTTTCTTAAACCTTTTTTCCTTATTCTCTGGTTCTCTGTCAATGTCGCCCATCACAGGTGCTGCACAACTTATTTCTGTCTTTCCAATTCATGCTAAACATGTTATTTTACATTATTGCAATTTGTAACACGTTTAGTCAATGCGACTGTTCAGGTTTCTCGGCCTGCCACAATCACTGTGATCTAATCAGCAGTGTGTGGTGTGGTTGGTGTCATGCCACTCCAGGCCCATGGTCCGGAGTCTTAAGTCACTCTCAATCCACTGAGAAACTGATACACACTCCTCCGAGAGAGATATCAGTGTTCCTCATCATCTACACACACTCACACACACTACGACACGGAATGAGATAACAATCATACTTCCACAGCTGACTCCCTATTTTCTCATCGAAGGAGCCACCCCATCAAGTCTCTTTCTATTCTCTTTCTTCCCTCTCCAGCCAATTTCACTTCTATACAGTTGAAACATCCTGCAGATTTCTTTTCCAAGCCCTCCTTTTTCCTCCTCTTTCTTTTCTCTTTTCTTTCTTACAACCGATGTGATGTCTCCCTTCTCAGAATTGCTCTCCTGTCTTCATCGGTAGGCAGCTGACAGCTTCTTTCTTTTCTCTTTGTCAATTTCTCCTTCTCTCTCACCGTGTCTCTCTTGTTCTCTTTTTCATCTGCCTCCCACCTCTCCATCTGCTTTCGCTTTTGTTTGCCTGGCCCCTCTCCCATCCTAACTAAAAAATGAGGAATGCAGTGTGACCCTGACCTCTATCGGCCCTGCAACCACCTCCGACCCTTCCAGGTGACCTCCGGTCCCTGTTTTGACAGCTTGATTAATTACCCAGTGTTATGATTTATGAGAAAAGCTGTATGTAAAAATAATAGACAACAGGTGGTCTTAAAAAAGTTGTAGATTTGAAAGGGCTTTTAGTGCAGCTTCTGGGGTTGGTGGGGTTCGGGAGTGGATTTTTGTGTGAGAAAGATCTGTAAATCTTCCGTCATCGTTTGCTTTCTCTGTAGAGGCTTATCAGGTTAATAAGAAAGGTACCTATTCCTCCACACAAGGCTTTTGTGGTTGCCAAAGCATGGATTCCTCCACATGTATCTGGCTGTACAGCGAGAGGATGAAGGGGATTACAACATGCAGCTCCATGTGTGTGCTGTGAAGCATGAACCCAGCCATGTGGTAATGACACAATGGCAAATGTGATTCAAAACACATACACATGCGCAGGCACACACGCACACATATGCTAAATTTTCTTCCACCTCTTCCCTAGGTTGCACGCTGTGAAAATAAGCAGAGTAAATAGCAGGACAGAACAGTCACAGTGTTTACCCTTCACACCTCAAACACAGTTTGTGATTGGCTGTAGCAACCTCCCCTGACTCACAGACCTGTGCTGGACCCCCACTCAGACAGGGGTCAGATTGTCGGACAGTGGGAGTGTGTCTGGATGACAATGTTGGCGAGTGTGCTGAAACTGTCCTCCTTTAGTTTGGTGCTTGTCTGAACCTGTAAACATCTCAAAGTGCATATAATGCATTCGCTTGAAGGCAACAGTTTTGCTTGTTATCTTTTCAGATCTAACATGACAGCCGCGGCAAGTGATGTTGGAAGGACCACCAGCTCTTTCTGTCTTTTCATAAGTCATAATTAAAGGGCAGAGGGGATGACCTTTGGTTCATCAAGACCAAGCTACTCTTGAGATGTTCAGGAGACATAATGACATAGCCATATTATATAGATGTTACCATCAACATTTGATTTTTTATGTTATTCTTTCTTTTATAATTTAACGTTACTTCATCTCAGTTTACTCTGACATTAATGTACATACATGTTCCTAGTTTTTTTCCCTATGGTAATATCAATGCGGTTTGTATATATTCATACATACATGCATCTGCTGGTGACCTTGGCTGGCTCGATCTTTACATATGAGCACACTTTCTGCATCTACACTGCAAGTGTGTGTTTGTGTGCATCTATGCAACAAGTAACTGTCCAGATGGCAAAGAAAAAAATCATTTGACAGCTTTCTTTAGGAACTCAGACGATGGTGTTTTTTTTTTTTTTTTTTTTCTTTACTTCAGTCAAATTGAATGACAGATCCACTTCTCAGTGCTGTTCAGTATCTTTAACAGATATCAAAGTGGATTTCTAACCATTCTTCAGGATGCTTCTGTTAATTTTTCTCATTGGAATATTTATTTCTATCCTTTTTTAATAGACATTGTTTATTTTAGGCTGAAGAAAACTTCCTTTCTGAGGCTTTTTTTTAAATCTATTTTTTTTAACCGATTGCTTCAGTATTAATGGCCTTCAGGACAGAACTGCTTCAGGGACACCTCCACTCTTCCCATCAACTCTCTGTTTGTAGCCTCTCTGCCCTTCCGTCTTTGCTCACCTCTCCCCTGATTTATACATTAAATAGTTATGCGGGAGGACAGGGAGGCACCTATCATTCCATGATCTATCTCTCTCTGTGCCCTCATTAAAAATACATGTGTATGCTTAGGGGAGACAATATAGAATATATAAATCAAAATGCTAACGGCATCAATGTTAGCCTGCTTTATTTATTTCCCGATAGCTTTCCCTCTGTGAGCCGAGGACTTTTCTGACTAACTGTATTTCCTTTCCTTTGGCAGCCACATGTTGGAGTGATTAATATTAAATCATACTAAGAAAAAAGTTATTTTGATAGAAGAAAAAACAGGGAAAGCTGAAGTAGTTTTTGTTCAATCATTCTAGGGTAATTTTTTCCATGAGGTTTAAGAGAAAAAGTGTAAAGTTGTACCATCAAACCCTTAGGAAAATTCAAATGTTTAGGTGTCCCCAAGTGTCTGAAGTGACTCAAAAAGTCAGTGGACATTTACAGTTTCTTTTAAATGCAATACCTGTCTGTTAATGGAAAAAAAATCAAGTTGACAAATGCCTTGTATAACATTTACCTCCCCCAATCAATAGCTCAGAGGATTTACACCTGGACGGTGATTAATTCTACATCCACCCCCAATCTTGCAGCCTCCCACCTCCAGCTCCACACCTTCCTCCGTGCATGTTGCGCAGAGAGCAGAGGAAGCAGAGCTCCAGAACTCTGTGTGTGTTCTGCTCGTGTTTTAATGTGTGCATTCATGTAGCAATGTTTACCTCAACATTCAGATTCTCGATTAAGCATTGATCACAGATAGTAGATGAACAAATTCGCAGGTGTTAGGTGTGGGAAATAACTCACATGCAAACTAGCTTTGACATTTACTCCACCATGTCGGTGTAAGTGTTTTCCTAGCTTTACTTTGGCTAATGTGCTGAAATAAGTCTGGTTGAGAGAAGCGAATCGCAAAAAGGAGAAGTAGAAGGTGAAACGAAGGGAAAGAAATGTAAATGCAGGCTTGAAAAGAAACTGAGGCATAAGGGATCAGCATCAGTACTATTCTCTTCACTTCCTCCACCCTGCTGCTCCACTTTGAACTCATTTATAAATATTCAGTTCCACATATAAACATTATCCAAATGAGCTCAGGCATCAAGGTTAAAAACTCTGTCTCATTACAGACACAACAACTTGAAAACTCTGACCTAAACTACTTTTGCTCATTAAAAGCGAGAAAAAAAGATTAGTATTACCAGAGGTTTCTTATTTGATTTTTTTTTTAAACTTTGGCCAAATGTGCATTATGACTGCATTAGTTCCACCAAAAGTCTTTGAACTTGAAATGAAAAGTTTAATTTAGGGAAGTTTGTTTGTGTGTGCACTTTTTATTAGACGAAACCCCAGTGCAGGATGGTGATGTACTCAAACTGGAGACTGCAGATGAGCGCTGGCTTGTTTTCATTTCCTAGTGAAAACATTTATGTTGGCTGTGTTGTCGATTCCTTAAATGTACACGGGTTGTGGAGTTAGGCAGGGAATGTCAGTGCTGGCCTTTGAGTCCACATTGAACTGTATTTAGGCTAGTTATTGCTGCTATTTTTTTTTTCTTGTAAAATCATATTTCATAACAATTTGTCCTTTTTACAAGTACCTTCCATACCCCTCTATTGTTAGTTATCAGGAGAATCATTGATTTTGGCTCACAGGTTAATGACAGTCCTGTCTCATCTGCTCTGCTGTTACCTACAAGATTCACACGTCCGTTCATAACCCATGTTTTGCAGTCGGCTTTCTTTCTTCCACTTCTCTGTGTGTAACGGAGCTGTGTTTGGTGGTTATGGGGGGTCTCAGACTATCGCTGTTAAAATAAGAAAAGGGCTAGCGTGACTTAATCTGACATTACTGTGCAAAGTGTGTGGTATCTCAGCATCAGGGAGACAGGCGTAGGGGAAAGAGAAGGATGCAGAAAAGAGGGGAATCTAGTGGATAAAGGGGCCCTGCATGCAAAGTTAGCTCACATAGAGGCAGAGACAGACAAGGTCACACAGAGCGGGGTGGCCCTGACAGAGCGGGAAAGCCAACAAGAGTGCACTCGTTATTATAGTATTTACCTTCTCCTTTAGCTTTTTCATGCCTCTTTATAGAATTTAACGGTGTTTTAACTGTATTCCTCTTTTCTTCCTGGACATTATGTAGAATTGGGTTTGCTTTTCTTTACCTTTTTCCTGGCAGTTTACACGTATGTTTGTATCTGAGGCAGCTCTTTAAGTGGCTGGAACCTTCAGTTAAGTTTTTGCAACTTGGTTGATTCTTTCTGTATTGGCAGTTGGATTCATTTGCAGCAAAGAAAGAAAAATGAAATCTGATTTCCTCATCTGAACATCGTCCCGACATGAAAACACAAACTCACTTAGGAGCAGCTTTTATAAATGACATCACGTCAACTCTTGGGTTGGAATTAGAAATGTGGTGTGAAAATGAACACGTATGTCTTTCTATTTTACAAACAATACATACAACTTCCAATTCACCCGAGCATAGTATCCACTTTCCTCACTGCACCCACCCATGACCGCTATCAACAGTGCTTTGTACCTGTCAAGTGCTGTCCTTTTCCTTGTGCCCAGAGCCCTGCTTCACCACATGAGAGCTCTCACATCAAAGCTTCATGGAGCTCCACACGCATAGATGAAACACCCTCTCATTCTAGCCGCCTCCGTCCCCGCTCCTGCACATTAGACACATTTCGTCCTGTTACAGCAGCTCTGGTAATAGAGGCGCTGCTGTCTTAAACAGACGTCTTGTTTACTACCGCTTGCAGATGTGTCTTCACCCACATACACAGACTCTGTCCTCTATCGATGACAGATCCCTAAGAGAAAAATTGTTTTAGTAGATTTACAACTTTCGTTGTAGACCGTAGGACTTGTTACCGCCATAAGACTGCGATGCCAGGACAGCCCATTTACAGGTTGCATTTGCATTTTAAACAGATCGCAAAACTGAATGTTTCGATTAAAGATGCAAATATTTATCTTCTTTGATGCCCTGAAAATTGGGTGGAAACCTTTGAGATTTTGAAACTTTTCAGGTATTATTTGGAAAACGAGACATGTCGTGGTTTCCGTAGCAGCGGCAGCTTTTGTCATGATATCTGGTGTTGGACAGCCCGACAAAAGAGAGCTAAGGAGCGTCCAGTGCAGGGGGATGAGGGTCGGGGTGCCCCCCTTTAGAGGGGCTGAGGTGACCCTCTTGACCGCTGGCCCCAGGGCAGAGACTCAGTGTGGTAGTGGCACAGGGGCACCCATAGGGCATGGGAAGAGACTTAGCCCGTATACTACACCAGAAAGACAAGATTGACCTAATGTTAAGAGAGCGTGTGTGTCTGTTTTATAGGAGACAGTGTGTGTGTAGGACAAAGGCAGTGTTAGCACTGTGTGAGAGAGATTATGTGGTATAAAAAGCAAGCTGACCCAAAGTTGGGAATGGGCATCTGTGTAAGATTCACAGTTTGACAGCACATCACAACACAAAGATCAGATTTTGGAGGGTGGGCTTGATTGTTAACAAGAGCCACAAAGACTGAATCACAACTATAGTTGAGTCAATCACAGATTAAACTAGCTGCAGAAAAAAACAAACAAAAAAAAACACTCACATTTAAGGCTATTATAAACCCCTTTTTGGAATAAATGCTATAGTGCTGCTTGATTTAAATACTTTTTTTTTTCTTTTTGACAAACCTTAAGTACATACCAGAGTTATAAGTTAAAGTAAATAGTAGTTATTGCATTTTATGCAAGAATAGACAAAATACTCTTGATGATGTCCTATAAATGGTATAAATTGACTGATGCAGCGATGAACTAGAAGGAAACTAATCGGACAGGGAGAGCGCAGTTGTCCTGCACTGGAGCAGACCTGCCAGTCTTCAAATGAATGATAGCTTCCGACATAGAAGTGGACTCCCGGCTTCTCCAGACTAAGTACACCATCAACAGTTGTTGCCTTTACAGCAATGTTCTTCTGGGTGACTGAATAGCTAAAAGGGTTAGCACTGTTAGGTTTGTCATGTGCATTTGTCTCTTTAAAAAAAGGGCTTTAGGTCATTTTGAGTTAGCATAAGGATACTAAAGGATGGGAACTGAACCACTTGAGCTTAGTATTGTGTTTAAGGTTAGGGAGAGTTATTGACCAGGATTAGGGTAAGGGTAAACACAGCTATAGGGCATTGGGTTCAGATTAATACAAGTGCACATTTGATTTAATAAACCATTTGTCCTTTTAAATCAGGAATGGGGCTCCTAGATAAAACTTTATGCATCTTAGTTTCTGCACCTTAGTTTGCACCTGTGCTGTGTGTTATAAACCCATTTAACAGCCGTATGTTGACATATTTTACTGAAATCTATACATGTTCCTGCTTTTGTTGACATTGTCAAAAAATTATTGATTTTGTTGTAACTTTGGTGTTTTGAAGGTGGAATTTTCGGACTGTTTATAAAAGTGTTTACAAAAGCTTTTTGTCTGTTCTTTAGTAGTAAAATGATACCTGGTTTCTATGTAAAATGTAGTCACATGTTAGTGAAATTTAGCAGCTTTGATCAATGACATTACGTCTGACTGAACTGTTTCCATGAGTTATTTTATCAGACAACCACCAGTGGGCAGTGGCAGGAAGCTACAAGGCTTTTCTGGCTCTCTTTGTCTCTTTCCATTTCTTTATTCATATTTTTCTTAGCTTATTATATGATATTTTTTGTTATTATAGTTTCTCATCGATTTTCTTCGTCATATGTTTATTTTTATTCTAATTAGATCATTTTAAAGACTTTGCTGATGAGGCTGAATTTGACGTTTTTTAACATTTTTGTGATGCTGGAAGGCTTCAATAAATAGCGTTAGTGGAGTCCCCATTCAGCAGCACTGCACTTTGATTTTGTATTAAATACCTGGTATTTAAAATAACATTATTTTTTTTTAATTTATTACAAATTTAAAGTTGAGCTTCAAAGAGTATTAAAGCATTTATCATACCTGAAGAATTTATTCTGAAGTAATAATATTAAGAACAAAATAGTGCTCAGACTTTAAAAATGATGAGGTACAAAATATATATTCATACTCCTGGAATGACATTAATTAAAAATTATTAAATTTAATTTATCACTTTAACATAAAATAGTAATTTTTCTATTGTCAAAAGAAATGACAAAAATATAGTTATGACAATAAGATTTATAGAAAGTTTTTACATTTTTAAAGATTTTTTTTTTTAATCGAGGTTGGCAGAAACTAAGGCACACTTTCATATTTGTTTCAGTATGAACTCTATGTGCAATACATTTTTTATTTCTGCAATAAAAAATAATTATTAATTTTCTAAATTACTGTTTTACTTTTTTAGGGCTTTAGTGTTACTGAAATATTTTATAAAATTAGAACTAGGAGGATGTAAATTGTAAGTAAAAATAGATATGAATAAATATTTTTTTCTTAAAACGTAAATAGCGCGAAAACCCCCCACAATCAATACAACTATTTAAAAAATATGTATTAACAATTGATTATTTGTGTGTAGTGTAATGTCAATTTATAATCTCCTGTTTTTAAAATGTGATTTTTTTTTAAGCTAAAGTGCCCTGAGACAAAATGGTCTGCCCCAGACATGTAAAGAGGGACGGAGAGTCCTGACTGAATTTGACAGGGAGTGAGAATAAGACTAATTTTACAATATTAATAAGTGAGAAAGTGTCATTTTGGTGTTGCTGCCGTTTCGCCATTGTCAACACACGGCAGGTGCTAAGGGAAAGGGTGTGTGGCAGGTTTGATGTCGGTGGGTGCAGGCGGGACACACATGCTGTGTCAACAGAAGACGAGCACATTTTGTTAACACTTATTAAGAGAAGATGTGCTGCCATGAGAGGACACTGTGTGTGATTTACACAAGAAGCTGAGCAATGCTACTTGTCTTAATTCCCACACACATCTCTCCAAAAGAGCTTTTTTTTTGTTTATCTCTGCTTTTTGTTCTTACTCTTACAATATTTTACTGTCCAATAGTCGTGGCTTGAAGGCGTGCACACACATTGTAAAGGCTTTCAAAGTGTATTCATAATAAGTTTATGCTAAAAGGACAGACAGCGAAACAGGAATTCATCTATTTCCTGTCTCTTTTTCCAAGTGCTTGAAACAATAAACAGAGTTTATTAAAATGTCTGCAAAGTTTAAAAAAATATGGAGCATACAAAAACAAATTCTCCCTTATATCACTTTTTACTGCATTTCCTTTTCTAATTTTTTACTTGAGGTTTTGATCCAATATTTTGTGGTATTTTAGACCAAATGCATTTCTTTTATTTTTTTTAAATCATCATTAACCTTGGATTTCCTGTGTTTTTTTTTTTAACCATTTATTGTGCTGCATGCAGAACTAAAGTCACACTTTCAGCTGCACATAGATGTTTGCAGCTACAACTGACTCTCACTTGCGGATATGGTCGAATCAATTTTGTTTTATATTAATTAACACATGGCCATTGAAGTCGCTAAATCTACTCATTAACTGAAACCAATGTTGTTTTTTGAGTCCTCTAGATTCCTCCCAAACTTGTCCCAGCAATAAAACACTTCTCTATATTTTCACCGCCATTCTTTCAGTCTGAATTTGGCTTTATTCCTCCAGTCTCCTGTGTGCGAGTATTTTTGTATATAATCATCTGCTGCTTAGTCTATGACTAAATAAAATAAATTTTTAACATTTCTAAATTATTTAAATATTTCAGGGTGAGCTTTCTGTCTGTTTATCTGGCGATCTAGCTATAACATTGATTTTGGCATAAATAAATACTTTTATTGCATTATAAACGCTAGCTGTTTTTGTGCTGTCATAAAACCAACTTTAATTTTGATCCTTTTTTAGGATGGCTATGGCGTCATGGTCCTGAACCCCAACGAGAACTTCTTTGAGGTGGAAAAGCCTGCGAAAATCTCCCCCATTCCCTCACCGACGGAACCCTCAGACGAACCAGCTGAAAAGAGGGAGCGCAAAGACAACAAAGAGGGCAAAAAAAAGAAGGAATTTTACGAGAAATACCGTAACCCACAGAAAGAGACGGAGACTGAACGCATTCCTATACGGGTAAGTCGGAGGGATTAAGGAAGAGGTAGGGATGGACACGGTCACCAGGAACAAAGATTTGGGCAGTTGGAGCTGGAGGACAGAGTGATATATGTTCATTAAAACCTGGGATGAAGGGGGGAGGTGGATAGAGTGACAGCTCTGGGGTGGTAGAAGCAGACATAGGTCAGAAAACGGGAAGAAGGAATTTGGATCAAATTTTATGAAGATAATAATGGTAATACAGTCCGAAAGGGGTTGGCTGAGCAGAGTGAAGAAGTGAAGGAGGAGGAAAGGTTTGTTAGGTAACTAGGAATGAAGGGAGGCTGGAAGGCAGCAGGAAGAAAGGCTCTTGTGTGGTCAGCCTGTGTGTGAAGAGGCTGGCCGTACTCCAGTCGCCTCTCAGTGAGCAAGTGTTAACCACATGGCTACCTCCCTCTATCCCTCTATCCCTCCCTCTTCTTCTCTCTCAGACATTGGAGCGGTCAGGAACGCTCTGGTCCTGCACTCCTTGTTGACCACTGGGATTATTATCTCCAAAACACACATTCTGCTTGCACACTACAACATTCTTATCAGCCGCACAAACCGTATACACACTAATCATGCACACAGTCGGACACACACACATATACACACTCGGCCTGAAGAGCGTAGCTCATCCAGTTTACCTTGTGGTCAAACAAAGGAAGTGACCCTCTGCATAAATCTAGATTCATTGTAAAAATAAATGTGATGAACTGCGAAAACAATGTAATCCCCTCCCACTACGTCTGGTGCTTCAGCCCTCCCAACAAAATGTATCAAACGCTACCATTTGCTCAAGATTGCGTTCAGTTTAAGCGAGAGTTTAAAAATGAAACACACAGCAATAGACAATTTCCCATGGTGCAATTTCACATAAGAGTGTCTCAGAACAATTATCTGTATCTCACTTTGCATGATGGCAGCATCATCACAGTCATGTCTGAATATACAGTTCTTGTGTGTGAGTGGGTAGGTGTTTGTTCATGTGTGTGCATGTGTGTAAAAAGGAAAAAAAAAGTCACTCTGTGGTTTCTGACAGGACATAGGGTTGCTGTGGGACTAGCAGGTGGTGTGTGAGCTGTCAACGCAGGCTCTTATTTTCTCACCCCCTGGCAGTACCTTTATACACACTCTAATAAGGGATAATTAGCTGCTGCGCCATCATACTCAATCACACTTTCTTATGTGCGCCTCTTTCCTCATCATATAGTGACAAACTTGCTTCACAGCATCTGACATTAGGGTCTTGATGAACATCATCATGAAGTCATCATGTCACACAATCTTGGATTCCCTGTCAGCTCTTTATTTAATTTTTTATCCTGAACTACATCAAAGTTGAGCTACAATAAGAATTTTAGTTACAGGAACATCTGAATAAAGGCAGCATGGAAAGTTACTTTAGATAAAACAACTAAAAAAAATGCTTACATCACATAATTTACTTGTTGCTTTTCTCTTTCTCACATTCACTATCTGAGATCTGTCTGTTAACACTCAGTACCTTCTTCGCTTGACATTACAAATTAAGTCCTAATGTTTCCTAGACCTCAGAAAGAAGCAAAGAATGTTACTAATATTTTTTATACTTGTCAGCATTTGGGTTCCCTGTTCATCTCTTCTGGATTGGGTTGAATGCAGTGAGACAAAGGGTGTATGGTGCACAGATGTGTGCTCATGGGTCTTATGTGTCGGAAATGCACTGCAAGTTACATAGTCGTGCTATTTCCCAATTTCTTGAGATAAAAGAAAGACAGACCATGCTTTTTTTCCCTCTGACCATATTTTCTAATCCCAAGACAACTACCGTTAAATAAATGACATCATGAGAAGTATGCTGAGAGTTTACTTAAGGACTTCTTTCAGATTAATCATGGACATGTGGAAGAGCCAATTTGGCGTTTTGCCACTTTTCATTTTTACTTTACTACTGTTGTCTTTTTATTTTATTCTGAGTTAGAGACCTTCATATTAGCAATTAGGATATTTTTCTAACAGCAAAAATGTAGGTTTATGTTATGGGTGTGACAATACTACAGCTATGTAACGTACACCTTAAAAACATTTCATACCACCCTTGAGATACTGTGTATTTATCCCATAATCTCCCCTAGATGATGCAATGCTGCTTCTTATCTCATTATTTTTCACCTTTTGATTTTTTATGGGATTATTAAAAAAAATTATATACAACAACAAAAAAAGATTTTGCTTAATTTTTTTCTGCAAATACATGTTGAAATGTAGGAACTGCAAGACTGGGGCCAACAAGTGAGCGAATTGCAGCTTTGTGATCTTTGATCCAGAAGTTTGGGTTTTGAGTTAAACAAAATCTCTACAGTTTTTAGCCTCCAATCAGGTACTAACTAGTCTTTTCTTTTTATCCACTACATCTTGCACTCTTACCTCTGCTCATGGATGACTTGCACACACCCATCGGTACGCCAACACACTAACTCAATTTTACAGTCTTGAACTTCACTGTCCTTTAAATAAATGGAGAGCAAAAAACATTAAATATATAGAAGCAGGAAATATTGTCAACTTTTTTTTGCTGTCACAAAAACTAAAATTGTTCATTATTTCTGCCTTGAAAAAGTGACTCTCAAAGATTGCCATGCTCACACACACAAACGCACAGCAACCCAGTGATAGACTTCAGTTGATTAACACGCTTCCTTACACACATTAATAAGCTCTTAACTGCTTTTAGGATTCTTACTTTTTAGCCCTGAGTTCATAGTGTGCAACCTCTCAACCTTGTCTAATCCCTCTTCTCTCCACTCCTCCACATCGCATACCCCCTGGGCCATGTTTAGGGGGATGATGGCAAAGAAGGAGGAAAAACAAGGAGGACAGAGGGAGGCATGAAGCGATAGAAAGTCCGATCGGAGGGATGCTGATGAGAATAGTGAAGGGGAAAGAGGTTGGGGGCACTTTCTTAGCACTTAGCCATATAGAAGTTTGGGAGTTCACTTTACTCTGAATTTTAGCAGTAATCCAGTTAGCTATTTTCTGTCAGCCAAGTGGAGGAATGGTAGGAACAAAAGGCACATTCATGGGCTTAAGAAGCTTCCAAAGAGTTCACCCAAGGCTGGCTGGCTCGGATTAGGCTAGCAGTCCCTGGAAAGAAGAAGAGAGGAAAAAAAAGAGCAAAGAGCACAGAAAAAAAACAGCTTCATCTTTTTTAAGCACCTCTTATTTTTGTAAATGACCGAAATATGTTTCTTTTGTTATTTTCTTCTCTTTTAAATATGTATACAACCTAAATGTGATGTGTCTTTTTTTGAAGATGAGTCTACAAAAGATGTTTTGTTCCACCTCTTGTTTTAGTAGTGTATGTCTTGTGTTTCTGCATTATCCATTATATGAATTCTGCCTCTCCAATGCATTTCATTCCCAGCTGCCACTTGTCTGTTAGGACCAGATGAAGTTCTTCTCTGAGTCTGCACTGACCAGATTATGTCCACTTTTCTCATGTTTGCACTGTAAAGCTGAAGTCCAAGCATACAAATACACACACACATGCTTGTTGACAGTTGTATCCGAAGTGGGACTACTGTGGTTCTCTGTGAGACTGGTGCCCTTTGTCACCTTTACCTGTTTGGCCCAACCTGTGGCCCACAAGCAATTATACACAGTTTATTTGACCTTTGATGTGCAGTGCTGCAAAGAAGAACGGCTCAGCATTTTCAAGGACATGTAAGAACTTGATTAGCCTCTGAACTTGGTCAGAGGAGAGGTCAATGATCAGGACTAAAGGGTAGTTCTCTCGCTTGCTGCTGGAAAAAACTGGCTTGGAGCCACTTTTGTAGCTGGGTGGGTGCGTGAGTATAGTTGTGAGAGAGCTTTGACCTATATGCACTTGTATCCAGGTTGTCATGTTTTAGACTCTAACCCAATCCGCTGCAGTAGGGTCTATTTTCATTTCAAGCTTATCTCGTGTTCTAGTTCAGAGAATAATTGAGCGCATTTGACTTCTAAAAGTTTTAAAGGGGATTTAGGCTGTTGGATTTTGTGCTCTTCGGTGTGTGAGGGCATTTCAGGTCTTGCGTGGTGTCGTCTGAAACATTTGTACACACGCACTCGTGTGTGGCTGTGTTCAGCTAAGGCTGAATTAGTGTTGCTGGTCTCAGATCCCTGCTCCCAATCTTCCAGTTAGGTCAACCATCAAACACATCCATCCTGTCCTCCTTCACACCTCCTCACCCACCAAGCCCCCTGATTTTCTCTCTGCACAGAGCCCTGCTGTAAATACAGAGTGAGCTGAATAAAGACATACAAACGCACACCTAGGCACGCACATACGCACACAGCCCTCAGGGTCATCCTGGAACAAACACAGCCTTGTCTGCCTGCCTGCTCTCCTTTGCCTTATGTCAATTAATGACTCTCAGTAATTTCACCTGACAATCTGGGCAGAGGCACGAGGCTAGCCAAGATGTCACAGCGATGACCCTTTTGGCCCGCAGACGCTCTTTTCTAATAAAGAATCTCACAAATCCACAGCAACTTCCTTTGTACTTTGTTAATGAGTTATTGATTTGAAACAATGGCCTGGCAAATATTGTGAAAGCAGAGTGACCCTGCCAAGGTCATGTTATTTTATTGTATACAGTCCGTGCACGTTAATCGGCACGTGGGATTGCACACGGGCCTTACTTTAGCCATTTTCCTCCTCTATCTTTCTTTCCTCCTGCCACTCACTCACCCTTCTTACACTGTAAATCCCTTCGTTGCAAAGTCAAGTAATACCCCTACACATACATCTCTCTTTTTTTTACAACTCACATACACACTTCGTTTTTCTCCCTCTTGTTAGTCTTGCACACGTTTTTCACCTCATTCTCCCATTTCTTTATCTCTTTCTCACATCATTATATTCCCAACTCTCCACAGGTGCTATACCTGCTAATTACCTACAGTGCCACAGTCATTATTTTCCCATCTCTACAACTAATTTGCTCCATACTTTCCTTTTCCCTGCCCTAGCTAGCTCACCCATCCGCTCCCAGACAGCCCACCACAGCTCAGCGCAGCTCTCTGTCTGCTGCTTAAGAGAAGAAAGAATGAAACAAATATGAGAGGGGAAGAAAACACAAGGCAGCACATTGGTAAAGGACTGCATATGCCAGAGACTGATTAGAATGCAATGGCAAACAGACGTCATGTGGGAGCACTTTATGTTAATATGCAAATAGACATGCATGCAGTTGTACACAAGGAGAGACAAACTACCTCATTCTAATAACCTCTTTACTAATTCCAAATCTGCAATTACCTACGCTACTTACTTAATATCTAATCATTAGGCTAAATGAAAACAACCCTGTTCTGTGCTCAGCTGGACATATCAAAGACTGTAATGACTCAAGCTGGAAGTTGCTCTTCTCAGTGTGTGGCCTGAGTACATGAGGGATCGAGAGATACGTTAGCCAGTCTTTAAGTTTGATATGTTTGGTCTAAGAGAATTTATTGAGAAGACAGTGAGACAGAGCTCCTGTCTAATCTAAATATTTTGTTTTCATTATTTGCTATGTAGAAATAAAAGTGGACAATAAAAACACCATCCAATATGTACTTTATTTGTGTTTAAATTAAATCTCACACACATTTAAATATGTATACCGGTAAAACCTTTGCAAAATGGTAACCTCACACCTCTAGATAACTTTCCATACTCAAGAAAGCTCGTCAGGGAACCAGTGACACCATCCTGACATATTTGGCTCCCATTGAAATGTTTTAATAAAGTGAAAAATAAAAAGTGTAAAACCCTACTTTGTCTGTTTATCGCTTACAGATTTACACAACTCAACATCCGACTTTTCTGGTAAAGAGAACCAGAAGGAAAGAGCAGGGAGGTCTACACTGGTTGTTTGTCAGTGTGTTGATTTTGATAGACTCATTCTTTCCTGTGCTGCTTAGACACTGGGTTTGTGTTGGCATAGGTGCTGTTATTTCGGCTGCTGTCCACTCCTCTTCTCTGCTCCCCTCTTCCTGCTTCTCATTAAAGTGCATAAACACTGGACAAGTACTAGACTAGAATTATTTTGAGGGAACCAGATTATGCACTTGGCTTTTTGATATAGGTCCATGTTGTGGAGAATGTCTTGTGGCTCCTTGGGGTCATGTGAATAAGTTTGGCCTGTAAGTGGAGTATTACCATAATTAAAATACTTAATAGTCAACAGAACTCGATAACTTAATGGTAAATTAAGCCCAACCTGATTTTTGCACTACTTTGGGTTTTTAACACTACTGATAATAATTAAAAAGGGTTAGATATAACAATTAACCCAGTAAAGAGAGAATAATGACATTTTCATGACCTTTATCTTCAACAAAATTGAAGTAGAGGGTGGATACAAAGTGTCCTGCAGAGGTTCCCAAGAATGTTTGTCACTTGAATAGTCCTTTGCTCTCTCTCTCTTCTCTCCATTTTATCCCAAAGGAGCACAATCGGTTTGAAGTTTTCTCTTGTCCTCAGATAGTTCTGGTAAAACATGGATTTGTGTTCAGGGTCATTACATCGTTTACATTATACACTTTCTTTTCCATATTTGACAGATTTGCTCACACACTGTAGAGCTATCCTTTCCCCTTCTTGACCTCACACAAAGTTCGTGTGTGATGAACCAAAGGGTTAAAATTTTGATCCATCAGCCCATAACACCTTCTTCTAGTTTTGAAAAGTCCTGTAATGGTGTTTCATGGCCCAGGGAAGCCTCTTTGTCTTATTCTGATGTCTTAGCAATGTCTTTTTTTACAATGACCACAACAAACCTGTGCTTGATCTGTTGTCCCACGAGGTGTTTATCATGCAGGTGTTAACTTACAGACTTGCCAGTTTCAATTGGGCTTTGATGTTGGACTTTGGGTCTGACACACTCCTTCCTGTCAGGGTTCCTTCAATTTCTGAATACCTTTTGTTGGTGAAAAGAATTTACTCACCCACACTTTGACTTTCTTTGCAATTATTTCTGTGAGACCTACATTTTTCCGCTTTATGATAGCCTGTTGCTTTTTCATTGTTTTCTTTTTTCTTTTTCTTTTCAATTTTGAAATCACATTATTTTAAAATATACACTACTATTCAACTAAACTAGGCACCACAATGGATTTTGCTGAAATTCACTTTTTTTTTCTTAACTTCAGCAGATTCCAACTTCCAACAAATTTTGTGGAACTTTATCGCCATGAATTGAAAAGAGTAACTTGGATAAGGGGTGTAATATAAAATTTTTGTTCAGTGGTGTATGTATTTAATATAACATGTACATGGGTCAGAATTTACGAGAAGGTCGAATGATTGGAAAATAATTACTCTTGTGTTGCTCAGATAAAGAGAAACTTGGTTGATGTCCATTTATTTTGGTTATTTTTTTTAATGAGTACATAGTTTTTAAAATTTGAGGATAATTCAGAATGCAATTTATGTAGACTTGTCTGTACATAAATTGATTACCAACTCAACTTTTCTTCCATTTTTACTGTCTCTGTGATTTCAGTTAGCTGTAAGATTCTGAAGACTGTCTGATTCTGGTGCTTTGTAGATTTTGATGTAGACTTTTATATTCTATTAGAGGATATATTGGATCCCTGTACATTCAGTAAACATGTACAAAAATGCATTCCCAAATTTCCCTTGACACTCATATCTGAAGGATGCTGGCAACAGGTGTACACTTGGGAGGATTTTTTTTCTGAGCCCACATACACAAACCGAAACACATGCACAAAAACACACACATGCATATGCGCTTAAAAAATAAAAGCCAAGATACAAAATGAGCACTGGTGACATGAAGCCAATCTCATGGAGCTTCACTGCAGTGAATTAACCTCGGGAAATAATAGCAACAATATGCTAATGTTGTTTTGCTAACCCACTCCATAGCCATGCCAGATCGTCAGTCATGCAGTAGTCTGCTGCTAGAGTATAAGCAGACTGTGTGTTTGTTGGCACCAAAATGGAACCCATCTTTACCATATATTATTGATAATCAGAAGACAAATATTTACACTTTTTTTTTAAACCTGCATGAGGCATATGAAGCATGTTTTTACTCATTTAGTAGGTTCAGAGGGAAGTAAACATAAAGAGTCTTCAAACAAAATGACACTTGTGTTGGGGGTTTGACTATGGACAACAACGAGGACAGAAGATGCAAAGAAAAGGAAGTTGTTTGAGCAGAGGAAAAAGACAACGTTAGAAAAACAGTAATGAAATGAGCCGCACAGATGAAGGGTGACGTGGTGGTGGAGATGGGAGGGAGAATTCAAAGGGCTTTGATGTCGCACCCTTTTAGACAGACAACTTTGCTCCTTCCTGCATATGGCGAAAACCACAAGTGCACATACACACAAGCAAATGCACTTCACCCATGGCAGAGGGAAAGGGCAGAGCGAAGTTGCCTGGTGTTGCATCACACTCTGCGAAGTGAGGTTAGCGCTGACACCGCAGCCTCCTCATGCTAATCTAGCACAAACACTCTGACATCTTAATTTACCTCAAGACAAACAGCAACAAAAATAAACATCAGCACATCATCAAACAGTACAAGCACACAAGGACTTAAACGCACCAATACTGGCAAGTTTATAATATTCCTTTATTCACAATGTGGGGAAGTTCCAAAATAAGGTTAAATTCAGTCAGTTGTGTATGTGTGTGTTACACAATTTTTCCTCAGTTACCACTTTTAAGAAACTGAAAGTTAAAGTAATTATCTTTCTGTTATTATACAATGTCCTATTAAAATGCAGTCATTTTCATGGAAAATAGCATGATGCTCTCTTAAGACACTTTCTCCTTTCTTTACCTTATATTGCTAATTACTTGTTTTGAGTCACATCCAACAGTTTGACACTCAATTAACAGATGAGGCTCTGTTCTCCATAGGCCATGTGTTTGTTTATTTTTAACATATTATTTTTTATGCAAAGGTATGCTAATAAGGAGAAATGTGTGTGCCTGTGTCTGTCTGTTTCAGCGTCGAGACATCGTGTTTATATTCTGCATCTGTACGAAATGCTGAACGTCGGAATGCAGGTGTTCCTTGACAACACAGTTCCATATGCAGACATACCGCTTGGTGTGTTGTTGATTTCTATTGTGGTCTGGACAGTTTGATAGGAAATCAAAGCCTACAATCAATGTCACAAGTTCATTAACAGTTGCCCTTTGCTGGCCTGTACTTTTACTATTGTTCTTTCCAGCCTTGAATAAGCACTTACATCTCAGGTTAATTAAACTTGTCTTCTAATTTCGTGAGCCTCTGCATGTGTGTGGCCATACGCATGCAAATGAGAGGGATAGGTGTACATGTGCAAAACACACTATTTATGTGCCCGTGTGTGTACGTGCGTGTGTGTGAGAGAGAGATTGTTTTTCTACATGCATGTTTGTATCCCCTGCCTCTCGTGTCTGCCTTTGACCTTCCCTTAGTATTTTCCCATTATGCCTTTACTGGTGTTTAGGTGGGCTATTGATTCAGAAAAGGGGTACAAATTAAGATTTAAATGCCTAAGTTCTTCTGCCTATTGAGTTTAACATTTAGGGCATTTGCAATATGCAAGACATATTGATCTTCTGCAGTCTGGCTCTTTGTTGAATTTACCGAAGGCTAACAATTTGGTTTATTTATTTATTTTTTCTTCTGCTTCTTTTGTTGGCCCTAGGGTTCACATTTTGATCCTGTCATTGTAAAGCACCAACTAAGGTTGAAAACTCTATCAAAGCTTTGTCTCTTTTATTCGATAGAATTGAAATACTCATTGTTGCTATCTGTGAATATTAAAGATAAAAACATTGATCTTTTTATTTTGAACTTCAGTTTTTGTTTTTTTGTTTTTGTTTTACAGGGAAGTGCTTCCTCAGAAGAGCACGTGCTTTACGTGTGGGATTACTTCGTGTCCAGAGCTTTAGCCAAGAATGTCTTCATTGTGGCTCATAGCTACGGAGGGTTGTCATTTGTTGAACTGGTAAGTTTTTTTTTTGCTTAAAGACAAATTCAGCTTCTCAATCTATTTCTTATGTTGGCATCAAAGACAACATTAGAGTGTGGCATGACTGGTGCGAATGACGGTCATCATCAATGTTTACGTATCTGGTATTTGTGGGTAACAATCATGAAAACCAGGATCTGGGTTTTTAAGCCTTTTCCTGTGCAGAAACTCACAGTGCCTTAACTCGTTTACCTCTTTCTAACAGTGTATTCTTCTGCCATCTGTTCCCCATGTATAACAATATAAAACCTCAGCTGTTCATATTATGTAAAAGAAAATATAATTCACCAGGCGAAGCAATATTTTTACCATTGTCTCATAATGCTGCTTTGCTCATGTGTATTCTTATCATGATTTCCTTCTAACATACAGCAGTTTCTGCGATGGGGTACACGGGTCAATTTTTACTCCCCATGCCCTTTAATTAGTGCTTACAACTTTTTACTGGTTAAACATTTGTCTTTTCTTGAATCAATTTTAATTCAGTTTTTTTCTTGGATCAGTTTTATTTTTTAACTTTAATTTTTGCACCACTACAACAAAAAATCGGCACTATGATCCCAGGTAGTCATGACCCGGTCACCTATGACAATAAAACGGATTTTGCTTAACACTTTATAGGCTACCCATAGCGTGCGACATTGTAAAGATCGTTACTGTTTTTTCTTTACTTCTCTTGTGACTGATTAGTACACAAGTCAATTAATGAGGTAAATGTGCTTGGAAAAGGCAAAAATCTCACTTTCATTTTGTACAGTTAATACTTTTTTTGTTGTTGTAAATTGTCGTACAACAGCTTTACCATTAGTTGCTCAAGGTATTATTACTTATTATACTTTCCTTCCTCTAGGTCTCCTACCAACTACTTCAGATGTCTTAGTTAGGCTAAAAATAGCCTTATATTTCTGAGCTGGGTACATGACTAGTTAGTTGAAACCAATTCCATGTTTAGTTCATCTCCTGTAGAATTGGTCTTACCAATGTTCAGTTCTTCAAAAGACAGAAGGAGGTAGATGCCACAATGGGAGTACGGCTGTAGGGAATTAGGTGGAGACTTGTGCCATACATATTTGCCAGAATACTCTCATCGAATGTTTTTCACCTACTTTTTTTTTTTTTTTTGTATTTTGTAATTTTAATTTGGCTGATAAATATTCATGCAGCATTTTGTCCGTGACAGCTCCACAATCTCCTGGGCTTTCTCACTGTGTGACGAAGACTTGCTATTCTCTCTATTTGTATCTTTTTGTCTGTGTTTTCTTCAGACTCTTTCTCACTCTGTCTCTGTTATTGTATATTTGTGTCTGTGTGTGCACAAAGGCGTCAGCGAGCCTCTAACTATTCTCTTTTATATGTTGTCCTTGTCATATAAAAAAAAGCACTTTTACAAACATGCACACACAGTATGTGCATATATAAATAGAATGCTGGCTGTATTAGATGGTAACATTGACATCAAAACAGATCTCTGTGTTGCCTTTGGAGACCCATTTTCAAATAAGCCACATTAGATTTCTCTTGAGGCCACACCAGCTTCTCCTGTGCATTAGTTCACCTTCTTTTTCCTCACAGTAGCAATAATTTACATTCTTCTTTACTGCCCTCAACTCCTTTATGCAGTATGTAAACTTTGTGTGAAGATAAGTGATAGATGGATATTTAAAATATTAAAACACATTAAAACACATTAAAAACACTAAACCATTTGGGGTTTTAAGAATTTCCCTTAGAACCTACTTAATTCTTTCATTCTCAAATCAATTTTGCTGAATTTACAGAAACACTTGGTTTAAATAAGCTACTGTATATTGTTGTTGCTTGGTTCACCCTTAAGCATAAAAACACTTATGCCCACACAACTATGCATTTACATATACTTGCACCATGTCTTCTTAATTGTTGAGAAACTGAACCATTAGGGTGGGCTTGCAGCTATGTGGGCAACGGGTGAGCTTAGCTTTGCTGAATGCACCATTTGACATTAGAGAAGACCCTGAGCGAACAGACTGTCTCTGGGTTAATTACTACTCCCCCTTTGCAGTTAATAAATATATTTGTGATCAAGCACATCAAAAAGGCCCAGCATTAATTTCTCCTGCTTGCCCCCCTTTGCTGTGAAGCATTTCAGGCTCCTGTTTAGTTCGCTTAAGTGTTCCAGTGCAATTTGATTCTTTAAAACACTTCACAGTGTGTGCTGACTAATTATAGACACATCAAAGCATTGCAAACTCTCTTTGAATAGGAGTGTAAATGAGAAAGAGGCTGACAGTGCAGAGAAAGGCTGCTTGCTCTTTCTGCATCTTACCTTCACGTTCTTCATTCTGTATCAGTATTAAGTTATCAAAGAATCTATCTCATTTCAGTTTTTGTTTTCTGTCTCAATTTTCTGTTTTGTACTTGGCCAGACTTTTATTTCATCTTATTATTTTCATATTTAAAATTTGAAAGGAGTTTGATTGTGCAGCCGCAGTTATCCAATATTTTCTTTAAATCCAGCAATCCCGTTGTCCTCTAATAATACTAAGAAGCTATAGACAAAATGGAAATTGTAAATGTCATAAAGAATAATATAAACACATTGTGATTGTAGGTTCCACGTCTTATCCAAAATTTTTGTAGAAAAATTTAGACAGAAAATAGCACATATAGAGTCAGACTGACCCTGGAAACATCTCTCCTTCTTTTCACCCTGTCTCAAACTGAGAATTCTTGTTGTATAGGATTGGACAGCTTTATATACGATGTTATATAAGTATCCATCTGTATGTCAATAGATAAATCTGTGGTTTCCAACCAGCTGGCCACCCTGCGTCTCCAAAACAAGAGCTTAAACATTTCCTAACTATAGTGAATCTACCTGCAAAAAGCAATCTACAGACTTAATAGCCTTTTGTTTTAAGCTCAAATAGATGTAAGCATTATTCTTTGTGACACCATTTTTAAATTACAATACAGTAAGCTTTATTTTAGGGTAAATTAATATTTGTGTGTTGAGGCACTCCTGCTCATTTGGAGACTCAGAAATGTGTTTTTTTTCTTTGACTTCTTTAAGCCTTTTATTTTCTGTGGTGATAGATCAGGATTGATGCCAACCCTACCCTCTGCCCTATGTGCAGGACTCCTGGTCTGTATGAGGTCTGTACAGTTACACAACTGGCATGGTAACAGCCCAGTAAACGCACGGTCCTGTTAGAAAATTATTGTTTCCAGTTGCCCTTGGGACCTTTTACTGCATTTCCAGACATAAATGCAAAAGTACATGTGTTTGTTTGACCTCTTCACGTCTCATGAAACATCCTTTTGTAACATATCTCATTAGGGTCATAGGCAGTTGGCTTTAATAATAACAATATCAAAGCTGCACTCTTTTTTTATAAACAGTCTTTCAATGTGTCACTACTATTTTTTGATTTCACTTTACATAAAATGGACCAATCACAAGGAGACTTCTGCAGTCTGCATTGTAAAAATCCTACAGTGGCAAATGATGTCAGTGCAATGCCTCCACACTTTATTTAATTTTAAATTCATTTCCAATTATGTAGCAAGCAGTCATAGCAGTCGCCATCAATACAGTAAAGTTTGCTTCTGCTATAAAACTCTTAGAATTAGAATCTAAATTAGGCAACAACGCAACATTTGTTTAGGAGACAGAAACTTTTAAATTAAGGGGACCTTCTTTTAAGTTTTTATGTAAGATCTAAGATTGTTCATTATGTTAAAGAACTAATAAAAAAAGAAAAATATCAGTATTTGTAAATTAACCTATTGATTTGGATCCTCGTTGGTGTTAAGAGTGTTTTAAACAACTCTGAAGATGTGTTGATAGGACTTGTAGCAGTAGGCAGTAGACGTTTGGGCACCAAAGTGCAGAATTTTGATTAAATATGTTTTCTTTTTTCCAGACTTGAAGTATTATAGCTCTAATGTATGTCTGTTGGTTATTGTTATAAAATATGTTTGAAAAACTTTATCATAGGTGTGACTTGAAACAAAGAAAGAGACTTTTTGACAGCAGGCAATGTAACACATTTAAAACTTTCACTTAGTACTTTAATAATGTTGTTTCCTATTATTGAAATATTACTTTGGAAGTCTTGCATGAAAGCTTCAAGCACAGCCTTGATCAAAAGATACATTTACTTTATGTTGCCAGCATGCAGATTATCAAATGCTTTCTATTTAATTGAAACATGTGTCTAAAAGGTGCCTTGTTTAAAACCTTGAATTTGATTAAGTTACTGACTCAGTAAGAGCACTGAATCTAAAGAAAACTTTCCATTTTTTTGTTGTTGTTTAGGCCTGAATGAACTATCCATTTTTTTTGGTCCAAAGTACTTTGAGCACCACTAAACATACCTTTCATTCGTACATTTTTATTCTAAAAACCTGTGCATATCTTAACATTTTGTAGACAGACAGACAGACGCACGCACACACACACTCACAACACACAAACACACAGTATATATTACTGGATAACTAGTGGGCTTGAAGATGATAAAGTTGTACTTAAGTGTCCTGCATGTCTGTCATCTTTTATTCCTTTTTGTATGTCTGTAGGCATATATATTGTACTGCATTGTGTTTGTCCGATTTTGTGTGTTTTTATGCATGATCCAAAGATTTGTAATACCCTGGATGGATAACCTCTGATGTCACCTGCTGGGTTCCTAGAAGTTTACTCTGCGGACGGTGGGCAGAACAAAGTAAAGTTTGAAGCTCTGTTGGGTACACCAAACAGATAACGTCCTTAAAAGTGCACAAATGTAAGCTTTAATTAAACCAAAATAGGTGATTGGAAAAAAAAAAGAAAAACAATTCACTACCCTTAAAGTTGTCATAAATATTAAATAAAGCAAAAAACAAACATTTAGTTTGGAAACCAGAATCTACATAGTTTGTTGGGTGTAAAGTCCGACTTTTGCATAGAAGTCAATGAATTGCTTCTTTCCACAACCTGCCCCTTGGAGGCACTGCAACATTTAGTTTTTCTTGGTTTGTGTCAAATTTGAAAGGAAAGATAAGGACTCAGCGTGGACATATATATACAGTACAACACATTGAAGTGTCAGCCTTAACATAGAAGAAGCGTGTAACGTTCGGACCATAACAGCCTGATGAAAGGAGCTATCAGAGCACGTTAAAGGAGCAGATGAGGAGAGATCGAGAGGGGATGATAAATAGCTGGGGCACACTAGCAGAAATTAGTGAAGGCGTATGCAAAGCTGTGGCGTTTTGTTTGATGTGAAACAAAAGGACCACCATTACAAAAGTGCCTGCCAGCCTTCTCAGCAGGACAGCAGCCCTAAGGACATACACTATTGGCCCAGACTAAATGTGTATGTGTGGTTTTTATGCGTACATATGCTTTGGTACACAGTAATCTGTGCCTGTACTCCATACTGCATGCATATCATGCTGTTTTCTAGCCCTGTCGGTATTATGTATATTATCTATGTGTTTTTGTGCTCCACTCATAATGAATTACAATGCATTGCCCTTTGTACACCGTAAGAAGACATGTCTGCTTTCTCAGCACAGCTACACCATGTTTGCTCTATTAGGCGGCTGAAATATAGCTGTCTAATTTCTTTGTGAAAGAATGGGATCTTAGAAAGCGTCTTTCTTCTTAACATAAGGATGTAAATTGAACTGTTTAAATGTCACTGCTAGCAAGCTGATTTGATTTGAATTGATTTTCTGGTTTCTTGGGAAATATATAAATAAGTAAATAAATAAAAGGCACCCCCCAACTCAACCAAACCTTATAGCCCCACTGGCTGCCACAGATAGACCAAGGTCTTTCTTTCCACCTCAACAACACATTGTAGGGGCTTCTGAATTCTTCTATCTGCTATGATTATGTACAAATGGCCTTCATTTGCCATCCATTTCAAAGCTGTAGTGCAGCATTGTGGCTAGAAGCAGATGACGCAGACAAAATTACAGTGGGTTTGCTGCCTGAAAAGGATACTCGTACAATAGGCTTTGTGGAGTATTCCCCTTCAATACCTTGCCATTATTCTCACCTTTGTTGGTGTTTCTCTCTATATTTCAGAAGCATCTTTGGTTTCTAGATTGCATTTGTGGTGTTAGAAAGGAACGGGGGGAGGGGGGTTGAAAATAGTTTACTCACCCCTTGTCTCTCTCGTGCTATTCTTTGCGTATCAAGGGAAATAATATTTTGTGAGATTGTCAATGAATTTTTTTCCCCCTAGTTTATTGTCTTTATTATTATTTTTGCCTTATCATATCATCTTCATCACACAGTCGTGGGACAATCTAGATTTCAGAACATACAGAGCCAATATTGATCTCTTTCTTAACATTTTACATCTGCCTGCGATATACTTCATTCCACCCAAGTCACATTTTTGGATGCTGTCTGTGTTAATTTGCCTAAAGTGTAAATGAGTACCAAGCTTTGCAAATCATAATGATCATTTGTTCTGCTTTTTTAAGAGTCTGTTACTGGATAGTTTGTTGGCCTTGTTGCCATCCTGTTCCTGCTTGATTATTTCTTCTTTATTTTTATGCTTTGTTTTGCTTTAGCTGTTCCAAGAATAGGCCTTTCATTTATATCACTTATCAGTAAACAGTGAGTTTCACCTTTCATAAAATTTGTGCAGCACAAAAGTAAATTTCAGACTTATTTGTTTTCATTCCTTCATTTCCAGCAATACTTGAATTCTTTTCAGTCAGTTGACTGATTTTACCTGTCAAATTATAATCCTAATTAAATTTATATGTAAATGCATCTTATTTCGTTTTTAAATCAGAAAACAAGAGATGTGGGCCAGAGACAAGAGAGGTGAAACAATCTTAAAAAAAATGTTTGCTGCAGGAAGTTTAACAAATTTTGTCTCTGGGATACACTGCTCAGATGCATTTCGACCAAGTTACATTGATTAATTGTGGTGACTTATTTGAGCACTTAATTCTCATCAGCACTTCACCTTTAGAATACTTGAAAAAAAGAATCACTTGGATACAACTAAGCAATGATGTAGGGTTAAAAGTCAATTTTTAATAGTAATAAAAGGTTTAAACTTGAAACATTATTAGGTTAGCTAACTATCCAATATAGCAAATAATCTCACAAAAATTGACCTTGACCTCATGGAGAATGTGTTTCGGATGTCACACTGCAGTCTGCTTCTTTTATCTTTAACAAGAATACAAGGTCTTGTTGAAATATCAATTAATCATTTAATAAAAAGTGCTATGCAGAATGCCAACTGGTGTCAGTTTGTAAAATCTAAAACAAGTGTCTTTATCTCACTTTAAGACTTGGTTGACAATGCTGTTCCTTTCAAGACATTGCTACATGAGTACTTATCTTAATAGTTATTGGCTTAAATAGTTTGGATGCTACAAACACGGCAGCTTTAAAGCACCGATAGAGTTGCTATCAAATTTGTGACTGCTGCTTTGTCCTGCTACAAGATTGCTGTGACTGTGGTTGCAAAATATAACATTATTGGATAGAATTTAACAGCAGCCATTCAGATTACAGCTTTCTAGCTACATTCTGCTGCATAAATCAGACTGTCTGTGTTTTTGAATTAAGTTATTAGATGGTATGTTATTGAAGTTTATTTTATCAATATGACATTTTTCTTTACTTTTTTTTTCTCCAAGATGGATAGGAGCTGAAGAAAGCATGTTTGTGCAGTACCTATTTTAACTCTCGTCCTGCTCTGTCCATCATGTATCCCAGCTCCTCTAAACAGGGTCCTAGAAGCTTTTTTTGTGAAATAAGACACCAAGGTAGACAAAGTTCATTTGAGTTCAGTAAAATCTTGAGGGATTCATCATTACATATTTACTGGCTGAAGATGATCTTGCTGTAAGGTTCTACCCTCGTCCCATTGATCTACTGCGCATGTTCACTCCTGAGGTTACAGGACGTGCCTCCATTTGCATAAGGCCCTGGGCAAGGTTCTTTCCACCATTGATTGCCCTGTCCATGAGCGCCCCGTGCCTTCTCACATTGATCACTTTGTTTTTTCCCGGAGACAGTGCTACTCAGAGTTCAGCTGCAGCTCTGGTATGTAAGACCTGCCGAAGGAAGAAAGAGCGACTGAAAGAGACAGGGGCAGGAGAGACAGACAGAGCCAAGGAAGAGTCATCCATCTGTCATAGCAGATAGATGAAAACATCAGAGACAACATTACAAAGATTTTTTTCTTTAAAGTTTGAAACAAAAAGTAAAAAAAAAAAAAAAGAAAAAATATAATAATATAATAATCCTTTCTTTGTTGCAATTTAGTCTTACCTTTATGTATCCCAGATTTGTGTTGTACAGTTTCAGCTATATTGGAATGCATACATTAACATAAAACTGCATGTAAATTTTAATCGCTGCAAAAATATGTGGTTATATTAAATTCAAAGCAGTGCTGATCCCATGACTTTTGGCGTAACCAGTCACTGCGCAACAAAGGAAAAGCTCTTCATTGTTGAGTTTTTTTCCCTACTCATTACTGTTCACTCAGTCATAATTTTCCTCCAAATATTTATATTAGATATTGATCTTTTTACATTAAAGAGTTTTTTTATTAACTTTTGAAGCAACTTCTATTTTTCCAAATGTTAAAGTAAAAATTTTAGCTTTTACAAATTGCTGATAGACCCCGATGGTTTTGGTATTCTGATTACATTCTAAAAATGTATTTAATTCTTTATTTGACCATTCTTAAAGTGTAGGAGTTGCAGCTTCTCCTTTTAACATTAAAAAATACAAAATTAAGGTTTAGAATGAGAGCTAATCAGTTTGCATTTTTTCCTCGTTTTTTTTGTTGTTGTTTTTTTTTTTATTGAATTTTTGCATTATGTCGTGTTTGTCCAGCCGAGTGTCAGTGGCAGCACAAGGCTCAGATTCCCATGATGCACCCCTTCTCTTTGTTCTGCTTTGTGTGAGCTGCGTGCAGCTTTGTCTGCCTCTCTCTGCCCTCCCGGCTCGTTGCCTCGGTGGCAGGCAAGGTCTTGCTCCTCTCTCTTTCCTACTTTCATTCTTTCTTTCACTATTTCATTCTCCTCAGAAACTGCTGCCTACTTTTTCTTTCGGTCAGGTCTTTTATTTGTTGCCTTTGACTGTCTTCCTTAATAAGAAATAAACTCTCCTGTTCCTGCATTGCCCCTTGCCCCTGCTTTAAAACTGTCACATCACTGCCTGTTTTTTTTTTATATCTCTCATTCACCTCTGAACTTCTTTTGACACTTTCTGTTCTTTCACCGCTTCTCTCTTGCTATCGTGCCCTGGAAGACATTCTTTTGCCTGTTGTTTTTCCTGATTCAATTTCCTGTCTAATTGACTCACTTTTCCCAAATTTTACACCTAACATCATTCTAGAGCTGCAGCTTTTGTTTGCCAGTTTTTGCAGTCCCTCACATGAGTCTGACCTCACGTGTCCCTTCTTCACACTACTACTTTTACTTTTGTCTCTTTTTCCCCAAACTTAACGTAACAAATCTCACTAGCAAAAATAAGGGCTAAATGAACTCTCCTCATCAAAAGTGTTTTCTTACACGTCCTGCGGTAACTTTGCCACATTCTGTGGTGCTGCTCTGGCATTTCCAGACTTTCACCTGCCGTGGCTGGGTGTGTCAGCTGGTTGTGACCTAGGTCACTTCAGCAGACAAGTGCCAGTCGTGATGTTTGAATGTGTGGAAGATGACATTTTGACAGCTCAAATGATTCACATGTCACCCTCCACCCCCTGTTAATTCTATAATATACAAAGAAAGTAGCAGAGTAATTGTCAGTGTGGGGATACATTGTTAGATGGATGAAACATTCTGAATCCGGTTTGGGCCTGCTTGTTTCCTTTTACTGTGAACAACCTCATTCTGTGAGAAACAGATAGAATTGGAAAAGAGAAAAATGGAAGGGGTGAAACTGTTGGAAAAGTCACAAGGCACAGAATATTAGTGAACTCGGACATGTCAAGGTGAAAGTTTGATGCTTTTGTTGCTTTCTTTGCTTATGTAGTCCTCATTTCTTTTCCTACATTGAGTATGTTTTTCTGTTTTCTTTCCAGTTCTGCATCTGCCTTCATGATTGCAACCTCTTTAGGCTTTTTGCTTTTATCTGAAATGAATTCTTTGCCATCATTGCCCTTTCCGAATCTTTAGTGCCAGGGTGACAGCCTTTCTTAGACCTGTTTAAAAGGGTTTTCTGTGTGTATCACCTGCTGTTTGTCAGTTTTCTGTGCATGTTTTTAAATAGAACACATGCGAATGGTAGCAGCTGCAAAAGAAAACGGTCAGTTCATGTTTTTCTGCCCTCTAAACCCAGCATACTCCACACTGTCTATTCAGTTCATTTATCCCTGATTGCATAGCCTCCCATACCCAATGAAATCCGTCTTTGAATCCTTTATGGCGTTGCCTCCATAGTATATGTGTTAGTTATGTATCTCCACTGAAACATATTTAATTATTTTTGCTTTAAAATGCCACAGTCAAAAGAGATGAACTGTTTTATGAGCCATTTTAAGACTTTATGTGCTGTGAAATACGATAAGGTTTTGAAACACCCAAAGACAGGAGAAAGAGAGTGTGTAAGAGGCCCCTTTTGATGTGTTACCGGCTCAGAGCTGAATGTGCGGGCCCCCGTCTAGAAAACCTCATTCCATATTGAGAATCTGAGTCAAAATGTCCATGCAAACATAAATGAATACTCTCATCTATCTTGTAGGTTAGGTTGATCTCTAGGTTTGTATTTGTTGAAATTGACCAGTCTTTTGTTAAAGACGCTTGTAGTACGCAGATACATGTGAGCCTCAAAGGGATTTTCTTCTAGAAGGCCATGAGTGATTTCTCCAGACCCCTGTCCACGGCTTTCATACAAGACCCACCTGCTATTCCCTCTTCATTTTTTCTTGATAACTAGAAGCATCTTCTTCTGTGTTGTCTCTTTCCTTTCGTTCTTCTTCTGTGTTGCCTCTTTCCTTTCGTTATTGTTGTGCCCCCTCTTTCTTACCAAAACCCCTTCCTGTGCCTTTCATAAATACATTTTTTCATATATTAGGCCTCTTCATGTATCATTTTTCTACATCTGCCTATTGATTTCTTTGATTTGTTATGGGCCAGTTGGTATGGTTTGAGTTCTCTTTGATGAAAACACTAGGGGGCACTGCCTGTCCTTTGTTACTCCTCATTTCTTTTAACAATCTTCTTTTTTTGTTTGTCATATAAGGTTTTTTTTTTTTTTCGGTGCATAGTCCCCTGTTTGTGCTAGCATTTCCTTTAAAAGCTGTCCCTTGTCTATAAAGCATAACAAAGATCTGCCATTAAGCAGGCAGACAGGAACCTGAGCAGGCAGAGGGTAGTTGGTGGGCACTACACCCATCTGCATTCCCCTGCCCTCACTATGTCACCCCCCATCACCCCTCCACCCTCCGTTACTGTTTGCTGAACCTAGGGGTGTGGGTTAATAAAAAGGGCTTGGAGCACCGAGACGAGCGGCAGTCATCTCACAGTAACCTCTGCTCACCTCCGGCCTTCAGAGACCTTCTCTTCATGACAGGCTCCCCCTCCCATGTCTCTCTTACCATGTCATACTGGGTCAACCCGTAATGTCTCAGCTGCCTACAAGTTAGACAAAAGGTAGCCAAACCACAACAGGGAGTTTGGGTGAGTTTTAGCCTGTTATAAAAACAAAACAAACTTAGAGGAGCCTGGGTCCTTTCTTTCCAAGTCTTATGAATGAGAAAAGGGACCCTAATTGCCTTTTGAAGGTGAAACCGTGCTCAAATAATGATCTGCTCTAGCTGCTAGTAAAGGAAATAAAAATAAATAAATTCAAGTCTTTATATTTGCTGTCTCTCCCACTTTTGGTTGCTTTACTTCTGCAAAAACAAAGTTTTACTCCCTTTTTTTCTTTGTCTTATATGTACAGCCCACACTGCATTGTGATCAGATCCTTATTTCCCATACACCCATTAGTCTTCTCCTGCTTGTTGTTATATATAAGACTAACTGATTTTTTTCCCCATTTTCTTTTAATATTTGTTTTAAATGTATTCCAACAGACAACTGATGAGTTGCATTTGACTGTGCTAATTGGCAGTTCTGCTGCATGCAGCTTGTTGCTGGTAGAAGGTTGAGGCTGGGCACAGTAACGCAGCCTTATTGTTCAGACGTGTCGAACCCAACATAGCACAAAAAGATGGGAGAAGTGGGCCCTGCTCACCTGTCAGGATTCAACACGCACACACCGTGTATATCTTATGCCCTTCAGTATGAATGGGCATTGCATACACAGCGACTTGCACAGTTTAAGAAGCAGCATTGAAAAATTTTCAAGATAATAATTGCATCTAAACTTACCTTCAGCACCTGTCCCAGAAATAAACAAATAAATACATATTATCTTCTGATGCATTTCTCTGGGTGCTCTAATTACCAAGCGCGGGCAAAAGCTGACAGAGGTTCAACAGTTAAAATGTAATTTTGCTACTAGAAGGAGTTTGAGTTAGAAAAAGGGTCAGTGAGGCATCAGCTCGCGCAGGCACACTTCCAACCACTGTTATTTTTTAATGGTTTATTCACGCTTTTCCAGGACTTTTAATATGATTGACTGACAAGGTCTTTTAAAATAGCATCTTTAGTAATAAGAAATAATTGACTCCCTAATCAAAAAGAGGGTTCATGAAATCCACAAACCCAACTGTAATCTTCAGTGGCATTTCCAGCAAAATTGGCGGTCTTCATAGCTCCAGGGTCTAAACCACTTTGATTTAATTGCTTTTTTTTAACAAGATTAATAATATGCTTTGTACTGAATTGTGTCTTCGATGTGTGTATTTGAACACCTCATGTTCCTCTCAGCATTTGTTTTAAATCAACAATATCTTCTAAAAAGGGCAAAATGTTGTTTGCTTTGTTTAGCTAAATTTAGCTTCTAATTCATTGTCAAAATAGTCTCCATAAATATTTCAAAACTCTAATGAAAACTAAAATTGGAATGTTCTTTGCTAAAAAAAAACCAACCTAGTTGTTGCTATGTAAAATGCTTTTATAAATTACTCTTTAAAAAAAGACTACAAAGTTTTTGTCTTTTTCATTTTCAAATAAGAATTATGAAAAATCTCCATCAATTTAAATCATGCATAACTCAAAAACCCCTGTTATAGTTTTTCCTAAATAATCTTTTAAACAAGTGTTGCTTGACGCCAGAATTTATTTTCAGCTATTAAAAAAAATCCCATTTGTTTTTGCTTCCATGTAGATCCTATATTAAAGTAACTTTAAAGGCAAAATTACTTAATGCATATCTGCATCAACAGGCGTCAAGGGGTGAAAACCATTTTTTTTAATTAATTGTTTTAAATAAGTACTGTCCATCCAAGGGTCAATGGAAAATATACTTCATTTTTTGTTGCTGTTTTAGACCATACACTTGTTTCTCATCATATTGTGTGAAATCACTTAAGACATAAAGAAAGTTTGCCTTAAGAACTGCAAATATAAATAGTTTTTTGGGGGTATATTTACTTGCATTTTTCGCAACTTGTCCTTTTTTACATTGACAACTCTTTTTCTTTTTTTCCTTTACTCACTCATCTTCTCTGTTCTGAAAAGGACTTTAAATAATGGCTAGTAGCAATGAGAAGTTAATTTAAGACCATTATATATTTTTCCATTAACTTTTGTAGACTTTTTTTGTAGTTTTCTCTTTGGAACATGGTGTTCACAGAAATATCCTCCCTTCTTTTCTCCATTTTCTTTTATTTATTTTTTCTTCTGTTAGATGCTATAACATTTATCATCATTTTCCTTAACCTTTTTCTTGTCTGTCCAGCTTTCCCCCAAAAAAGGTTTCAAAACTTTATCAAAACTTTTCTGAAAGTTCTCAGCTTTGAGCACTACAAGTAACTACACCTCATTTTCCATTCCTGTGCGGGACAGAAGGCAAATCCAAATTTATTTTGGTTTAATTTTTCTTCTATTTCTTTTCACTCATCTAAGGTGAAAAACAGTTCCCCAAAATATGTGATAAATACCCTTTGAAAACACCTACGGGAGCTTTAACTTTGTGTTGAATTTTTGGAGGCATAAACAAGAACGTGTGTAACATAGATTAAAAAAAAGTGTTATTTCAAGAATTAACAAATAGACTTTTTTTTTATTATTTTTTTACTAGAGGCGCAAAAGTGACACCATAGTTACATTTTAACTGTGCTGCAAACCTACTCCAAACAAATTTAGAAAAGTTTAGTTAAAATTCTGCGTCATTGCCCTGTGAAATTTTCTCACTAAACCCCAATTTAGATGTGTTGGCTTGGATGCCAACTCTGGGCTCTGGTTAGTACAAGGAATCAGTGCTTATTGGCCCCTGAGGCTGCATGTGTCTGTGTATCTTAGAAATGGACAGCAGTACCCGATGGATATTTAACACATTAGCTTTGGCAGAGCCCAGAGTGGTGTGAAAACACACTAATTTCCTAAGTGGCAATCATATCAGCCTCACCATCAGAGAGGCAGCAGAGAGCAAACATCTGCGTGTGCATGTGTCCCAGAATATTCCTTTTTGTTGTTTAGATTTTATTTATTTATTTTTGATGTTTTTATTGTCTGTTATTTATGTAATTTTGCTGTTTTCATTGAATTTCTACCTTTTTTTTTTTTTCGTCCCCCCCGTAAAGGCTGAAGTTGTCAACGTTTTTGTATTAGTCTCCTTTGCTGGTTACTGCTTGTGTGCGCTGTGCATGTGTATCTGTCCGTCTGCAGTGAGCTGTCTCTTCCCTGCCGGGGTCCAGCAAGTCCTTGGTTTTCAGTGATGTATCACCCTGAGTTACAACACAAAGGTCTCAGCCTCCTCCTCCACCCACCCTCGTTAGGACCTCTCATTCACTACCTCCCTCCGTCAGTCCCATTCTCCCTCAGCCTATCCATCCTCATTTCAAGTCTAGAATCACCCAACTGAAACTATGCTAAAACAGGGTCATCCCCTGATGTACACTTAAAGGCTGTCCCTTTAACCTGCTCTGGAATACTTATGGCTATTATTATAGCGTATAAATCATTAAGAAAGTTTAATTAAACAAAAATTTCATGGAGGAAATGTGCAAGCTGACACATGGGAAGGAAGATTTAATGGGCCAGCAAGTCCCAGCACCGTAAGGGAAAATATTGAGGTTAGGTTTCTATTTTATAGCATTGCCGGAGGGTTAGGAAACATGAAGAAAGACAAAAAGACGCACTTTTAGAACAAGAGTAAAAAATAGACAAGAAGGATGAGGTGGGCACAGCTGGTCTTAATACAAAACAAGGACTTTTCCACTTTATTTTGGACGGAAAAAAACTATGAACACTAAATATTGCAGTTTTTTAAACCAAATAATAATTCTAGCAATCCCTATTATTTATAGTCTATTGTAAAAGCGTTCCCAGTGGTCTGATAGTTATGATTATGCTGATTTTAGCTAAAACAAAATAAAATAAACCGTGTGAGTTTCTAGGACATAGTTGTTGCAGAGTGGCAATAGTTTATCAGAGATCAGGCTCTGAGTTGTGGGCAGGACTTTTGGTGCAGAGTAAGCCTGCCCCCACTTACCGACATCAATCTGTTTACACGCTCCCCTGTTAGCGTACAGCCTGTCATGCCCCCAACCTATCATTACCGGTGCACCAAAAATGTCGAGCAATATTGGATTTGTCCAGTCGTACAGTCTTGAGCCATTTGCCAACTCGGATGAGGAAAACGAAGACGTACATGGATCAAATCGTCTACAAGTGGATGCATCAGAATGGAGCAGAGCAGGGGCTTGTAGGTTGCCGTAGTAACTTCTACGTCACCCGTACAAGCTTTTCCCAACTCCATTTTTTTATCTGCTCATGATTCACTTTGATTTGGATAAATAAATATTCAGAAGTGCTATTGTAAGCTTCCTTTTACTTATGTGTCATTCATCATGAGACAAATTCGACAAAATATTCTAAAAAAACCAAAAACAAGATTTCCTAAATTGTTGCCACACAAAAACTCTTTATAGTCTATATTTGTACTTGCTAGGCCCCAAATTAGCTCCAAGTCCAAACTCCATCTCAATGATTGTAGCAACAGTTTACATTGAAAAAGTCAATTTACTTCAATTGTTGTGATTATCACTTACCACTGTGCAAATGTCAATGAGAGGGTAATTAAATTCTGACTTTCTAACTATGATATGCTGTTGTTTTGTTAGCGTTGCTGCTTGGCTCTTTTAGATCCAAATAGTCCAGAGAGATAGAGCTACTAAAGTAAATTTGCTGATAAGTGAAGTCCAGCTGTGAGGGGTCACTAAACAGAGCTCGTGTTCCTTTGTTTGGGGGAAAAATAACACAATTAGAATGACTACAAAAATCTTTTTTTTCTCCTTTTTATTTATTTATTTTTTTAAATTAAGCCTGCATCCGTTTTTTGCAATTGAAATACAAAAAAGTCAGTAGATTCTCCCACTGACAGCACCATCTGTCAGTTCTTTCTTTCCTTCTGTCCATTCTCTCTTCCCTTTCTCTCTTTGTCCTATCTTCTATTTCTGTCTTCCTCTTGTTTTCCATGGGCACTAGCGGGGCAAAGAACCTGCAGTCTGCAGGTTTCCTGGCACACCGCTCCTCATCCTCTGCCTTTTGTTTCCAACAGTCGACAGCCATTCTCCACCTCTGCTGCGTCAGTAAATATTTATTGGCCTTCCTTTTCCTCACCACCCCCTCTAACGTTGGCTTATGTGGATGCGCTTGTGTTTGTTCAAACATATATGGTTCACATGCTTTTGCACACGTAGAGTTCTCCTTTACCCGTACGCGGTCCCTTGCCGCCTCCCAGCACCCAGTGGTCAGTGCTGTCACTCAAACAGTTTAGCAATTTGCCCCCTTCACCCTTCGTCTTCTCTTCATCGTGCATTTGGCAAACGGCCACGAGGTGGAAGAGGAAAAAGAGGAGGAAGTTATTGCAGTTTTCCCTGTTCTTTCGCTCCACCTCTCCTCCCTCGCCACTGACAAAGTTCATGCACTGGAGAGGGGAAAAAAATCCCTGTGAGTAAATGCACATGACCTCTGTAGGGAAAACGGCCGCTCACTCTCCACATTAAAGGTCGCACATACTCAGACACACACCCCTCTGCTCCCTGGAGGCCTCTGGCCTCGTGCTGGAGAGGGCTTCCTTCCTGTGGTTAAGACAAAGGAAGCTAGGGACAGACAGGGGACCTGGGGCCGCTGCTTCAAAGCCACAGGAAGCGCTGGTGTTGTCTCTTCCTGTGGAGGGTGTTAGAGCGTGGGGGGCCAACCGCCTATGTTTTCACAGCCAGGGATGAACAGATAGGAGTGCGGTGTGTGTGTGTGTTTTTGCCCCAAATAGTAAAGGTAAACGGACTGAACGCTGCGCTGCAACAAGACCACGTCCACATTATCGCTTGCTTAGACTCTACCACATAGCCCACTCATGCTTTCAGTCTGCTCAAGCTTGTTTGTTTGTGCCCTTTTCCAATGTTGTCGTATAGGGATTTCTGGGGGTGTATGTGTGTTAGTTTGCCATGTGCTTTCAAATCTTCCGGTGTGCACCCACATACATGTTTGTTTATTTGTTTTTTTCTGTGTTGGCCCTGGCTTCTCCAATGCTCTCCTCTTATTCTCTGGCAGCAACAGGACAGTTAATCAATCAAATATTTAAGCAGCGCTTCAGTTCTCAGTGGGTAGTCCTAGATTATCTGTGGCTGTTGGCAGCAAACCACGCAGCCACATTATAAGCCTTGTTCTTTACTGGCATCTTCATAGGGTGCTTCTCTCTTTCAAACACACACACATGCACACAAATGCACACCCTACTTCTTTCTGCTAGCCCCTGCCCATTCTTTGCCCACACTAATACTCTGTATTTTTCTCTTTTTTTTCCTTGTTAATTTTTTGTCATTTTCCCTGTGTCCCCTTGTTTTCTTCTCTATCCTTTTTTTTTTTTTTTTTTGCTGTTCTCCATTTGCACTCACTGTGTGCGTATAATTGTGGCTTTTCACATCAACTGTCTGACAGTGAGCAAGACCCCTTAAAGAGCTCTCATCTTTCTCTCTTTGCCTGTTTCTCTCTTTTCTCCTGCGCTGCATTCTTTCTAGGGATGAGTCTGCCTGTCTCCCCGCAGGGAACTCCATTGTGGATTACCATTCAGTTTTTGCCCAATTATCTTGTGGCTTTCACTGCCTTTGACACATAATTATCAAAGGCCTAAATAATTGTCTTTATTATTGCTGGTGTTTAGATGTAGCTTCAGCGAAGCAGTCATGAGCAAGGGAGCATCACAGGGAGAGGAGAGAAATAAGGTATTTATCTCTACCAGAGATTAGCTTAGCATGCTGTTAAATGATGTCTTGTTGCAAATTCCAACTCCATGTCCTGATAAATAAACATGATTAATTGGCATGTTTTTTTATTGTCTACATACAGCCTGCACACATAGCATCTTTGTCTTTTACAAAAATGAGGTAACTCATGACCAAAATAAAAATAACTAGATGTTTTTCCATGGGAAAATACTTAAAGTGACACAAACCTAAAAACATCTCCAAATGTAGACACGATTAGTGGTGATGCTAGGGGTTTGCACATTGGTGTGGGGGTTAGCTCTCTTGCCTTACAGCGAGAAGGCCCTGGTTCAAATCCTGAGAAAGGAGCGGCCACATTTCAATCCTGTGTGGAGTTTGCATGTTTACATGAGTGGGTTCTCTTCGGGCACTCCAGTTTCATGCTTCATAGGTTAATTGATGATTCTAAATCGTGGCTAGGTGAGAATGTGATTGTCTGATCTTGAGACGGACTGGCGACCTGTCCAGGGTGTTCTCTGCTTTCACCCAACAGTAGCTGGGATAGGCCCCAGCAACGTTGTGATCCTGATTTCTTGCTCAATCCTCATGACCCGAGATTAAGTGGATTTAGAAAATGGATGGATGGATGGTAATGAGAGTTCCTGTTACTTGGGGGCACACAGTCATGCACAAACTTCTCTTTCTATTAAATATACCATTAGGTTTGTGGATGGAGTTCGGATGTTGACAAGATGGTCTAACTTTATTTTTTTTATCTGTCAGAGAACATAAAGGATTCTTCTCGTGAAGGTTTAAAGTGACATTCATAAATGTTTTGGGGGAAAAAAAATGCCATCTTCTCCTTTAGGATTTTGTTCTCTCAGTGTTGTTTTGTGTTCATGTTTGCTCCACAAATTTCTTCCCTTTTTCTCTGTCCGATACACAACTGACCACAACATCTGGCTTCCTCTCTTGTAAAAACTGCTGTCTGCAGTTGCATGTGGAATTAGCACATTTTAACCACTGCAAAGACAATACATAGCAAACACTAACACACAAGCTAACATGATGAGTCATATAATAAAACATCTCAGATTTATATCTTCATGGCCTCATGACACCAACTGTTTGTAAATTATGGTGCAAGTTGGATTATGTGTTCAGTATGCAGCTAACCACAGTTGTCATTGTGGCTTGTAAAACACAAGACCCAGAGAGTGTCAAAATTACTGTGGTTTAGGGCCACACTGCAAAGAGCATTCTCTCCAGGAATCATTACTTGGTAACTCTAAAACTACTGCTGCTCTCTGGGTGTCTGTGTCAGCACTGCAGCAATGAAACCTGCCATAATGAAGGAGTAATGGCACAGGAGTCAGGAGATTTATTTTAGTTTTCTAGTTGGTAATTTCAGGTATCAAGGAAAGTCTGTTTAAGAAAAAGGTAAATAGTTTAAGACTGTTTCAAAACAATGTGACAACAATTTAACACAAATTCAGAGGTTACAAATAGGATATACGATTTTTTTACTTCATGCCAGTGTAATTTAAAATCTAACTTTATTTATGTTATTGCTGTCACAAAATATGCTGTTAATCTGCAGCCCTAATCGAATAACCAGTTTGTGCATTGCTCCGCTAAACATCGAATGTAAGTGACTGTTAACCTAACGTTGTAAGTACTCTCCTTTTTATTCCCCCTTTTTACTTCAACAGCTTGTTCACAACCCACGGCGCTCCTTTGGGTCAGAAATGCCGTGTGGGGAGTCGATTGCAGTGCAGTAACAAGTCCTTTGTGTGACATTTTTCTTGGTGTTGGCATTCAGAGGGGGACAGGGAGGCTGGCTAGAAAACGCCACGTGTCTTTGTGACATGTGAAGGAAAAGGGTATTAAGAATGGGAACCAAGGTATAGGAATGTACGCAGGGATGGGTATTTGCACAGAGCGTGACAAGGACACACTACAGTGGAGCAATGCTCTTTCATATTGCACTTTTTAACATCATGCTATACACTAGGTTGAATCTATGTCCTCAGGTTATAAAGCTGTCTACTGGGCTTTGCTTTCATGAAAAGTCGACTGGCACAAGAATGTCATTGTTCATTTTGTCTTTATTTAACAAATATTTCCTATTGCATAGATTGTTTTCTTATTCAATTTACTTCTGTTATTTCTTGAAGCAAAACAAAGTTATCTTTGCCACTTACCTGCAGATGCCAAGTTATTAACATGCAGAAACTGACGCAAGTTTATTTTGCTTTTTTTTTTTTTTTTTTTTTTTGGTCAGATGAATCAAAGGGAGATTCAGGTGAAGAGCAAAGTGTGTGCTGTTGCTCTTACTGACTCCAGCCACAATATTTGGCTACAGGACACCAGCAAAGGAACACAGGACTGGATGCATGAGGTAAGTTGAATATGCATGCATAAATACAAAGTCCCATCCCAGAGCAGAAATAAAACCCTGCAGACTTCACAAAGGGACCATCCATTAGCTTATAACTCATCATGTAAATTCAGCTTTTTCTTTCTCTTTTTCTCCCTGTTTAACCTTAGTGACCCTCACAGGTCCCCGTGACTCACAGCCAGCCTTAGAAGTCTTAGACAGTTGCCTTCTCTTGTTACACCAGCCCACACTCTTTTTTTATTTTTTCCCATTCACCAAGCTGATACAGTTAACCCCTCTAGTGTCTGCGTATGCAGCCGTGCATGCATTTGCCTCACATGTGCTTATATTGGACGCGTGCAAGACAGAATGCACGTGCACATGTGCTTTTGTGTTGGCTTCATTTCAAAATTTGCCCTTTCTGGTGTGACCTCCGTGCCATATGCATCACCTGGGCTCACTCAGTATGCACATACAGATGAGGACCAGCCAAGACCAAAGCTGCTGGAGAGCTATAGATGCAAATGTCATGTGCTCTCTCTATCTCTCTGTGTGTCTCTCTTTCAGTCACGTGCACACACACACATCTACACACTTAATCCATTCCTGCATTTGTATTACACTCTCTTTTATATCCATGGCCTTTTGTTTTCCTAGTTCCCCTCATCTCCAGCTCTCAATCCTTGTGTGTTTGTGTGTATGTTCAAGTGCATTACTTTTCTTTAGTTTATGTAGTGTATTTAAAGTGTATGTGATTGAAAGTTGCTCTTGCCCCTTATTTGTGCTAGGTTATTTGCTATAATTGAAATGTTAAGTGATTTTCTGTTTGTGATTTTTCAAAACAATAAATATGAAATAACCTTCACAGTGCACTCACAGAGGCAAGGATTCCCTCTGTCATACTCATTAACCCACTGTCCTTTTTGGGTGAATGAAGAGGGGAGTTTGTTTAATTAAGAGGAAATAGTGCTAACCAATTTCCTGTAAGCCCTTGAAAAAAGCCTTTGCTTTATGTAAGCTATGAAGCTTTGTACTAATAGCAATATAAGCTCAAAATGTACGCAAAGACATGTTTGTCCTGTGGAGGTCACAGAGGATAGTCCCCCACTTTGACGCAGGGCTAGAGCTAAGCCTTAGTCACATGCACCCCTGTGGGGGTAGCCTGTATGGGTGCTACGGGTTCATAGGTTGTCTGAAACCATGGAGAGGACCGGCCACATCTTAAGGGCGTGTCTTGCAGTTCTCTTGAGGTTTGTACGGCCACCTTAAGGGACGTAGTTGAAAATGGAGCATACAACTGTCGTGCGTGTTTAAAGTGTATCATACAATATGCGGAAGGCTAATATAAGTTGCACGCACTTATGATGTACTGACGATGCTATCATATGACAGCCCCACCAGCCCCTTACAGAGTGAATGCTGCACGCAGCGGACGGGCACTTTATGCATAAGTGCCCGTAGGACGCCCTCCAGGACGTCCATATAAACTACACTCTGGTTGTGTGATTTCCTCATTTCTAATAGTCAGACCGCACACAAGGAGCACACCCTTTTCATGTGAACAGCATTCATGAGCTCTTTGCGGAGTACTCAGGATTTGGGGAAGTCAAAAAAATGAATAGTCTGTACGACATGCCCATGTCTCAGCAACTTCACCCTTAATTTTCTTTTACTCTTTGGGCTCACAGAGTCGTATACAACCTTGCTATTTCCTGCGTGCCCCGTGCAGGTTTGCTCATTTTTAAAACTACAGACAGCTCATATCCACCTGTAACAGCAGTTGTGACTAAGGCTTTAAAAATACAAAATAGATATTGATGCAATAGATACGTAGCATCTGAAACAATGAAATCAGTTTGTCTGGCATTACCAATGACACCTAAAAAGTTGCATTTATAAGCACAATTCTTTCTTCATTTCTGATACTTGCTTGGAAAATGATCGGGTATTTCCTGAAATACATTCATATGTTTGCTCTAAAAAGAAGTCAGATACTTGATTTGGGTGGACTTTTGTTACTTCCTTTTGGCAATTCATTTTTTTGACACTAAAGAAATGGACTCTGAAGAAGCTAAACTTTGGGGTTAGATTGAAGAAGGCACAGTTAAAGATGTTTTTACAACAATTTCTGGGTTCCCTCCCTGTAGGAACCACTGTCTGTTTGGGTTAAGAACAAGAACTTTCTCCTTTAGAGATCTTGACTGAAACGGTAAAGTGAATTTAAATACCACACTTCTGTTCTAGTTGACCAAAGTGCTTTCTTACTACAAGCCACTTCTCTTTGCCACCCTTTAAATTGCTTTTTGGCTACAAACAAGCTCACACAAAAACATACAATTTTGTACAGTCCCCAGTTTCTATGAACACCCTTTACCCCATTTTTTCAAGTCACAAATCTGGCACCTTAAATATTCTCCAAAACTTAAAGAGGAAGAAGAAGAAAGAAGACAAAATTAAAAAAGCTACTTCTTTATACTGGTATCTTTTGTTTTTCATTAAGTCATCAACTTTACTCGTGTATTGTTGTTAAAGCAGCAATAAATAGTCCAATAAATCTGTACACAAAATTGTCACACCAAAGCGTGTAAAAAAAACATATTGTGGATGCGACTTCTGGTCTTCACATAGGGTGCTGTCTTGACTCAAACACTGACATCATAGATTTAATTCCCTGTAACCTTTAAGAAGTCATCCTAAGGGATTATACCTACAGAATTGTGCATTGATCGCCTGGAAGCATGAACCCTAAACATCAAGAATGTTTGTGTCACTTCTTCATCCCTTTGTGACCTGGTAATGAAGACCGCTTATAAGTGTGGTACGTTTAGGTAACATAATGGTTATTAATTTCTATACACTGTTAATACATCTAGACAAAGGGGGATTGAACAGCCTAAGCTCTAGCCTCTAGTGCTTTTTACAGTGGCGGTGTCTCCTGTGCCAGTCCCCAGCCTGGTTACTGGGTGGCTATAGTATCAAGTTTTGCTACAGAAGGATAACTTTAGGCTAACTTTCTGCGTTGGGCATTTTGTGGGTTTATTCCACCTTTATTACATGTTCTCTTATAAACATACAGTACATTGCAGTAAACACAATCGGGTAAACACACACGCCTGGGGCCTCATTTATAAAACTGTGTGCAGGAAACAGTAACAGTAAACATAGTGTATGCTCATATCCATTCACGCAGGCATTTCTTTATAGATACCAGCTTGTGGTCAACTGTGCATCAATGTATCTCTAACATGTTCTTCTTCCACTTTCTGCCCTCATTTTGACTGGGGATATTCTAGAAGCAAAGACTGATAAAGTCCCTTCTACTTTCATGGATTTTAATCCCGGAAAAATAGATTTAATTTCTTTATTTAGCATCCTTAAGTACAGTGGAGACAACTGCCAACAACAAGGTGTTGGGGCTCAGCCTCAGTGAGTGGAGCTGTACTCTTTCAGGCCAACAACACAGTTTCAGTACAGGCACTATTACCAATTTTTCTGCAGAAGTAGGACATTGACAGTTATTCTGATTTTGTTTTTTTCCCACTGTGCACCTATGACATATTTAAGAAGCTCATTTAAAACACTTAATGGCGTGTAACAGTAGAAAGTGATGGAGTACATTTGCGTTACAGAGTAATTGCCCTCTTTGAAACATTTTGCCTTTCAAATCCACACCTTGTTGTTGTGCTAACATAAACTACTTCTGTTCTGCTAATGTGCAAATGGTGTAGGAAGCAACTGTGAGAGTGGCAGAAGCTACAGATATGAAAGACTCTAAGCAATGCTTTAAGTTTCAGTAACATTAATTGCACATCTGTAGACATCATTAAACTTTTATTTATATATTTTATTTGCATATTACAATACTCTAAAGTCTCTTACATCCGATTTTGATTTCAGAAATGGTTTTTGAATAAATTTAGCCCTTGTTGAGTTGAAGAAAAGGCATAAAAAGGAACAGAAGAGTTAAATGGTGAGAAGAAACAAGTGTGAAAGGGAGCTCCAAATGATGGTGTACAGCTGGCAACCTGTCACAGTCTCCAAGGTGTCTCCTGTCACTGTGCTGGCCTGCTGTCACACTCTAGTGGCCTGCCCAGAACATACACACACAATCATACACGCACAGCATTCTCTCACAGAGTGTCACTGTGGTCATGAATAAAGTATCTTGATCCATTATACAACCCCTGGAGGAGATGGGAAAGAGATTCTCCCAGTGAGCAAAAAATTGATCCTTAGGACTTATTTCTGAAAAGTTAGGTTGCAGGCTGGATGTGTTTCAGTTTAGAAACTTTTTTTTTTTCATGTTACTGTATGTTTTCAGTCTTGTGTGACTTATATAAGAGATACATATATCATTCTGGGGCTCACTTAACTCAATTTATATGACTGGAAATAGATTTTGTCCTTCTTGTAACGTTCAAGTGAACTACGAGTGAGTACCTTTATTGGAATTAGTTCTTGTTTAAAGATTTGCTCTTTTAGTTCAGAAGTTCCCACTTGTGTTCCTCAAGGATCCAAACAATTCTCAAATAAGGAGCTGATAAGCTTCTAAAGAGGACACAATCACTGTAGATACATACTTTCTAATAACAAAAGGAACAACTGGTGAGAAAAATGAAAAGACATAAGTGGTGAGTTTCTTTTTTTTTTTTTTCATCCAAAGCGATGTCATCTAAATGGACATTTGAGTATTTATTGTCATCCATCCAATTAGTTTATGGTTATCACTGCTGAGCTACACATCAAAATGGTTGCAATTCAACCTAGTTGTATATCAGTTTACTTGTGAAACACCAATTCGAAACCAAGCTTGTTCCAATGTGCTTAATTTTATTTAAACAATAGTCTATCTAAGTGCCTAGGGTGTCTAGTAGACTTCCATGTGGAGCAAAAGCGATTAGTGACCCTCAGAACTGAAACTCCCTCTATGGAGCAATAGGAAGAAATCTTTTGCAGAAGCAGACTCGGTAGGGATGACTTTCTACCATGACTGGTAGTGATGTGAGAGTATGTGAATAAATAGAATTGAATAAGAGAGACAACCTCAAAAACACTGGAACATCTGTTCAAAACTTCAAAGTCCAGTTTGATTTCCAATTCAACATCAGTCTGTTAAATATTAATATATTTGCCAAATTTGAAATCTAAAACCAATTTAATTTGGTTTTAAAAGCTGTTGTTACTAAGTTTGTGATTAAAACTGAAAAACAAAAAAGAACTTCCATTAAAAAAAGCATTTTTACATTAAAGAATTAACAAAAAAACAAAGACATTTCCTTAAAAGAAATAAATTCTTGAAATTGATCAACTGAATTAAGGGTGTATTCAGACTGAACGCATTAGGTATGCTTTAAGTGAACCAGAGTCCGTTTCCCCTGATAAGCTGAAACAAATTTTCAGTCTGAATACACCCAAGCAGACCCTGGTCCAGGACCAGGAACCGCTCTCGGACCCGTCTTTCAAGGTGGTCTCAGTTCGTTAACAATCGGACTGAGCTTCGGTTCGCTCTGACTTTCCCCAATCTTTAGACGCCTAGTGCTCAGAGCAAAACATCTGGACCAAAACGGTCACCCAAGCTGGTCATCATGGGATGTAAACAGAAAGATGGCACAAATGTTTATAATGGCATAACTGTTCTTAGACTCTCCCTCAAAGAAGTTCTGTTTTTGGTACCCATGTCTCATCCACAAGAGATGCCAATACACTCCACAATACTAATAATTTTTACCCCATTTTCTTTGTATTGAAGGCATATTAAAAGAAGTATATTTTGTTGCAATGAAAGATTTTGTGCTAAGGTCATTTCAAGAATAACCACCCGAGCACGTTTGTATTAGAAAGCATAAAGAAACACATGCATATATCTGCAGGCTTGTAGGAAAAGTTAGATCTGTTTACACGTTTGTTTCACTGTTGTCCTTTTGTTCAATGGCACCATTGATCGGTGGACAAGCTGCTTGAAGTGATGATGTGATGCATCAGAGATAGCCGATGTGATGTGGCATCCTTTTGTCATGTTGTCCTTCTCTAATCCCAGCCAGCAGGCCTTGCCTTTATGTGACTGCTGTTATGCCTGTGGTCTCCCACAGCTCCAGGGCTTTGTGTTGTGTGTGTGCATTTATGCAAGAGTTTGTGTGCACATGTGAGTTGTTGCCTTGACAAATCTATTCAGACCTTGGCTTCCATGCCTATAATGGTGGTGATGGAGGAATTGTAGGGGAGGGTGCTTTAAAGATTCCCTCCTTTCACTCTCCAGCCGCCTTCAGTCCTCTGCTTCACAGGCCAGCTGACATCTTTCTCCAGACAGCCTGAATGAATTAAAGGAGATACAATGAGACACTTGATGTAGCAGTCAAGGAGCCCTACTTCTTCTACGCTGCTCCGCACAGTTCTCCTCTTAAAGCAAGCCTCCAACGAGAACACATCTCAGTAAGGCAAAATATCAAAAACATACTAGATTTTGCTACTATTTCCCTTGTTGACTTCTCAGCTTGACTAATCTTTGCAGAAGATTGCATCCCCTGGTTGCTTTTATATGTTTGACAGAACCAGATGTTAAGAATATACAGGGAACTTAACTAGGTATATCTAGCATTTAAATGGAAAGATGCAATTTGCCCCCTAGTCATTCTGTGGGTTCTTACCAGACGGGGTATATCTTCAAAAGAGATGAGCATTATTCAATTTTTCCTAATGCATGTTTTTCATATTTTCTAAACAAACCAACTTTTTCAAATAATCCCCGGTTTTCCCAAGATTTTATCTGAAAATGGCTGCATTTATTACTTTCAAAAAAGATGTTTAGGTAATAAACCAAACTGCATTCTAAAGTTTTGGATCTTTTGACAGAAATACCAGCGGAACACGCTCTTTCCACCGTAGAAATTCAATATGTTTTACAACAAAGTTGTGAAAGCTCAGATATTTTTAATACTTGTAGGTAGCTCTCCCTTTTCTCCATTAGTTATTCAGTTACAGTTGCCTTAAGTTGTCTGAATTGTCTTGTTCTTTTCTTTTCTATATAATTTTGACATTGCATAATGCAAACTAGAGGGTATTGTGTTAAACTACAAAAGTCTGCCCTAGTTGTTCTGGTTGTTAATGACTTCTCAGTCTGTAAAAGTCACTGTTTTGAGCAAAGCTAGGTTTTCTGTTTGTTAATACAACAAGAGTCATTTGACGGTTTAATGGTGGGTTTGCATTTTTTAACACGAGAGAAAACCTCACCACAATAGCCAGTTAATGAGGCTCCTCCAGTTTGTTTTGTGGAAAAATGGTATGATTATTTTGCACTTTCATTTTCCAATCATGACTGTCATCCAAAAATGGATAAAGGTTCAGATATTTGGTTTTGGTGATTCCATGTACAAAGTTCTAATCTTCATGGAACTCCCCTGTATTTTATCACCTGAGTGTGTAAAATTGTCTAGAAGGTAGCTTAGTCATTGGCCAAAGCTTTGTTTGCCATGTCAAACTCCTGCTACCATTGCTCTCACACTCAACCTGTTTTTATGCTGGCACTATTAGCATATTTGTGCCATCTTTCAAACCACCATTACCTAGCCACTGGTAGGAGTTTTTGATACCAGATGCCTTTTTAATCTGCCCCTGCTATGTCATGCAGGGGCTTGTCCTTTGATACTGGTTTCTCCACATTGTCCTTTGGTTTATCACTGGGTTGTTGTTGTTTCATCCTCATTCCAGTCTTTAGATGTTAGATTTGGGAAAACCATCTTTGCATTGACAAGAGCTTTCGTGTTATGACATTATTGGTCACTGGTTGACTCTCAACTCAAACTTATTGCAAATATGCGGAGAAGTTTGTCCATTGGCTCACCTGTCAGGGATAGTCTTATTGAAGGGGAACCTTTCAAAACACACACGCAAGTGTGTGTTTTTGAGTTTTAAAGGGTTTTACAACATAACACATCTTTTCAGAGGACACTCCTCAAATGCAGTCATTGACCCACACAGAAACACTTACCAATACACACACACAAACACACATGAGCAGGCAGCACACAGTAATGGCTGTCAAGGGGCCACGTTGAAAGTAAACAAGGCCAGATAAGCAGAGAATCAGAAGGACGCCAGCTGCACATTCTAATCTCTTTACATTTTCTCTTTGTTCTATTGAACTTTTATCTTATCTAGGGGAACGTCTTTTCTAAGCATTCCTTCTCAGCCTCCCGGTGTCTTTCTCCCTTTTCTCTTGCTTCTGTTGAAATCCTGCAAGCTGCATCATACCAATGCACACTGCACAGTCAAAAGGCCAAACGCACTTGATTTGATGTTGTTCACTGACCCAGAGAATGAAAAGACAAAGTAAAAAAAGCAGGCTGCTCTCTTAGACATTGATACACTTCATTACCATTTCACAAGGTATAAGCTTTTTTTTTAAACACCCCTACTGTTACTTGAAAAGTAGAAATAGGGGGAGCCACACGCAAAAGACGATGAAGGTAGCACAAATTAAAAGAAAAAAACAGATGAAGAGGTCTTCTCTGCTTTCTGACAGTGGAGTTGTCAACCACAAGGGGTTTGAGAAGAGTAGGGTGTTTGCAGGGGGTTATGGGTCAGCAGTCTGGGCAGACACCCTCCCCCCGTGGCACCCACTGATCAGCCATGGAGGAAGGCCTCATCTCTCAACTACAAACAAACGCCAGACTGTCGGAGTAACATGTCAAAGAGCTTTTAATTGCTTGTTCCTGTCTCTGTTTCTTCTTCCCCTGCTTTGCTTATCCATAGTCACCTCTGCCTTGAGTTTTGTCCCAGTCTTTGTTTCTCTTACCTGTTTTCTTTTCATCTCTCATAATTTTATTTATTTTCCTTTTGTCATCAATATTTCATTTTCTATTCTTGACTTATTGCCTATCCTCACTTTTTCCTTTCATTAAAATGCAAAGAGGTACTACTTTCAGCAAAAAAAACACAATTTACTACAGCACGTCAATTACAAGCCATATTTTTATTTCAAGCAGTTCTTCAAAATGTTTTGTAGAAGCAAGCTATTGTTCAGAAAAAGGAGGAAGTATTTTGTGTTTAATTATAGTCTTCAGTAGATCTTTTCTTTGCATTGTCTCTTTACAGTGTTGTCAAAACTGGGTATCCAGTCCGGAACCCTTGGACACTCCCCTCGATTCCATGCTGCCAGACTGCCCCAGGTTTTCTGCAGGTATGTATGAACACACCCCAATAGTAATAGCTAACATTGAATAAATAATTTGTCTCACTATATATATATATATATATATATACACCAAATTAATATTAAATTGAAGGAAATAGATTTTTTTTTTGTGGTTCATAGTCATGCCTCCTTTAACTTTAATGACAGAAATGTTCCTGTCTTGGCCTTTTTGAAGAAAAACTAGCATTCTTCATGTGTGAATTTCTAAACTATTGTTGTTAGACAGTTGACAGACCAGCCTCCCATAATAGTAGTTTGTCATAAACTATTCTCAGATTCTCCCCCTCGTGAATATGATCTAGACTATGTACTGAGGACATTTTTAAAATCCATGGACTGAGGTAATTTATTGCCTTTATATTACATTTTTCTTTTCATTACACATCTGTGTATTATTTCCTATTCTACAAATTATTTTCATTTTCACTATTTTTCATTTTATACCACAAAGTCCATTGCAGGTGATTTTTGTGATTTTTGTGAAGTCTGGTGTCTATGGTCAAAGCTGATATGGAATGACTTTTTGATTGCCACTGTTTTAAATTGTAGCAATTGTTTCTGTTGAAACTAAAGTAGTCACAGATCTAGGTTGGTGAAATGTTCAGATGTACCAAAAGAGTTTTGTACTTTGAGCTTTGGGTTGAGAGTATGAATCTTTTAAGTAAATTGTGCATCATTCCAACAATAAAAAGATAAAATATATATATATATATATATATATATATATATATATATATATATATATATATATATATATATATATATATGCAATTATGTGTTTGGACTCCTGTCTCTGGCTACTGCATAGCTCCAAACCTTAACCGGGCTTTTTAACTGAGAGATCTTTGACACAAACCCTCAGAATCCAAATCAGAGTTAAATTAACACAAATGCATTGAATTTATGTTGTTGACGCTGCAGAAATGTGAAGTTTGAAATCATACATATTTCTGTTTTCAATGCCTCCTTTTTTTCAACCACCACTCGGTCTCCTGGATTCATTAATCCTTGCCTGCTGTGTTTTGCTTCCTGTCTTAATGCCCTCTCTGTGGTTCACTGGCCTTTATGATGTCATGTCCATCATAAGAATGTGTCTTTAATGTAGGATTAGAGATGAAAACGGTAATCCTCAACATGAACGTTGATAAGAGATGATGATTGCAGTGTTGTTTGAAGTGTGACACTCAAACACACACACGGGCTTAGACCCAGACAACAAAGAGGAAAGTTCACCCTGAAACTGGATACAAAATGTCATTTTTCTCAGGTATTTATTACATGTTATTTCATATCCATACATGCTTACCTAAGCATCCTTTTTTTGTTCATTTAGACCCACTTTAACATGTTCATCCTTTCTTTTCTTACCTATCACGTTACACAAGCGTGGTTGTGCTTTTTTTGAATTTGTTCACTTTAATGCTTCTCAGTGACATTATGGTGAATGTGTAGGTCATTTAATACATGTGAGTACATCTCTGGCATTCCTATCTCATCTAAGTCCTTAAATGGCTTGTTCCACATGGACTCATGTGGGTGGGTGGCCCTGAACATCTACCAGTGAATCAGCTTCTTGAAATGTCATCAAGCCTTTAACAGAAAATCACTGCTGTATCTCCTGTTCAAATGTCATTTTTTTCTCTTTCTAGCCTGTCTTTTTTCAGTGAATGCTGTCAGTCAAAAGACAGCGGTGGCTGGGCCAAAAGTTTTGCCCTTCCTAACATTGTTCAAACATTGACCTGTTTGACACAGTATCTAACATGTGTGCACTCCTGACTTTTGCTTTGTTGACTTTTGCTACTTTAGCTAAATTGAAAAGAGCTGGATATCAAGCCTGTTAACAGAGCTGCCAAGTCTGCTTGTCTCTGGTCTTTTGGTGGCAGCCTCTGATGTCAAAGGTTCGCTCAGTCATCTTTGTGTCCTTGGCAGCCTTGCAGGCTCACAAGCAACAGCTATTGTGGTGAGAGTTGCAGAAGAGCAACAGAGGTTGAGAGAGGGTTGAGGAAAAGCTGTCAGGCCACCGTAGTCCTTCACTTCAGTCAGCACACATACCGCCGTGACTGCTGTTGTCTGGGTTGCTATGGAATTGGTATGTGTAAGTGTTGTAATCAGGACTGAAGATAAAACCTCTCAGCAGCAGATAACAGACTGGTGAATTATTGTTGTTATACATGACATGCATGTGCACATATGCAGAGACACACATCAAAATGTGAACCACTGTTCTTGTTTTGCCAGACTGAGCAAGGCCTGAGGCAAAAATGTGACTGCCGTGAAGAGTGGCATATGATCAGACAGACCCACACTCAGATGTCTAAAGGCAGGCAAAATATTGGGTGTGTGTTTGTAATGCAACATCATGGGAGAAAGGATGGATCCCTCTATTGCTCCATTCTACATCTGCTCCTTCTTATTTATCTTTCTTTCACTTTAGATCTGTTTCTTCAATGTTGCCACTGTGCTCTGCATCCCTAAGTGTGCAGTTGGAGTATATCTGTAGTTGATTTCATAAACACCAACCAGGTCTATCTGGAGACCAACCAAGTCTACCAGCTAGTACACCAGAGAAGAAATGTCAGCAGAACTTCTATGTCATTCGGAAGTATCCACAAAACAATGTTTGATTTATTATCAGTGTAACAAAAGTGGAAAAGCCAAACAGTATCATGTCTTCTTCTGGTGACATGGCCATTTTCAGTTACTTTTATTTAGGTTCCAGGAAAGAGAGAAAGCATTGTTGCCTTGACTTTGAGAAAAATAACATAAGCTATGTCATTGTAGACTATAAAATTGATAGATGAGTCATAAAACAAATAATAAAGAAAGTAATATATATATATATATATATATATATATATATATGTGTGTGTGTATATATATATAAAAATAATAATAAAGGTTTCAGGTTTAAAGTCATATGCACACTCATTGGTGCACATTTAACTTCCTCTTGGGTGATTACTCATTGTCCAGACTGATTATTTATTACACAGAGAGAGATCACAAAAGTAAACATTGATTAATGGCTAACAAAGGTAAGTTAATGTCTTACCTGTACTTTAATTACCTGCCCTGTACTTGTACAAGAGTTCCAGCTCAAAGTGGCCATTAATAATTATGCACTATAGAGAAAGAGGCATAGTTCCCTTTGATTTTTTTGCATGGAGGGGTGGATCCATTAGCTGGACCCTAATTGATTTTTTTTTTTTATTTTCTGCGTTTAAATAAAAATGTTGGTTTCATTTAAACATTTCTCTGACTCTGGCAGGCAGCGAGGTGCAAAACATGTTTTACTGTTTTTTTTATTTTGTCCAATAATTTTAGTGGTCACTTTTTTATTTCTACAACTATTGAACTTGCGTTTTTAAATGAATCAGCCAGGCTGACTCTCAATGTCAAGCTGATCTATTGAAGGGACTCCCTTGCTAAAGGTTTGACTAAACTAATAACCGTCACTCTCAGTTTCAGCATGTCTGACCATGACACGGACAATCAGACAATTGTCTACTTTTTATTTGTTTTACACAAACATATGCACTCACACACTACAAAACTATGTGTTTTAAGTTTAGGCTTCCTACCCTCAAATTTCCCTTCTCTAACCAGTGTTTTTTCAGCTTTGTCTGGTGGAAGTCTGCTGTCGTTGTGGTGGATCACATGCAAATTTGTATGCCTTTGTGTCTGTGTTTTGATATGTATTGCAGTGTTATCTTAGCCCAGCCAATGGATGTAGTGCTTGTGCTGCAGGAAATTGTCAGGTAAACTTTACTGGACTAAACTGTGACCTCTGATTTGACTTTACTCCAGCGGGATGAGGGTATTGTCTGGGTCATTTTGGTGACAGGTAAAATCTTAACAGCTTAGAACCTCCTTATGTCAAAGTTTGTGTTTTTTATCAAAGACACGTCATGGGTTAAAGTTTGGTATTAATATTTACCTGATGAAATTCTTTAAAAAAATAATGGCTTTATTAGACTGTTTTTTTACTACCGTAAACTTCTGTGTAGAAAACAATGGCTGCAAGATGCTGTATTTCCTTTTGTGGTAGTACAAATGAAAGTGGTAACTGGCATATTTTTGTATTGTTCTTTTCTACCTTATTGAAGGCCAAAAGCACTTCCACCAGTGTGTGAATGTGTGTGTGAATGGGTGAATTGGTCTGTGACTGTAAAGCGCTTTGGGCCTTCGAGGAAGGTAGAAAAGCGCTATATTATACAAGTATACACCATTTACAGTCATTTACAGTCACAGTCCCATTCACCTATGCACACACACATTCACACATTGATTTCTGGTCCGCTGCCAAACACTGGTCCCAACCTATAACCACCAGGGGCAATGTGGGGTTCAGTGTCTTGCCCAAGGACACTTTGACATATGGGCGGGCAATGTGGAAACCAAACCTGCAATCTTTAGATCAAGCGTCGACCGCCTTACCTCTGCACCACAGCCGGTCTATGAATCAGCGAACAATTCAATATCTAAACAGAATGTCACGGAAAGCTCACCAGTGCTTTCTAAAGTAGTCATTAAAATAAATTTATTTTTAAAATTTAACATGTTAAAATAAAAAAAAAATAAAAATAAAACTCTCAGAATCTGAAAGTTGTTCCGAATGAAACACTTTCAAAGAGAAAAAAATACATGGACACCTCGCAGACTGGCGACCTGTCCAGGGTGTCCCCTGCCTTTGCCCGCAAGTTGCCGGGATAGGCTCTGGGAGCCTCGTGACCCCGAAAGGGATAAAATGGAATAGAAAATGAAAAAAAAAATATGATGTCTTTTTCTATTTAAATATATACATTGTATGACAAGAAAGAGTATTTGATTGCAACTTTGTGTCTTTTTACTTAAAAGTATCTTTGTTAATTTTTTAAGAAGTGAGCCTACCTTCATTTCCCATCAACCCTTTGTTTACACTCTCTTCCTTTAGCTTACAGCCTCTCACAACCCATTACCGGTGTAACAAAAATGTCAAGCAATATTGGAGCTATGCAGCTGTTACAAAAGTTTTAAGGATCTGGACAAGATTTGGAAGATACTTACTTTACATTTACTATAAAGCTCTGTTTTGTTGGCATGTGTGACTTATTGAACTCAGTATATTTCTAGTTTACTGGATTTTTACATATTGTATTGTAAGCTTTAATTAGTTTTATAAGAACTCAATTTTATGAAAACGGTGGCATATTTCATTACTTTTTTTGCATGATAGTATTTTTAATCTACTCTGTATCAGAGATCGAATGGTGGCAGCAATGTGCTGGGCTATACATTTTGTCACTAGCTGCTTTGGAATTCTCAAGCCTCTTAGCTACTGTGGGTAGTGTCCACCCTTAGTCACTCAGAGGGCATCCCCAGATTAGTGCTTTGGCGACATGGATCTCATTTGCCCATATGGCCCTTTTCTCATTGAGTCGATATGTGATTTAATCTGCCCAGCCTTTCCCCTGACCTCAACATGTGGCAACTACTTATAAAAAAATCCTTACCAACTGCATTTGCAATATTTGTATGATATCGCACCAATGTGATCGAGTAAAAAAAACAAAAAAACAATAGTATAAAAAGTAGTTCCCAGTGTATTACAATTTATGAAAGGACATTCCTATATATAAATGCTAGTTGGATTGTGATACCATTAAACAGAAAAATATGTTGCAGTTAAGATACATTTTGTTTCGTTTGTGATGGCCATGCATTCATTTTGGATATTTGTCTTGGTTTAGAATTAATCCAATAACCCCCAAAGGGGCACCGCAAATCATAATGGTTCTTAGCAACTGCTTTTATACCATACTCTTTCCTGTCCCATATGATAATAGCACTGGTTTAACCCAAGTCAAACCCAGACATAGACAAACTACGGTTTAGGGGCCTTATGCGACCAGTTAAACTATTTAATCTAGAATAGAATAGTGATAATTTCTGACAATGTTTTATTTTCCCTGTAATGTTCCCTGGTGTCTGCCCATAAATGGTACACAATAAATAAATAAATTGACCTTTATTGAGGTGCAAAACGTTGGTTTGCATTCATGTGGTGTTTGGAGATTCTACAGTTCATCTGTGTTTTACGAGTCGGACAGTCATTTTTCCGATCATTCAAACACCACATGAACACAGCATTTCATCCAAATTCCATGTTACAACTTTCTCTAATGAGGTGGATTTCCATTCCATACATCTGACCCTGGTCTGGCCCTTCTATCAAATTTTAGAACCCTTGGTGGCCACGTGTCAAAAGTCAAAAGTTTGTCCACCCATGGTCTAACCACTCTTTTAAACAAAACTATTTAAGCTTATTATTCCGTTTCTTGCAAGTCATACTCAGACTCAACACTAATGAATGGGAAATATTTAAACACTAGGCAAACAAATGGGCCTTCCATTCCATGTTGGTCTATTACAACAAACCATACCCAACTTGTCAGTTTTTTTTTTATAAGATACTTAATTCAATTCAATTTTATTTATATAGCCCAATATCACAACAATAGTCATCTCAATGGGCTTCGTACCAGTAATTGTAAAATAAACATAGTAAACAGATATGACACCAAGCTCAAAACTCAAGACATACTGCAGAAAACAGATGATTCATGTTTACATAATCTTATATTTGATTATATTCTTGGCCTTCACTTCTTTACTTCAAAAAAAGCTCTCTACCAAAGAAACGTCAACCTGTTACAGTCCAGCTGTTGTATCAAATCTAGTTGGGGTTTTATTGCTTAATAATTGTACGACTAAGTAAATGCCTGCTGTACATGTTGAAGTTTACTGGCAGCACAATGATGTGATCATAGTCATCGTGCTTGTACAGTTTGCACAAGACTATCAGAAAAACGTATTGGCAGAGATTGTCATACTGGCCTATAATTACTTTTTTAATCTACAGGTATCTGTAGATAAGGGTATTAAGCCATTATATTGCATCTCTAGTTAAAATAGAAGAAAATGGAATAACATGCAATTGTAAAAAAAAATACTTAAACAAAATATAATTGAATTTTAATATACATCATAATTTTCTACCAATAGAATTTTTGGGCCTATGAACATAAATATACTGCAGCTATATCATAGAAAATTGTCATCAAATATTGATCATAGTCCTGCTTATCCCATTAAGGCATGTTAATTATAAATCTGGAACCATTTAAAAGAGAGAAAAAAAGCTTTCCAAGACTATGAAATGTGTTGCCAAAGATTATTGTGTCATCAAAGGAAAAGTTTACCGACAACAAATGTGTTAACTTTTGTGTTTGTATTTATGCATATACCATGAGGTGTGTGTGGCAAACTGTGTATCTGTACAGATGAAGCATTTTTTTAATAGAAATAGAATAGCCTGTTGTAGCCTAGGAAGCAGTAATAAAAAAATGTTCAGAGTCCCTGTGCTTATTGTGCCAGAACATAATGAGATAGGCTGTGCTGATCCCTCACTGATGCAATAGCTTTTAATCCTCAACCCTTCTTTTCTCTTCCCATACTAAATAGCATCCACTGACCATCTTTGGCCTGTCACTGCTCCTGGTAGCACAGAGTAACCCTTGACCTGTGTGTCAGCTGACTTTTGAGCCTTATGTGTGGACTGGAAACTGAATCAAAGTGATAAATAGGGATACAAATACATTGTGTTTTTGTTCCCTCTATTCAAGCAAATTGTCTGTTATTTAGCCTAAGTTATATGCTTTGTATGAGATTGTCAAGGGAATTTTTTTTATTTGGCATGTAAAATCCTTAATGATTATTCGTTATTTTTATTCTACTCTAAGATGTACATTTTTTTTTATTACCATTAATCCAGTTTTATTTACTTATCTTCTGGTGTGATTAATTTTTTTACAATCTTTTTTTATTCTTTAAAGAGTCCTTAACATGTTGTTATTCCTGTACAGTCTGATACTGCTCTTTTACACGTGTGTGTGTCTGTCCTCATAGAAAGAAGAATGCTGTGAACAGCTATGTTATCAAGTTAACCTAAAGACATTCTGGTTATCAATTTTGTGAGCCTCTCAGGCTGAACTGCACATCCAATGGAAAAAAGCCACTCCAGTGTGCCCCTGCTTGTCTATGTCCTGGTCAGCTAGTATCTACACTTTCTGCAGGGCACACCTTCTATCTAATCAACATAGGCAGGCTGTTCGCACACATACACAAACACTAAAATTGTATGCATGCTCACACAACACAACAGTCACACAACATGAGACCCGTTTAACAGTGCAGTCACATGTGGTTACCCAGCTTGGATGATAAAAGAGCATTTAAAACATTGCAATAACAACATTTTTTGTTTTTTTTACAACTTCATCCTAATATGATCAGAATAAAGCCTTATTACAAAGTCAAGTTTGGTCACCTGCTATGTAAAGATACTGCATTTGTAGAATTAACTTTTGTTGTTTAAATGAATTGTTACACCTGTAGAGGCAATATTATTTTAGATGCTCTTCAGGTTAAGAACTAACCTATTTGATATATGAGAAACCAATTTGACTGGATTTTATTCCCCTTTGGTATGGCTTTCTTTTTTACTCTTTGCTTTTAAAAAGTTCACCCCAACTGACCACAAGACAAACAGTGCAGTTCCCCTTTGTTCCAAGTGTGGCCTTTGCACAACATGTGGCCAGAAAACAAAACCCCAAGCAACGGAAATAAATGACCAAGGCAGTAGAAATGATGGAGCTTGCTTTTTGTGATTGGAACACCTCAGAAGCTCTAAACGAGGTTGACAGCAGTCGTTATGGCATAATCTAGGGGAATCAGAGGAAGTGAACTGTGTTTGGCATCAGGCAGCTATCATGTTGTAATTAGTATAGCTAACATCTCAGATGAAAAAGTGAAGTCTAGGTCATGGTAAAAATCTTCAAGGGTCTTAGTAGGTAAAGGTTGGAAGCCAAGCCGTGCCCCCTCCCTTGCCTGCGTATAAGCTCATGTCGAGCTTGCTCAGATTTGCTGAAATCCGGGTTGACCCGTGGCCTTAAGGTGTTGCAGCCAGTCACATGTCAGGCTGGCTCCCGTGGACCAAGTTGAATGTGTTCATATCAGATTGTTTTAGTAGTTTCTACTCAAGAGCTGTACAACTCAAGAGATTTAGTCTTTCACACTATGAGGCTTTTGACATAGATGTTACCTTGCAGCTTAAACCCATGCTTGGCATTCCAGCCCTTCTCTGGCCCCAGGATCGACCTTTTTCTTCTGTTCCAATGTCAGATTCTTAAATCTATCACAGAAAAAAAAAAACTGTGTATTGGTGAACAGCAGAAAGGATAATGAAGGATAATGTACCACATTCTGAATATCACGAAATAATCTCCTATGTAGCAGGATTGGTGTGAATTTTCCATGTAAAAATATGTGTTTGGATGACTGTGTTGCTCCCTGCTTTTATTCCTTGTTCCTCAGAAAGCCTCTAATCCTCTAATGCAAACGTAATCTCTTTTAATGCACTGATTATTATTTCTAACATTTTGATATCACATTTTGTATGTATTTTTATGAAACAAAAATGTTTCTTTTTAATGGCAGGGTTTACCAAAGAGCTGAACACAGGAGTCTAATAACTGCTGATACTCGTTCTTTATCATGTGTGATGTGCCACAAGGTTTATGCCTTTCACGTTCACCCAGCAGGGCCAAAAAGCTTCATCAACCATCTAAAATTCCCCATAACTCTGGCGGCATCACAATAAACCTCAGTTAATCTTGAAACAAAGCCTAACGTTTATTATGTACATACAGAACTCACTCAGTTTTTTTTTTTTTTTTTCTCAGAATAGATTTGGTCTTTGAGGAATTATGTGAAACAAGGTTCTGTAATAAACAAGATAGGGTAAAAAAATAAAGCTTGTGAACTTTGTTACATTTCATTTATCCACTATGCTATTTGTGGTGCTTTTCATCTTTTGAATCATGTCCTAGTTTCTGAATCTTATTATTTTTTTTTTTTTTTTGAAAACATGAGTTAAGCTGTGGCACGCAAGCTATTAGGTCGCTGCACTGTTTGCCTGACCTCTGACCAGTAAAACCCCTGCCGCTCTCTGGTAACCCCACCCCCCTCTCCACATCTGCCCGCCTCATGCCCTCCATATTCCCACAGTTTCTTGGAAATGATATTTCATTGCTTGGGTCATCCTCCATACAGTAATCCTATTTGCTCTGTCATGTGTTGGTGCTCGCAGATGGTGTGTGGTATGACATTCAGCTCATTTACAGCTGTTTGGAGCTCAGTGGTTGCATTGTCTCTCCAAAATATCCCAGAGAGGGTGGTCCTGCATAAATGTACATAAGCACTCAATCACGCGGGCAGATGTTACAGTAAAAAAGCTAAATTCATTATGCAGTAAAACGCTTGTCAAGGGCCTTAAAGACAGAATAGGCATTTTATGTGGGTATGGTGGTGCAGGTGGGAGGCACTGCATACATGCTCATTACTGTGACATGAACAAGAAGACAGAGACAAAAACACAGCAGGGTTAGAGGTCCTTGGCGGTGGTCCAGTAGTTGGCGTCGTGGTGTCCACATTTAGTTCTAGCTGAGTGCCCCTAGTGGGCCTAGCTGATGTGCTGCCTTCACCCTGACCTCTTGAGCTAGAATCAGTGCTTGTCTGTTTCACCAATCCCTTTGAAGTTTCAATTTTGTCAGTTTCTGATTCCCTTCAGACCTCATATATTTTGAAAATTCCTTTATAGCAGCCTTTGCTATGATATTTTGGACTGAGTATATTTTCTATATTACTTGATGGAAACAAAAAATAAAATGGGACATAAATGTAGAGCAAAGATTTTTGAAGAAAAATACTTTTTTTTATTTCTACTTTTAAACAAGAAAAACACTTGAAATAAAAAGAGAAAAACAAAAACATCAAGTTGTAGTTGTATTTAAGATTTCTCATATATTTTAAGATATCAAAATATTTAAGATTTTGCAGTTGACAAAAGGATTTTTATTTAACTTCCTGTTTGTTAATTTATGTTTTTTAGATAAACAAAAATTGAGCTTATATTCGTGTGAGGACCATTTGCAAACTAAAGTAATGCTTTTTTACCAAAGATAATTTATGCACAAGATGCACACTGAAAAAATGTCAGTTTTTCTTGTAGAACTTCCTCCTTTTGCACTTGAGGGTTTGAAGAGAGCGGTCATTCCTGTGGCCTTGACTGACTCAGACTGTGCCAGTGTATGAGCAGTCATTCTGTCAAGTTCTGTAGACTCATAGGAGAGGAAAAATAAGTCACCAGTGACAAACTCAATAAGTACTTTGAAACCTAAATTCTGCCCAACAGATTTTTCTCTCTATTTTTCACTTTGTGACTACCACTGGCCTACTCTTTGACATGTAATTTAAGCATTTAAAAATGATTAGACACGTGTACTAACAGAAAGAAAACTGTGTCATAGATATAATTCATAATTGACATTTATTTGGATTTAAAATATTGGTTAGATTATGTATCTCAATGTCACTTTGAAAGCCCACACTTTTTGAAGAGTGCTGCTTAAATTAAAACCTTGTGTGCACCACAAACATTTTTACAAGCAATTAATTCTGGAATTTTGGGGGCTTAATTAAGAAAATATTTTTTCCCAAAAAATGCATTACTTTAAAAAGTTGTGAAAAAGTGTTTTGTAGCAAAGTTTTGGACATTTTGAAAAATATCTTTATTTGCTTTGGACAACGTGGCATGACTTAGTGTTTTTCTGATTACCATTAGTTATAATAGTACTACACCAGGAATACTCAAATGTTCTAAGTTCTCCAAACAGTTTGAAATTTTATTCACACTACAATTAAGACTCTCTGAGCAGAATTAAATTATTATTCTTACCTAGTGTTTAGAAAAAAACTCATACATAATATAATGAATAAATGTAGTTTTAGGAAAAACCTGGATCCTTTTATAAGACCACTTGTTGAAAAAGCTTCTGAGTCATGAATTGATCAAGTTTGACCAGATGTACTGTGGTCAAATAGTGCTATAGTCAATGAAAATTTTGATTATTTTCAAATTCTGCTATCCACAAAGCAACTGTGACACATTTAGGAGGTATTTTGACTCATTATAATTCTTTTAATTACAAAAAATTAAAGTATTCTCTTTATAAAATTCTTTTTAAGTAGTGCTTCAGAGAGGTCAATTGCAATTATGTGGGCAAAAGCAGGGAGATGAAAATATTTTGGGAGACATAATTGACTGTATATTTAATGATCTCCTTTGAAATGCATTTTTATGCTTAAATAATACATAGGCTAAGGGAGCTTCAATGCTGGAAGGAAAATGGAGGTTACAGATATTTTTAGGTTGCACATAGTGGGTTTAAGATTAGATATTGATGTGATGGGCCCCCGTTGACAGAGCCAAAAGCTCGCAGTAAACTTTCAAAGGCACTTGTCCAGTTAAGACATTTCATGCCTGTTACTGCTCAACTGTCAATCAGCTGTTATACTAGTGTGATTTTTCTCCAGTTCTAGAGTCATGCATCAATAATAGGTTAACGAGCTCATGCTATTGTTTTGAAATCTTGGATTCATGAAGGCAACTGCAATACTCTAGTGGACATTGACATATTGCATATTTTAACCTCTTGAACCAATTCTTTTGCATTTTTTTAAGACAGACATCACTCTAGCTACATCCCACACCTCCCCTTCCTTTTCTTCACTCCTTTGTCTTTCGCATTCTCCCTGTTTCTCTTCTTTCAGCTGGAAGGCAAACTGCCAAGTCATTTTCTCTCAGCGACAGTGTGAAACATCCAGCAGGCTAGTGTTTGGATGATGTAATTTGGGCTAAAAGCTGTGTAAACACTGCTGTGACCTTGGTTTTAGAATTGTCAATAGGGCTGGGCTGGAGAACAGAGAAGAGGATTGTGTGGGATTGAGAGCAACATGCCCTGGCTATGATAGCTGGAAGTCTTCTAGCTGTCTGACTGTTGTGATAACCTGAGATACCTTGGTCTTACATCTAACCCAAGCTACACTCCTTTAACCATCACTCACTGCTCCTCTCTTTTGTTGTCAAAGCTCTCTGCTCACCTCTCCTCCACTTCTGTCCTCTTGATACTTGTACACTTACCTCCTTTTGAGTGCTTGTTATTACCCTCCCTCATGTTCTTTATACCCTTGTTTTTTCTTTTCTCTGACCCTATTCCTTTTGTGTTTGATAGCAGTATCTCTGGTATTCTCTCTGCAGCTTGTCAAGTGCCACCCTCATTTTCTCTACCTTGTTGTTTTTTTTCCCTGTTTGTTTTTTGTGTGTTTTTTTTTCTTTTTTTTTTTTCTGACATCTGCCCAGTGCAAGTTGTCATAAGCTCCAGAGGTCACTGCAAGTAAACACTGGGAGACAACCACAACAGCAAAGAGGTATTGATTTGGTTTGGTGGGGAGATTTGTCTGGCTTCCAAGTGGATCTCAATCAGGGTTATGACCTAAAGGTTTAAACATCATTTTGGATCCATATTTTGGTACAAGTTAGAGCTAAGAGTATCAGTTTAGAAGTCAGTTAGGGCTGATGTGTGGAAGCCATTTTATTGTGCAGTACTTTTTAAGGTGGTATGGACTATTTTTAACAAATACAAATGTAATTCTGTTCACTTGAATATAAGTGGTAGAGCGTAACCCCTCCAATAATGGAGGGGTTAGATTCTAAAATAACCCGCAAAGATTACAGACGTTTAAATGCTGTAAAATCCCTCACTACACACTTTATACACTTTTCTCAGACAGACAAGAACATTTTCACACTTTTCTCTCTTGTTTGATCTCTCTCAAAGTCTAAACCTTCGTGGAAAAAGAAGTCCAGTATTATAGAAAACAAAGATCTGCTCACAATTTAAGATTTAGTTAAATCACTTGAGATAATACCAGTCAATCATGATGTAGAACTGTGCGGTGGTAAAATAAATTTTTAAAAGCATGCAAAATTGCTCTGAAAAAAGTCTGTGAAAGGTGAACCGTGATATAGCGTGGTCCATTGTAACTTAAAATTAGAATTTGCACCCACCGAATGTTTTGGGTTAAGTATTATTTTATAGCTTTACAACAGATTAAATCAAACATTGAAATTAATATTTGTTTTACAATTGCTGCACATACAATTCTCAATTAATTAATTGTCTAGCTTATTCTATTAGATGCATCACTCGTATGTATTATACTTTTCAGATTTTTTTCCTCTGTGAGGTCCATTGTCTGTTGCGTTCATTCCCTATTTAATCTAACTTAGTTCTCTACTTGATGTCCTTAAAGCCAATATCAAAATTGTTAAATGACTTTGTTAACACTTTTTATTTATATTTTTAAAAATTTGAATATAGTCCCTGAATCAAAAACGAAGTGCAGATCTGTGGGCATTGAATGCTGGTGTCGCATTTCAGACAATTTCACTAACTAGCTGAAGCTAAAACTTGTTTGGAGCTGATTTTTGAGAATGCACAAACCTGTCCCACGGTCTCCCACACCCTGGCTCGCAGATGGGCAGCGATTAATCAGCGAGGTAACTGTGAAGTAGTTTGCAATTATACTGGAAAGCTCTGAGGCATGCTAATTGAATCAGAAAATTAGCAACAGCTCTGTACTGAGCTGCAATAGGCTAGCTGAGTTTGCAGCAGGTGCTAGTTCACTCAGCTGTGGAACAAGGTATTTAAGTCAAATTAGAAGCAGTAAAATATTCCTTAAGATGGAACTATCCCATTCTGTGCTTATTTTTTCTGCCTATGATACCAGGTAAACGCAAAAGAGGCTCAATGTTTTAGTTTAAATGTGGCAAGAATTCAACCACTACTATGCTAATAAAACTACTCAAAAAGGTTAAAACAGACCAGGGAGTTTTCTTTTTATATTTTTGTATTTATTACTGCAAAAGAGTGGAAAATTTTTCTTGTTCTTTTTTAGCTATGATAAAAGTTTTTAAGAAGTGTGATTGCAAATTATGGTTTCAATTTTTTTTCTTTGTTTAGTTTCCCTTTTTGATCCATTCCGGTTTCTTTTTTTTTCTTTAAGGTTTCTCCTTCTGCTAAAACTTCCATTTTTCTATACCCTCTTGGTCCCAAAGGTTTATATGTTCACATCTCTTTTTGAAACAACTCAAAAAAGTGTTGAGAAAATTAAAAATTTAACACTTCCACTTGTGGCTATGAGAAGAAAAGAAAGAATAAGGTCTGTGAAACGGACGTGCACGAAAAAAAAGATGTGGCTTTTTTTGTGGAGTTTGGAAGGAGTATGGGAAGGAAGACGTTAGCGTGAATGCTTTAGGAATTTATTTTCTGCCTCATGAGCCCTACCAGTCCATCTCAACAATCTGACACTGACATTTTTTTTTTTTTCCACAGACTGCATCACAGAAGCACATAATACAAAAATGCATGCATGACATATTTCAGTACGAAATAATGTATAGTTGACAGGAACAGTTTTTAAGCAATTTTATGTAAACTCTTGTTTAACATGAAACAATATTTAAGTCTTGTTTTTTAAAACATTTGCAGTTGTATGAATTGTGTATGTATGATTCTGTGATCCACGTTAAAGACCCACTCCATTGAATATTGGGTTTTTAGCATGTTCTTTTGCATTTTTCTCATGATGGAGGAGTATTTCTTTATTCAAATTGGTATGAATCAGGGGCAGACCAGAAATGCCAATGGACAAAGCTTGTAGTTGATCTACCGTCAGCAGGCTGCAAGCTCCCTGCTTTGCTCCATTCTGATGTATCCACTTGTAGATGACTGGATCCATGTAAGTCTTAGTTTTTTTTAACAAAGCTGAGCTGGTTCAAAACAGTACAGCTGAATAGCTCCAATATTGTTCACCATTTTTTTTGCACCGGTAATGTTAGTTTGGGTTTGTGAGGGGCTGTAAGCTAGCGGTAGGGAGTGTAAACAAAGAGATGATGGGAAGTGTTGGCAAGCTTACACAACATAAACAGTCCCGCCCACTACTCGAAGGGGGGATTTCTAGTGAATTACTGTCCTAGAAAACAATAAACAATACTGGGGTTTTTTTTTTCCAATGTTTGTTTGTTTGTTTGTTTTTTGGCTAAAAACAGTATAGTCATAATTAAAAAGACCATTGTGAATGTGTTTACAATAGATCAGAAGATGATTGGGGTGGGACTTTAAGATGACATTTGACTGTTGGATTTTTTTGCTTTTATTACAGGAACCTTGATCTACAAATCCAGTTTTGACAATTAATTATGTCTTTTGTTTCAAACAACTTACAACCTTTTCATGAATGAATATTATCAATACAGAAAAGCTGTGGCTGTTTTTATGCCAGTTTTAGGAGAAATCTTTTTTACTACGGCAAAGTGGAATTAGTTGAAGGTTATGTAGTAACACTCATCCTCACAAGCATCATTTACACATTTTCCAAAATTTTCTGATCTTATAAAAATGATTATGAGATATGTGTTTGAACTGAGTATATTGATATTTTTTTCCTATTGTGTCTGTGTTCATATATTTGTAGTTTGTGCTCAACCAGAAATGAACACAGTTGTAGGGTGATGAAAAGCTGTTTGCTATAAATCCATGCCATGCATTGATTTTTTTGTAATGAGTTCTCAGAATGTAGACAGGCCTTGTTACACTGACACACACACACACACATGTCTGTGATGTGTGTTTGATAAAAATAACAGTGTTAAATGCATGTATAGTGTAGTTCTTTTAGCATATATGCCACACCCCCATTAAATTTAGTGTATGAAATTAAAATGCATATTTATTTTTTAAAAGGTAATTTAAAGATAAAGCAAACAAAAAATGATCTAAGGCTGGTATTTAAAATATCTTACAGCACTGTGAAATTTCCCAAATTCTTTTTTTTTTATTTGTCCTATTAGCTTGTAGCCAGCTGGTGCAGAGGCCTTGATACACTTTGGTTTAGTGCATCTAAACTTTTATTTTTGATATTAACCTTACCGCTATAATGATTCTAGTGAAAAAAAAAAATTTTTAAATCATCACCAAAGCCAAACTTACAAGATTTTAAAAGTGGAACATTGCGCATTTTCAAAGGCTTTTAAAAATAATTTCTCTTTCAACTTGTTTTCACCTTATGTGTTTTCTATATCTGCTCTCTGTACTAAAAGCCAGTCCACTTATGGATTTTATGTAGCCCCTAATGTGTTGTTTCAACAACATTCATGTAATGTGTCTATAAATTAATAGATTTTGTTATTATTATTTTTTTCTTTTTTTAATAAATACAACATGCAACATCATTTTCCCAATAAAGCTATCTCAATCATTAGGTAATGCTTGTGTTGCACTGTCAGCAATAACGCTTTGATTTTTTGCTTGTTGCATAGTTTGGAGCTTTTTCCAAATCCAGCATTTTGAACTATTTCAAATCTCAGTTAAAGATCTGATACTTCCACCTCTACCATTTACGTGCCTAAGCGACTACTCCACCTTTATCCTAAATATCTGTCCCTACGTTCCTCCTCAGATCTCCTTTCACAGTGGCACTGTTGGGAGATTATCCCAATCTTACCCTTGCAAATCTCACTGAAGTCAACTGTGAGCTCCAGTCTTGTCTTCTCACACTTTCTTCTTTGTACTTGAAGCAACTTTAAAAAAAACACCTCTGTGTAACAGTTTTTAGCTAGATTTGAGCCATTTGACCACCCAACTTTTAGTTCGCTCATTGAGAACTGGCTGACAGTTAGATGACTCAGTACACCCAATTGTTTTTGCTGAATCTGTCTATTTTAGTTGGTCTGGAGATTATGGTTTCAGTGTGCAGTCTCAATGCCAATTACCAGAATACATTTAAGAACTTTGGTTATATTTAATAGAGCTCCACAAAGCTAAGCAGAGAGTCATTTTACTTAATTAAACTGGTCAAATCAAAATGTAACAATTACACAGACTAATAGCCAACAATCATAACAAATTGTTTGCTCAGCAAATAGTTAATGTAATGTAATCTTAGCATTCAGAATTTACATCATTTTGCCACACCACTGGTATCCTCCAAGTTGGTCAGGGGCTCATCCTTCTAGATAATGAGCTACATTAATTAATTCAAGGTCTTTCAAAGCTACCGAATAACAAAAAAAACAAGATGGTAAACTTTAAAAATGGAAATTCCCAGCACAGTTTTCGGACTTAAACCTCATTGAGCTGGTTTGGTATTAACTGGACAGAAGAGGGACAGCAAAGCAATCTTTAAGTGGCAAACATTTATGGAAACTTCTGCAAGAGACTTGGAAGAAACTTTCTGAAGAAGATTTTATTGTAAAGAGAATGTTGTAAGTGTGTTCCGCAGACATATAAGTAAAAGAAGGCTACTTTAATGAGTTATGAGCACATTGGCATCTATGAATTGATTCTACGCTCCCTTTTAGTTACTCCAGTTTCTCATTTTTAGGTTTTTTTAATTTCAGAATGCCAGGAGAGTCAGTTTAAATTGAAAATTAGAAGTATTTGACTGTTCTAAAACTTTTAATTGATCATGGATATTGGATTCAGAATTGTCTCATGGCTTTAGTCTTCATTTTCCCACTATGCAAAGCATTACATGGTTTGTTGAGTATTACAGGTTTCACCCATATCATTAAATCTAGCCTGTTTTTACTATAGCAAATACAGCATTGAAGCATAGTTACAATAAACCAACCTGTGGTGGATGTAACTAGTTATCAATTCATAATACTCCATCACTGAAACCTTTCTATTCTTCTTTTCTGTTCTTTCTGATCGTTTTCAATAATTCTCCCAGGATTTCTCTGATTATGTTTAGTTTGTAGTTTTCACGATAGTTTTAGGCCTCTTACTCAAAGTTTTAACAACAGACATGTGTTTGTGTCTCCTAAACTATTTTGACCTTTACAATATTTTGTTGTTGTTGTTTTTACCTGCTCTTTTCCACCTTTACTATCATTTCTGCTCCCTGTTACCCATCCTTGCTTTTACACATTTCACTCTTAACCTGCTTAGGGGTCAGAGAGAGTGCCAAAGATTCGATGAGTGATGTAGCACTCCAGCTGACCCCTGGCAGATTGGCAGAGCTGCCTCCCTAATGAGATTATCTGGGTAATGCCGACTCTATGTCTGTTTCTCCAACCACCCACCCCAGCCCACCCTGGGGCTCTTTATTTAGCCACCAGCAGGACAGGGCATGCCAGCATTTGCAGGTCGAGGGCAGTACAGGACCTAAAAACACTCTCATCTACACTTGTCTGAACTCTTCTGTTTATGTTTCTTAAAACTATTTTGTTCACTTGCCACTGTTCATCAGACAAGTACAAGTGCTGGGATAAACAGTCTTGGGCAGTGATCAAAGGCGCCCTGATTGCTTGAAACACTCACATAAAATCTGCCCTGCAGCAACTAGCTTAGGAGCCTGGCCTTTCATGCATATGCGTGACTAGCTCAGATAACTGCCGATAGCAGCAAAAAATGCCCACTGTGCTACCCCATGAAGACAGACAGACTTAGACAGCTGTTAGCTGTGGTCACCGACCTGAGACTCATTAAGTGGGCAGACAGCTAGTTATTTCATCCTTTTTAAGTGAAATCCACTTTAAGTGCCAATTAAATGCCAGAAACTTTGTTACCATTAGTGTTTTTTAAGAGGATCCTCATCGTAGACCGGGGGCCTCCCATGGCACAGGTGTACCCCCCTCCCCCAGCCCTGGGTCGCTTTCATCCTGGAGTCTGACAGCTCCTGTTAGGGTGACAGTGCTGTGCAGCCCAATCCAGGTGTTCAGGTGTTCTTAGTTTCCATATGTGATTGTGTGGGCTCGCCCACACCAGCTTGGCTTTGGCCCTGAGGCTTAGACAAGTTCAAGTTGCACCCAAACAAACATTATGTGCCAATTGTTCACTATGTGTGTGCGCTTTGGTTTTGGATGTATGATTGTCTGCGTATACCTGGCAGGAATGTGTGTAACCAACATACTTAGACTGTTTGCCCTCTGTACTCATCATTTACACTTCAGGATTGTGTTACCTAGCCATGTCACAGACTGCTTTTGTTCCCACTGTCAGTTTCCTCTTCACCTTTGCGATTGCTCTTGATCACACAGGCATCAGGTTCTGACGTTTTGTGTCCCTGGATTATGAGAACACCATGAACAAATGTGTCATCCTCAGCCAGGAACAATGTTTGAAGAATGAAATTAGCTTTAGCTCCAACACAATTTCTTTGTGTCAGATGTTTATCGTTTTTTATGCAGAAGTGACTGTGTCTGGGCTGGTCTGGCTTTACCTGGAACTTCAAAAAGGTTCTTGGTAAAAAGAATAAAAAACATATGTTCATGCACAAACACTAAAAACCTAAAGGAGAAGCAACAGTGTTGAATAAAAGTAAGCAGTGTGTCGAATTTAGTCTCCAACGTAAAACTCTGCAAACATAAAAACCACGTACCTGAATGTACTAAACACTTAATTAACTGGAGACCTTGTCAATAGAAGGCAGGTCAAGGAAACCTTATTCTCACTTCTTCTTTTCTCAATACTCTTCTCCTTTATTAAATCAGATGATCTTACAAAACCTTTACAAGTCAGTTTACATTTCTAAAGGACTCTGTTATGCCCATTGGATGTGAAATGTTGTTTAACAGAAAATTTCTTCATGTTTTTCTTTTTGTTAGTGTTACATTTTTCTGGGTTTTTTATCCCTCTTTCTTATTGTTATTTTTAATGTAGAAGTGTCCCTTTTTATCTGTTTCCAAATCCAAACTTTTAAGAAGTTAGTAGAAAATTACTTCATCTGTCTTCATAAAACAGCTGTGTCAAAGAGACTTTGAGAACAAAAAAGAGATGAAAGTTGCATTTTTAAGATGTGCCAATTACAGTAGAGTAGCATGCGATTTTTTAACATTTTGGTATTTCACAAGTTAGAAAAGTATTTTAAAAGTGAAAATGGCAGGGCAGCCAGAGACAAGAGAAAGAAGAAAAATGCTGAAGAAATTAAGCTTTTTTAGAAAAAGACCAAAAAAAAACCAACTACAAAGAAATGTCCCTGTGTAAGATAGATTTTAAAATCTCTCTGCATGTTTCCCTATGGGACATGCACAGATGGAGCATGCTCCCTGCAGCATGCAGGAAAGGGAAGTTTTTGCACCACAGAAATCAGACAAAACCAGAATGTGAGATAACTGGAGCAAAGAAAAATTAGATGTTCCTTAAAGTTGAAGTGTCTGTTTGCTTTGGGTGTTCTTTATGCATGCACAAACATACGTGATCAGATAACAGAGAGAAGCGGAAAAGCTATAGTACAAAACAAAAGCAGGGATGCAGAGGAAGAGTCTAATGATACAAGACATGATGGCAAAAAAGAGGTGAAAAGTTCAATAGGAAATACGCAGAACTTTTTGTGGTCAAACAAACAAAATGAAAAAAATTAAAATAGCTGCAGGATTATGTTCAATATGCTGGTGTTTACTTAACTAGAATTAAAATTAGTTAGTGATCCCTTTATTTGTGACCATTTTAAAAAAACACACCCTGATTTATTCTTTGTTAGATTTTTGATAAAGTTTTTTTTTTTTTTTTTACCATAGGAACAATAAAAATGAATATATCTTTGTTAGCATATCCTCTGAAAGGAAAAAAAAAGATCACAAACAATAATAGCCTCTAAATTGTATTTATGAAAAGATTTCAGTAAAGCTGTTTTGACCCTGCAGTGTTTTACGGCACAACTCTCAAGCAGTTGTGGGGTCACTGAAACGAGAATGATCACAGGTCAGAGTGGACTGCTCTGATCTAAGACACACCATCTCACCATCAGAGCAATAAATACAGAAAGAAAATGTAACTGCTGTGAAATATGAGGCAGTTGAAACCCTGTTCTATAGCACTTAAAACCGCCTATGGCCAAGCCGGTGCATGTACAAAGGGAAGAACGCATGTGTTCTGATGGATGTCTGGCATGGAGGTTTTACATGATGGCGAGAATAGGATGAGGTTACAAATTGTTTAATAGGCCACGCTAGCTCTTCAATGGCTGCACAGCTGAAAGTCTGTGCATGGAGCATGTGGAATCCCATCAGCCGTCATTACATGAGGACAAGGGGTGATAGTGGATGAAATGAGCGAAAGAGGTGGCTGCAATAAAAAGTGAAATCACATCACTTAGTGGCCATGCACAGATAAAACTGTGTTTGAACTGTGAAGCATAAATTGTACAATGCCAATAGTGTTCCCAGCTTGTTTTAAATGATGACGGAGGGTAGATTCTATATTCGCCCAGTTTCTTTATAGCCCTTTGATTTCTGACACATACTATTTTTCTCTATATTTTTATGTTTGCAGTGCTTAAAACCTACTACAACCTACAAAACATTTTTCCTTTTCCTATGTGCGTTGACAACTTTGAGATGCACAAGTCATATTGTACTTTTTTTGTATTTCTGTTTGAGATCTTCAGACACACACTTGGTCTCTACATGCACTTAGCTTTGTAACAGAAGCCCTCTGCAGAGTTACTCAAATGTTGCATTCTACTTATAAATGAAAATCAAAATTTGCTAAGCATGTTGACAGAGCTTGATATGAGTTGATCAATGTTCCCCTTCTGCGGAGTTCCTAGGCTGCAGTTATTTTGTTAGTTTAGTTTTTAAGGTGCCTTCATCTTGCGCTACAAGTGCAAAAGTATTGATTAGTTAATTCTGTCTTCTCACCAATCAATATGGGAGGATTGAGAGGGTGGGTGCCAACCCTGACCTGCCTTCCCTCTGTATAAGGCTATGTTGTCTGCACATTCATACCACCACGCTTAAGAATTCACACACTCAAAAAAAAAAAAATAACCAATGACCCTTTGCTCATCATACCAATACCTTCAATCCCAGTTACAGTTTTGATTAATCTTAAAGTGCTGCAAGGTCAAGCCAAGACAGTGCATATCTGGTGTTGGCTCACGCTGTCAGATAAAGGTCTCGCCTTCTGTTTGGGCGGGTGAATCAGCTTTATTTAGGTCTGTGGTTCATGTGCTCGCTGCCTCTAAAGAGGTCATGGCTGCTCTGACACAGGAATCAATGACCTGCTTGGTAAACTCTGATCATGTGTTTATTTTTGTTTTTTTTTCACATGCAGGATTTTTTTCATACTGCTTTGAAAAGTCTTTCTGAATAAAAGACTACTTAGTCCTGAGTTATTTCTTCATTCAAAAATTTAGCAAAAAAACTGTCAGATTGTAGTCATTACCTGACAAGCAATGCATTGCCAGGCGCTCAGTTGTTGCCTCATACTTTACTGTGAATAGTTTTGTAATAATTGGGTTGAGAGTTTCCATACCTTAATGTTTGTTTTGTTTTTTTATGGCATCATTTCCAGATGTGATCAATTTTAATATGACTAAAATAGTGTCCGCAACTCTGCGCATTCGCAAGAGAGAGGACAAGTGAGAGAACATAACTATTCCGGCTATGACTGACACATTTTAATATATATTTAAAAAAAATCCATCGAGCTGGGACTACAAGCAGCTTATTGAAAGGTCAGCTGTTCCCCATAGTTATCTATATCTCCATTTGACAATTGTGGCAGCAGCCAATCACTCTCACTTTTCTCAGTGAGCCTTTTTTATTTTACCACCCATATGTTTCACGAATTGCACTATTGCAAACAGCATCAAATTGCTTCCATGTCCTTTTTATACCACCTCTGTTATTGCTTTGTAAGGTAGTGGCAGAGGCAACATGTGTGCTATGTAAATGACTATGGACAAAACATGCTGCTCTTCACAGCAAGCAGCTGTCATTCTGCTTATTCTATGGTGCCGGCTTGTGTTTGTGACATACAAATATGCTCTGGACAGATAGTCTTTGACGTTACTCATTTTATCCTTAAAAGCAAAAATGAAACCTGAAGTAGTATAACTGAATATGTTCTGAAGAAGACAGTGAGGCAGGATAACATCAAGTCTGAAGGTTTATTGGGTCTGGCCACCTACCAGTCAAAGTATCATCCCCCTAAACTTGTACATGTTCAGAATAGGATAAAAAAAACTAATCGAACTTATGCTAGGTGTAAAATCAGATTTTTAACATAAGGGTCCATGGAGAATTACTCCCTATACTGCCAGCTCCCTCCAGTCCTACATTTCCTACATCAGAGCTAATGTCAAGAGTTAGATGAGCTTATTTCCACAAACACAACAGACTATTCAAGGGGAGATATATATAGAGAAAGAGAGAGAGAGAGAGAGAGAGACATATGACATATATAGACATATATATAGAATTTGTAAAAAAAAAAAAAATTAATTAAAATTCAGGTTTTTAATAGCACTTTTCCTCCTAAAAAGCACCTTTTACACAAAAAGAAATAATAGTGCAAAAGTAGTGGTTAAAAATAGCAATCATAAAACAAATTAATAAAAGCTAATAAAAACCCAATTCACACATAAACATCCCACAAATACGATCAAAATAAATCAATTTATCTAATAATAAAATCAAATAAAAACATGTGTACATGTAAAAACTACCTTAAAGCTATACCAAAAAGATAACTTTTTAGTTTTTTCTTAAAAACCTCCACAGTGGATGAAGCCCCCACATCCGCAGGCGAAAGCCCACAGTGCTGAAAAATGGCCTCCCATTTGTGTGAGTGTGAACAGCTGTCCTAGTAGTTGTATAAATTCAATGTATCATAATGAGTCTGTATTTTAAAATGGTCCCACAATGTGTGGAGGGAATTTTTTTAGTACCATTTTTAATATTTAAAACTTAATGGCAGAATGATCCTTCTAACTTTTGACATTTTATATATAAGTTCAGAGATGTTTGTATTGTATCATTTATATTAATAAATCTCCACTGCCACTCGTTTACAAACATACATTAACATACATTTAGTCGGAGGAATGCTGCATTAGTTGGTGATAGCAAGAAAAAGAAGCTCCTAGGAGAGTTATCTTTATAGGCGTGTTGAGGGACACCTTCTTTCTCTTCTCCTCTCATTCATTTTCTTCTTTCTTCTCTTTCCTCCGTCTCCTTGTCTCTGCTTCTCACTTGCTCTCTCAAATCATGCTCGCCTCCAGTGGTATTCAGACAGTCCAAGGACAAAGTAGAGATATGCTGGAAGCGACGGACTGTCCGTCAGCTTGTGTTTCTGTGTATGTGCATGTGGGGGAGGTGGGTTGATGTTGAGTCTTTGAAGCTGTTTTCCCCTTGTCCTAACAGATTGGAGTCTCGTCCCTCTCCTTTTAACCCCTTGATGCTACATCTTACACAAGCAGAACACACTTAACAACACATTCACCTACAGCTTAATATGCAACTTGCCACCGCTGAGATTGCGTACTTCTGTTTAAAGACTGTTGCGTTTTTCCTCATTTTACATTTACTGGCTTTTCAAGGTGAATAAATTGGCAGTAAATATTTTATTTGTACATAAATATGTAAGATTTTATATGTACATAAATATATTGTACTGCAGGGGGTCTATATTACCAAGCTAGTATTGGTGTGGCCTTGCCTTGTCTGACTAAACCAGACTGAAGAAGATGGCCTATAGATATGTGTCCCTGAAAGAAGCATCAACATAATACACCTACACAAAAAACAGTCCTGATGTACTCGACCTCATGCTATACACACACATTCACAAACACACACAAACAAACACAAAGAAAGCCATCCTAAAGACAGACTTTGCTCTCTGCGTGTGACAACACACGTCCACTCTTTGAGACAAACAGGGGAAATCCTCTTTCTCCTGCCTTGTCCATCATTCGCCGTCTCACTATCCCAAGGCATGTGCCGGACGGCAAGACCTCCCCCACCCTCCCCAGCCAGTCTTCAAAAATACTGAAATCTAACCAACACCCCTGTCGACTCACATGCGCAAGCCCCTTGGCTCCAGACGGGCTCCCCTGACGCAAGGACTACACTCAGGCAGGAAGTTTGAGGAGAGGTTTGTGGCAGTTTACTTTTGTCCGAACACTTCAGATTTGACCCTCTCTTGACCAGGCGGCTTCCTTCTCCTCATTTCTCCATAAACAACCACATCCCTGTTGCTGAAGGCGTGCTGCCTCGCCAAGTGTAATAACATCACTCATGCCTTGATGTAATGAGGAGAACATACATGAGAGCGGCAGAGGCTGTGGTTTGAAAAATTTAAACATACTCCATATTCATTTTTTAGATCGTTAGGATGACAGCTCTTGGTCTTGGAGGAAATTATGTGAAACTATAACCTCAGTGATCTTCTCCACCTACTATTTATCAACTGTGTGTCAAAACACACAAAGATGCTCCAGTGCACAAACATTGCACACACAGGTACTCAGAAAGAGAGCCTGTTCCCTGATCTTGCTGAGAGTGTGTCAGCTCTATTAGTGCATTCCCAGATAGGGCCAGAGCCCTGTTATCTGTGCTGACCCATTAATTACACTTTGTTCCATTAAGTGATCTATTTCAGCCCTGCCCCACCCTCAACACTCTCTCCTTGCTATTTCCACCTCTACTCTGCTCCTCCCCCACCTGAACTATATCTTCTCAAAAGTATGTCCTTTTCACACCCCAAACACACACATTATGTCTCCCTTTTTATTTATGCGTTGCATTTTAAATCACAACATAGTTATCTAAAAAATAAATGAAGTATCGTCTCTTGTAATATTGATTGGAACAAAAAAACTGAATAAAACTTTTACAAATTGCTATTCTGTGCAGTAAATGTTCTTTAAGTCTAAAATGTTCTTGTAATGGTCTCTTTGTATATTCATGTTGGATGTGTAAATCCGACTACTTGCAGTAATACTTGTAGGCTTTCATGTATGTCCATGTTTGCTTGCTTTCATCCAGTTCGTGTGGTTTGTTTCAAGTTGTTTATGTCTTTTTGTTCGCATACACTGAGGTTTTAGCCAAGTGGTGCTTAAATTGCTGCTGCTGAACTGCAGAAGAAATCTGTTAAGGTAAAACTGAGTTTATTTACATATCATTTAACCTCAAAAACCCAAGTGTGTGTGTTTGTTCTCACTTACACTTGCAGCTCACAATGGTTTGAGGGCGAATGTAAAATGTGAGCAGCTTTAGTTATTCCACTGTTTGCATTCCAGATCCTTTTTGTGTCCAGAGCTCAAAAGCCAGCTACTTTTTGTCACTTTAGATTCAGTTTTTCACTCTTTTAAAGATTCCATCATATGATACATTATTGCAATGCCATGCCCACTTTCAGGGCTAAATGGGTTTTAAATGAAAAGATTGTCAAAACAAGTGTTTCTGCAGTTATTGGGGAGTTCACGTTCTGCGGTTTCTAGACACTTTTTTTACTTTGACATTGTAAAGGCGTGGCCCTTTTTGTACTCTATAAACAATGAAAGAAACAGTGAAAGCTAGTCTCTACATTTATAGCAAGAGGACAGAAGCTTGTGCGCTGGAACATGAACTAATCATTCCCTATTCCTGTTGATTAGACTCAAAATGCTGCAGGAAAACCCTCATTTGAGGTAAACTGATTGGGACTTTGTATTAAATGAAGCTCATTCAGTTGATTGTACTGTTTTTTGGTATTGCCTCAGAGACACTTGACTTAACTTCTATAGGGAATTTTAGGGTTTTTTGTTTGTTTGTTTTTGTTGCTGTTGTTGTTTTTTTTGGGAAAATTCGCTCTAACTAAATCTACTAATGTGTTTCTCAAAGAAACATGAGACCGCCTTCACCCCCCTTAACTCTTAAGCGATATGTTAGTGTCTGAACTTCATAAATGTAGTTTTCTTTCTATATTTAAGGCTTTCCTGGAGGTGCACGTGTCGTTGTTTCTTTGTTACATACTTGAGTGTCCTTGTTTTCCTGCGCATGCCCAGTTTCCAGCCCATCTCGTTCCTGTTGTGCTTGGGAAGGTTGTCTGTCCTGACACTTGTCCAGGCATCATTGTGCGTGAGCGCCTGTGCCCATCTGAATGCATGTAGATGGATGTGTGTATTACTGCACAGTCTTTGTGTGGGCTTCTCTTTTCAACTGTGCTGCCTTTGAGACATTATGCCTCGGTAGAGAAACAAAAGCTCTCCATTGCTCCTCAATTGGCAAAAAACAAAACAGTGTCAGGCGAGCTAGCAGCTCCCAAGTGTTTGCCATTTTAGTCCCAACCAATGGTTGTGAAGATTCAACAAAAGGCCTGGACAGGAGAGTAGGATGTTGTTTACAGTGTTAATATATTGGTAATAATCCAAAAAAAAGGCCCTTCCACCCATATATGTGTTTAAACATGCTTAGTTTTTATTTCAAAGATTTTCTGCATCTCACTTTGTCACATCGAAATGCACATTTATTCTTTTTTTTTAAAAATAACCTCTAATCTGATTTTTAAAAAGAAGGAAGACATTTTGTTGTGATTAAATTAGTATAAGCTCTACATACTGTCTCATTTAGGAACACTTTATTTTGAGTTCAAAATAAATGTTATTGCAAATATTCACAGAAGTTATTTCTAGCTTTAGATTTCATACTTTTATTTATTTTAACTACATCTAAAAAATTGTTTGGAAATTAAAAAAATGATAAGCAGTCACAGTAAAAGACTGTACACACAGGAAATAGTAGATGAACTAATAAATGCAATATTGAAAAAAATTTGTAACTTTATGGACATGGTTAGCTGCTATAATAGGATTATTTAGCACATATTTTGGTAAATAAGAGTTGTGTTTTTTAGTTGCAATATGTGTGCTTATTTCCTAGACCCAATCTGGCCTGACTGTCAAAAGGATTAATATGTGTAACTAATAAAACAAAAGTCAGACTTAAAGCACATGAGGCAGAAAACATATATTAAAGATTTTTTTTTACACTTTGTATTGTTTATTTTAGTTTTCATAAATTATATAGTGTTTGCTGTTGTTGTTGATTCTTTGTATCTTTTTTATTTTTTGTTTTATTGAATTTTTCTTTTTCATTGAAAAAAGTAACATAGTTGAAAGAGATTTTATTTTCTATTTCCAAGAACTCACAAACACAAACCCCCCGTCAGCAGAGCTGTGCAAAGCAGGGGGCACTGAAAGGTCTTTTTAGATGGGAGGGCATGTTTGGTCCTTTGATATTTTACTGGGAAGCGGAATCTGACACTAGTATCAAATACTCTGTGCAGTCCTTGGACTAGGGTTATCTTGTAAATACTCCTATCCAAGTCTATAAAAACAGGGGTCTTTTATTGCAACCAAGGCTATCTTTTATGTTAAAATATATATAAAAAAAGCACTCAGTCCGGGCTCAGGGCTTGCATAGCTGGTAGGAATGGCAGGTTAAGGAAATGACCTATAGTTCATGGAATAGAAAATAAACAATCTACAGCTACACTGTTATTTGAAGAATGTCATTATTTATGTACCATTATTTGTTTTGTAGAGTAGCTTAGACTGGCTAAAGATTTCAACAAGTAAATGTCATATTCCGTTCTCTTTTGGCTTTTTAGTAGATGTGGTTTCACTTTTGTTTGTGTTTTTCTCTAAATAAACGCATTTTCCTCAGCAGCGCCTGTAGCTAGTGATTCAGGTTCATCATCTCTAAATGTGTAATGAGATTTGCCATCTTTTTGTCTATCAACAATGCACAATAAAAAGCAAAGCAATTAAGGGTGGTGCATGGATGATGGTGGAGGGGGAGGTAGACCCTGCTTACCAACAGGCATTTAAGATGAATTTAATTCAAGTGGCAACAGTTGTTTAACTGGTTTGATGAAAGAAGCTTTGTTTGGGTGCATTTTTGTTTCCTTCTGGATTGATGCCTGCATTTCTTTCCTGCTCTGGTAAAGCAGCAAACCTGTGACGGCTTAGTGTAGCGTGGTTTCTATTCAAAACGCATAATTTAGCATAGACAAAGACTGATCGTATTAGTGTTCCAGAGTGGGTCTGATGTGAATATCCTCACCTTGAGTGGAAAATGAAGATAGGTGTTAGGGATTAATTACATTTTTGACTCAAGATGACATTTCCGTGTTTAGTTATAGAGGCCAGCGCAGTTTTGGCAGCATGGCAGACCACCTGTCACCTGCCTCAGCTTTCTTTGACCTCGTCTTCCGTTGCAACGTGTTATACCCCCCCACAGACAGCCATGTGGGACTAAATGACATCCTTGCCCTTTATACATGTCAGAAGCCACGGTGACAAATACACATACCTAACTACACATGTGTGGGCTTTGCATTTTGACAGGCAGACATTGAGGTTTTAACAGGAACAGACTGTGTGGGCACACACTTTGTAAGCATACTCTTGCACTCACCCCAGAAGATCATTTAATATAAGAGAGCGTCAGGAGCGGAAATCCGATCGTCTGACAACCAGGATACAGATAGCGATTCTCCTCCACCGATGCATGCAACAGATATTCTCAACAAATACTAACCCGGCTAGGGTTACAACCAGCCAAGGCACACGCCACAATGCATAGCTGTGCCTCACATTCAGATAAAACAAAAGCTTAGGTTACCACCGATAGGAAATTGATAAGATAATCCTTTGCTTAGGGTATTTTTTTTTCCGTGAAAACTCTGACAAAAGGAAATGAGAAAATGTTTCCTTCAGCATCCAATAATATTAGTCATATTAGCCCTGCCAGGTGTTCTTTTTTGCACTTTTTGTTTTCTGATTTTATCGCTGTTGATTCTCTTTTTGTAATTGAACTTCAGTTAATGTTTACAGCATTCCACTCGTCAGCCACATTTGTTAATTTTCCCAGAGAAGAGTACTCACTTTACATTTCTCTTGGCTCAAAGTGCTCCTAATAATTGGAATATGCATTGATATTATAACTGTAGCAAAGAGATATGGTCTCCTTTACATGAATGTAATTACGAATTTAAAAAAAAATTACTTCCAGTAAAATAGGCCATTTGTACACAAGCCATTAACTGGTGAGGCTTTAAATAATGTAGCCCAGATGGAACCTAATTATAGTCGGCGTGCTTTGATTTGCGCTTCCTGTCAGAGTATCACTCGGGGCGTCACTTTGGCTTTTCAGTCACCTAGCGTTTGTTTTGAAATTTGTGACAATCACAGCCGATTTCCATTTGCAACAGCACGTATTGTTTGGTTCATAGGGAAGAAAGCATGGCCTATAGCTATGCAGGAGTTTCCTTGTTTCCAGTTCAGAACTCTGCTCCTCTGTTCTTTTACTTCACTGCACACAAGTGATAACAACTCTGGATGTGTTTGTGTTTTGGAGCAAGTGACTGTGGAAATACGTACAAGTGTATCCCACGTAAAAGAAGACTCTTGAATTACGAGCGCCTGTATCATCATATTGCATCAGACCAGAGTAGATCAAACAGTCAATTACTTTGAGCGGGCTCCAGAGGCTGTGACAGAGAGGAGGAGGCTAAATATCCAGGATCAAATGCTCTTCTCTAACTGTCACATAATGAGGCAGGCTCAGGAAATGCACACAGAATGGTCAAACTGAGAGCACACCGGGGAGCTCTCACCTCAGACCATATCTCTGCACAGGCAATTTTCTGCCGTACAATCAAACATCTGCATGTGGCTGTCCCTTTGTGCATTTACCATTACTAATTACAATTAAAGTATGACAATAATGAGATTTTTTTTTTCTTTCTGGGGGGTTGTCATCACTGTATTTAATGTTCACAAAGCATGCAATTTCATTTCATCATATTTCATCCATGTAAAAGAAAATGCTTACAAAAACTTTATTCTAAAATAAGACAGAATTTGCATTTAAAGTCCCATCTAAGGCATTTTGGCTCTTTTTAGATTCTGTTCCTTTTTAAGATATTTTTAGGATTCGTAGCAGAGCTGACATAAATCTTACTTTTCAGTTCTCTTTCTGCCTGGTTACGGCGCTGCCACCTCTAAATCAGTTCACATTACTGCTTTGACAACATCCATTAGCCTCAGTGCATTTTAGCCCATAAAAGGAAGAGTGGATGCTTCTTTTTAATGGGCTTTTTTATTTGTAACTTTATGTCCCTGTGTGAGCCTCGTCGGAGGTACTGGACTTCATAGAAGAGGCTCAACCCTGTAGAGATGGGTGGAGCATAACATAAGAGTCATCGGAGGGGTACAGGCTCATCTGCATATTGGCACATGGACACCCCCTTCGTGACCCCCAACTGCGACAGGATAGGAAGGAGAGGCTGTCTGCGTTCTGGGAAGTTCACAGCCAGTTCAGGGTGAACGGGAAAGCGCTGCGAAATTGATCGGGTCTGCAAAAGAAACAGAAAACAAAGGAAAAGGAAAAAACAGAAGTTAGAACACCAGTGGGGGAAAGACCAACAAAAAAGAAAACAGAAATGAACAAAAAAAGATCAAGTTGTCATAAATTGGTTCTAAATTATATATTAGACATGTAAGAAGTAATTTGTTTCAATTAATAAATAATTTGATGGGCCCTTTTGCAAGAAATAGTCACTCAGATTATTGATTACAGTGATTGACTGGACAGTAGACTTGCCCAAGGCATTGACTGCAGTCTACTTTCAGAGTTACATCTGTTTTTGTCTCTCATCTCAGACTTGTTGAGAAGCCTGGCACATCCTCATGCACACAAATTACACACAACTTCCTTCTAGCAAAAAAAGAAAGAAAGAAAGAAATTCCCTCTTAGGCAAGAACCTCACTTTTCTCCTGACTTACAATCTTGCACATAAACACACACACATGCCAGCAGCATTAATGCATCCAGGCAGAGGTCAATCTAATAAACATGGGGTCAGTTCAGCGGCCATCAGAGGCCTGTCTGCCAAGCTTTTAAGGTGCTTCCTAATTGTATCTCTGTGGCTTTCTAGTCCAGTTTTTTTATTGTATTTATTTATTTTTTACGGCTGATGCAACATAAGCCAGTGCTGGAAAAGTAAAGAAAAAGACGGCTGTAGTATAGAGGTATGCATGCAAGTAAATACAACATCAGTTGAAATTAATCATATTTAAACACATTTTTTTTAATTCTGGGGAATATTTGTACACATTTATTTCTCAAACATGGTGAGAAAAAATAATATTTTGCAGCCAAGTTTTTTTTTTTTAGCTCAATTTAGTTTATCTGTTGGCAATCTGCTGTGTGTACACCTCTATAAAAGATAAATATTGATCAAAATATATTTTACAAATCTTCAACAAGTTATTGTGGCTTAATGTTAATAATAACAGATCTATGTGGCCATTTCTGAACAATTATAGGACTTCATCATTGTACTGTAATATTTAAAACAGTTGTTAGTTTTCCCAGAACTGGATGACCAAGCTAGGTACCCAAAGGTCTCTAGAGGTCAGCGTGTTAAATGCTAAAGGTCATTACTGTAAAGGGAGGAAAACACCAAGGTCAGGACAACTTTAGAGGATCACGGCTCAGGTTTGCGCAGCTGCATTGACAGTTATAGCATTCTAGTAATTTAGCCAAAGTAGCACAGGGACAGACGAGAACAAAGTGCAAATATCTGTTCACCTTATTGTTGGCAAAAGCCCAACACAGGAGAGCAGAGAACCATTCAACAGCAACTATGAAATGCAGAAGTGGAGAAAATATATTTGAGATTTTTCAAACGTTCTTGCTTTGCAGTAAAATCCTTTACCATGAACTCCATTGTTACCTGGAGTTTTTGTTTCTAAAGATATGTATACATTTGTTGTGGGTCCACCAAGGCAAGAATGAAACTGTGAATGTTGTCTCACAGTAAACCAATTGTCCCTATGGACAACAAAAGGCCACCTGAAGGAAGCTTTTCAGGTCCAGTTACAGTTGTGTGTCCAAGCAGCCAACCTCTTAAATGGCAACAGTAGAAAAAAAAGCATTATCTGTTAGCACTGCATGGTTAGTGAGCATGAACTGAAAGCGTGGTCTGCTCTCATCATCAGTGCTCTTATGCGGAGCCAAGGTGTTCTGTTGTAGAGTTTGCCACCTTTGACTTTACAAGCTATCCAACGAAATATCTGGCCTGTGATACCCTAATCCTGAAGGAACTTGAGGCGCCAGTACCAGATTTCAAGTGTGACCCCAACTTTGGAATTCGCTCACCTAGAGGAGGTCAGAGGGAAACCCAGCACTGTTGCCTCCCCCTGCCACTGCCAGACCACCTGATATGTCCGCTAGTTACGTATCTCCAGCTTCGGTCTTGCCTTTCCCAATGAATGAATGACTACCGCTCCATTGGTTTCACTTAGTGCTTTCATTGTGCATATCTCTGGTGGTTTTTCTGGACGGACCTCTTTCCATCTCCACACACATGTGATGGTGTTGATTATCAGGTATCCGCTTGGATAACAAATTAAAGTAGTCTCGTTGGACTAACAGGTCATACGCTGCCATGGCTCTCACATACTTTTGTGTTGAGAGAAGCAGTTCATTGTGGAGGGGGTTCTGAAACTTATCCCCCATAATGTTTTTTTTTTTCCTTCAGTATTAGTTTGTGAGGCATGGAGCACAGAACTGTGTTTATTGATTATGCTCCAATAGTCATTACGCACTTTTCCATCCCTGCAGCAAACAGTAAGCAACTACTTTTGTGTTTGTCATTTTCATGTACTAAAGGCACAGAGAGACATGAGCTGACCTCCTGGATGAGTTTCAAATCCATCTTCAAGTTCTTCAGCGAGGCCCTAAAGGCAAAAGAAGACGAGGAGCAGGAGGAGAACTCCAATACCGTCACCACGCGCAGCAGCTCCCACAAAAACAAACACCAGGATCTGTAGAGAGCCACTGACATCATTTTGGAATAGATGCAGGTTTTTGAGGTGTGGGATAAGGAAGTGGGTAGGTTGGAATCAAAAGTGGAAGTTCATAAACGGTTTACTTTCTTGTTCTTTTTTTCTTCTTTTTTTTCATTGTCTCGTCCTCTGTAACCTCTCACATGATTTTCCTCTTCAGTGTCTTGCCTGAGTGTCATTTCTCCCCTCCAGCTCTTCCTGGCTTTGCACTCACACAGTCCCCTTGTTGATAGAGACAAAAGTACAGGGTCACCATGTATACAACACAATAATGTTTTGCATTACTTCTAGTTGAGTGCAACTGTCAAAGCAATATGGGCCTGAGTGTTGCTGCTTCCCATGGGCTGTGGCCTGGCTGCGGGTACGGGCCACAGCAGCAGAGATTAAGGCTGACAGGCGCTGTGCACAATGCGCTGTGGTGCACCTCTAATTGTCCTGACATCAGCCTGAACTGAGCTAATGCCCTGCCTGCCCTCCAGTCTGTACTGCTCAGTCTCTTCCTCCCGCCCTCTTTCCTCTGCTGGTCCTAAAGCCTGGATTTTTATTTCCCTAAAATGATCTCACCTGGTCATTTTATCTTTAAACCTGAATATTTTTATTTTTGTTATTTCAAAATATAAACTCACAGAATATTGTATGAAGAGGAAGAAGTCATCCTTTGTTGTTTAGACTTTTAAACGGCTTTCATGTCAAATTCTGGTTTAACTTTTTTAACTTTTTTATGAGGTTCCCAGAAATTATAAAAGTTTCCGTTTTTTTTCTTAACGTTGGACAGTCAAGCAATTTCCCAGTCTCTTTTTTCCTTCTTTTTTTATTTTTTATTAAGTCAACACATCTCAAAGAAAGTATGTACTTTTGCGTCCTACTAAATTGTAAAGAGTTCATATCTCTGTTTATGGTACACATGTATCATTTTTCCTTTTTTCCCCAGTGCGATATCCTTGTAAGTGATGCCTGTGGGTGATTGAATGTGATGAAACACATAAAACAAACACAACCTGTTCTAATTACAGAGAATTTAGGAGACTGCATATATAAAATCACTTAACGTCAAGCATCAAAATAGGTTTGAGGGATATCTCATTTTCCCAGGAGCCAGAAGTCAACTCACAGCTCTCATAAAACCCCAATATATCACCTTACAAATGTCAGGAAATTCAAGATTTCAATATTTTTCTAAGCCACAAGGATATTTTCTCAGATGTTGGAGGGGAAAAGAAAACAGATTTTCAGTCCATCCGGCCAAGTTTTCATCATGTACTTAAAAGTGACAGTCTCCCTGCTTAGCGCTACATAATCTGAGTTTATGACAAAAATGTGACAAAAAAAACGGAAGCTGGTTAGGCTTTATAAACCATTCAAGGCTTTATGGAAAACAATTCTAATGCGTCTTGACATTCGGAAAAACTCAAAACTGGATATGGAAACGTGTGATATCACTGAGCAATTATACATTTCTGTTCGCCATCATTGTGAAGCGTGCACGCCCCGCCTCTCCTGCTCTTTATGTGCGTGCTTTGAGGCTCTCCTGGATTATATTTCTACCTTCATTAAACAAGTGTGGCTGATGGCTAATTTTCTTTTAATTTGATTCAGATCTCCCCAGGTTCCTGCAAAAGAAGTTGGCTTATTATTTGATTTGATGAGTTTCTGTTGCTCACCTTTGTGCCCTTTTCTTACACTTGATTTTCTTTTTTCTTTACAATGTGTATAATGTTGCCTTAGGAATAAACAGGACTCATCATACTGTTTTTAATATCCAACAAGCCATAAATGAACAGACGTGAATATGCGAGGACTGCCTCAATCCAAGGCACATGTCTGCAAAGAAAGGAGGGGCAATTTTATTACTTTGGGTCTTGAAGATTTTATTTTTCTTTTCCTCTGGTATTGATTTAACCTAACTGCCCTTTTTGTTTTTTATCAAAAGTATTTTTTTTTGTTTGTTTGTGAAGTTAAAAATGCTCTGTCAAATGAAATAATGTTATTAGGTTCTGTTATTTTTGATCAACCATGCTGTCTAAAAGTGATTTAACTGCTTCTGCATTTCTGTACAAATATTGTCTTACATGCTTCAAAACTGTAATTTACCTATTAAATCAAATAAAATATTTCTTGTCTATAACTTTTTTTTTTTGCTTGCATTGTTAATACTCAGTGAGTTGTATATATATATATATATTTTATCAGGGGTTTGCTTGCCGGACTGCCCGTACAAGCGTTTGGATAAAGTGGAAAGGCAGGTGCAGCAGATAAGTGACAAAGATGTGGCTGGAAAGTGTGAAGTGAGCGCGGCGGGATGAGAAAGTCAAGAGCAGCCAGTGTAAAACGAGCTGTGTGCGTCACTATCTCAACACTTACGCCATAATAGGAAGCCCAGCAACATGCTTGAGTTTATTTATTTTCTTTTATTTGCAACTACAAGTGTCCTTTTCATGTTACTTTTCATGGAAAACAGCTTGTTGTTCTCCCTTTCAGTATTGTTCTTAAAGAGAGCTTCAAGGTTGCAGTTTTAGCACAATTTCCAAAGAGGTGAGAAGTGCGCTAAAATGAAAACAGACCAGAAACTGTGCAGCCGCTCCACACAGAACCAGAATGAAAAAGTTTCAGCGCATCGTCTGGAAACCGATGTTCTTTTGATAACTCTCAGATTTTACTCCAAACAATAGGGTGGACGGAGGAGGGACGGATCAGACTCGGCATTTGTGGCGCACACGCGTGCGTCGTTTTGTGGGACAAATTGAACTCCGCAGCCCCGGGATGCTGCGAGAGGAGCACTCTCTGCTCCGGCTTGACTTTTTCCTGAGTTTAATTAAACAACCTGCCTTCTGTCCAAAGCAATGTTGTAGATGTATCATAAATTATGACCTCCAGTCAGCTTTCATCAAAGGCAGACGATTAATAGCCACACCGCGGGAACCATTACATTTTAGAGCCGGAATTCTTGCAGTTTCCGTCCTTGACTTAATTTGCAATCCGTCAGATGCGGATGATTTACAAATGTTAGTGTCACATAGGTAAAATAATACAAATAAAAATGATTTAATAATTAATCTTTGATCACGCAAAACCAAACTAAAAACTCTAATCCAAATGTATGGGGGGGGGGGGGGGTGATCGCGCGTTATGGCGCACAGGTGGCTAATTGATCCACTTAACTTTAAAATCAATCCTGAACTAAAAAAAATGCTTGGAAGGATTGCTGCCACCGACTGATATTTCAATTTTTCCTTTGAGAGAGTTGTTGTCACGCTTGCTTGCTCCTGCCCACTCAGATCCACGCACCAACTTCTTCCAAAGAAACCAGCGTTAAGCAAAGTTGGAATGTCACCCCATGACAGCCCCCCTCTCTTGCACGCACACACACACTCCTTCAACACTCTCCCTCGGATCACTGTCAGATCACTATTTGCATAATTATATGCTCAGCTCAGAGGAGAAAACTAACCCCCGAATTTTACGGGTCAACTAACTGCAACAATCAATGTTTTATCGGGTGTACTAGGAGAAAATATTTTTAACAATCATAGGTAGTCTCTCTTTCTCATTCAATCGCCCCCTTCTTTTATCAATGCATTTCAACTACTTTATTGGCACATTTGTTTGTTTCGAATATTACTTTCAATCTAAAAAAATGTGTGTGTGTGTGTGTGTAGGGGGGGGGGTTAAGCAGGGAAAAACTCTTTCTTCCTCCTATGAGTGAGAAAAATATATTTTCAGTATAGCCTATTTTGATTTGAGGAATAAGCTTAAAGTTGCATTTGAGTTTCCACCTACTGCATTGCATTTTAGACAAACTATACGTTTTCTTTCTAAGGAAAATGCCTCATTTCTGTGAATTGGAAACACTAAATTTTGTTATCACTTAAGGAAAAACTACAATTGGAAGCAGGAGCTTTTCAATCTCTTCATATTAGAAGCATTTAGGAGGCAAACGTCACATTTAGAAGAAGCTTTAATTGACCTGAAAGACGCAGGGGGTGAGTGTCGGATGAGAAGATTGGGTTCCATATAGCGGGAGTGTGGGCCTTTTAAGAAGAAGCAACTATTTGCGTCATGTGTGATATCTCCATAGTGAGATGGTCATCACATGTCATGGAAACAAGCCCACCACCACCACCCCAAAAAATGGAGATCACGTGTAATGGTTCTAATGGACTCGCGGGCGCAGGCAGGATGACCGTCTGTCCTCCTGCTCTCACCTGTCTCCGGCTTCCTATCAAAAAGCACCATTATAACGATAATGTGTGGAAATATGCACAGCAAATCGGCTATCCCGGCGAAAAAAGCAATTCCCCTGGTCATTATATGAAAATCAGTGCTGGCAGACAAGTGAAAAAAAACCTTCATAGACTATAGAGGCATAAATCGGAACTTCCTGCAGGCGAAGAACTTCAGCATAATCATATTCTTGCGGTTATTCCTATTTTCTTTTCTTGGCATGGCTGTCTGGAACTTCCAAGAAGCCACTACATCAACATTGGGGCCTAACACGTGTGTGTGGTGCAGAGTCCTGCCACATAATGCTCCGATTGTGGGACAGCTGTTGGCAGAGCCGTTTTACGGTGTTCACTCCATTTGGCTTTAATAGCAGCTTTCAGGCGGACCGCCACTCTATCCCCTCACCGCCCCTTCAATTACACCTCCTCTAATACTTTGCTGGCCCAAAGACTCCTGCAGTTTGGGGAGGGGGGCATCTGAAACGCAATACATTTGAAGAATGGGCACTGACTTTTTAAGATTTCAGGCTGTGCTCTTTGATGATTCCAGGGAAGCAGTGTTGGGCGGTGGGTGATGCTGGAGCGCGGAGTGGAAACGTGACACCTCGCAGTGGCCTACTTTAACAGGCCAGCGACGACTCCCTGCGTAAAGTTGCTCAGTTTTGGTTTTGATAGGTGGCTGGAGAGGTGGATGGGTTCAGGGTGGGCCCTGTGATCCGCCTATAGGCCTGGACATCGAATGAGGCCACAGCAAGAAAAGGCGTTTGTTCATCTCAAATAGAAGTAGATTGGGAATTATGTTTACTACAAATTTCCTTTGACTATCACAAAAAAAAGTTTCATCTGAAAAAGTTGTTGGATGTAAACTTGAAAAAAGTTTTTCTTAACTTTTTTATTTAAAAACCTCACTTATATATTTAAAAAAATATACAAAATACTTTTTTATTATTTATTCTCAAATGTCATTTTATTTTATTTAAATAAACAAAGGAAAGTCACGAAATAGCCATCAAAATTGTTGCAACAAAGCGAAACTCGTCATGAAACAATACAAATTAAATTTTATATGATCTCGTGGATTTTTTTTGTTTAAGTGAGCAAACACTTAAAAAATATTTTATCATGTAGCATCTCCTAAAAAACCAACAATTTTCACAAAAATAATGAAATTGATTGTTCATATATTTCGTTTTTTTAGACATAACGTAGAATCTTAAAATACATTTTTAAAGATTAAAATCATCTTTATACTAAATAAATAACAAAAATGAGTATCATGTCTAAAAGATATCAAATGTTTATACAAGTTAGACAATGGCGATTTTATATCAGTTGGTCACAAAATTAATCATATTTTTTTAGCATTAAATTTAAATAAAGTCGATGTGTTTATATATATGTATTACACTTAAATTAACGACAAAATGAGATTATTGTATGAATCTGTGATGTATTGGATGAAAGTGGGACGAAAACGGTCAGGTATCGATTAGATGACAGCGACAGAAAAGGCCTTGACAAAGACTCGACCTTTCAAACAGCCAAAACCTACCAGATATTGAATATAATCTATAATATTCCGCGTTTGAGGCTGTAATTGCAGCTGGGACTGCTTGTTTTACTGCGCGTCTATGCGTCGGAGGTTCGATTCCCAAATATGGCAGTGTAGATGTAAAAGCACATGGGCCGGAAATTAAACCTCATTTTGATATTCTTTTGTAAACATAAGATAAAACGACCGCTTTTCGCCATTTTTAATTTTAGTTGCATTATTGTTATTAATATTAGTAATAATTTTTGTATTAATAATGTCAAAAAAAGTGCAATTTATTTCCAAAAATTGAACATATTAAATAATCCGAAAAGGGATTCACTTATAAAATTACAGAAAATATTTTAGGAAACTTTTTTTTAATCGGCTAAACTTGTTTATTTTTTATTTGTTTCGTCTCACAGTAAAGCCTTGCACTCTTACGCACAGCCTCCTCTGGCTTGTTTTGGCTCCAAAAGCTGGAAGAAGAAGAGCGGGAGTAAGGCGATATTAAATCACACATTATAGATGAGTTTCATCATGTGGACGCAGCCCCTCCGAGGATAAACAGGGCCGCGCGTGGGGTAAGAAGGGGATCCACGTTATTATGAAGCAGGAAAGCGGCCTTTCACAGGCAGCAGCCTGCATCCTCATTACATCCAGCCCCAAAAATAGATGAAGGTAAAATGAAGTTATTGCCATCCAATGAACTCAAATTAGCCGGGCCTCACCGTGACAGACAGCTCGCGTGGGGAGGGGGCAGAGCTTGGAGGGATCTAGGTGATGCAGGATTTGGCAGGTTTTGATGTGTGTTCCGTACAAGCGCACCCCCCCCCCGTCCCCCCCTGAAGTGAATCTGGGTTCATTTGGAATCTGCGTGGTTAAGCGAGTTAATATACTTGTGTTATTAAAGGGCCTGCAGTCACCTTGCAGCCTGCTCTAATGCCCCCCCCCCCCCTACACACACACCCCACTCCCCTTCTTTTCTATCCCGACGGCTTAGACTCTCCCCATCTTCTTTATCAGCCATTCAAATATAACGTTTCTCTCCTTCTCTGCTCCACAATCTCTCCATCCGGTTGAATGGCTTCCTTTCTTGTCGCGGAGGTCCTCATTGTGTTTCGCTACCTGAGTCAGCAGGGAGGATGAAAAGCGGAGGGGAGGGATGGGGGGGGGGGGTTGACGGAGGAAGGGGGTAGTTTGACATGCAGGGAGGGAGACAGAGGCGATGATAGGCGAGAGAGAAAAAAAAACGGGAGGTGGGGGTGGCTGAGAGGAGTTAAGTGAATTTACCTGCTTCTCTGGTGGCGGCGCTTTGTGTGTGTGCGTGAAAGTTAACGACACGACGGCCAACTCGACTTTATTGCTGTTTATCCCCGCAGCCAAAGCTGTCAGGCGGAGACGGATTGGCAGCTCCTCTAATCAGGACCCTCTTTCCTCCTCTCAGAGGTCCCCTCCCGGCTCAGACACGCCGCTGTCACAAATACAGGGCTGCTAATGGCATTCCCTCTGCCCAAAATATAATGCACTTACACATAATTGGAAACTTCTCACTTCTTATTACTCCAATTTTGCCCAAATCCATCTTTTTTTTCCTGAAATATGAAACATTCAATACAATGGATCTACTTTCTATAAATCCCATGTTTTCTATAACAAAAGCACCCCAGTATATGGTATTATATTAAAATGAAAACAATGGATTTTAAATTTTAAACAGAAAAACTGAGCAGTGTATTCGGGCACTTACAAAAACAACGATAAAGTGGATTTTGTAGTAAATGTGTCACATTTTATTGACAATTAAGAAGAAAACTCTTTCATCCAAACGTTAATGTTGTGTTTTCATGGGGATCAAATGAGACATATACTCCCAAACACAAGTGCTCCAAATGGGAACCCAAAAGGCAGCAGCAGCAGCTGCAGCAGCAGCGAGCTGTACTTCACTCTGGGCGCTTATCTCTCCTCCGCAGCTCTGCTGACCTGCGGGCTGCTGCATCAGAGGTGTGTGTTTGTGCTGAGGTGTTGACCTGTCAGGGGGGACTTGTTAGGACTTTAAGTGCGTATGCTGGCGGTCTCCAGACATCCGGAGGTGGCATCGATTTGAAACTTGTCCTGTCTAATTTGATGATAACATCCAGGCTGGCCCCGCCGCAGTACCATGGACAGCGCACTGTCTTGACCCTGACTTGCTATCAAATTACCCCCGTCTGGGCCCCGGTGGGAACCAAGCAAGTTTACGAGAAGGGGAGTCGGAAAGAGAGAGAGGGGAGCTCTCACTAAACACAAATCTTCTCTGAGGCTTCAAACTCTGTGGTGAAGCCACGAGAGCAGGTTGGTGGTTTGCTGCGCCAACCGCCTCTGTAAACCACACTCAGTTCCACTTACACAAAGACTGTTTCAGGCTCAGGATCCACCATGCCTGCGCTGCTTCCATGCAGTTTCTTCTTTTAATCTGGTTTCAAACTGCTAATATCCACTTTATAACAGACTCCAGTGTTCCCATACTTATAGAGGAAAAGACCCTGATGGAAAAGTACAAATCCTGACATGAAGTAGTGGTATCTGCTCTGGCGTGGGAAATACAAACCAAAGTACAAATACGTGTTTTGTTTAAGTGTTTTATTGCATTTTAAACACTTTTATTATTAATCTGACAAGTCGAGCCTGTCACTCGAATCAATTTCAATTGTGGAAATCCAGGAAAGCGCGCAAACTTCCTTTAGAGCTCTCTTTGCAGGTCAGAGGGTGGACAAACCGAGATTTGCCAACCAGATTGGACCTCTCCGCCCACATTTCAGTTTTCAACTGGACATGTCTGCATCCCGCGAGACAGCAGCAGATCTTCACCCCCCAAGTCAGATCCGGCAGAGCCACACGGTACGTGGATGTCTGCAGAAGACACGACGCGCTTTCACATGCCAAGTCAAATAAAACAGGAAAAAAACGAGCCATTGATATTGTAGCTCAGAATAGTTGCAGACCATCAGCTGCTGTGCGCACAAGTTGATTTGGGAAGATGCGCGTCTAAAGTTTGAGAAAGAAGCCGGCGGCTCTGACGAGAGGAGGATTTACTGTTAGAGAAAGAAGAAAAAAGGGGTGGGGGAGAGAGAAGAGGGGCTGTTTGATGGAGCTCCACAGCTTTGAGACAGCTTGTTAATTAAAACCCCAAGAGATGAGGCTCTGCAGCCACCGTCCATATCAGAGCACTGCTAACTATGACAGCAAGTTACTTAAAAAGCGCGCGCCTACACCCCATACTTTTTCTTTCCTGCCCGTCCATCACCGGCAAGCGGGGATATGTTTTAATTCGTTCAAATCCCCATTGTGACGGGGAAATATCTTGTTTTCCCTTTTAGGAATTTATGGCAAACCTTGGATTTAGGGATAGAGCCCAAACTGTGGCTTATATACCAGGAAATGTGGCAAATTCGATTAAAAGACAGGAAGGATTTTAAAAAAGAGCCAATTAGCCCAGACAGGATGGAAGGGTATTAAAATCTTTACATTCAGGCAGAATTCTTTCCAAATTTATAAAGGCTGCAGTTTCAGAAATGACTTAGAGCAGATAAGAAAGGAGGTAACAGGAAGTCAAAACAAAGGAGGAGACTGTTTGTCTGCGCGCTTTTTACTGCGATTTTCTTTTCTTTCTTTCTTGTTTTTTTAGTCTTTGGCTTCTGCGCTTCTGATCAATTTCAATCGAGGCCATCTTTGTCCCCACGCATTATTCCACCTTAATTGAACCTGCAGCCCATGCTTTTGCTTGCGAGATCACGTGTGAGTAAAATCTCAGAATCTCAATAAACAAAAATATTCCAACACGTATAAGAGGTGATGATGGCCATTGTTTAAGAAGAGCTAAACGCGGCTTCCTTTCCTCCCCCGCTCCCAGACAGCCTGTTATGAGCCTGTTGGCGGACAGTAAATGGCAGCGGGAGACGGCGCAGATTTGTAGGGGAAGAGGTGAAACCTGACTGGGTTTGTGTCGTCCCGAGGCTGCAGGTAGGGAAGCCCCTCAGTATACAAGCAGACCCGCTGTGCAGCACCACACACGATCCAGCGGGGGTGTGGAGGACTTTCAGAACAGACTCTTTATCAGTTAAATTCTTGTCTTTAAAATAGTTCTTGCAGCTACAGGAGGCTGCTTGTGACTGAAACCTGTACTTTTTCCATTCATTTGATGTATTTTTTCAAAGTTAAAAAACGATTACATTCAGTTTACTTTTTGTTTTGAAAGAGGAGGAATACATTTTACATAAAAAAGTTTAAATAGGCTCTTTTAATTTGCTCTGGTGTGAGAGTGGCCCTGGCACATGCTTTATCTCCACCTAAGAAGGGGAATTTTCCCCCTCTTATTGTGTTTCTATTTTTTAACAGTTAAAATGTGAGTGTAAAAAAAGAACAATTTAACAAAGTGGCTAATTCTTGGTATTTTCCTCATCAAACATCACTGTCACAAATCACTGCATATTTTTCTGTTTCATTCTGATCCACTAAAAGTGAATTCCCAATAAATAAAAAGACTCAAATATCTTCAAATGAAATTTTTATAAAGTTTATTTTAGATACTGTAAATGTCTGTTTCTTTGTCTGCCGTTTCAGGGCTGGTTCACCTGATGGCTCTGCGGCTGCGCCTGGGCCACGACGCGCTTTAAGACAGCTGTAAAAGGCTCTCCGAGGCTCCAGCACATTCATCAACGTCAGACGCCGACAAGCCGCTGCTTAGTGAAAGTGTATCTGCAGCAGTATATCCAAGAGCAGAGAGGGCCACTCAGCAGGCAAAACAAAGGTCCTTTTTCCTCGAGAACACCCCATTTGTGGTACAAACCTCTGCCAGCAAATATAAAAAAATGTTGAATTGTTCGAGAAAACATTTGTGTTAATTACAGTGAAGTGTAGAAATGAGCTCTATTAGACATTATTGCAGATATGGATTTTTTTTTACTGTAAATTTTTCTAATATTTTTCTGTTTCAGCCTCGTTATTTTATTGTTATCATAGGCTGAGATAATAATAATTATTAGTATTAGGATTAACAGTGCAGGTGGTGGTTTTTGTAATTATTACTATCCAACTTTTTATTTGAATATGTGAATTTTTAAAATGCTCATCAGCTCAGATTTCGGGAACATTCCGAGTATTTTCAGTTTACAACCTAAATGAATGCTGTTTCTGATCGATGACACAGTTTAACAAAGCATGCCGAAATGTCAGCCGACGCAGGATAATATCATTATAGGAATCTCCCCACTTTCCACAGCTTTGGAGCCGCTTCACTGTCAGCAACAGCAGCTGCTGAAACCCCTGGCTTAAAAAAAAGAGCGTGGAAAAGCCTTTCTGCTGCGCCGTGGACTGTGACTGTGGAGAGAAAGAGTGAGGGAGAGAGTACAGGGCGGTTCTTGTGTTAGGAGGTCCAACAACACAGAGCGCCATCTAGCAAACTAAGTAACAAAAAACAGCGGAGGGTCTGAGAAGGTGGCTGCCTTTACGCACACAGCACGCAAGGGCACAGAGGGGCGCCACACAACGCCGCAGCTTTACGCTCCCAGACACCTCAAACTTGAATGGAAGCCGTGGATGCTGAGGGAAGGGGGACTGATAGGTGTTAGTGGATCGAGTGTTTATTGTTTTCAGCCAGTTAAATGCGGCTCCCAGCAGGTCAGGTGATCATAGGACGGGGAAGTTTTACTGTAAAGTCTCAACCTTGGCAACCAGTTGATGCTATCACTCAGCCCTCATCACAGCTGTGCAGCTGAGATGCAAATGTGCACCACAAACAAAACCATGCATCATCTGCTGACTTTATGGTTTCTAATGATGAAGAAAGACAAACAGGATTCACTCAAACTCTAATGTGCACAGAAGCAACATTTCCCCCATTTTTCCGAAAAGGAAATTCACTTCCATCCACTTTCAGTTCATGCACAAAGACAGCCAAGTGAGTGTTGGTAATGACAGAACAACAGCAGCATGAACAGCCTTACCGAATATAAGAACTCATAATGATGAGTAATAATGATAAAAGTCTGATCGCGAGGATAGGGGCACGAGCTCAATTAGTGCAGCAATCAATGGCGAGCGGGTGTCTCTGAAACGCAGACACTTGGTGTCATTATTCATCTCAGTCCGAGTTAGAACGGAAACTTACATGTAACCTGAAGCGACACTGCAGAGCAAGTCAGGAGTGAACGTCACAAAAAAAGTCATTTTCTGCCGCATCCTCGTGTAGGCATGATACAGAATATTTCTATTAAAAAAGGGTTTTGCTGGAGTTTAATGAAATATTTTTTAAATGATAAAGAATAACATTTAATGAACCTTAAAATTTTTTAGGTGGCATCAATCCCTTTCTCCATGAACAGAGGAACAACACTGAATGAACGTAAAAGCTAATCCCTGTCAGATAGAAAAAAAAACGGGTAAATGGATAAATTCAAACTTTATTGCAACATTTATTTCCTTATTTACTGCGTCAAAGTGCTAAATCTGTTTGTAAATGGCCACAGGTAATTGTATCCTCAATGAATTGTTTATTAAATATGCAATAAATAATTAAATAACAATTACATAATTTATTCATAAAGCATTCAAGATTGGGTGTACTTTATTTATCCTATTAATATTACCTTCTAATATGAGTAATTTGGGATCATTTTTGTGTTAATTCTTACATTAAAATATGAGAGAAAATACTAACAAAAACGAAATATATTCGAAAAATATTAACAATGCTCTCTTTTATTGTTATTTACGTGCCTGGTCCTGTCCTTTTTGCCTCACAGGAAAATCCTTGACATTTTCCACCATTACGCAAATTGTAGCATAGAGCCGAGCAATCAGAAAACTGCAGGTTGGCTCCATGAGAAGATTTTGTATCGGTGCCACACATGATCGCCCCACTAAGATTTCCCAGCCTGCGCGGATGTGTTCAAAGAAGGAAAACTGCTGTTTATCCACAGAAACTTTCTATAATTTTCACTTCTGCATAGAATATTTTATTTTTATTTTTTGGTAATCAGAGGGCCACTAAAGGAGTCTTTGGAAATCATTTTCCTTTGTTCACCAGAACTCTCTGTGATCCTCACTCAGCTCCTCGTTTCGTGTTTGGGGCTGCGCGCGCTCCGCAGGCCGTGCCACAGCACCGAGAGCCCACTTCATAACCCGCCTCCTGCGTGAGGAGGAAAGAGTAAAGATGTGACGGGGCGTATTTGAAGTATGACGAGCTTTGTGGTCCACTCCTTTTCAAATATACACCCGCTTTCAAATAAGCCTCTTTGGCAACCCCATGCTGACCCCCCTCCACACACACACATGCACCCATACCCCCTGCCACCATGACATGAATGAGCGACTGACCTTTAGGGCCGTGTCCACTCTGCGGTCCGGTTTTGTCCAAATAAGACCCCCCCCCCCCCCCCAGCTCTGTCTCATACATTGCCAGTAATTCTTTACTGATATCATCAGCAGATGCAAATGAATTTGGATGAACTGGGGATGCAGGGGAGTTGGGGTGGTGGCAGTGGCGTAGTCATGGACAAAATACCACACTGGCTGCAGAATGCTGCATGTGGAGAGATGGGAATATATTGAATACCCATCCACCATAACCATCCCAATTCAATATTGAAAGGTGGGGGGGTACACATTTCTATTCCAGACATCTTGGCTGTAAAATACCACCAAGAAAAATCGCCATTCAAATGAGATGCGTTTATTTCTGCGTGGCCTTTGAAGAGAAGAGAGGGGTCGTGTCACTCAAACGGGGGGAAAGGGCCACTCTGTTATCCCCCCCCCCTCCTCCTCCAGCTTCTCTCCCTCCCATTGCCCAATCCTCTCTGAGCGACCCCCACTCACTCATCCTCCGAACATGCGCGCGCACGCGCATGCACTTTCACTATGGCGCGGTGGCTTCGGGGGGCGACACAGACGCTAGATTGGAGCTTGGCTCCTTTAACAAGGCAGAGGAGGCACTTCTATAATCACAGCGGCTGTACGTGGGGGCAAGAAAGCATTTACAACATGGGCGAGCGGCCTTCTGTAGAGTAGTCCAAGACCTGGACAAGCCAGGAAAAATAATGTTCCATCTAATGTTTTACTCAGATCAAATCCAAGTGGTTTTCGTACTTGAAGAGCTTCTCCAAACACAAGAACGCCTGATTTAGGCCGATTCAGTCCTGTAAATTGACCACAACCTTTAAGTAATTATTCTCAGAAGAAAAAAAAAAAAGAAAGGACGCATCCCTTGTAGACGTTTTAGTTAGAGAGCTGGCGTCCTCGCACTGCCTCCAGCGCAGCAGTGGACACGCGTTTGATGGATAGCGCTGAGTAAGATGGAGAAAAGGGGGAAAAAAGACATATTTATCAACGTGTCCTCTGAGGTGGCTGCGAGCGAGACAGAGATCCAAGCGTGGAGGGAAAGGGAGTCTGTGGGAAACCTCACACTGTCAGGAGCGGTACCTTGTGGCACACATGAAAAATACCTTTCACTGCTTCGTTTCAGTTAATCATAGCAGACATGCAGCAGACTTCCTGACAAATCCAGGTAAACACTAAAGGTAGATATATAGATGGTTGGTTGAATGGATGGATGGATGGATGGATAGATGGATGTCTTCCTCTCAACTCTTCTCCACAAGAAAACATTTATTTCTTGTTTTTTCTTTTCTTTAGATAATGGCTTTTTGAGCATTTACGCACAGAAAATAAAAACGCTCCCACACTCGCCACAGAAGCGTTTATCATGCTACAGCAGAGCTAATATAGTCATCATAAAGAAACAGAATTAGTCTATTAAACAAATCCTCAGTAAATGACATTGGTGATTTGCAAAGAGAGGCTGGATACCTGCTAAAAGGCTCGCCAATTTATTGTCAGTGGATAACATTGCCGAAGGAGTGCAGAGGGTGTGGGCTCAGTGGATTATATCTTTACACGCATTATTCTGCTTGAGTGAGTGACTGAAAAAAGGGGTAAAAAGAAGAGGAGGAAAAAAAACGCGCAGGCAACTACAAAGATTGGTCAAGCTTGAATGCGGCCTGTGTGTTTTGTCTATAAAACATATTCATCCATCAAACCACGATCTGTTTGAAATGAGAAACTTCAATCAAACTTTATTTCATCATTGGAGTGTAAACTTGACAAGCAGGTTCGAAAAATCTCTCATCAGGGACACAATTTTTAAGATATATACATATAGATTTACATTTTGCAAAACCTCTCATTTGGGGAGTGTAACGCAGCGAAAGTGGGTCAGCAATAAATTTCGCCTCAGCGTTGATGTAATTGCAACAAAATGCTGCTGAGTAAAAAGTGGCTCGTCGACCGCGGTGGCACAGTCATGCGCCATCTGGAATGTATTAGAAAGAGAAGCCGTAATATTGCTGGAAAGTCCGGGTGCTATCAGGTATGGAAGCCCAGGCCTCGATTATGTTGACATAATCAGACTGTTGGGGTGTCCACATTTAATAAAAGAACACAGTTATTACAGTCTGTCTATTTTTCTTTCTTTAAATATATATAATGTTGTTTTTGTAAGTTATGATGGGATGAGAGACGCTGGAAAAAGCAACAGGTTTTCCGGGATTTCCTCAACAGAACTTTCTGCGCACAAACCGAGTTTTTCCTAATCATTTGGTGCAACTAAACATCTGGAATCTTAACAGAAAGAGCCAGAAGTTCCTCCTGAGCTGCTTGTTATATCCGATTTAACTTTAAAAAGCAAACATTTCCGGTCTTCTCTTCTCTGGTAGGTGCTGCGGTTTATTCCATATACATGCAAACAGCTGTTGGACACGCGAGAAAAGTCGCACGCTGAAGTTTAATGCCCGATTCATTTCTTGATACACACATGCAAGCCAGACCACCACCACGCAGACGCGCGCGCACACGCGCGCCGGCAGAGACGTTCACCGTCCTCCTCTCTTTTACGTATATCTCCCTCCTCCCATTTCTTTCACACTTTCCTCTCTCTTTCTCACTCACTCCCCCTGGCTTTATCCGTTTCAGTCCGAAGAACACACACGAACACTTTGTAAAACACACACACACACACACTCACACTGAGAGGAAAGACAGAGGAAAAAATGAGAAGAACTGACACAGAGGGAGATCAAGAGAGCGTCAAAATGAGCCTTACTTTTTTTTTATCTTTTCCTGCCACGAATCTTCATCCACCCGTCGTTGACAGAGCTTGACTTGTTCCAACTGCGCGTTTTCCTCCGCGACGCTAAAAAGTCCGCAGTAAAGAAGCGCTTTAATTAATACATTTCTGGGCTGTGTCCCGAACCCAAAAGCTTTAGAGAGGGGAGAGGAGTGCAGATTGAGACATATTGAGCCCGCTTTAAAAGGATCATTTCATCATGTGGGTGGTTGGGACACACAAAGTTTGGACCCGTGACTGGCATTCCGGAGAGACATGCATATTTTAAAACAACAAAGCAAGACAGAGACCGGGGGCCCCGGGGTGGGAGGGGAGAAAACTTAGCACCAAGTTACTATCAGATGAACAGCTGTCATTGTTGGGCCAGACTTGAGTGCATATTAAGATAGAGTTGTCTGAGAAAGAAAGACTAAATCACGTCAAACCGTGTCTCTAAATTGCTTTTCAACTCCTCCAAAATATTAATCTATTTGTTTAAAAAATGTACACAACAGAAAAAAGACACTTTTAAGTAACTACAAATATTACTTAGATTTTTAAAAAGTTCAAACATTTGCAAAAGTTTTTTTCTTTTAATGACATAAAGCCAGTGCAAACTTCTGAATGGAAGTTTTATTTTCTTTCACGTGCACTCCAAACAGATTCCTTACCCTAAGAATACCTAAGTAATAGAAGTTAATGTTGCACTTTACAACGTCTCCATCCATTTTGTCACGTCACACACAATTGTATCTCTCTCAAGCAAAGCCAGTGTGCTTAGCGCTGTCACTTTTGCACAGCTTTTACAACTTCACCCCCCTCCCTCTGGTTTTTTTTCTCTTTCTCTCTGCCTTACTATAAGCTTTTTTTCCCTTCTTTCTTTTGCGAGGGGTCTATTCTCGCGAAAGGAGTGGAGAGGGCATAAATAAAATGTGCTGGCTGTGACGAGAGATCTGTCCGCTGGAAATGAAGGGCCAGGGGGGAAGAAGACAAAGGGGGGAAAATGCATGCAGTGGTGTAGAGCTGGATATCTCTGTTAGTTGTCAGCGTTTAGTCCATGGCTGTGGAATGCTAATGAGTGAGGTCTCTTTCCCTCTCTCTCTCCATCTCTCTGTCTTTAAGCCCCCTCCTCCTTCCCGCCACCCCGCCTTCTCGCTCTCTCAGGGAGAAAAAGCGGATCGATAGCTGACCCAATGGTTTTGGCCAATGCTTTATTTATCTCGCCAGGCAATGATATTATCAGCCTTGAACGTTATATACAGCAAACGTCTTCCTAAATCAACACAAAGAGATCCGCTTACACAGCGGATCTCTCCCTCTCTTCTCTCCCTCCAACACGCTGACGTACCGTTGACACGCGCTTTTTACGCACGGGCTTTCAAGGAACGTGTCCGCGCACAAACGCAGGCAAATATCTTCCTAACGTATGAAAAATTATCCCATTACTCTGCGCACAATCGTGGTGGCGGCTGCGCGTGCACAAAGGCGCGTGGGCGCGCGCGTAAGCAGGGAGGCTTTCCCTCGTGTTACATTCACGGCTATAGGCTCATTTGTTACCATGAAGGCCTGGATTTGATCCATGGCTTCAAGGTGGCCGATGCGGTCTGCGGACAGACCTCACGATATGCCTCCCTATCAACTGCTTACATTTCCAATAACGCAAAAAACTCAGACCTGATGCTGAAAGACACAAGATATTTCCCATAAATCCTTTTAATTGAGGGCATTAGTCCTCGCCGTGCGTTCACAGCTATTTTGCAAGCTTGCGTGAATGAGCTTTGCAGCAAACACGGCGGAGCACTTGTCCTGCTCGCGTTGTCATCATTTTTACGCGCAAGACAATATGAGAAATAAGCCATGTCACACTTCAGAGGGGATCCCATTCATACACTCAGCCTCTATTTGGAAATAGTTATTGTCTCAAACAACAGTATTTGTCAATGTGACCGACATAGCCGGGAAGCTATAAGTGAAATGTAGTGACGTGTGACGCCAATAGGACGTTTCCGCCGCTGCAGAACACAGGCGCTTTGCATTGAGATTTTTTTTTTTTTTTTTTGGTGAAATAGGCCCGCTGACAACTTAGGATAATAAATGTTTCGCTTTCAGACAGATATCCCAAACGTGAAATCGCACCCAGCTGCTTGTGTAAAGCAAACAAATAGCCCCCCGTGTTAGGAGCCCTCCACTTGTGGTTTGATGAATGAAAGCAGACAAAGGTAAATGGTTCTTTAACTCATTTTGCAGCAACACTTTGGTAACAAGAGTTTCCGATATTACAGAGACACGAATTGAGCCTACAGTGTACCACACATATCCATCTCTCTTACGCACAGCGCTTCTGGGGCAAACTGACAGCGCCTTTACTTTTCTCCTTGTAGACATTTTCTCTTATTTCTTTTGTGTGATTAATGGTAATTGACGCTGTCGGCTGATTGAAAAATAAAGAAAATACTGCTGTTATTTAAAGCGCATCATCGGGATGTTTGAAATATTACATCATATGCTGTCAAAGAGAGGAGGAAGGAAATTAGTCTGCTGCTTAAAACACAATTTTACTTTCTTAGAGTCCTCGTGTGTTTTGCTTGTATTGCCTCGACTGAAACGTTAATTAGGAACACATGGCACAATTTCATTTGTTTTTCAACCACTGCTTTATATAGCCTGCAGGGTTACAATTGTATAACAGAACGCTCTCAGCTAGAAGATAAAGGATAGTTACTCTGGAGGGATTCAGCATATGTGGAGACAAGCAGCTGAAATCTGTATGTAATAGACTAGCATTAGTCCGAAGCCACAAAAACTGTTGGGAAGTCACGCACTATTGGAAAAAAAAATATAAATCCCATTTTAAAGAAGATAATTATGATTTCTTTTAGATAAAAAAACATTTTCTTTATTAAGTAATGGTTTGTTTGGAGACAGAAACCTTCTGTTTTGTCTTCATTTTGCGAATCTGCAGTTGAATGCGCGCTTTATGTATTTATTTTTGCTCGACCCTCCTGGGTTTGGTTCATCTTATCCAGCCAGGAGCAACATTTAGAAAGGGGAAAAGCCCATTAGGTTTTTTATTTTGAAACTGTATCGTGACCTACAGCTCCGAGAGAATCATCACATCCACAACAAGGAAACGACAATCCAATCTGCAAAAGCACCAGCTGCGTACTCGTCGATTTGAAGCCACAAATGTGCGGGAAAGACATGATTGTGTGAGAGCATCTGAGGACATGCTGGAGCACAGCTTACGTCTTTCCTCGAGAACCACTCACCTCTTAATAATTTACTACTTTTGAAAAAAAAAAGAAAGAAAAAAACGATGCGGAATCCAATAAAAACAAACATGGTAAAAGACGTTTCAGAGCCTCTTGTCTTCTGCACATTAACACTGTGCGTCAGCAGGCAAAGATGTAACACGTTTAGTGATGAGAAAAGGGACCAACAGACAAACTTAATAAACATCGAGTCCCAACATCCATGTTTGGTTCTAAATCGCGTTTATGTTATTTAAATTAGATCATTGAGAGAAATAACTTTGGTTTTTGTGGAAACAATTGTGACAAAAAGGATGATGTTGATGTGCAAACGTTATAGGACAGAAACTGTGTGTCAGTAAAAATAAATACACCCCACACACCTCTGCGCGCGCACACGCCTCTACCTCTTCTCATTCGTCTCAGGGCAGGTTCCATGATCTCCCTTTCTTTCCCTCTATTCCCACTCAATGCACCACACTTGGTGCTCCTATCGACTGGCTTACATGCTGTAAAATACATTTTCCAGATTGATCACGCATATCACAGCGGCTTTTCAACGGGGCCTAACCCTTTTGCCAAAAATGACGCCCACATCAATGCTGAAGCATGCAGTGCACTGTCAAGACTGAGGGCTTTTTTTTAAGAATGGGGCCGAGGGGTGGGTTGGAGGGGGCTGTGGAGGGTTGGGGTCTTTGGTTTGTGTGAATTCACCTTGATTAACCCACGAGAGGAAGAGCGGAGGTGGTCGCTCTGCAGTGCCCATGGCTTTCAATCCCGTCTAGAATATGAAACATTAATGCTCCCACTGCAGGCTGGCAGAAGATCACCTCCTCTCATGTATTGTTCTCCCTCTTTGCAAATCGACAATGCCAGCTAAAGTCATTGTCTTTGAAAATATGAGGAGTGCGTCTGTTTTGTAATCGCCACACTTAATTTCGTGGTTCACCGTGTTCTGAGGCAGGTGGGAAGAGGGGGGGGGGGCAAACAGGGCTTTTGGGATGTTTCTGACTGAGTAACTGCAGGTTTGAGAGATACAACAGACCCCCATTGGATGAATTCAAAATAAACATAAATAAACATGAACAAGACATTTGCTCTTACAGGAAAATGCTTGAGAATGAGACATCGTTGCCTATTTCTTTTTAATAGTACAGTCACCATCACACAACTTTATCAACCGACCTTTCTGCAAAAAAGCTGCATCATGGAGTAAGCAAATTGAAGGCAACAACCAATAAGTTCAAGAAACAATGAAAGTTTTCAAGACGAAACAAACAAAATGTATTTGAAATGATATATTAAAAGTGCTTTTTGATTTTCAGGTCTCTCCTCTTTGACGATGATCGACTCCACGCGCTCTCACAGCCCGGGGAAAAGGCGCCCCAGACATCCTGGAGTAAAAATGTCTGTAAAAATGTCCTGGAGGTCAGTTTGCTGCAGTTGCAGGTCCATCAATTGTTGAAAAAAAAGTTCAGCCATCAGTGGTGATATTTTCACAGCGATTAGACTGTTTCTTATTTGTCTAAATCTCTTTATTTTTCTGTTTTTTAGATTCTCACTTCAATTTTAATTCTTGGAGAACATAGCTTCGACAACATATATCGCACTCATTATAAGAAGCAAAAGGTTATATCAAAAATTATTAGTATAGAATCACAGAAACCCTGGTTTAGAACCAGAAAAAATACAAAACAGAGAGGTACATAGACACAGGACAATTCTTATAATTGCTTGGAAACATTATTTTCCCGCTAAGTCTTGATTCTTTTTTTTTCTTACTGCGCATATGATGTTTTTCATTTTATTTGTATTTTTTTTTTACAAAAAAAAAGGAAAATAAAGACTAGTATTTTACAAAATGAAGAGTATTGTTCTTGAAGATGAGGGTGGATTTACACAGGTGTAAAGTCCAGTTCCGATATTTTCTGTACATTATGTATTCCATCACAGTTCCAGAAGACAGAAAAAAAGTAATGTCTTCCAAGTTTGTCAGAAAACGTCCTATATATAGTCTTCTTGAAGAAGGATTGGGTGGGTGGTGGTGGTGGCGGGGGAGGTGCTGTATTTTGGTCCTTTTTTCCTGTCTTTTTTCCTCTTTCTTATGAGGATCATTGGATGGACATGTAAGGCCAGTTGAAGCTGCTCCCGGATAATAGCATATCCCTGATGAGGGTTTCAATAGGAGTTTTACCTACCAAGCGGACGAAGAACAGCTGCTCGATTACCGAGGAGGAGACGGTGCGCAGAGAGGGCAGCCGCAGGAGGAGCTTGCCAAAGCGGCTGGGTTGGTTCGGGTATTGGCTCCTCACGTATTCCTCCAGGGCGCACTGGGATTTCTCCTGTAGACTCTCGATGTGAGCAGCGTCCGACAGGCCGCAGGCGTCTGAGGGACACACAGCAAAAACATTGTGGTCAGGCCATTGAGTTCTCTGATGCCAGCGCGTTCAGGAAAAGTGACCAAACGTTATTCTAATTTATGAATTTCCTGAAACAAGTAAAAGAACAGAGGGGAAATATATATTTCTAACTGTGCCAGGCCACCAGGCTTACAGAGAAAGTGCATCTGAGGTGATCTAACTTAAAAAAAGACACACAGAAGTTTTCTTTTTCTTATTTTTCTCCCCCAATTTCCACCCCATTCAATCGGATACCCAATTTCCTTCGCGCAAAAGCTTAGTGGTTATCATTCAGCCCCCGCCATTACGCGTTATTGACAATGTGGAATGAACAAACAAGCTGCCCAAACATGCGACATCACACTGAGCGCAGGGGACTGTCATACAGAATAAACAAGGGGCCTGCTGCCGGGTAGGGGACGCACAACTCAGTGGAGGGCATCGCCGCCTGCGCTCACAGCAATCAGGGGGAAATATAGAGCTAAAATGTCAGAGTTTTTGTAAGTGGAGAGGGGCGGTGGGCCATAAGAGGGAGGCAGGCTGCAGCCTCGGTGGCCGCGGTTCTTTATGTCTGCACTCCAGGGATTAAAGGTATAAGGCAACATAAACGGCACTGATGAATCTGAAATTACTCTGGATGTAATGTGACCTAATTACTCCGCAGTAAGCTGTTAAGTGATTTCGCCGCTGTTCTCTCCATAGACCACTCTTGGCCTGTTTTTTTCCACGTAGCCTATAGGACAGACTTCTGAAAGCAATCGAATTTATTAGAGTTGAGGAAGTCAATAGTCGCAGTGAAGCGACGTGAAATGTCAGGAAACAGGGCTGACGCGCTCCGAAGCAGACTGGTGACTTCTGCTGCGTTATAGGGCAAACGCCTGCAAGGTTTTTAAGAATCTAACACGTCTTCTCTGTTGTAAAACGATCTGTTTTTCACCCGAGCAAGCGTATGTCTTATTCTGCTTATAAAGAGGTGGAAACGCACGCTGCGTAACCGCTGGCATACACGGTCCCACATGAACACCGAGCTGTCCTCAGAAGAGCCTGCTTTTGTAGGAACTGCACATGAAAGAGCGCTTTAGTTTTCCAGCACTGTGCACTGAGCAGCAGACACGGGCTTTTAAGCCCTTTCTTAATTTCTCTGCGCTATAACTCACTATAGCCAGACACAATAACCTTCTGAACCCGGGGGCAACGCTGAGATCTCGGGGTGATTTAATGTGACCTCAGCGCGGCCGGTCAGAGCCCCCTGTATGCAAATCCCCCTGGATTAACGCTGAGTGTGTCTTTTAACATCTACAACCAATCGATGGAGCTTCTAATAATTACATTTGGAATTTTCTGCAAGGACTATAAAATAGCGCGGGGTTTTGGACGACAAAAGAGAACGTATCTTCGATTATGGGTAGCATGTGAACGCATCAGGATAAAGCAGCCCAAAGACACCCCACAGGTCTCCATAAGGCCTCCCTGCGCCCCACAAGCTCAATGGGAAGAAAGGCTGACAGCGTCCACATCCAAAAGCAGCACTTCTTCTTCTGCAAGTTACTGCATGTGTGGATAACGAGTTAATGTAAGACAATGATCCAGATCTGCGGTGAAAATACTTCACCCTGGCTACCATTGTTTATGCATCAAATGCTGACAAGGCTGCTGTTATTAAAGGCAAACAATCCACACTGATCCTGCCGATGAGCCACGTGACTTTCTGTAGCCGACACCAGTTTTAGCCCATCACGCTAACTAAATGATCTGTTAGAAAACATGGGGGATGCTCATGTGCATATGGATTTTTTTCTTCTTTTCTTTCTTTTTTTTTTTTTTTCTTTTTTGGCCTTTGAGTCAACTGGAGTGAAGAACCGAGTCTCCGCGCCACAGAAAGAGACGTGCAGACGAGTCTCAGCACACGGTTACAGAGGAGGGGCGAGGGCGCAAAGGAAAACACCAGTTAACCGCGGTGGGAAATGGATGGAGTGACGCATTTTGATTATGCAATAAATAAATAATTAAATAAATAAATAAATAAATAAAATGACTGCACCTCCCACAGACTTTATAGAGCCGAATTGCGCAAAATCCGTAAAACGTTTGCAGTTGTGTCATGATTTGTATGCGTAAAAAATATAGGCTTGACTACCCAAGTCAAAATAAAAAAATTAAATAAAAGATTTTGAGAAAAAAAAGAACATAGGAAACTGAACGGGGACATACTTTGAATGTTCATATATACCATTTCAGCTTTTTAAAAGTTGTACAAATAAAAATATATTTTTGAAGAATTTAATTACCTAATCCAAACATATGTTGGTATTACAATATGCACAATATATTTGATTTAAAAATAAAATAAAATAAAATAAAATAAAATAAAATAAAATAAAATAAAATTAAATAAAATAAAATATAATGTAATATAATATAATACGTTTTATAGAAAATATCAAGTTTCTTTGTGTAAGTTTGGGGAACACAAATAATTAAATATTTTTAAAAAACATGAACAGATGTTAGATTCTGTAATTAAATTCAAAACAACTTATTTACAATTGTTTGACATGTTTTAAATATTTCTAAATGTTACCAGAATTTCAAACTACAATCAAACTGACCATTTGGTCATTAATCGTGCCATGCAGGGACTTGTATCAATTTTTTTTCTTTTCTTTTTTTTCTGCAGGCCAGATAAATAATAAACAAGTTCTGACAAAAGTTTTTAGAAAGTTTAGATACAGTTTTGGCCACTCAGAACTTTGTTGCCCTTCCCTTTTTTCTTTCACAACAAAATTAACTTGACCTGTAAAAAAAAAAAAAAAACTGCAGACTGCTTCACATAGAACTCCAGAACCACATCTGAATTACGCACCAAGAGCAAACAAGAAGATTTAGGACTATACACCATGTCAGCCATCAATTAAGCTATCATCAATGTAGGTTAGTTTTAAAAACTCCCGCTGATTACTTTTCAAAGCCGCCTGACACGAGTAACTATCCTCAGTAACTAAGAAAATTAATAGGTCGGCTAAGATTAATCTACTAATAACGTATGTTATTAAGTGCGGCTCTGTGTCCTACAGAGGCGAAGCTCTGACGCATCAGTCGACTTCCATGATCTGTTAGGGATTATTTCCTGCCCCCGAAGACATGTGTTTGTGCTGGAAAAACAGGGATAAAAGCATGCTGCGACATTCATAAACGCATCAGCTGTCATAAATCACCCCCAGACTGACTATTTCATCTCTGAGCGCCACTATGACACCTGTTCCAAAACGTTGGGATTCCAACTATTGCCTTTTTAAAATGTAGTACAGATACCTTCAAAAAAACGTGCTTATTTAATATTAACAGTATTTGCTACTATTTTCGGTTTTCAGGGAGGGGGACTTGATCTGTTTACATGCGGCTCCAAGTGACAGGGGGTGCGTTGAGGTGAATATGTGGCAGGAAGTTGAAAAGACAGCATTTCTTTGGGCACACTAGCGTCTCATGACCAGTCCACATCTGACAGCAACACTCCTGACGCCACTGCGCCCATCGCTGCCGTGACCAGAGCAGGCCCCCAGTTTGAGATCACAGACACGCTCCTGTGTTGACATTTCTGGACACCCACCTGATGTGAAAAGCACGATCGCCTTGAGGCAGCTGTACTCTGCCGAGTCCACGTGTAGGGTCTTAAGCTTCTCCACTTGTTCCTGGAAGATCCGGATGTGATCCATGAAAGCCACGACGCGGTCCGCGGACATCGGGGAAGCGTGGAGGCCCGCTGCAGCGAGCAGAGGGGCCACGTGCAGAGGCATGGAACATTGGGCCGCGTTAAGCACAAACAACTCGCTCCATGTCAGCCTGAGAAGGGACACCTGGTCGGTGATCTGCAGGTCGGGAAAGAAAGGGATGTTTCTCGCCCACTCCACGGCGCTGAAGAGCAAACGAGCCGCCAGCTCGCAGATGTTCTCGATGCCCATGATATTGTTGGGCTGCATGCACTGGCTCCCGTACCGGGACGTCGGGTAAGGCTCAGCCCGCAGCAATAACGAGATGTATCCGGACAGATAGCAGTGGCCATTCAGAGGGTCTCCGTTTGTCAACGCGTACTGGCCTGGGTTGGGTTGGGTTGGAGGCATTCGTCCTCGCTGAACCGCTGACAAAAAGAAAGGAAATAAAGAGGAAATGTGCATCCAGGACTGGTAAACATTATCCACGAGGATTACAGCCGAAAAGCAAGCTCCAGCTAGTGTGTCCCCCCTCCCCCCTTTTTTACCAAACTGGCATGCACTGAAATAAACTACTGATCATAGAAGTTAGCAAATTATTCTATCGACAGTCTAGAAACACACAACGTGCCCTTTAATCTTTACCCCAAGTCTGAGAGCAAAACAGCCTTCATCTAACAAATTCCTCATCATCCATATTACAATAGGTCAGCAGTCGAGCCTGTATTCCTGCTCTAAATTTACGCGCAGTTTTGCTTATTAAAATTATTACAAACTGTGTCCATAAATGCCACAAATGCGATTGATAATTAGCATTACATGCAGCCACAAATGCACATTTTGTTCAGATCAAAAGGTCAGCTGCGAATCAAAGCAATGCAATCCGCGTTTTTGTGTGTCCTTTTGGGATTCAAAAAGAAAATATGAAGGTGATTCAGCGCATATTATACGCGGGATTATAGTGTGCTCTGCAAATAATAGACTTAACTGAGGGATGTCTGCATCAATTGGAATCAAACACTTGACGTGGCTATGAAAGTTGTACGGCCTGTAAATGCAGCAGTGAGCACAACAATGAGCCATGGGCAAGTTCAGCGGCAGGATTCGGTGTGTCTGAGCAGGAGGAGACGTGGATTTGGCGAATGGCCGTTTTCCACGATGACGCAGCCAGGATCCAAATCCTGCTGTACATTTAGAAATGTGTAAGCCTGTGCTTAAGGGACTGCTAGGGATGGGACCATTAGCCTCTCTCTCTCTCTCAAACACACACACACACATACACACACACACACACAAGCTCTTACAAACACGCACGCGCACACACACTCTCCGACATGTTCGCATGTAAGGATAATTCACGATTTTGCGCCATAACCTGCATATCAAACAGGCTAAACTAGTACATTTAAAAATAAAGGTCAGCTGGACGAGACGCTTTGTTCAGACGGCCTGCCTCCATGAGCATCACTGCTGCTGCTGCTGCTGCACACTACACCCCCCCCCCCTCCACTACCACCAAAAATAAAAGAAAAAGCCTTCATGTAAACATGGATCAAAAAAAGGAGTCTGCAGTGCACTCCCGGCTAGAGAGCGCCTCTGACCTTAATGCAACATGGCAGCCCTGCGTGTCTGCACTAAAGAGTAGGCTTTAAAAACATATATTCACCTTCCCGCCGCATTCCCACTTTTAAACACTTCTTCAGCCGGCAGTATTGGCACTGATTTCGGTGGTGCTGGTCAATGGGACAGTTCCTATTGGCACGACATGAGTAGGTTAAGTTCCTCCGTACACTCCTCTTGAAGAAACTTTTGCATCCCTCGCAGGTGAACTGGCCGTAGTGTTTGCCGCTCGATTTGTCTCCGCAAACCACACATTCAATATGCTGCTGACTTTGTCCAGAATTCTGACTCCCCTTGTCCCCGGCGGTCCCCGGCGTGGACGGGGGTCCCGGCTGGCTGGGGGTCTGCGGAGTGTGCGGCGCCGCCGACGCCGCTTGCTGCTGCTCCCTCGCCGGCTGCGCTGCTGGGTTGGGGCCGTTCGGAGGTCCTCCGGCCACGTCTTCCTGCGGATCTCGCCAGACGCTAACTACCATTGCCATATCTCGGCCACGGAAAGTGCTATAAAGCGAAATGGTCGCTGATGTAGATATAGCGCAGAGGGGAGAAAATAAAAGAGAGATCTCAAAAGACGGGGCAGTGCAAAGTCAAATCGGTGCACGCAATCTCATATGGGGTAAGAAAACGGCGATCAATACATTCAAAAGCAGGAGGGCGACTGGAGAGGCACCCGATCAGGATTTGCAAGTGTCGGGAGGCCAGTTCCAAGGTAAATTGCAGTCAGCCATTCAGGAATCCCTAATCTTGTAGGAAAACCAGAGTCCAGACGTAACAAATTGCAGTTAGATGCTGAATAGCCACAGAGGAAAGGCAGGATTCACGTAGACGCAGGAACAAGTACAAAAAAGAAGAAGAAGAAAAAAAAAGAAGAAAAAAAAAGAAAACCTTGTTGGAAAGAAATGCGATCCAAAGTGCAGCGGAGATAAATTCCTTTCTCCTCTTCCTCCTCTTGCTCCTTTACACTCCCGTCTTCGTCGCGCAGGAGGGCAGGAAAAAACTGAAGAGCTGGATTTTTTTTACATCTATATTCTTAAATAAAGCTCGTCATCTCGCCCAGCAGCGGAAGAAAATCGCGTCGCCGAATGAAGTGCCCATGTATAGTTTCACTCCTCTCCAGCAGGAGGAATGGATACGAAGAAGAAAATGTAAAAAAAGAAGAGCAAAAACACCAAATACTAATAGAATATGCAAGACGAAGGAGAGACCCAAAAAATGAATGCGCTTAAACGGGAGGACCAGCAGAGCAATGTTTCCGAAACGGGGGATCTGCGCGAATGTCTGTATATAGTGAACTTTGACACTACTATTGAAACTGACACGTTTCTATGGAGATCGCTGCGCCTTATATGGTGCTCATGTCAAGGAGCCAAGAGAGGGGCTGCTGGAGACTGATAATCAAAGGCGACTGACTGGCCAGAGCCCTGCATAGAGGAGGAGGAGAGGAGGAGAGGGGGGACAGAGGGAGAGAGAAAATGGGAGGCTGAGGTTATAGCCAAGCCCTCTCTGTTTCTCTATTGGTTAGAATCCCCCTCCGCTTATCCACTGCAAAAAGTGACCATCTCAGAAGTCATCCGGTCTCGTGTTCGGATGTGAAAATGTGATATTATTCGTAAAATACATCAGGAACCGTGCATCTGGGTTTGAAATCCATCCCCTTATGTTTAGAGTTGGATAATATTTTTTTACGCCAATATATTGGAGTCCAGAGATGGGGGGGGTGGGGGGGGGATTTCTGTTGGAAATACATAGGCTGCGTAAAGGCGCATGATGGATCGACTAGTGTCGGGATCCAGGAAAGGCATTACGCGTCGAAATGGAAGCTTGTGTCCGCCTTGTGATTCCAAGCCTCCGCGCTGCACCGAGCGCTGTTTGAGGCGTGGATATTTTTTACAGCGCTGCCATCTACGGCTGGAGGGGCTGGGGGGAATGGAGAGAAGGAGGGAAGGGAAGGGAAGGGGGGCCGGTGTGTGTGTGTGTGTGTGTGTGTATGGGGGTGCTCTGACAGGCGCAATTTACATTGAGCTCGCCCCGCGCTGCTATTTACTTTGAAACCTGATTAGTATGGGCCGTCTATTGTCACCAAAAAGAGGAAGAAACCCTGGATAGAATAGCGAAAAAAGAAGAAAAAAGCGGGGTAAAGGCAAGAGAGGACAAAGCTTTTACGCTTGACAAATAAACGAAAAGCAGCGAAACGCCATTCTGCCTCAGATATTGCCCAAAGTTTCAGACCGGTCTGTGTGGGACTGTTGTCTTTATTTTGGAAATTAGTGACATCTTCTTTTTGGTTCAAATTGATTTCTTCTGTTCACACGCTGTTTTGTCCTTGGCGTGCGCATTGCGGTACACCACCGTCTGTGAATGGCACAGTTCTGCTCATTAAAACTTACCATTTATTTCAAATTTAAAATAACATAAAGAAAAAAAAATATAGCAGGAAAAAATAATGCACATTTGTACTGTACAAACGGCAGGTCTTGCAAACGAGCCGAACATCTTTAACAAGATAAGCTGTTTTGGATGATTTCTAAAGTCCTATAGACTGCAGTCGGTGGCACGTTGTGTCCTAATATTGACAGTAATTCAAAATGAAATGAAGTTACGGGGGATTTGCATGGGGATTCCGCCTTTTTGTATCAGGGTTTCTGCAAGCTGACTATCCCTCTCCTACTCAAAAATGTCTGGATCGCGCTGCCATCTAGCGTACAATGTTCAATTACAACTTCATATGCAAGTTTTCCTACATGCATTTTTAAAAGCGTAAAATCTGATATTAAAACAAGCTTTTCCAAATCAAATAAATCCATTTTTTTAAAAGAAGCTATATTTTTAAATGTGAGCCTCAAAGCGGTCGGTTTTGCGTTATGGTTTCTTAAAACTTTTTTAAAACTAAGTATTTATGTTACTGAAATAAAAACACTGTAAAAAAAATTAAAAATAGGGGATAAAAGAGACGAAAATGTTTTTGTCTTATATTAGATGCATTGAAAAGTCAAAAAGACGTGCGTAAAATCTAACAGAAGTATTGAATGTGTTAATAATAAATAATAAATGCAATGGTAGTTTTAAAAAAATATTTTGTGTTAACAATCTCTTACTACGTGGATTTACAATAAGATACAAAGGAGCGTTAATATGCAAGTGCCCCTTTTGAAAACGCATAGGAGGGATGGTTTGTTTTTAAGTATTCAACAAGAGAACTCTCTCTCCCGTCCGTGCGTCGGACACTCCACTGAAACTCCTCGGCCATGTCCCCAGTTCTTTGAAAAGGTGAAACCAATAAGATTAAATCAGACAAAGATTTTTCCCCTCCATCTTAGTGTATCATTAAGATTTAACTCTGCAGACTGGAAAGAGGGTCCACAGGAGAGAAGAGAGGAGAGTGAGAGGGATAGCGCATGGGAGCAGAGTAGACGCTCCAACAAAAAATGTTGGGAAACAGCGAGTGAAAGTGGACGGCAGGATATTAAAGGAGGAAGGAGCAGCAGCAGCGGCGGAGGTTGTCAGCTTTGCAGCTGTTTTTAAAAAAAATCATCCATAAGGCAAGTCAAGTTATTTTTCAAACTTCTCTTCCACACGTTTATGGCGCATCTTTATTCCCCATTCACGCAGATTACTGAAACCCGTTTCCAGCGCTCCCCGCCGATTTGTACTGAAAGTAGTAATGCTATTAGAGGCTTGTTGGTACCACGGGACACGGGGGTTCTTTCCCCGAGCGTTCCGCGCACCTCACATGCGAGCGTGTCTGTTGGTTAAACACATAATGAAAGGATCGATAGCCGTCTGTTTGTTTCAGCGATACTGTCACGGGGTATAAAGGAGTGATCAAGGGGAGCAGACATTGGCCATCTTTAGACGTTGGTTTTTTTGTCTTCCGCTTTCGCCAGTCAGAGAGCGAATATTATTGATCCGCGGAAAATCTCTGCGCATCGGAGGAGACCGTCATGTGTCAGAAAAGGCTGCCGAAAGGAAATGTAAAATGGCAATGCCTTATGATTGATCAAAGCGACACTATTGATGTGAAGGGACTGCAAAACAGGTCAAACTATTTCGACAGAAAGCAAACATCAGTTAAATAACACACGAACATTTCTTTTTAATCTCCAAATGTTACAACAAAGTTTATAATCGTTTAATATTTTACACAAGCAAGTGTAATTTATGACATGATATTCAGATTTTTCTATGACTACACATTTATGCACGTCTCAGAATAATATGTGTACTTAGAGAAAACTCATATATAAGGAAATAATGCCATTGTTTGACATGTCATTCCAGTGATGGATGCATTTACGCAGAGCACAGCCGTTTTACGCACACTTAAATTCAGGCTAATGGACCGCTTTGCAGCCTCTAATTACCGGTATTAACGTAAAAAAACAAAACAAAAGATACAAAAACTGCTCACAAATTTATAAAATAATTTCTATATACATAGGATGTACACGCTTAAATACATTTTCAACCGAAACACCAAAACACTCCAGCTGTCCCAAATTGATATGATGCGCACACAGACTCAGAAAATGAAGCTGAAACCAACAATCATTTGGGAAAACGCTGAGGTCACGAAGTGCAAGCCCCCCCAACATAAAACAAGGAGGAGAAAAAAAGAACAACACATTTAAGGGTGTTTAGAGCATATTTAAAAACACGCAGCGTATGTAGAAAATGTATTAACGAGGCTTTCTAATATTGATTCTGTGTAACCAAAGAATGCTGTCAATAAGACATTGCTAAGAGGCTGATTTCCCCTTTGCAGAGGCCTCTGCTCCAAAAGCCTCCCGTGCAGACTGAAGGTCTGTGTTTCTGGACGTCGCCGCCTGCAGCCTTAACACCTGCCAGCAAAGTTAGCGCAAAAGAACAATCTAAAAGCGAGTCCACTGATGGGACCTTTGAAGGTGTAAGTATAGGCATTATAGCTCACGGGTGCATGTTTGACTAACGCACTCATTGATCGTCAAATCGAGCAGCAGACGTGGTTGTAAAACATCCCCTATCATTTGTGTGGCGTGCAAAAAGTTTGTTTGAAGGGGAATGATGCTGAAACCAACGGAGGTAAACACAGCAGATAGACTGATCCACGCACTGCGTGGAAGAGCTGAAAAAATCTCAACGCATATCTTAATCTAAATGACCACGACACCAGAGTTTCATCATTTAAAAACAATAACAGTTTGATATTTTCAATTAAAAGTCAAATCTCCATTTATGAGGTTTTACAACTGAACACCCGGGAGGTTTTTTGATCAAATTTGTTTATGTTTGGCAACAAGGGGAAATTGTCTTTAGCAATTAAGGTTCAACGTCACAAAAAGCCCTTCTTGGCCTCTGACCCGTGTGGAGCTGAAGGTTGACCCGCTTTTATGAGCAGGAGCGCATTTTCTGCAGTGCAAGCAAAATTAAACAAGACTAAAAATTAAATAGCAATACAAACGTATCACAAAATGACAAATATGAATAAAAAATTGCTTTTTTATACTAAAGATGAAGGTTTTGGTATATGGAGAGTGGGGTGAGGAGAGAGGAGAGTTATGGAGGGTTAAGGGGCGGACGGAGCCTCTTGTTTTGTCCACAAGGTGAGGGCAGAAGGATCATTGGAAATCACCTGCCTCTCCACATGGATCTGCACTTTGACACACCTCCATAATTGCTCTTAATGAAAACATTGTGTGTAGAAGTATAAGAAATGCTTTTAAGGTTAAGCATATAAAGAATGTGCTATATACGTAACCAAAACAGGAAACTAACATATATTAAATTAAACCTAACTTGTGTCCAATATTTTTAAACCTTTTTTTTGTATGTTTTTGTTTCGCTAAGGAAAGAACTGTGGTAAAACGTGAAAGTTTTCTTTAAAGGGTTAAAAGGTTTAAACGTTTAACGTGAAATGGTGCGGTTCAGGTTAATCCTATTCACCTGCAAACATTTTTTTTTGTTTTTCTATATTTTGTGTGAGGACTCCTTCGAGGAATTTGCGCTCATTTAGTTTTAGCCATAAACGGAAACAAATCTCTTGCAGGGTTTGGTATCCAGAGACTATAATTGAAGACAATAACTGCAACGACAACCAATTAGGCTTGAGGTTGGAGTTCAGTGAGAGGCTCTGTCAATTTATGCTATGGGCAATGGCTTTAATGCTCACTAACCATCATTTCTTCAGAGCATGTGTGCTAATTACTTTGGATGGTCCCAGAGACACAGATTATAAATCCATTAGCTCAGAAACCCTCGTGGTTCCATAGTACAAACAATTTATTTTCACAGTGTACCCAAAACCAAACTTTAAGTGCCAAAGACCAGAAGTCGGGACGCAGATTTTCTTTGTGTACTTTTTGAGGATACAAGGAAAAAGCTTATCCACCCGCAGCCGAGCAGAATAGACGGAGACGAAAAGGAGTTTTATCAGAGGGATTTGACAGTGGCCGGAAGTTTTCTAAAAGTTTCAGCAATATTGTGGTGAAATTTTTTATTCTGTTTTGAAAGTTCAGGAAAAAGTTTAAGGACGGTTTCCGAGGGCAAAGAGGACGAAAGACGGACTTTACGCATGATTTTGTGTTGCGTTTAGGGTGCGTGCGCGTTAAGGCATCTGACTCTAGAGTCATTTATTTGAGAGAAACCGGGGGGCAAAGGTGGAATTCTTGAGAAATTCAACAAGGATAAGGGAGCTTTAGGAATTCTGCACGCCGATTACCTTTCATCCCATCCTCACATTATCCGACAAACACGCCATAGAAATATCGTTAAGCGTCAGAACAGCGAGATTACCCTCTGAGGACGGCCGTTTGCTCCTCTTTTTTTAAGTATTGCTATTACATGAAAAGAGACAGGAGGGGGTGAGCTGGGGGGTCTTGAGTATGTGGGAGTGCTTCCCTTAAAGAGAACGCGCGAAGGGGTCATTGATGTGTGTGTGTGTGTGTGTGTGTGTGTGTGTGTTCAGAAGGTCCCACTGTCAAAGTGTTCTATAAGAAGGGGGGCAAGATTGATCAACATTATTTAAAAAATATTTGAAATATAATAATTTTACTTTTAAAGTTTACCAAAGTTTCAGAGTTTTGTTTATCTTTGTCTTTGTACTAATGGAGTGGCATAGCACTGCAATGCCCCCCCCCCACACATTTATTTCCCAAACTCACAAACAGCATGGGCTTAATTAGAAATGTAGTGTAGCTGAACTATGACACGCTGAAGCTGAGAACGAAGTTTGCAGCAGCTCAGTGGAATTCAGAGTTTGAGAAAAAGCTGTGTCCTGAAGCTAACTTCAACCCACATATTGAAATAAATCACCATTTATTTTGCTAAAAAGCATCATTATGTTATTTCATTCTTTTCTTTGTTCGAACAAATATAATAATTCGTAGATGTTTATAACTCTAAACATTTTTACAATCAATTCAGTGCAACACTTCCTTAATTTTGAAAATAATCAAACCTAAATTCTTCTTATCACTTGCAATTTTGTGTATTTTCAAAGGAGAGTGTGTTATGTCTGTGTGGGAGGGCACATGTGTGCAAAAAGACAGTGAAGTAAAGACGGTCTGTGTAGTGTCCAGACCTGGCAGATTGTGACCTTATCAATGTGAAACTCTTAAGATAAATTATTCATCACACCTGTTTGATGTCTCTGGCCTAAGAATGACAAAAGTGCACCACTTAAAATGCATTTCAAAGGCACTAATATCAGGTCCTGTGCTCCCTGCTTCTTTTCAGGACTGAATAGAGAGGTGGGCGGCTGCATTTTAAGCCCCAAATATGGACCATTAATCTCCCAACAGCAGGTGAGAAGTGAACTCAGAGACGTCATATTCAATAAGTAAAAAAAAAGCACTGTAATACTTCAAGGTGTGGCTGTTTTCATGTGACTCCCAGATGTCAAGTGTTTATGTGGGTCACTGATGTGAGCCCCTCGCTGCCGCATTATTACTATTATTATTATTTTTGAAACTTCCAGTTGAAAGTTGAAGCAGTGAATCCGTGAGAGGGAATGTTTTTTGTAACCGACTCTGTGTTTGTCACCTTGCAGACAGAGAAGAGCGCGGCAGCCTGACAATCCCAAACACGGCGGAACATTGCTGAAGTAAAGAGCGCCTCCGGAGCGTGATGTCATTTATGACACATAATGTCTGTTATTATGGCCTTCACAGCAACACACAAAGAAAATGAGTAAAAGGCAAGATACATTTATTTTAGTGAATTCAGGAAAATGTGTGTGTTCCCTTTAAAGCTATACATATTTTTAGTACATTTATTAAATAAAATCCTACATTTTCACAGAGATATGAATCCAAAAACCTAAATTCTCCTGCTGCTTTGGGAAATTAGCAGCTGTTTCGTTCACACCAAGAGGTCAACAAAACACTCATTATTATTAAAACAAATAAGCTAAGGATGAATGTTCCTGATGACTTAAACAGATGTACAACGCATGAACTTTTGGATTACGTGTTTAGCATTCTTGAGGAGGGACGCTCTCACATGTTTGTGTTTACTTGTGTCTGTGTGTGTGTGCGATAGCCGAGTTGGTTTCCCTCAGATGTTCCTTTTGACCTCTGGGCTGGGGTCAAACTCAGACAAATGAGATGGTCAAGCTCTGGCGAGAGCTGCAAACATTCCACAATAATCTTCTCTCCTACTCCTCCTTTTCCTCATCTCTTGTCTTTTCGCTCTTTGCACCTCTGTGTCTCCTCCTCAAGTGAGAGTGATGTAGATTATCTTCTCATTTCGCTCAGGCATGTTTTTATTGTGTTTGCTGTAAAAATCCCGAAGCACATGTTCTTCAGATTAAGAGTTACAACATTGATTCAGTTCAATGTCCTCAGCATCTGCCTTGCTCACAAAAGGAAGGAAAACAAAAGTGCATGATCTGAACGAGGAATCTGTGCTGCACACTAGTATGCAATGAGAACACATACTCTGTGTGTGTGTGTGTGTGTGTGTGTGTGTTTGGAAAGCCTGTCAGTGATGTCAAAGATGAGGTATTGCAATGTGTCTTTTTACACACGCGGCTGGCTCTAGCATTTCCGGCAACATTTCTCACTCAGCCTCCCTCACACCAACCGCTCTGCTGTAATATCTCCCCCCATTTCTCCATCCTTTCAGTCCTCCCCTTCCTCCTCTCCATCTCCCTCCACCTTTTTCTCACTGCTGCCCCACCCTGGCTAATCTGAGCTTCTCTCCTCCCTTTCTCTCTCCCACTCAACTCCCCTTCATTTTTTTTCTTCAACCCACAGTTTTCTCTGGTGTTTTTGTCACAGAACTCAACCACCTGTGTCGTTATGATGGCTGATGGGGCTTATCTGCCTTCTTCCTCCAAAATCTGGTTCAAGTAAGTGGATTGATCTCTATGAAGACTTTTAATTGAATAAACACAGTGGTGATGAGACTGACCCCCCCCCCCACACACACACACACACTTCCATCACAGCTCCAGCTACAAGTCACTGCTGTAAGAACACGCACCGTCACCACTTCTAAGCGTTAGCGGAACATTCAGTGTCACAAAGAGGCATGAAGGCCAGCAACAGTGACTGATGTGGTAACACAGGACGATAAAGCTATTGAACCCACTTTCATAATGATGCAAGATTACTAAAAGGCATTGCAATACACTAAAGATTAATAAAACTGCTTCAATCTCCATGTGAGAGTGTGCGTTTTTTTTTCCTTTTCACTCTTGACTCCCACTTTGAGCTGTGATATCAATCTATGTGAACTTGTTCGTGATTCATCGGAGGGCACAGCTGCTTCACGTGCTTCTTGGACCCGGCAAGTGTCCTCACGGAGGAGCTGATCACATGTCTCAGTCACATGGCTTTATCTCAGCTCTAATTGGCTGTGCACAGGGGGCATCAATCTGTCTGCGTGTGCACTGCTCTCTGCTTCAAATGGGAAGATGGTGGCTCTGCTTTAGTGTAATTTTGTCTCTCCAGGGAAGAGGGCAGCAACCTTTTCATTTATTCTGTGGGTGTGACCACCTGAACCATCACAAATGCAAATGGAGGCCAATCCCAGGACAATTAAATAATCACAATAAAAGATCGAATGAAACATAAAAATATTTTTTTCTTCTTTTGTGTCATGTAAATTGCTTTTGTTCCCTTTTATTCCATCATAAATAAATGATAAAGCTCTGTTATCTTTCTCACTGTCAGCAAACAGTTTGGAGGGTTAAAAATAACCAACAGGGGACAGAGATGGGGGAGAGCATGTAGGCTTGTGGTTTGTAATCATGGTCACATCCATGTCCACGGTGCAGTTCAGCTGATTGTGTTTACATCCCTATCCTCCTCCTCCTGCTCTGTATGTACACAGGCAACCGAGGGGTGAAAAAGGTGCTCGGAGCCGCTCGATTCCCTGCCACCACCCACCGTTTCCCCAGTATTACAGAGCCATGGATGTCTACCCCCTGTCCCCAAGAAGCTCAGTCCCTCTCTCCTCCACCCTTCCTCAACCAACATGCAACTACCCACCCACCCATCCGCCAATATCTCCTCCTCCCGCCTTGCTCCCTGATTCAGCGTGTAAAAGCGCCCCCTGAATGATGGATTACAGTGTCACTGCAGCCTGCGAAGGATTAATTTGTTTCATTGATTTCTCTTTAGGCAAAATGCCAGCGTCTGCCGCTTCCCACCTTTTCCCCAAGACTCGCAGCTGTAATAGACGGTAATGGCCTAAGACAAATCAACCCGTTTCTTGTAAAAATAGCACCGAATAACCCACCGCACCTAACAGCCTGCAGTCTACTTACAAGCACATCAGGGGGTGGTGGTGCCGCGGGACTGGTGGGGCATTAAGGGGTGTTCGATTCATCCTCATCCTCCAGTATCTCTCTATCAGGCCACCTTTCCACACAAACCTTCCCTCCTCTTCCTGTGCCAAATGAAAGGAGACCATCCAGCCGCTCTATCAGAGCCATAAGTCTGCCATACTTACAGCTCCCTCTCAGGCCTCACAATGGATGTATAATGACAGCGCTGTCTGGAAGGGACTGTGGGAGTTGGGCCATTCTCTCCAGTAATGGAAGCTGTTACTGCCATTTCCGTCTCACCTGCAGGAAAAGCTAACTGTTAACCACAGTGATCTATGATGAGACCTTTCTGCACCAAGCAAAGGTTGAAGGGTTGCACTGACACTGTGAATTAAGGCATTCCCGCACAGCACATCATTTTCCTGGTGTTTAAAGTTATTCTACTTCACACTGGCAGCTATGGAGTTATTTCTAAACAAATCGGTTCCTTTTGAGTCAGTACTGGTGCAGCTCTCTGCCTTGTGGACTGATAATCGAGTATTCCTGACATCCTCTGATTTAACGCAGACATAAGATGCTGTCACATCTTTACTACTCTGTCACTGCTTTGAACGATGGGAAACCCAAACTGCCTGTAACATTAAGCACACCACTACAGACTGACTGTCCTCAAATGCTTTCCACTCCCGCAGAGATTTATGAGGCAAACCACAACCATTAATCCATTGTTGATTTGCTGCGGCTACCCTGCAGGGTTTTTGGGATCAGATATCATACAGAGCTGAAACTCGCCCTGTTGTGGAGGAAGGCAGACCACAACACCCTGAATGGTGCTTCAAATTTAGAATTTATTTGAAAAAAAATCCCCTGCAGACTTGAAATTCTCTCACACAAAAATAATAAATGTAGATTTATATCTTTTCCTTTTATTATACTATAATTTGAAGTTGAACCATAGGAGGAGCCACCACATTTTGTGACAAAGACTCAAGATTCAGAGAGATCTCTTCTGCTTGCTGCAATCAATTTCACCATGTTTACAAAGCCACAAGCTGAGGCAGAGCATTGGTCACCCGGCGCTCCACTAGATCCCCCTGCTAAGCTGGCCTCTCACAGGTAAACCTCCAGAAAGCCCTGCAATGTCTGACACCATCGGGCTCCTCAAATACTCCTCTCAGATGGACGATTAGGTAATCTTGCCATGATACTGTCTTTTTCTTTATTTCTGTCATTTTCTTTCCCCTTCCTGGTGCTCCCTCTCTATGCCACTTCATTCTCATAAGTGACATCCTCGTCCTCCACTCTGAGCTGTTCCGCTCAGAGCACATTTCTCCTCAGGAGTCCTTATAGTCTTAAGTGCCTCCAGAAAAGGTTGGCAGGTAATTGTCCAGTTGTGGCTGGGCTTATCATAATTACGGGTGCGAGCTTCACTTGCGTAGATGAAGAGAGTTATATGATGTGATGTGAGAGCCCCATGTAAGGTTTTCGGGTCAAAACTCTCCGTTGGCTGTTTCTGTTTTGATTTATTTATGTATGTTTTGGAATCTTTTTTGTTTACTTTTATTGGAGATAGCAAGACAAGTTTGTCTTTTTTTGCCCTAAAAACACTAGTTTGTGTTAGAACCAACTCAATGTGTTTTGCCTATTGATTTTGTACAGCCACAGAGGCAAAGGCTACGCTGACCTCTCAGGTCTCAGTGTTAAAATCCAAATGACCAGGTCTGCAGCCGCTCTAGATCTATACTTCTATTAGCCATCTGATCATACATATATCCTTGTCGATGGGAAGCTTTAGAGGGGGTTAGTGTTTGCATTGCCCCAGTCAAAGGTCATGACTGGCCAATAAAATATTTCCAGAGCACCATCAATAACTGGGACATGTAGACTAATACAGTATGTGATTGCAGGTGGGGGGAGAAAACCTGCTGTGCTTGCTTCAAGTAGAATGGATGAACAAGGGGCCAAAAGGTTACTGGACAGAATTTAGCCCCCTGCCCCTTCGCCCCCCCACATATGCACATTTGATAGTGACCGGGGTAATTATAAAGGTATACTTCAGACGGGTCAAATGAGAGAGGGCAAAGTGCAGAAGCTTTAAAGCACTGGCTGGAGTCAAAGGTTAGAATGGACATAGGACATCATAAGGTGCTGCTGGGTTCGAGATAATGGAACCAAAGCAATAAAAGCAGACAGATGAGAACAAATGTTTTATCTTTTCTTCATTGAATGATTTCACTGATGTATAATCAGAGATTCAGCATCTGACTTCCTAATTTGTTTGCTTTTATATAAAGTGTTTTGACTGTAAGGCCATTAAGCTCTGTGGCTATTAAATATGAATCGTCCGGGGCCAAATAAGGTCAAAGCTTGCAGTTAGAGCCAGTGACCAAAGCCAAACGCAAAGGTCAAAGTGGAATTGCCTGAGAGGCAGAAATGCAACATTTGCTCATCCAAATTTATGCATCCCATTGGCAGTGATTTATGGAGGCAGATAAATGTGAAGATGGGCAGAAAACACTCTTTCTCCCATCCTGTCAGACATGCTAAATACACTAGTCACTCATATCAATCACCGTGTCACAGTGAATCGCCACTATATGCTTCCTGCACAGATTAAAAGCTGTCTCTGTCTTAGTCTGCTATCTTCCTGCAGCTCAGGAGAGAGGCTGTATTTTCAGTTGTCTTTTAGCAGAGGACAAAATCAAGTCTTTTTTTTTTTTTACCATTTTGCTCTGTTTTATTTATAGTCCTGTGTTATAGACGAATAAATGAATACATCTGAAATTTTTAATAAAAAGTCCAGGGCATTTAAAAGAGTTCATATTGTTGCAGGTTGTCTGCTCCCAAAACAAATCGCTGTTAATTAAGATCAGCTTTTTCCCTACTCTGTCCTCGGCTGCTGCCAGACAGGCTGTTCACTGTTTTGCAGGAGCAGCCTGACTCTGACTGGGCCAGCAATTAACTCTATATCCTGGCTTTTAGAGGTTTGGGAGCCTCTTGAACATAAGCATGTACTCCATGTCTCTTTGGCTCTTAAATGTGAAAACCAGCCCAGCTTTGGTGCACCACAGCATTTGCAAACTACCCCCGAGTGGTTCAGAATCCAGCCAGGGAAAAGTCCAAAAAGAAAACAAGCGTTTGAACTGCTGGCCAAAGCGGAAACATGGTCTAGTAAGCTGCGTTTTAACCTGAACCATAAAGATCTATTTTCCTTTCCTTTAATATTAATATCTCCCTTACTGCACATATTATGTTTTTCCATGGCAAGATCAAAGGGTGATAATGCGGGACACCATAAGCACATGTTCACATCATCTGACACTTTCTATTTAGCTCCCCATTTGTCTGTAAGTCTAAAATACCTATTTCTTATCAGTCAAAGCTTGTAAAAAAATGCACCACCTGGTGTTTTCCACTTAGTTTCCTGAAAAACAGGAGAGGTCAACTTTCAGGATCAGATTTTTTTTTTCTTACAATTTCAATAACGGCGATAACATTTCCATATACACCGGTCATCTGTGCTCTCCTTCTCGTCGGAGGCTGTTTGTACACAGGACATGTCCTGCATGGCCTGTCACATTCATCTCTATTTCATATTCACAGTGGGACATTTCAGCAGCATCTGAATCTATTACTGCCATGCAGATTCAGCCCCTGTTGACAGCACAAATCATGATAAGATGGAGCAGTGACTCCATAAACACCCGCACTTATATATCACATATGAGCTGAACTGGATAGCAGATCTCACTTGTCGTGTCCGCTGCCTATTTATATGGCTGGACAAAGAATTTCAGTATCATTAAATCTCAGTTTATCTTTAACTTGTTTCTTGCGTACACCACCTCAAACAGCAGATAGAAATAGTCTTGTGTGTGTTTATCTGTGGGCGCGTCCATCACTCAGTAGAAGAGATCCAACTCAGCTGCTAGTGGAGAGTGATTTATGCTATAATGCCTCAAATCAACAGACCTTTACAGTAAAATATGATTTTATCAATAGACCGGATCAATAGTGCATGCTAGACACTGTGTAATTATTATAGAGGTCTGTATCAATAATGCTATGATGCATGACCTCCTGCTAGGCAGCTTTACAGTCAAAGAAAGGTTTGTGTCTGAGTCCGACATTTGAACCTAGAGTGTTCGATTTACTGCAACTGAAATATGAAATGTTGTTCCGGCAAGAGGAGATTCAACACCCAGGCTTAGGCAAGTTCCAACTCTGTTTCAAACTCTCCATGTCAGAGGGTTCCCTCAGACAATAGAGATTATAATGTTAGGGATGAAGGTGCCGCGTTTCAGTGGATCGAGGATTACAAAAGAAGCCAGGAGTTAAAGGAAAAAGTGCAGGAAACAGTTTTATATTTCGCTGCACTCTGCATGTACACATCACTGACACACACGCATGTATACAGTAGAGCACAGAGGCAGCACGTGAGGCAGGGACCAATGAGGCAGTTTATATTGGGATTTTGTTTCACAGCCGTGGCCTCCTGGGAGAGAGGGGTCTGCCAATAACACTTAAGAGAGCGCAGGAAAAGTAAGTGCTTTTATTACAGCTCATCACTCATGTAATTTCTGGCAGCATTTGTGATTACAGATCAAGTGATTGACTAACTACACATTCAGTGGCTGAGTTATGAACGGGGTGCCTTCCATTCCAGCTTCCAGCTCTAGCAGATTCTCGGTGTCAGCTGTAACTCATCCGCTCCCCGGGTGCTAAATCAAAGAGCACACACTGCAGCCGGAAGAGTTAAATAATAACTTGAGCCGTATTGTAAATCTGCCAGAAATTAAACCAGCGTGGACGCTGCTCGACTCAGATGTTGTACTGCATGGGATAAAGAGGCTGGATGGAAGGGATCGATTGGGGCCTTCATGGGGGTATTGATGGATGACAGGTGAAGTGTGTGTGCGTTAGTAGGGAGTGAATCATCCTGGGTTAGGTAAAGAGTAGTGTTTAATCGACAGATCTCACCTTGAATCGAAGTGGAGGGGAATCTTGCAGGGCAAAAACGTGATGCACAAACCCTAACAGCTCAGGAAAACAAACTAGGGAGCATGAGGAAGGATGTCTGTTTGCAAACAGTCCTGCATAACTGTAGAGTTAGGGCTGAGTGGATAACTTTCACAATACTACTTATCAATATAGAAATTATGTATTTTTATAGCTATTTGAGTTTGTTTCTGCAGAGGGGGATTGAGTGAACTTGTTTTTACTGCATCAGAAAATGCAGGATTAATTTAGAGGCAGTCCCCAAAATATGAGAAAATAAAACAAAACGGCAAATTAGACTAGAGGGACAATATTTCCTGCAATTATCTCATTAACTTAAATAAATCTCATCATGTAGTATTATCTCTGCAACAAATCCATTTTTTCCCACTTCAATGATATCACGGAGTCCTCCTCCTCCTGTCTCACAACACAGAAAGGCAATTTTGAATAAGCTTCCCTGCAAAATGTGCTGCATAAAACTAAGCTTTGAGAAGCCATATTGTTTATATTAAACTATACTTTGGATCAAAATGAATGCAGCTCCACATGGAGGAGAAAAAACACCAGCTTTTATGTGTGCTGCCACGGGCAATCCTGATTTTTCCAGGTTAGTTCAAGTTAGTTGTATAATCTTAGGAATTGTAAGACAACATTATTGCTTTTTTTTAAACTTTTTTTGTTTGGTCTATTAGTGCTTTTTTAGCGCATGAAGCCAGTTTTCCATCAAAAGCAAAAAAATAAATACATTTTTTTAAAGAGAAAAAGTATGTTCCACTGCCATCTTTCAATGTTTGAAACAAAAAGATAGTTGGATTTGTTTGTGCTCAGAAATCAATTTAAATATTCCTTGATTTAGAAGACAACAATAAAGTAAAAAGAATAAGAAGTTAAAGAAACAAAAAAGTTGTGATTCCTTTTGGGGCAAAGCTGGATACATGTGGAGTCCCTCTTCAAGGCTGAAGTTGAAAGGGAAAAATGCCAACCATTGATTTAGAGCCACTGTATTGTCTATTTTCTGTAAGGATACAAGAGGTAGCTCATTCAGCCCCAGGTTATACAAATTGTACAGGAGGTCTAGGTTTAGATCTGAGCTTGGGAGTCTGCAATGTGTTGCTATTATGTCCTGATTAAGTAATTCAATCCAAGAAATAAACTGTAAAAACAAAACAAAACAATCATTTATATAGGTCTAAAATAGCATTTATTGTAAAGAAGAATGCTGTCATGGTTGCATGCCACATCCTTTGATACGTTTTTTAAGGAAACCTCACTTTCACACCTGAAGAATTCAGTGTATCGTGTCTTCATTATATTAATATTGTAACACTTACACCTCCACTTGTTGGTGCTTGTAAATGATCTTTTCATGCAGCTGCTCGCTGCATGACTTTTTCCATTGTATGGTTTACGTTTTCTTTTTGATACCACTTAATGCTTCTCTTTGTACTCATTTAAGTGAGGATCTAAACAGTCCAAACATTAGAAGTCTTTCTCATTCTTGCTGTGTTAACACTGTTGGGTTTGGCCAATAATGACAACAATATTCTTGCTATAAGACTAACACATCAAGAGCTTGGAAAAAAAGTGCCCCTAAAAAAACAAAATCGATCACATTTGTGCCATTTTTTCTGATTATAATTTTCAGTCTTTGAAAAAAGGTAAACACAGAAAAATAATGATCTTGCTGGATTCAAATACTTTGTCAGACCTGGCGGCCCTTCTTTCCATCCTGCATGGTTGTGTGAATTTCCTATTTGTGATACAGCGTAATAGTTGCTTCCATTTCGCCTCTCTACCGTCTTGACAAGCAGTAACAGAGGAAAGAAGAGCCTTATGTAACTAAGGTACAATGACAAAACATCACAACGTGGCAGTGGTCAGTCAGCTGATTCTGTATTACCAGGTCCATGTGAGTAATGTGTGATTTAAAGTCCAAATTGGGTTTGTGTGGCTCACTAAAAATAATATTATCATCTGTCAAATTCTTCTGTTTTTTTTCAATAATCCATGAATTTAATTTGAGAACAGATAAATAGAAAATGTTTTTCTATCATGAACATATTATTAGTTTTTTAATCAGATAAGTACAATTCAAGGCCTTTAAAGGTGCTTAATTTGTTTATTTTTAAGTCACAAAAGCTTTTTTTGTGCATAAAAGTTGCTTTGTTTGAAAAATTTGCACCAAAAGGTTGTTGATCTTTTTAGTTTATGGAATAGTTAGCCGTGTCCAATTACCTTAATTGTACAGTTTCAGTTTGGACCTTTTCTTTTAATTTATTTGTTCTTTTACTTTGACATAGGCAGAGTGTTTGAGTCAAGACAAGCTTTGGTGACATTTCAGCACCAAACCAACTTTACATTGAGAACATTTTAAGTTTTAATAGTCCTGATCAAGGTGTGGATTAAAAAAAACAAACATTTTTGGAAAACATCATGCAGTTTGATGCCAGGATTCCTGAGAAGATCACTTGGTGAGATGTGTATTTAAAGTCCCACTCCAATCATCCTCTTATCTATAGTAAAAGCATTCCCTGTGGTCTTTTAATTATAATGATGCTGTTTTTAGGCAAAATAAAAATAAAGTATTTTTTTAGGACATAGTTTCTGCATTCATTCATCTTCTTCTTCATTCGTCATTCATTCATGAATGGGTTTTCTCCAGGGTCTCCGGCTTCCTCCCACTGTCCAAAAACATGCTTCATAGGTTAATTAGTTAATCTAAATTGTCCCTAAGTGTGAGTGTGAGAGTGTGTGGGTGTGTGATTGTGGACACTCTACCCTGCGACAGACTTGCGACCTGTCCAGGGTGCCCCCTACCTTCACCCCCAAGTGGCTGGGATAGGCTCCGGCAGCCCCATGACCCCGAAAGCGGACAAATATTCAAAGATGAATGAATAGTTTCTGCAGGAGTTTATTAGAAATTTCACTCTGAGTTATGGGCAGGACTGTTGGCACAGAGTAAGCCCACCCCTAATTCCTGACATCCATTTGTTTACACTTTCTCCTTCCAGCTTACAGCCCCTCACACTCCCAACATAACACTACTGTTCAGAGGAATATTGGAGCTATCCAGTTGTACAGTTTTGAACCAGATAAAAGCTCAGACGAAGAAAACAAAGCTCGATTTCTCTGCAAATGGATGCATCAGAATGGAGCGCAGCAGGGAGCTTGAGGCCTGTCAGTTGTAGCCCCTACCTACCTGCTACAAGCTTTTTTCAACAGCATTTTTGCTGTTGAAAAAATACTTGTTCCTAATTCACAATGATTTGAATAAAGAAATACTCAGAAATTCAACCTTCAGCTTAATTTTCTTTCTATATACCCTCCACCATCAGAAAAATGCCAAAAAATGCCAAAAACATGTTAAAAACACCAAAAACATGACTTTCATTGGAGTGGGTCTTTTAGTGACCTTTTTTTGGCAGTAAATGTGTTGAAAATGGGAAGAATTTTGAATTCCTTACTGAGCAGCATAAGTCTACGTGGTTTTAATAGAAGGTTTTATGTAATGCCAGCTTTGTGTTTCGCCTTCAGAACACAGAATGACATCAAAATACATGATACATCATTATGCCAATTTACAATAAAGCCACCTGCAAACAACATTTGAGATTTAAAGAACTTGAAAATCCATCTCTGACTGTCACCATATTGAAAAACAACAACATCTCTAAATAGAAGGTAAAATGAAGTAGAAATCACATATTAGAATTGCATCAGATTATTCGATTGTGCAAAACTTCTTATTTACTCTCGGTCAGTAGTTTAGGCTCAGGGATATAAAATTATGTGATGTATGACAGATTGTGGAAGCATTTTTGAATCCCCAGTTTAACGTGTTGCATTAGAGAATGCATATAGATTCATTAAAACACGTCTAAAAACTCTGCTGTCCTACAGTAACCATACAGTGCTTTGGACAAACAGTCATATTTGATTTTGACTTAAACTTTGCAAGCTTAAATGGAAAGGAATAGGTGGAGGAAAATAGCCTTATTAAAGGAAAAGAAGAGAAATGAAAAAAAAAAAACCACTTTTCCTTCTCTGAACCAACCAGCGGTGAGTGTTCCGCCAGTCGAAGAGCAGAACCCCAGTCAACGGGCAATACAACATTTAAAGGCTCAAGTCCACTGAAGCAGCAGCACTGTGGCTCCAGATGTTACAGCACAGACTTAAGGCGAGAGAAAAGCAGCGTGAAACTGCTCATTTGACCCCATTTAAAAACTTGATACCAATTAGAGAGTTCTGAGTCTAAATAATTTATTGGATCTCTCTCACTGAATACACACAACTCACTTTACGGGCAAGCGCACATGTGCTTCTAAAACACAGTAACCAGTGAAGAAACGTGCACACGAGCGTGCACCAGCAGGCGCAGATTCCACCACGCTCTGAAAACAGACTTCTTAATGAAGCCTTCTGAAGTAAAAGTGGAGCAGAAATACATACTGGCCCATTTATGCCTTCAGTTCACCCTCCTCTACTCCATCTCTCTCCCACACCTTCTCCACATCATTTGTTTTATGCATGTTTCATTGTCTCCCTCTTTTGTCTCAATGAGTAAAATCACAACCCCTAATTTATGGCTACAGGCAAAGACACTTCTACAAACAAACTGGCTGATGAGAGGGGATGACTGAAAACATATGCACTGAGCGGTGTGTGTAAATCTTAAAATGTCTGTTGCTGTCTTTTTATCTGTGGTTATTTACATAAGAAATGACAGTGTGTGTAAAAGAATGACTGTGATGCAAAATGAAAAAGGCTGCGCGCCGGAGCAGAGTGTGAAAGAGAGGAGGGGGGAGTAAATCCAGTGACACTGAGTTGGGAGCACTCAGGTGTGGTGAGAGGATTATACAAAACCCTGAGTATGAATGACAGTAAACACCTGAATGACAGAGAGACAGGGAGCAGTGGGAGTTCTGTGAGTGTGTGTGTGTGTGTGGCTTAGGTGCCAGTTTAGCTGCCCTCACAGAATTATTCTGAGAGAGGAGAAAATGTATGTTCCTCATTTGCTTCTCTTAGAAAAGTGCAATTAGTTACAATACATCAAAGCCAATTAGAGAGGATTTAGCAACAAAGAAAGCATGGGCAATGAGGGTGTCAACAAAATACACAAGGAGAGTGCAGAAGAAGATATCACTGAGGACTGATCCACTGTAGGAACACTGAAACTGCTGAATGGCAACGAGTTAAAGACTGAGTTGCACTCTGTTCAAGTAAGTCAATAAAGAGCATGAAAAAGGAGGTCTGCTTTTCTAACTCTTCATGTGGGACTGCATACAGGATCTCTGAAGTGAACTTTACTTTCCCTTTTTTTAATCAATGAAAAATAAACACTCAAAAACTCTTTTTTATTGCAATTTCGTATATATTTACAGTATACATATGTGTGTGTCTATCTCTGTGTAAAACATATATGTAAATCAATAATTCAGTCTTTTTCTTTGTTCTTTGTTTTATATTACCAAAACATTTTTTTGTTATTAAAGGATATGAGATTATTCATTGAAGATCTGCCCAAGTAAACAGATTAGCTGTCATCAACACAGTCTTATAATATAATTTCAGTTTACATGGGTAAAAAGCCACTATTTTGCCTGAAAAATGGGCCAATCTCTAGTTGCGGAATGCTCAAGTGTGTTTTTAACTTCTGGTTTAGGGTTAAATTCAGAGTGGCGGAATGACTGTTGATTCCTACATTTTCCGAAATCCCTCAACTCTCAGGCTATGTTTCTGTACAACGCTGACTCTACATGAAATGTGACCCCGTTTCTCCCTCTGCGACCCCCCTCCTTCCTGCCATAGCCTTGGAAGATACAGGAGCACAGGGAAGGGCATGCCAAAGCAGAAGACACTTTTAAGCAAAGATTAAAGGTTTTCCTTTTTAATCAGACATTTGGCAGCAATGTAGGCATTTCACCCTGGTGCAGCTATACGGATCAATTTTTAATGCAGCTATGCACGGAGCAGACAGAGTGATTGGCAAGAGAGAAGCTCTTTACAAAGGATCTATTTACAACATATCTATAGAAATATGCAGACAGCATTATTGACATCTCTTACAGAATTTTCAATGAGCCCTTTTTCTTTATTTTCCTTCGTCAGGAGGCACGACCTCTGTGAGCGTATGATGATCACGGCTGTGTGAGTGTTTGCACTCACTCACATGTGTCTCACATGTAAGAATAATAAAGGGATCTACAGCTCTCCCCTGAGTTGCATTATGCTTCATTCCTTCATGTTGTACTGCCAGGGGCTGGGTAAGTAGGTCAATCAACCCTGGTGTAAACACATCATAACAATTCTCTAAAAAAATGCTAATGACAACAACTGCCTTTTTTGTTTAAATTTATATCTACCTCAAACTCTCACCCTTCTTTGTCATTATTACATTATTTATAACTAGCTTTATATATTCAAAGTAGCTTATTGACAAAAGATAATGTTGGCAGACTGAGAGGATTCATTGTTTTTGCATATTTTGTCTAAACAGATTGGGAAAATGTCATATAATAATAACCTAAAACAAATAAGGAAGTTTTACAAAAATTCAAAAACCTCTGAAAAATAATATTACTATCATAAATGTTATTGTAGTGCTTTTGAGCCCCGAAAAACATACAGGATATTAGCCCATGTTATTATTGATTGCACAAAATAGAACTTGAACTGTTGAAAAGCTATCAATCGTGATAAAATCTGTTTTAGTGACAAAAAAATGACATTTTAAAAATGTATTAAATATTATCATTAATGATTTCTAAGCTTTTACCTTTTTTTTTGCAATATTGGTTTTATTGATAATTGTTTCCTTACATGTTCTTTCTTAAGGTGTTGTTTTTAAGAATTACACTGTGATTAACTTACAGCTTTATTTATTTCTCTTTTTGACTTTCTTATGGTAAATCAACTCTCTGGAGTTGGCTTTACAAGCTCAATGCTTAAACAATTTGCCAACTTTTTAATAACACTCTAGATACTTTCTTTATTTTGGCATTTCTTTTAAAAAGTCTGAATACCTTAAACCAGACCAAAAATCTTGATGACACAAATTTCTTTTTTAAATAACAGCCCGGCTGTAGTAGTGTTGGAGTTCTTAAAGGGCCTATATCATGCTTTTCTTAAGCCTCTCAGAGTAAACTATATCCGTATATGTATTAGCTATTGCGCACTGAAGAACAATTTTTTCAAAATAATTCATTTTCCTACCCGGAAGTTAATCGACTCGATCTCTGAGGTACTGGGTTGTGCTCCTTGTGGGTGCTGCCCATTTCATGAAATCAACCCAGAGTCACCCTCAGCAGGGTGTCTGCATTTCACCCAAGATAAACAACATCCGAACCTTTGCAGAGATGGATGTGCATATTCTGCAGATAAAATGAAAGCGTGTAGCCAATTACCACTATCTCCGCTGAGAATGTGGGTGTGTGTGTTAGTCGGGGGTGGTGTTCACAGCACAGACTCTTCCTGGAAGGGGCTGTTCTCCACTTATGTACGTCACATTGTGAGAACCCAATTGTTTTGGTAGATTAAGAAGGGCTGGTGCTCAGAGTGCAGGTTTTTAGAGGAATACTTAAAAATTAATGAATGGATCAAAATACCACTTTGGGTTGAATTTTGTGAGGAATGAAGATTGTAATACCCTTAAAAGCTCAAAAGCTCAGTGTATTCCATATGTATGTTTTCAGAATAGAGTAGAATAGAATAGAATTAAACTTTATTGATCCTGCAAAGGGGAAATTACCTCATTTTCATAACTATTAAAAACAACAGACATATAAATAACACTAAAAATACATACAGAATACACAATTAATACATGTTGCACTTTTCAACATTTTTATAATGCATTTTTGATAAAGTTTTATATATGGTTAAAATCATTTAGGCCGTGAAACACTTTACCAACAAGGAACACACATTTTCCAAACACAATATTTAGAATATCATTTTTGTTGCAATAGAAACATAGTTATTGTCCCATTCCAACTTCATTTTTATCTATTGTAAAATTATTCTCAGTAGTATTTTAATTATGTTTATGCAGTTTTTAGTCAAATTAAGAAAGCTTGTGTTGCTTTCTTAAGACGTAGGACTTTAATTAAAAATTCACCTCTGTGTTGTGTACGGGACTATTGGTGTGGAAGTAGCCCTACATTGATATCCCAGCATACTTTACTTTACAATCTCTCCCATTAGGTTATAGCTCCTTACAACTCCAAGCTAACCTTAAAATAACAAAAAAAAACAGCGATCAATTTTGGAGCTTAAGCCAGATGGCAGCTCAGACAAAGAAAATGAAGACATTATTGGAGCTATTGTCTTCAAGTTTGGAGTGGAGCAGGGAAACTTTTGACTGCCCATGTCAGTTGCTACTTTACAAACTCCAGCTTTTTCAAACCCTGGGTTTTTGTTTGCTCCTGATTTATCCCGATTTGAATAAAGAAATTTACAGAAACGCAGTTTTAATCTTTAATTCTTTTACACCATATAACCAAAAGTATTCAAAGTTTTCAAATTATCAGAATTATTTTGTCACAGGCATATCAAACCAAGAACTCAGTCATGCAGACTGGTTTTACAAACATTTCTGAAAGAATGGGCCACTCTCAGGAGCTCAGGGAATTCCAGCGTCATAGGATGCCACCTGTGCAACATATCCAGTCGTGAAATTTCCTCACCCCTAAATATTCTATAGTCAACTGTCAGCTTTATTAAAACAAAACGGAAGAGTTTGTGAACAACAGCAACTCAACCATGAAGTGGTATGCCACGTGAACTGACGGAGACGGGTCAGCGGATGCTGAAGGGCAAAGTGCAAAGAGGTCGCAGACTTTCAGCACAGTCAATTGCTACAGAGCTCCAAACTTCATGTGATCTTTAGATGAGCCCAAGAAAAGTATGTAGAGAGCTTTATGGAATGGGTTTCTATGGCCAAGCAGCTGCATCCAAGCCACACATCACCATGTGAAATGCAAAGCGTTGGATGCAATGGTGTAAACCTCGACACCACTGGACTCTAGAGCAGTGGAGAAATGCTCTCTGAAATGATGAATCACACTTAACATCTGGCAATCTGATTGATATCTATGTGTTAGGAATGGGATGGCACTTCAGTTCATATGTGAGTCAAGGCAGGTGAGCGAATACTTTTGATAATATAGTGTATATGTCTTCCATCATGAGAAAAATGCTACAAAAACATGTTAAAAACACAATTTTCATTCGAGTGGGTCTTTAAAGGACCAGTGACATTTGTGTGTTGAATGTTCACAAGGTGTATATGGCAGAACGAATAGTACAACACAAAAATGACAAACAAGGTGACTCTAAAGAAACTAAAGTTCATCTCTGTTCATATCTGACACTGCTGCCCTTCATGCTCCAGCCTCCATAGTTCAATCCATACAACCCTGCATCTATTCATTATGGCAGTGTCTATATGTCACTTCTTCAAGCTTCCATTCACTCATGCAGTCAAACAGTCTTCTGCCCAAGCAACCCTTACACCATTGATCCACTTATTGACCCTGCATTGGGTGGATCAATACTCTCTTAAATGGCATGGCTATAAGTGCTGAGGCACAATAGCCAGATGTTGTTTAAGTAGTTAATTTTCAAGGTAGTGAAGCTGAGCAGGGCTCAAATCCAAGTTAACTCTCCCTTATGTTCCACTTTTAAGATTCCACCAAAGAAGAAGGGGGCTACTAAAAAGAGGAGAGAATAAAGTATTTACCAACAAGAAAAGGAGCATTTACAGGTGTTTGTATTGATTCGAAGGCAAATTTCTCAGACAAAGATTCCTCTGTAAATCCAGATTATGAAACTGTGCTTTTATGAAACGTATATGAAATGCAATGGAAGCAGCAAGCTTTTAAAAAAATAACAAAAAAAGCTACTGCAAACTACAGGTACAAAATTAGCATGAAATACTGAGCATATTTGAGCTTTTCTGTCATGTGAAATCACTGTAATATGACTTGATGTCTTTTGGATCTTATTGAAAGAATTGCTACAGATTTCAGTAGCACATACATTACTTATACAATATTAACCTAAAGGAGCAGCAGTTTTCAGCAGCCTCATGTTCACTATCACCATGGCTTGGTATGCATACAGAAACCCTGTTGGGTTACTGCTGAGGCCAGGTCTTGGCATTAAATGAGTGGGACTCTGACAAGTCCCGCAGTTCTGTCAGTGCAGTTCACAGGTCTCGTTAGCAAAGGTGTCAGCAGAGGTGGAAATGGCTGTGTGTGAGTGCATTTGTGTGTGTGTATGTGTGTAACCTGAAGATTAGACAGCACTCCTACCTCCAGCTCCTCACCTGACACCGGCAATAAAACTAAACAGACCAAGGTGGTATGCTGCGTGTGTGACTGTGTGTGTGGCTGTGCACACAGGAAAAGGGGCAAGTGTGCTGCAGGGCTGCTGATGCTGTCACCAATTTGCCCGTGCCTCCAGATAGGAGCAGGAACAAGGTGACGGAGCTGTGGCTTGATAAACACAGAAGCCCTGCTTCGATTTCCCATCCAGTCCACTTTAGAAACACATGGCTCTTACTGGGCTCTCTTGGTCCAGAAAAAGGGCAGTGGGGGGAGCTCAGTAGAGGCATAATGATGGCCATGCAGTGAGCGACAACCTTAGCCAAGAGACGGTTAAGAGAGGAACAGATGAGTCTGACACAAATTGTGTGGTAAGAAAGGAACAAAGAAGGAAAGAAATGACAAGTGAAATATGACAGAGGCTTGTAAAAAACTGGAAATCTGTAAGTTTTAAAAACAACAGGCTGCACAATCCTCAACTTTAAAACTTTCATGCACATTTTCCCTCCATCTTTTTTTTTTCACTTTTAAAAGGTCTAAAAAGACTTTCGTGTTTTGCCTCTTAACTGACATCAGAAGTTTAAAGACCAGCTTCAGCTGCAGGAGCAGAGGATTGCTACCTCTGCCCCCCTAGAGAGTTAAGGAGATCACTTTTTAACCCCTCCTCCCCCACCCCCACCCCGCTGCACCGCTCTTCTATGCCTAAACACCAACATAAGAGGACAAGTGTGGGCTCTAAGCACCGGTGATCAAACACGAGCGGCTGCTGGGTACGCTAGGCTAAGGACTGTTGGTGTAATAGGATTGGAAGCCCCCAGGTGAGCCAAAGGACACCTGCAATCAACGTGATTACCCCAAAGCAAACCCATATCGTAGTTACAGCATTTACCGCACTAAAAGGATCACTTTGGTTGTAAAGAATGTGAGCAACGTAGTGTCAAGGTTGACTGAGCATGTCAAAGTTGTTAGGAGAATGATGGAGCTTGAAACTGTGTGTGGTTTAGATGTATTGCAGTGGAGTCTTTAAGGTTTGCTTGTAAATGTTATCACAAACATTTCAGGCAGGAGAAAAGCTTTAAGTTTCTACAGTAATATAATTATTTCGTCAAAAACACACTAAGAGCTTTGATGGAAAATCATAAAATATGACCAATAAATTCTAAATTTAAAACCCAAAAGTGCTTCAACATTGAGTCATGCGTGCATGAAGGAATCGATGCACACCCATGCAACGTGTCCAAACAGTCATGCACAGACTGATATATAACCTCACACACACACACATTCACGCACAAAAAAGAAACAATTACCAGAGACTGAGCTCATCTCTGACTAAGCAAAAGTCATCCAGCGTGTAAAACACACAATATAATTAGCACACATCAAGCTGCTGGGTCCTACTGTGCATTAATGATGCTACCCTCTGAAGTGAATTATGGCTTGATGAGTGAGAAAGTGAGTAAGGAGGGGGTTTTGTGGAGGAACAACACATCACTTGGAGAGGATGAGAAACCAGTGTTAAGGGAGAACAGAGGAGTTTGGTGACTCATAACAGGTTTAGCGTTGGTGATGTGTTCTCACTGCCCCAACAACAATTAAAGACGAAGAAATGATCGTTAAAAGGTGGATGACAGAGTATTCCCTTGAGGTTAAAACAGTCAGATTTTCTGTTCTGTGTTATATCACACATCTTTACTGACTACCTTGCAGTATGGTTATAATAGAAAGAAAATAGACTATAAATCAGAAGGAGCTGATACCTATTTCCAATGGGCTGGGATATATTACTTCAGTTTGCAATGTTCTCAAGTAATTTAAAACTTATTATTTTGAAGATTAAAAAGATCTGAATATCTACAAGCCTTCCTAAAAACCCATTTAAAAATGATAAATTAAAGGGGAACAAGGGATGACACAAGTGGAAGTCTGTAGATACGGATGCAAAGATGCCCCATGGCCAGCAAGCAAAAAAACCATAACAACTGCTGGTAAACACGTACGATCTGTTGAAACCTGATCCCAGCAAAAGCTAAAGAAAAACTTACCTTTTATATTTTCAAGTTTACCTGTTTACTGTATATTGATGACTCTCATCTCATCCCCAGCCAATTTGAGCAAAGATGGAATTCAAGTGCTAAAATTAACTCCAATTTCAACCAAATCAGATTTTTTCCCCTATAATAATCCAAACAATAAAAACCTGAACAGTTAGTTCAGTTCAGAAAAAAACAAGGTAGCGCATTGAGTTTATTGTTGTGTTGTTTTACCCCACATTGCAAACACAGACATTTTGCAGCAGAGGGAATATACCTTCAACTGCCATAAATATAAAAAAGTACACAGTGTATGAATTCAGGCTTAACATGCAAGCATCCAGTCACTCATGCTACCTCGGTGTGCCTTTCTAAACCCCGCCACTAATAAATTTATATTTACAGCCTACATTGAGGACTTTTAAATTATAGCATACAATAAACCTGGCACACACTTCTCAAAAGCTCTTTCAGGGGATGTTAAAGCAATATAGTAAGCAATTTTCCAAAGTGGATTACAAATTTCACATCCAGGTTTTATTGCACATTACGATAACTTAACCACATCTGAATGTTCCGCATAAATGGGAAATATGCGCTGCTTAATATGCTATTTTTCATTTTTTAAGAAGAGATTTGCCAGCCCTGCCAAGCAAGCCAGGATGCTGGTTTGTGTGGTGGGGGAGTCAATAATCTTTATGAGGTGGATTTTAATTACAAGGAGATAACTGAGTATCCTCCTCACGGCAAACCTCCATCAATCTCTATTTCGCATCAGGCTGTATGTAAGCCCTGGCACGCACATGCACAGACACACAAACACACATCCAGACTCAGATACCCTTTCAGACATGATTGATCAATCAATCAGCAATGCATTATTTTCATCTCAGTGAAGCAAACATTTTAAAAGCATATGTGACAGGCATTGCTAGATGGCATTTTACCATGCATACAAGCACAAGCGCTTGCTTTGCTAACACATACAAGTATACGCACATGCACTAAAACACAGATGCATGCACCCACAGAGGCGTTGGCAGAGTAATCCAGCTAAAAAAGGTTAAGGCTGATGTTTTCCCAAAGAACGACAGTCTGTGAAAGGTCAGATCAATCATGTACTAAGCATGTCTCGTAAGAAATCCATAAAGAGCTTGTTTTAAATAATAACATTTTATAGATCACTTAAAGACATAACTGTACCACAGTCAGGTAGAGCCTCCTGCGCCAGAGAGTGCTCGGCGTGCCAATAATTCAAATTGAAAAAACCTAATATGTTGTGATTGCACTTCATCTAATGAACCAGTGGCATTTCAGGTGAAACCATGCACACGGTGCCGACATCTTTGCAGCTACAGGCAGTTGGCCTGGCCCCGGAGCAAGTGTAGGGATTTTTCTCATGAGGTGGGTGATGTTGCATTTGAAGTGTAAACACTTTAATTCCATTTGTCTGGCAGAAGGCAAGCTGCAATTTAATTAGATATGCTTGCCTGACACTTTTACAGGTGCAAATGTAGAAGAAATTGTTTGGTGGCAGCTCGGCGACTGCACATAAAGCAGAGGGGAATGGAAAAATGCTGCTGAAAATCATCCATGTCACACGATAAAGGCAGAGAAAGGTTAAAAAGGGAACCATCTGACACTAAATGCTTTGAGACTCAATAAAGATGGTTCTGCGTTTCACTTTTTAGGAATCACAGCTGAGACACCCAGACAAGTGCAAAGATGACGCAGGAAGATGTTGTATCTTCTCATCTCTCAGTAATAATAGTAATAAAAAAGCTCCAGGGTAAGCCTGGGATCTGAGCAGGCTAGTTTAGCGGTAACTGGTTGAACAACAAGTCAATTCATTAAGCACATCATCTAACATGTAAAACCGAAACTGGCTGCAGTGTTACACACTTTCATTTGGCTTAAGTGATACTGAGAGCTAATGAGGTTGAATTTGTGCTCCGAGTTATGTCATTTGAGGACACTGAATCCTTGTAGTGTTAATTAAAACTCAATGAATTGATGTAGATGAAAAATTTGCATGGCTTACAGCCACAGTAAAGGATACTACTGGGAAAATAAGGGTTCCAGTTTAATAAGCTGCTTTATGTATTGTGCATTTCTAACGCTACTTTTAAGATTTTTCTGTCTCATTCGCATATATTTACAGTAACAATTCTGATTTTAGAAGTGTGTGTAAGAAGGGATTTTAGTGTTTTTGTTCTTCAAAGTGAGACTGTGTAGCTAAACTTTAGCTGTATGCTGCATTTAAAGCACTTTTAAGTCCCACTCCTATCAACTTTTGATCTATTGTAAAAGCGTTCCCAGTGGTCTTTTAATTATGATTATGCTGTTTTTAGCCAAAATAAAAAAAATTGTGTCTCTCAGTAGTTTATGAGAAATTTGCCTCTGATTTATAAGCAGGACTGTTGGGGCAGAGTGAGCGTACCTTAATTTCCCGTTATCCCTAAGTTTACACGCTCACCCGCTAGCTCACACCCACAACCTAACATTACCATTACAGTGCAACAAAAATGGCGAGCAATGTTTGAGCTATCCAGCCGTACAGTTTTGAGCCAGATGCCAGCTCAGACAGGGAAAACAAAGACGCACATGGATCCATTTGTCTACAAGTGGATGCATCAGAATTTAGCAGAGCAGGGAGCTCGTGGTCTGCCGATTGTAGATTTTACGTGTCAATTACCCTGCGACAGACTGGCGACCTGTCCAGGGCATCCCCTGCCTTCGCCCACAAGTACCCGGGATAGGCTCCGGCAGCCCCGTGACCCCGAAAGGGACAAACGGAATAGAAAATGAATGAATGAATGAATGAACGTGTCAACTACAAGCTTTTTTAAACTGCATTTTTTTTGTCTGCTCCTGATTAACCAAGATTTGAATAAAGAAATATTCTATCATGAGAAAAATGCTATAAGAATAAGTTGAAAAAAACAAAAACATGGTTTTATTGGAGTGGGTCTTTAAACACTCTCACTCTCTCAAATAAAAAGAACTGCCCCATGAAAAGCTACTTTAAGAACGTTAGGAAAAGGTGGGAGGACATTGGCGCCCTTTGACTGCATTTTAGATGGTATAAAAACGTATAAAAGCTGAACTTCCCAATCTTGTTTGACTTTATTTGTACATGTGAGGGAAGCTCAGAAGACAACACATGGCTCTCTCCAAGTCACATTTATTCCTGCCAGCAATGCAATGATTAGTCACAGGATTAAATCTAACAATTTAATCAAAACAATCTTTTTGCTCATAAATAGAAATGCATAATTATTTAACCATTCTCAGGAGTTTATGTAAAAAGAAACCAATATTCCCATTTTGTGTGGCACCAGGGAGTCTGGTCTGAATTTCATCTGTAATGCAAGCAGCGATGGCTTTACTCAGTCAAACTCTACAAGCCAAAAAGTTCTAGCAGATCACCTGCCAAGTATCCCAAGTGTGTTTGGGTAATGCCCTGCTATAATATCAAATGTTTAATGCAGTCAATGACATGAAAAACAAGCAATTTGTCTTGTTTCGAGCGGTAATATGAGTAGGAAAAAGAATACGTTGTCTAATAATGTTACACTACAAATGCCTTCTTTGTTTCAGGTTTTATTTGCCATACCCATCCATCACAGAAGCTTAACAGCTGCACCACCTCTAACAGTAAAACAGACAGCATTGCTTTCAATTTAAATCTTTTCCTTTTAGAAATGAGAAAAGTGTTCAGTTTGACTTCTGCCTGCCCGCTCCTGCAGAGATAAAGGCTTTCTGCACTGTGCACAACCACATGCCCTGACATATGTTTGAAAGTGAGCACAATATGAGGGGTGTACATTTGAGTGTATGTGTGTGTCGCTCTGTAATCTGACTCTTTAATTGCCTTTTCCTATGTGTGTTGCTGTGAGAATTTGTAGATGTGCAGTAGCATATGTTCCCGCTGTGTGAGTGTCTGCGCTTCCATCAGACAGCGTGCATGTGTAGGTTTACGTAAACTAAGTGAACATACCTCAGTCTGAGTGTGTGTCTCCGCATTTGCATGTGTCTACGCGTGTACACGTGTACTGCTTGTGTGTCGGAGTGAATGAGCGCTGTCAGGTGCTGCTCAGTGCAGTGCCAGCTGCATCTACAGCCATCTGTGTTGGGGCACAGTGGGAGGGGAGGGGATGACTTTAATGTACTTGAACCCCAGACAGACCTTTCACAGACAGTCATCAGTATGAAACCAAGACAACTGGGCCCAGTCAAGCTGAACCAGCTGATCTGGGCGTTGAGCAGGAGACAGACGCTTTGGTTACACTGTAACCCCCGGTCAGACTCACAAGGGAGCCCATGGCAGTCGGATACAGCAAACATTAGAATCTGTTTGGGTAACACAACAGTACAGAGAACGCTCATAATTTTTTCTTCAACTGTCAGATTCTGTCTATATTGTTTTAATATTGCGTCTGTCATTGATAGATCTTGGACACCTGCATATATATTCTGATTAGTTTAATTCTAATGCAAGAGTTACTAATTATTGCATCATACAGACACAGTCAACAGAATAACAAACAAAGATAAGGAAAATATCATTTTGAGTCTGTTATAAGCTATTCCTCAAATCTAGTTGAGGCCAAATTGGTTTATTTATTTAGGTTGTGTATTACTTCTTTCAAGTAGCCTTTTTGACTAAAACTTTTCTGATGAACCCATTGAATATAAGTGATTGTAAAAAGAAAATAAAAGTACACTGAAGTTTTCAATTCTGCCTTTGACCTTTGACACAAAATCAAAGTTTGATTTTTACCTGCGCTGGAAATTTAACCCATAGTTTGGTTCGGATATTATACACCAAAGCAGCTAGATGATCATCAAATCAGTTTTGTTTCTGCTATACACACATTTATTGTTTAGCATTCTGGTAGACAGTTGAAAAGAAAAAGCATCAGAAAATACATGTGTCAAGAAAAATCAGCCAGCTATCAGTTATTTTAAAGCTGGTGTTTTAGAAGACATTTCTCAAACTCCTCTATAATTAATTTTCTTACAAGCAAAAATGAATGCATAAGGCTTTTTTTCAGCTCGTTTTCAGGTTTGAGTCTAACTGATCATGTTTTTAATGCTTTTGTTTATTTCAGTAACTAATGGGGCCACTGTATGTTAAAACACAAAGTATTCTTTGTAAAAATGACAAAATAGAGACTCAAAATACTTCTAAAACTTTTGAACATTTGATTATTATGAAATGTTTAACTATTTTACGAAGACTGTCAATTTTTGCAATAGTTTTAGAATAAATTTAAACATAACCTATGAAAATATAGTATAACTAAAAACCGAATGTTATAAATAGAAAGAAATCCATTATAAAAAGCACTTTCACTCAACACTTTACCCACAAAACAACAGACAGCCCAGTAAATCAACACAGAGGCCTTCACCACAAAGACAACGCAGAGGCCAAGTAATGATCTTGCAGAAACAATATGATTAGTGAAGCACAAAATCAATTAATGCAGCAGTGGAATCAATAGTTGTCTCTCAGCATATATGTCTTGCTATTAATTAATAAACAAAAAGGGCATTAAGCAACAGAGCATCAAACTGTAGCAACGACTGTCATCAGTCACAGAGCCTGTGCTGATGGCATCAGCACCAAGGCAAAACATGGACAGATATAAATGTGATACGCTGAATAAAGCCAACACACCCACAGGCAAAAATGCTTACACAACAGTATGAACAAACTTCTAAGCAGAGGAGAACGCACAAACACATGCACAGACACACGTGTACTGTTTACAGCTACGCAAAAACCATTCAAGTTCTCCAGTTTTACTCTGAAAAAAATCCACATGTCACGAACTATATTATCACCAATCTGGAACAGACCCAGAGTTCGATGAGGCTTGAACCGTTTTGGAAAGAGGCCATGGGTGTCCACCGCCATCAGACAAGTGTCTCCATATTTGTAATGCTCGGCGAGTCAGCATTGTCTTTCTAGAAAAGTTTGATGAGCACTTTACACAAACACAGAGTCATACAGGGCATATCACACACACCACGACCGTTTTTCTGGCAGCCAACGTTTGCCTTCACGAAAGATTCTCCCAATGAAGTCTAACCCTTCTTAGGTTGTACAATTTTGTTAAATTATGAAAGAGTGGTTTGATTTATTTATAGTATTATTTCCTGACCATTTGTTTTGCCTTTATTCCATTTTAAGGCCCAGATTAGGCTCAACAAGCCGTGTCTTTTTATTAATGCTCTGCATGCTGCATTCAGGTCTCCAACCATTTGAACTCCCTGACACAACTTTGGCTAACAGTTGAACCTTTTATTGCACCACCAACATTAAGATTCAGCACATGCTCCTGGATAGCAGATGTTTTGTGTTTGCCTGTGTGAAGTTCATGGCATCAATTACACGGACTTGCTGGTTGTTTCAATAAACGTTGGAGCAAAATAACACTGACAATGTCGCAGATATGAACATTTTTCATATCAGAAATTGAATAACTCAAATATTAAGCTGATGGTCTCCTCCAGAAAATATATAATACAGCACTGTTTGCCTAAACCTTTTTCAGAACTCTTTGCCTGCATGAGTTTACTTTGTTAAAACTTGTTTGAACTTTATGAAGCTTAAAACCAGTTGTTTTTCCACTAAAAATAATACACAAGCGTCTTTGAGTCTGAGAATGTCGACCGAGTTTAAAAACAAATATAAAGAAGAATTCAAGATGCCCTCTCATTTCCATTCTTGGTGAAAGGGGTTATCTTTCAGGGGTTGAAACGTTTCCTATTTTTTTACGTCATGACAGGAGTGGTTTTGGTGTGGCTCCCTGAGCCTGATTACAGCGAGAGTCTTAATCAGGTGGTGCAGTCTGTCGAGGGCCCATGGGGCCAAGAGAGTGCTACATCCTGTCAGACTGCACCGAGAAACAATCAATCATCAGAATGGCTCTAAGACAGAAGAGGGAGGGAGAGGAGAAAGATAGGAGAGACACAGGAAGAACAGTGGGGAAAAATGTAGGAAAAAGGGAACAAAAAGAAACTGAAAAAGACTGATTCAGGTAAAAAAAAAAAATAACTGGAGACAGAAAAAAGAAACTGTGTCTTTGTAGGGCCTTAAAATCTTTAAGATGGAGGATCCCTATGAAAACCCAATGAGGCTTTTTGGACCGAGAGATACTGTGGACAGTAAGAATGTTTTGTAGAAGCCAAGGCCATGTGGAAAGCTCGTAACAAGTGATGTCTAACACTTTCATTGCTTCCAGTGTCCCTCTAACCTTAGCCCGCACGATTACTTCACTGTCTTGGCAGGGTGCCACGCTGTCACACTGTAAAAGTGATCACCTTTTGGCCAGGGATTCAAATGACCTCAGAGATAAACTCTGAGAATCATAGACAGAAGGGAACAGAGGGATTAAAGTGGTTCTATGTTTCACACTATATTGGCTCAGTATAAATATGCAGCTTCATAAGAAATGTCTAAGAATGTAAAACTCCAACTATCCATTCAGGCAGGTGGGATTCTTCCCACATCGGGGTGCACACATTTTGCTTATTTGAACTGAAATACACACTAAAAGAATGGTAGATACCACAATGATAATGCTCTGTGAAGCAAGAATGAGTGAACGGCATAACTCAGACAGGTGATTTGTAGAATTTAAGCGGATGAGCATGCTTGGCAATCTATACAGGATAAGAAGTCAAAGGGAGGACTTAAAGAAAAACTCCTGTCCCCCAAAACCTTTTGTTTTCCCAGAAAAAGTTTTATCTAAAGATATCTGCATAAACATAGGAGATATGCTTTAAATCTGAAAGACACAAACTCTTAAATACACGCAAAAAATATGATGTAAACTATGCAAGGAGTTCAGTTCAAGGCCAAAGGTGAAAAAGATGTTTGTCTCAACTTATCCTCCTTGAGAAGACATACAAGAGGGAACGCAATAAAAAGACTTGCATACAAATAAAAGGAGCTTAAGAGAAAACAAGGGTTTGCAGCACAGAGGAGTTGCAGCAAAGGCAAACCAGCAAAATAAATATATAAATAAACAAGCAAAAAAGATAGAAAGAAATAAAGAAAGGCAAAGGAAGGTAAAGGGAAATGTGCAGCTGACAAAGTTGGCTGACGCATCATACATCAAGCACTTGTTACCGCTCCCTGTGCTTGTGATTGCACATGACTGCAAACAAGTCTGTGATAAAAATCTGAAGAAAGATGAGACCGATCGGGCGGGCTTTAAAGATCATCAATCACAGCCCTGTAAGCTCAGATATTATTAGTTCAAGTAAAGCTGCACTCTTCCATTTTATGGACATCATAAAAGACTTTGGCTAGGTGGAGGTGGAGTGGAGGAGATCCCCAGTGTTTTAACTAGGACTTGGATGAATGTGTTTGGAAAAGCAGACGGGATGGATGGATGGACAGCTCTAGTGTAGTAATGCTAACTGAATCATTCATTCTCCTGCAAGCTCCCCAGATGTAGAAGGCCCTGTTTGTGATATATTCAAATAAGTAAAACCAAATATAAAAAATCCTTTTACTGTTTCTGTTGAAGATGTATGAGAGTTTTGTTACAGCTTTGAACTTGTAAAAATTTTCAGACAAACCCAGCTAGTTTGCAGGTTACATTTTGAAAAACGGAAACAACCTCTGGCCCAGAAGGTTTTGATCATATGAAGTCTGGCTTGCAATAAATCAAAGTTAAGATGGCAAGTTGCAGAGGCACATAAAGTCTGATCCGATTTACTGTTTGGTGACATCTTTTCCTTTTTCTCCAGGCTTTGCTTTTATGACACGAAGACTGTCATGACTCATAAATACTAAAAAGCAAATAAAATATCGACATATTCCTGATTTAAATATAACGGTAATATTAAAGTCCACACCCAGCATTTGCTGACTGTGTGACACCTGTTGACGCAGACAGTTTTTGTTTTTAAATCTCTGTTCTATTTCACATAATCCTTGCATTTTTCCCCTTTCTCCCTCTCCCTAATTCTTTCTGCCTCCCAGTAAGGACATAAAGACTAGTGTGAAGTCCATCACTGCCTGGTGAATAGCTGCCCTTTGTGCCTCAAAACTCAATTCACAAGCTGAAAAGACCCCGGCCCTGTACCTCTGTGTGCCGCCTGATTTTAAAGAGTGTGCATGCCTTCCAAAGCTTGCCTTCAAGCCTTCTGTTAGGTTGCACATAAATTCTGAGCATTCAAAAATCAAAGGCTGGTAACAGTGGAAGCAGCAAATCAAACTGTAAGTTGAACGCACTTGTTGTTTTACTTTATTGGGAAAAAATGAATTAATTCTTGTGTCACTGCTGTGACAAACGTCTGCACTGTTGTCAAGGAAACCTAACTTGTTTTTTCATGGTTGCCTTGACCTCATTCACTGCATAACCCCCCTCACCCCATCACACATAATTTTAACTCACACAAAGTCATTTCATTTTGTTTAATATCCATCCTTTACTAGTAGTGTTTGGAGGTAGCATGGACTTAAAAAGTCTCGGTGTTATCGTGACTTGTGGTTTTTCTCGATGTGTGATAACGAATGGCTGAAGGGCATCAACCACACACCAGCCTCTTTTCCCGTCTCTCCCTCTCGTCTCTCAGAGTCCTTCTCTGGGCTTGTTAGGCCTGACACTGGCACCCTACTGAACAAAAGGACTGCACGGCTTAGGACTGCCCTGGAATGTCAGCGGGTTCACATTTCACATGCAGATGCGTGACCCCAGAGCCCTTTAGTGGGAAGGTGCGCTTTAACCTCACAGAGAAGCAGAAGGAGGGGAGACGGGGAGCAAGGGGCACCTTAGGGGGAGAGCAGGATGGGGGAAGGGCAAAAAAAAAGAAAAAGAAAATATGCGTCTGCACGCCTAGCATGTGCTCTTACACATCAATACGTCTTTCCAAATGTCTTTGCTCTCCACCAGCTACGTACGCCTAAACTCCGCTGATGTACCAACCCTATGGAATATTATAGTTGTCGATAATCTTAAAATGTGTCAGAGCCGTTTTTTTTATATACAATCTGCAACGCGCCCCATCTTTTCCCCTTGACTTTGGAACACATGAAAGCCTTACATTTTAAAGTGCATACTTAGGAATTCTCCCCAAATAATTGAAAAAGCACAATGGGAGGAGTTATATAAGGCAAAAGCACTGCGAGCTTTGCAAAAGAAACTAAAGCTACTGTCATCTGCTCTCTGTAGGCCGAGGCAGGCACAGTTTCAACTCAAGGGCTTCACACTTCTGTAACTTCTTCTCCTTCCCTTGCTGCTTTCCAAGTCTTAACTCTCAATATACCCATTTGCCTTTCCATTTTTCTTTCGCTTTCAAAAGTGAGCACATCAAAAGACGACAACATCTTCTGCAATAGCATGAATACCACAAATATGTGTAGGTTTAGTGTGACCTGCAGCCCTTATTATAAGATACACCAAATGCTGCAAAACATCTTAGTTTAATTCTATATTTCAACACTTTTCTTTTAATTGGTTTCTGAAAACATTTTTATGGAGAATGCTTTTCTAATATCCAACTCTGCAAAGGCTTTTCAACAAACTGATGACAAAGTGTTATGACAGTCTAGAATATCAAACTTAAAAAGCATGGAGGAAGTTGAACTGTGCGCCAAAACAATAACATTTCTAAGAAAGTGTTGCATTAGCTAACGGAGTTGAGAAATGAAGCCAAGACTTCTACCCAAGACAGTTAAGACAGTTTGTTTTTTAGAGTTAAAAATAAGGAAAAGTGGATACAACAAAACTTGTTACTTTATAAAAATCCAAATATCGGTATACCCAAAAGACATTATTGGTTTTAACAAACTCCACTATACAGCTGTTATGCAGTTCTTCAGTGTTTATCTGTGCATTCTGTGTTTATACTATGTTTAGCAACTCAATCCTCTGATAGTTAAGACATCTATAGCATTCACAGCAAGACCAGGGGAGCAAAGGAGCAATCCATAGGGCTGCGTATCCATGGCAACTAAACAAGAAATAGGCGCGATGCCAAGCAAGCATGGCTAAATTACCCATTAGAGAAAGCAAGGAAGGGAGAAAGGGAATACTGGTCAGGGCGCAAGAGGCTAATAGGGAGATGAGATGGTCAACATATAGACTACAAACACACACTGTCAGAAATGCACATACACACAGTGGCACACAAATAATAAGGAAGCAGACAGATAACGATAAATAAAGGTGCCAGAGCAAAAACATATATACAGACAAACATGACTGCACAAACTAAAGAAAGAAACAGACAAAAAAATGCAATTAGAAGAGCTCAAGCTGTCACAAACAAACAAACAAAGTGTGCTCATGGATTAATGCATGCTTAGAAACATTCCATAAAGGAAAACATGCCTGGTTTGTCCAACACAACAACAGGAGAACTAAAAAGTAAGTATTCTTACAATTGTTACAGTAATTTAAGAACATGTGATCTACACCAAAACATTGTCACATTACCGAAAATAACCTGAAAAATAAACAACATTTTTCCAACAATAAAAATGATTTTAACAGCATATGTAGCAGCAGACTTACACTTTGTTGTACAAAAAAATGTTCAGTTTACTTGAAGTGTTATTTTTGGAGTTTAATCAAGGAGAGTCGTAGATTCATCATGACTTGATTTAACATTTAGTTCACAGTTTACCATCTAGATCAGTCAGTCTTGTTTTAATGCAGTTTGACGTATGATTTCCAAAATGATGAGGGAGTTTTTATATGTTTTGAAAAGCTCCAACAAGACAGTCACAGAAGTTGAGAAAATGAGCACAACCATTCTAAGTAATGTAATCTTTTGCAGCCTTGTGTTAACACCAAATTGTGCAAACGTGTTCTTGATCAAGGTGATTGCAGGTCCCAGGGGTCAATCACATTTGTATATCTATCAAGTAGCTATTTCTTACCGCCTTAGAATATATAATATAGGCGGTCTAATTTTTTACACACTTCTCTTGCATTTTGACTTATTTTGTGAATAATGATATTATGTAATATGCGTCTTGTGGTTTATCTTAGATTGCATCTATTTAAAACATTGGCTAGTGAACAACAGGATGATTAGTACAACATCTTAATTTTTCAAAACATTTAGATTTGAAAGGGGTGTGCTATCTCTTTCAAATAGATTTAGTTTACACAGACTTCCAAAAAATCCACAATCACTTGCGGGAATGGATACTAGAATACAAAGGGCACAAAGGGGAGACAAAATGGTTTTAATAAAGACGCCCTCTTAGAGAGTTTGCCCATGAATGTGAAGGAGATGTACTTTATAGGAATCCTCTTGTGAGATCCCCTATGCTCAGCCTCTCAGTTGGGCAAGATAGTGTGGAGGAAAATGGTTGCATTGTTGTCTGTTTCTATATCCTGATCTTTGATTCATGCCCCACTTTATAGGTATGTTGTAATAATCGAAGTACTAATGACGAAACAAGTCTAAGTGTTTAAACTATCAAAACCATATGTAAGTAAAAGGCCTGGTAGTTTAGCGTTGTTGTGCACGGATATGCAGCACCCACACACATTTCTGCATCCAAGCTTGCTCACTCAAAGAGTACATTAGCGGTTGCGAATTTGAGCTTATTTGTGAGAACACATGCCATGAACACACACTTAAACACGACTCACCCAAGTCGTGCGCACACTGACAAGCAACCCCTCTACACTCAGCCGGGCACGTTCCTCCTGTTTTTAATGCTGCACATTCATTTGCATGTGCCATAATTAGCGTCAGGCACACAGAGGCTGGTCCTGGGGGAGTTCTGTGATAACCGTTTCCCCTTCTATTAAAGCTCTCATTCCAAGAGTGTCAGACATGGCACATCTTCATTGTGGGGCCTGCAGCACATTGGGCTAGCTGAAATTCTGGTACTGTGGCTACTGGTGGAACTTATGCGACAAGACGAGGAGGGGGAAATAGAAAGGTGGGGAGTGCAAGAAGTAGTGGATGATGAAGGAGTAAATAAAAGAAGGATAAAGTGAGATGTGTAAAGAAATAAAAAGAAGGCAAAAAGTTTGGAAGACAAAGCGGAACAGGAGAGTAGAAACAAAAAGAGGTGAAGGAGGCAGCTATTGCAGGAGACAGACAAGACAGGCTGGACAGAGGTAATGAATGCAGTTATTAAATTGTTTCAGCTGCAAAGAGGTCTATTCTTATGCCATTATAAAGAGAACAATTTATCCCCACTGATCGGCACTGTCTCCTTTCTGCTCGCTCACTTTGATCTGCCAGCATATTGCCTTCATGTGTCCTATTCAATAGCGAATCTGGGGCAATTTTAATGCTTTTGTACCTCGCCACCGCTCCACTTCTCCCTCCCTGTTTAAAAATAGCTGTTAATTATAAGTGCAGTTTAAATGTCTCTAGTGACCCAGAAATGCAGGTTAGAGTGAGAAGAAGGGATTGAGCATCCCCAAGTTTAAAAGGAAGGAGACACTATTTCTTTCTGTCTTCATCATGCTTTCTTCAATCTTTCTTTTCTCTCCGTACCCCCTACCACTTCTTTGTCTTCTCTATTCACCTCCCCTTCTCCATTTCTTTAGTGTTCCTCCACATTTATTTTTCTTCATCTTTCGCTCGCTCTTACTCGTCTGTAGTATTTTTTTCAGCTCAGCAGGAGTGAGCAGGGCTAGAGGATAGGGGACTTCGTTCTTTCTCTCCAACACATGAGAGAGCTGCACTGAGACATCGGAGACCATGGCTGTGAAACCGCTTCAGTCTGCAGAATGTACGTGAATCACGCCGAGTCTTTGTATCTCTCGCCCAACTTCCTCCTCTTATGCAGCCGCAGGAGTGGGATGTTGAAAGGAAAGGCATGTGAAGGTGCGCTAGGTAGCGCAGTATGAGGCAGAGATGCAGAGTATACCTGTGGGGAAGAGAAAGGGGCTGTGCAGGGACCTGAAGTCTGCACCTGGGGGTTGCAGTGTTATAAATAAAGCATTAGCCTCTTGAATGTAACAGAGATGTGAGGGGCTGTCTCTGTAGCTCTCTTTTCCCCACTAACTAACTACCAGTTAACCCCCAGGCATATGCATGTACTCCTTTCATCACTAAGGAGGTAAAAATACAAGAAAAAAAAAACACTTGGAGGTAAATTTCCGGTCTCTCATGTCAAAAATTGGGAACCCCTTTAAACATTAGATGGATCAGTGAAAACCTGATAGATCTAAAATCTATGGAAACACTTTTTCTCTCAATACTTAATTTCGTTTGTTGCTGTAATGTTTTAAAAGAAAGTTAAATAACACAAGAAACAGTAAGTCCACTATGACAAAATCTATGTTCGAACAATCACTATATGTAAAAAAAACTATTATCATTCTGTTTTTAGTGATCCATCCATCCATCCATCCATCCATCCATCCATCCATCCATCCACCCTCAGCTCCTGTTGGGCAAAGGTGAGGAATGAGTCGCTAGTCCATTGCAGGGCTTTAGTGAACTACATGACAAAAATAAGAATGACGCCTCACAAACAATGTTCTGGCCTCTCATCTTACTACCATTACATTAAAACTAAATAGTATTTGATCACACTCTACTGCAGGGGTGTCCAATTCCAGGTCTCAAGGACCGGTGTCCTATATGTTTTCCAATCAACCTGTGGTTGAAGCTCCTTATTGGTTAAACACACCTGATCCAGGTAATCAACAGTAGATGAGGCAGAGTTTCTGGAAAACCAGCAGGTTGCCCGCCCTTGAGACATGGATTTGGACACCCCTGCTCTACTGGGACAAGCCTTTTATAACAAAATATTCAGATTTCACGTTTAAACCTGTTCTCTCAAGTTTATGAACACAGATAAGGCATGATTATGACAACATCGATTTTCACTTCTGAGACAAATTCCAACATCTGTGATTTTTTGACACAATCTCAAAATTTGCCATTGAACATTTTTTTGAATGTTTGCCTCCATTTCTTCAACCGCTGCAAAGCATAAAAAAAAAATAAATAAAAAAAAAAAAAATAAAAAAAAAAACTCCAGTGCTCATGTCTAGCGGTCAACATCAGCTTTGAGATTGTTGTTCAATAGTCACTCTCAAAACTATGTTCCAAGTTGACAGCACATTGTTTTTTAGGAAGATGATTTTAGTGAAGGAAATAGATGAATCTCACAAAGTTCAACAAGATTATACTTCAGCTTCTGCACAATGAGGACCTGCTCAACCGGCAGCACAAACCTCTGTTCAGAATAGATATCTCTTTTTGGATTCATGCTTTGTTCACATAGCTCCTTGTCCAAACAATGACATTAAACTGATTAGCAACACTTGTGAAAGAACAGAAGAAGGACGGAGATATCGAAAAGTTGCTCTAGGCCAAATTTATATTCTGCTTCCTTTACTAATAACCTTTTCTAAATTTTCTCTTTTCGTCTTCAAGACGCACACATTAAAACTTCCACAGATTTTAAAATCATGTGTAGCTGAGAACATTATTAAGTGTTATTTTAAGTTCTTGTTAAGGGCTGCTAACACCCAGACCTTTTGATCACCTGTGCAGCTACTGGATAACTTCAGTAGATTGCAGCTACTTGACAGAGGAAAAATATTCAGGAGAAGACTGAGCATGGCTAAACTACTAAGACATAGAAGGTGAGCACTAAGCAAGAAAAATACATTTGCTGCAATCTACTGAAGTTATCCAGTAGCTGCACAGGTGATCAAAAGGTCTGGGTGTTAGCAGCCCTTAACAAACATACAGTTTGTCTCCAGGAGTGGCGGGATGTAAGAACTAGAAATGAAAGTATTTATTTAGGTCTTGGCAGGTAATTGAATAATGTTGGTTAATAGAATGGCGCACGCTTGTGTGAGAATTAATTTCAGCAACACCAGAGAGGTCTAAGGTAACCACTGGAACTGTAGAAGTATTTTACAATAAATTAGAAGTAGAGATGATATTGAGGCCGACACAATCATGAAAGCCAATAGACTTTTAAGACCCTGAAACTAACATTTTCAATCCCAAATATTGTCTTTGGTGTCTTTTGTTTTCCACAAACGCTTTCTTTTCACTAGAGAAAGTTAAGAAGAACACAATTAAATTATGTCCACAAAGATTCTCAGCCATCCAGGCCATGTTATTGGAGTATTTTTTTTTCAGGGCAACTAGACTTTAAAAAGATTAATGTAAAACACATTTTGTTGCTAATCTGAGTCGTTTATATAGTTCTACTGTTGCTTTTATTGTAAGTATAGGGTAAGCATAGATGACAACTTATAGATGAGAGTCAATGACCTTCATAAAAAGATGTGATGTGTTGCCGTGACAGCAGCGCGGTAGTGCTGGTGGCATTAAAGGAGGCTGCACATCTTGGCGGCTGCAACACATTAGCAGTTACGTGTGCCAGGGGCATGGAGGTGATGCTTATGTGTTTGTGTGTGCTTACACAGCACGGTAAGAAGGCGTCCCGGTCGAGGCCTTGCACGGTGACAGAGGCAGATACCAATCTAATGAGATAAGGAATGTATGCAAATGAACCTGGCCACAGTTCACTCTAATCAGCTTAGCGCTGCGATAGATATCAGCTATCTGCCACATCGTGCACACAAACACACACACAGACTGTTGGAAGTGAAAACACTCAGAGAGAGGATTTCCTTTCCATGTATAAATATAGTGATGTGCTCAAACGCTAGTTGAATCCTCAGACATAGTGCTGTATAAACTCAAAAGATAAAAGGATGACACTTACTAGGTCATTTAGTTCCTAGGGTCATGCCTTCACAAGCTAAACACTGAGAGGCAGATGAGGGGCCCCTGCAAAGGAATGCATGAGTGCACGATAGATGAAGGCAGCAGGGGAACAAATGGCAGAAGCCCTTAAACACGACCTTAAGTGAAGCACTTCATTCACAAATATTGCAAAGTTTAAAATTAAACAGTGTTAATGAAGATTTTTCAGATTTTTTTAAAGTCTTGCAAGTCTTTTAATAGAAGGAAGTTCACCCTCCTTTGATCCCTTTGTTAAAATCCAAAACTGGTCAAAGGGTCAAAGTATCATTTTAAGTGACTTGTTGCCACCAGGAGAAGGAGAAAATTGACACCACAGGTGTACCCCTAAGTGCATCTCTTTGCAGCTATTATTATCTGTGGGAATTCAAGCCCCCCTTATGTTCTGGGGCCAAATATTGACAAGCACTTGGAGCAACATAACTGCACTTATTCAAAAGTCACAGGCACAGGCGTGTCAGGCAGGCTTGACAGAAACAGTTTTGGTCCTCTTTGTACCCTGGTTGTGCCATGGTTGAGTTGTCTTGGAGGTAAACATACGTTAGAAATGTCTGCCTTTACAGTTGTATCCTGGTTTGTTAATCAAAACAGCAAATATGCAAAAATCATTTCTATTATGTTTTTTTTTCACTTACTCAAGTGGGGAATCTTAAAGGGTATTAAAAGGGCAAGAAAGACAGTTTCACTTATCCTGCGCCCTCTTGGGTCACACAGGGCATGGAGGTGTACAGATTTCCACAAAGACAGACACTGACGCAGAGGAAGTAAAATAAAGAGCACCTTGCTATAACTATATTGGTTGGCTCCACTATGTTGGCGCTCATCTTATCTGGCTCGAGTCCCACACTGCATTCATCTAATGAAAACCTGGCTGGATGGCCGGCTGGCTGTCTCATCAAGACTCATTGCCAAAGGTTCTTCTCCCCCTCTGGATCAAAGTCACTCTGCTTTAATGTAGCTTTTATCAATGGCCAAGTAAAAGCAAATAACTTCCCCTGAAAATTTGAAAGAAATCATAAGAAGAAATCTAAAGCAGAGATGAAAGGAACAGTCTGGTAATTCTTTAGGGGCACTCACACAGACTTATTGTGCTAACAATTAAATCAAAGGAGGGATACATTTTATAGATCAGTGTATGCACAAATGCAACAAACACAAGCAGACTTAAGGCACACAGACAACAGTGTACACACTAAGGAGAACATGCATATAAACTTCCACACTCCATAACTTTCATGTTTAGAATAAAAAAAAAACCCCAAGTGTCATATTACAGTGGAGTGCTGAAATAATGCTGGCTGGTGATAGCTCAGAGGCCTCATCCAGACTACAGTAGCAGCCAGTCTCCCTGTGGATCACTGGGCTCTGGATATGAGCTCAGTCACTGCAACAAGCCCCACTTAGGCACCAGCCCTGTCGCAGTCTCCCTCTCCTCAGACCCTCCATGCAAACAGGCCACTTAAAGACACCATTAATGGGAGATTACTCAAGTCCCGGTGAGCAGTTCTCAAGAGGTGTGTGAGAAAGATGAGGGGACAAACTGGGTTTTTGACTAAATGAGAGATGGTCAAAAAGAGGAAAATATGCTGATAGAAGAAAAGCTACAAGTTAGGAGACAGATCTGAGTTGTTGCATAAATAGGTGACGGCTTACACAAGAAGTAATTATTAAATTCTCCTTCAGGCAGAAGGAGATACCACTCAGGAAAAGTGGTTGACGCACATAAGGACGGATATGTGTGTCATTTCATAAGAGAACAGTGAAACAGCAGTTCTGGGAATGCACTGACACATTCTGTTGGCTGAAGTGTTCTCTGAATTTTCTGCGTGTAGAAGATGTTTTTACTTCCAAAGTGAGAGATGCAGAACGTCTTATTTAAAATAAACCAACAGAACACAACCCTGTCAAATGCATTTTATTATGACAAGCTGTGCCGCATGCTGACCCAAAACATTTGATTCTTTACCCGATACTCCCACTACACCTCACCCACCATCTCTGCCTGCCTCATCAATTTGTCTATCATCCCTCTCTCACTCCCTTCCAATCTTTCAGTCAACCTCTCATCACTTCTTCATAACTAAACAGCAATGATTAGCTAAAGTCACCGTGTCCATCAAAGAGATCAAAGAGATCAAGCAGAGTAGTCTTTCGTGGAAACTAAACCCTTTTTCAAACATTAATGACACATTGAATTAAAATTAGGCAAAAGATTTAACATGATTGTTAAGTAAATATATGATATATGCTTCTTTGTTCCCACCCACTTCCTTCAGTAACCCCTTGCTCTCTTCTGAATCTGCATCAACCAAGACAGCAGTTTGGGAGTGGGCTTGGACACAAGCCAAAGCATTCTGGGAAAATCTCCAATAAACAGATTTGAGTCTTTGAAAAGTTAGGTTTCTGGGTGAAAAGAAGTTATGCAGGGTTGCTCTTGACTGTTGAACTAATATTTACCAGTTCTTTTTTAGGTAAATACAAGGTAATTGTGACAGGGGAGACTTACTTATCGAACCCACTCTGTTGTCTATTATGAAGGAAAAAAGGTAGGATATCTTATGTTTTTGCTGGGTGGGTGCATAAAGATTGTTGTTAGAAAGAGTAGAGACTGTAAAATAAAAAATAAAAAAAACAAATAAAATAAAAGACAGACAAACAAGTTTACCAGGTTATAAATATCAGTACACAGTAGGCCAAAGTTATGATTATTCAAAAACTTTTGTATTAACATTTATAAATGTCTTTCTTAACATTACAAGAAATTATGATTCTTGAGAAGCAAACTCAAATTATTGCTTAGTTAGTTTTACACACAGATATTTTTAAACAGGCTAAGTATTTAACAAAATAAGAAATTACTTTTGCCAACCATTTTATTTAAGGCTAACTACATTAATAATTTGTGCTTTGAGTTCTTGTTGTTGTTTTTTGACATTTCATTTGGGGTGTTGATAATGCTTTATGTTTTGATATTTCCAGTTCATTCTTTTCTGTGTCATGTTCACTAAGCAAGCAGGAATGTTTCTTTTGCTTGGCTTCTGTTATAATTGGTAAAGTGAATATAATTCTTTGACCAAATTTTTCCGTCCAGAAGTTACCCGCTGATAAAACGTGTGCGTGCATGTGTGTGTATATGTGTGTATTTAATGCTATAGAACAGGCCTGTGACATGCCATACTTCAGTGCTGGAGGTTTTGTGGGGTTAGTGCCATTTCACACACCTCCTGGAAAATGAGTGACCCTGGTCCAAAAGACCCTATACTGCAGTCTTTAGAAATATTACCAGCTATGGTAGAGGTTGCCTTTATGGAAAACCATAACCTTTAGAAAAACATATCGCTGTGACAATGAATTTATATTGGGATTCAGTCAGTGGGCTGAGATTAGGTGTCATATCTTGATACCTGTAGCTAACTCTTTGCAACCAACATTCAAATTCTTTGGTTGATCTTGAATAATGATCTTGAAGAAGCGTGTTCAATTAAAAAATGTCTTTGTAATTTATAGAAGGTTTATTTTATTTGGAAAGCACTGTGACAAAATAACAAAAAGGCACATGTAGACTACTCAGAAACATAAATTATGATGCTAAAACAGAACAGCTCTTGTATGAATGCTTTTCTGTCAAAGCATATTGTAACTGTTTTTTTTTGCAGTGCCTGTGCAGTGTTGGAGATGACTGTTTGTGCACTTTGCAAGGTCAAAAAAATAACATCAAACACACTGTTGAGTTCAGATGGGATCAGGTTTTTTATGTGTTTTCCTTGTATTCTTTTTGCCACATACACATGCCTCCTTCAAAAGGATCGATCAAAGTGCTCAGATATGCAGCAGACACATAAATATAACACAAAAACTCACAGCACACAAAGACAAGCAGAAAGAGGGCTCATAACCAACATCACATACGCTTTGAGTGTGCTAAAAGGAGGCATATGTACACTTGTAACCCTTCCTAACACCCACACAACATGCGTGCGCTTGCACAGCACATACCCATCCCAGCATCACTCACATGCATATACCATGTGCCTTGGTTGGCATGCAGGGGTCATGCATAGCTCTTAAACTGGAAGCGGCACCTTCATGGAAATTCTTCTCTCTCGACAACTAGGCATTCTCATAAGCTCCTGTAGTCAGCTGTCAGCTGCATTCTCAAAGCGGCAGACCTGACATTATGTTAATTAGACGTACTCCAAGGTGTGTGACAGTGACTTAGTGACTTAACGTGAGCATGTAAAGCAACCTAGATGCATGTGTGTTTCAGATGTAAGTATATATGCCAGGACAACTGCATTAGAAACTTAAAAGCCTTGCACTTCTAATATTTTATCACTAGTCTGTTGTTCCTCTCAAAAAAACTAATTGAACATTATCATGGTTCTGACTTCATAAAGTCAAAGTGGCTACAAATAGATGTTCAAAGTGGATGAGTCCCTGCTAAGCGTTTATCCAGGGAGGTTTACAGCAAAGTAGACGTCACTGTCCTGTAGCACAGGCGCCGACACCCCCGCGAGCCTGGTATTTCCTGCGCTAGAGTCATAATTAGGAATGTAGTGGACAACATCAAGCTTTGAATCTCTCAGACCGTTGTGTCATTTTTCGTCAGTCATTAAGAATGGAAATAAATGCAGCAGTAACAATAACAACTTTGCGATAAAGAGTGAAAGCGCAGAAGCATATCATTCATCCAAGATATCATTGTTGGCTTTCAAAGTGTAAAAAAATAAACGACTGTCGCTCAGGATGTGTGACGAAAGTGATGTTCAAGGTCATCAGAGGATTACTGACACTTATCTGGGCTTTTCAGTCAGCTCAAACTCCACTTCTATTACACGTCCAAGAGGTACAGAGTCATGTAAAGTGTTCTGCAAAGGAGGGCAACAATTAGCCTGTATGTAAACAAATCCGTCAGTTACGACCCCCGGTCTCCGCCTTGGTGCTTATACCACCCGCCCAACCCAGGAGGGGGTGCTTTGTAAGGGAAGATGGAGATTGTCAGACCACTTGAGTTCCACTTCAGAGTGCTGAGAGAGTGGTAGAGTTGTACAACTTCACTCCCTGTGCTTGTTTCCAGCTGTGAGCTCTACAGCTCACTGAAATAAAAGTTAAATTCTTCAAATTTGAACCTAAAAACATGATGTAAGTCATCTAAGTAACTACAAGTAGAGGACCTTGTAAAGGCCAAAATACGAGGGAAAAATACCCACACATCCTTTTGCTTTTTGACACTATCAGGAATTTGAATGAAATGCTTGATTCCAATAAGGTAAAGTGAACAACTTTTTTCCGTCTTTACTCAAAGTGTCAGTTAATTATAGATGTGTGTGTTTAGTTAAGTCTGAGGTTGTCTATGTGCAAACCGAGTTTGTCCAAAAATGTGGTTGTGGGGATCAAGTGAGAGCCCAGGGCAGGAGTTTAAAGGAAGTGTAAGGTAATCCTTTAAGTGGGAGACTTTAACTCTTTCAGAAAGTAAACAGCAGAGCAGTTGAAGGAGTATTGTTGTTGGGTTGAGTTACAGAAATGCAATAGTGCCCCGAGGCACCATCTCTGAGTGACTTGGTAAAGCTAAGTGTATGTGTGCAGCTGGGATCGGTTTCGTGTTTGCTTGTGTGTGAACATCTCAGGCTATGTGGCTGCAGCCTTGAACTGTGATGTGGCAGGGAAAAAGGAGAGCAGATGCTTTTTCACTGGGATGCATCGGGCCACCAAATCGGAAATATCACTGATCAAGTCCCAATTCAATTACAGGCCACCAACTGATGCATAACGGAATCTGTTTGTGTGCGCATGACTGGGTGTGTCCTTGACTTCATGTGTGTGTGTCTGAGCTGTGTGAGTGTTGTGTATGTGCGGGCATGCGTGGCTGCTGTCTTAGCATACCGGGGTTAAGGGGGAAGAAGGATGACCCCGCACAGCTGACGCTCAGTCATGCAGGACAGTACAACACAATAACACTCTTGTTAACTAGGACATGGCATACCTCCCACCTGTTACCCTCAGAGCCACACACGGGGCAGGGACATGCTTGAACGTGAACACACACACACAACAACTCTCTTTGGACATAGGTACACACATGTATCAAACTGCTTTTTTTTTTTCATTTGAGCGCTCCTCTTTCTTCTTTTAGCACAGTCCATTTATCTTTAAGTTTGTTGGGAATCTTCTCCTCACTTAACCCTCTTCCTGTCTGTCCACCAAAACATTATAAACAGGCTTTTCAGAGGAATGTTTAGTCTGAACTTGGCCTGGCTGGAAATGAGACAGAGGATAGGGCTTGTTGATTGATGGGATGACTGACAACCAAGCCCTGGATAATGCACAATGCCCACAAACACATTTGCTTCAGTGTGAAAACCATATTAGCATTTTAGTCAAAAGGTTATAGGAATAACTCCCCTATTCGCCAATATTTTTAACAAATATGTCAAAAAAACATTTGTTGTGTACTGCTAAACTAAGTAATCACATATATAATAATGTGCCTACATTTGGTTGTTCTGCTTTGTGCTGTTTTGTTCAATTTGTTTAGAAACTTTTATGTCACAAAGACTATTTGTTTGAAAGACTTCCAGGACTCTCTGTTGCTCACTTACAGCTAGAACAGCATACAAGCCATAACTCAGCAAGACTTTTAACAAAAAACAAGCTTATATTACATGACGGGTCACAAATGCATTAACTTGTTTGTACCCCAACTGTATCACATAAATCACTCCACGACTGCATTACAATATATGTGTGTTCTGCGTTATAACATATTCAACTCCTTCTTTGTTTAGACAGCTCATCTATGGGAAACACTGTATAAACTAAGTCTACATAACATAAAGATTTAGTAAGTGGTTGAGTGAGTGTTTCTGTCTGCCAGACAGAGGATGCTAAACAAGGGTGCTGAATAAACATGAGATCATTGACTACCAGTCAAAAATACAGGCAGAAACACTGAGACACAAAAGAAGATGTACGTTCAGAAGTGGCTCCTTACATCTTAATAAATTACTTTACATGTATTTAATCAAAATTATAAAAATATATATATTCTACCTTGTAATTTCACAGCAACATTTTTATATCACATTTTTTTATTATCTTTTGACACTCTGGCTTTCAAAATTGACATTTTTATAAAAAGACATGATCTAGTAATTAAGCAAAAATGAAAATAAAAGTCCTAGGTAAACATGTTTGTGTGTGGCAAGGCAGTGCAAAGGGGCGAAAAACAAGGACCAAGCGAAAACAAATTCGCAGTGCCAGCCCAACTTTCAAAAGTGTGAAAATCTCTATAAACCCATCAGCTCCAATAACAGGCAAGGCTGAATAGATGAGAAACAGAGAACGCGGAGGGAGAGGCAGAGCAGAGCCACAGAACAAACTGGCCTCCCCCATTCACTTTTAAATTTCCTCCTCCACAGTCCCCTGAACACTGTTAATTACTGGCCAGGCATTCCCCTGCCACCTTTTCACACATAACAAGCGCCCCATCCAGACCCACCGTTGGAATATGCCTGCAGCCCGAGGATCAAGACCAATTATGGCCTTAAGCTGGACCTATTTCTGTTTAGCCAAAGGGTGTATATGTGTGTGTGTGTGTGTGTGTGTGTGTGTGTGTGCATGTGGTGGTGGGGGGTTTCAAACATGCAGTGGAGGGGAGCAGGGGTGGTGGAGGTGTTATTCCTCCCAACATAAATGTGTCTGCTTATTTTTGTGTCACTTGCTGAGTTTACTGCTAACTATAAAATAAAAAAAAAAAATGAAAACTTGCACACCGAAATCCTACCTCACATGAGCAAACTATAACACACATGTAAATGTATGAATTTGCATGTGACCAAATCAAGATGTATGCAAAACCAAACAAACAAAAAAAAAATGGAGATACTGGCAGAAGAAAACCTCCCCAAAAAAACGACAGTAAGAAAATCAAATAAAAATGCAAGTATGATAAATGAAAGCACAGAGAGAGGAGAATTTGGATAAAAGGGAAAGTCAGAGATTATACTGAGAGAAAAACACTAGACTTAATGAAAATGTTGATTTCTTTCTCCAGACAGTCACACAAACACGCTGAAGCAAATCCAAAGGTGGAAACATAAAAAATAAAACGCTATTGGTGTGCACATATGCACAGCAAAGAGCACACTCATAAACACACACACCCTCGAATTACTGCTCTGCAAAGCCATTAGTTTCATATATAAGCAGACCTGCTGATGAAAGCTCATAAAAGCAGCTATGTAAATAAAACAAATGAAAAGCCAGAGCTCAGAGGTGAAAGGGAGAAGTAAAAAAAATAAATAAATAAAAAATAAAAAATAAAAAGACCCCAGGGATTTATTGTTTGTGAAGGGCTGCTCCATTTACTCTCGTCATTGGAGGAGTGAGCGGTGCCATCGTGGTTGCATTACCTTGCATCTTCAAATGGCAGAAAAACAGCACAATCTGCATCCTTCTCCCACCTCAGTGGACAGAAGAAAGGTGAGAAAAGGAAGATGTGAGTGGGAACCGCACATGCGGGGAGGTTGTGCCCCTCTCACATGCTGTGCACAAGGTAGCCACACAAAGATACACACAGTCGAATTAATGTCTCAACCATTTCATGTCGTTTCAGGAGGATTTTCCGCATGAGGTGAAAGGTTCTGGCTTGGCCACACTCTTCTCATAGTGTGTAGCGGCGGAAACGTCACGTGGTAATGGACAAGCTCAGGCCTAATGGAAGAGAGTGTGACCTTTTTCAATGAAATAAACTTAAAAGGGTGGCATTATCATGTCTCTGCTGCTTTCAGTTTTACATTTTTTTTTTGCATGCTTCATAATATCTCACCAACTGCAGGGAAACTGTAAAGTTTAATTCAGACCTAAACTTCAATGGTTTCAATGGTAAACACTAATAAAGAAGTGGGGCTGATGAAACACAGCGACTTTTATCTTTCAGCAAACACAAAATGGAATATTTAATTTTTTTATGGAAGGGTTAAAATAAAGATTATCTTGCATGTGTAGTAGATAATTTTTTTGATTATCACTGTTTTTGATGTTGTACCCTGTATTACAGGCCTGCTTATTTCAGAAATGTTGTCTGATTTGTGGGTAAACAGGAGTTTGTGGAAAGAGTGACAAAGCTTATTGTGTGGGTTTCACAGATGAAACTGTCTGACCTGTCAGCTTCAGCTCTGCTGGGTGCTTTTATTTTTCATCTCTTCCCTGTTTATCTGTTCTTCAGCTTCCTCATAGGCCTTTCAGTGTTTTTTTATTTATTTATTTTTTTTACCTGTGCCTGCAGCAGTAATTCCTCAGCTTTCCCTCCATGCAATCCCTGTTCATTGTAGCATTTTTTCCCTTTTGTTCTTCAGATACTGAATACTTTTCTTTCCATCTAAGAGTGAGCTCTGATCTGGCAGTTTCTGTCTTTTGGAATTCCATTGGATTAAAGTTTACAGTTTTATCGTCGTATAAACAGATTGCTCCAGTTTGACCCCCTGTTTAATGATTAAAGATTTGTCAAGTGTTTTTGCCATGTGTTGTGCATTATGAAGAAGACAAAGTTATTCACCAACTTTTTTCAGTAAAATAATGGTTCACACCTTTCCCATCTTCATCTGGATGACTGAGCAAACCCACTACTTCCATTCACCCATTAATTTGCAGTTAAACTGTTCTTCTACACCTATGGTGCGAATCATTCTAGTTCCCTGTTTGGCAGCTGAGTACTTTTAGGACTTTCCTCTATAAGAATTAACAGTTACTACGATATGCCATGTCCTTACCTAAATATTTTCTGGGATGTCTTGTAATTCTATACGCACTCAGGATTAATAGGCTCTTGTTTTGTTATTTAGCTGTCAGCTCATTTGGTTTAACAAATTTGTGCTTCAGTAAATATTTTGAAACATAGTCTGTCATATCTAGGATTGTTAAAGTAAACTTCTTAGCCTTTACAAAATTTCCTCTGCCAACATTATACATTTTGATCTGCTATTGATTTTTGAGTCATGTTCTGTAAATGGCATGATTGAAGTTTAAAGACACTGGATGTTTAACAATTCAACAATTCATTCAACCAATAAAAGCTTCAGCAGCTGCCTAACATGCCTTCTTTAAGCTGGTCACCAGACTGGTGAAATACTGGGTTGCTACTGTCTGCAGATTCTCATTATTATCTCTCTTTGTTGAAAATTCCAAAATGTTTCATTGAGGTGATGCTTCTTCACTCACCCATACTTAAACCAGGAGTTGCACCTTTTCCCTGTTTTGACCTTACTATTCAGTTGCTTGAGGAAGAAAATTAAAATGATCACCAAACTCAATACTTTAATGGTAAAAAACAGAAGCAGCAGGTAGACCCCTCTCAGTCAGGAAAAAAAATCTTAGGCAAGAGAGCCACCAGCCTTATTCTCAAGGAAAACATGGAATCATGGAAATTGTCTTGGAAGGGCCATTTCATGACCTAATTCTGACATGAACTTGACCGATAGATTCACTTCAAAAGCTGCTGCATATTTTTCCCTTTAGAACAGCATATTTAAGTTATGCTGTTATGCAAAAAACAGCATGCTGTTTCTCAAAAAAAAAACAAAAAAAAAAAAAAACAACTCAAACTGATTGGAGCATGCCCATTAATGACAAGGTCTGTATGACTGTATATTTGATTACGGCATCGATCTGACTTAATGCAAATTCTATTGCAGGAATCTGTAAAATTGTGAGTGTAATAAGTTGTGTAAATCAAAGAAATCAAAGAAAACATGAACATAAGTTAGCAGATTCCATCTAACATTAAATTAAATTAAACTGCTGCTTTAGCCAGGACAGAAGGATCAGAAGCAAACACATGCACAAAGAAAACTTTTTCCAAATCATGACTGTGATCATGTGTTCCTAACATGAAACCAAAAAGTAGAACAATGTTTTTCTGTTGCTATTATTTTTCAGCATATAATGCTGCTGGGCTCTTAAATCTGTCATGTCTAAGTGGGTGCTGAGAGACCTAGCAGTCAGGTCTCCATGACTTCATATACACAGAGGCAGAGGTTGGTAAATTGCTCCAAATACACATAGTTGTATAAAAAACAAAAGCAAAGTCTTTCTACTTCCATTTGGATGTTGCACCCAACCGGACACTTGGAGGGAAACAACGCTTGACATATCTATACTTTCTGAACACACAGAGTTTAAAAGCAGCCATTGCTTACTGTTTTCATGTGAACAAGGCGAAAAATGACTTTAGTTTTTTTTAAATGGTTGGTAAAAGGAAGTCTTCTGTCATCAAACAACACACCGGCATGATTAGGCAAAGATTCATACGAACCTGGAACAATGCTCTAACGCTGAATGAGACCAAAATGTATACAACTTATTGATTTAATTGGTAATCAAAAAGGAAATAGAATACTCAAGCTATATGTTTTTATTGAAGGTGTCAACAAGCAATGCAGAGTTGTGAGGGTTTAGATTTTCCTTTGCAACTGCATGCCCTGGTTTGAATTCCTCCTTATATCAAAGTGCTCAGGAGTTGTGTGAGCCGTTGAGTACAATTGTTGAATCACGGCAGAAAATGGGTTCAGGAGGCCAGTGGTCACAAGGAAACCAATTGATGATTAATAGGGATGGCTACAGAGAACTAAAATGTTTTATGATGAGTTTACTGAATCAAAAAAAGTTGCAAGATGTCTGTGTAAACTTGGTTCAGAGAAGAAAATCCAGGGAGTTATTATTTGGCAATAATCAGAGGATTAGTAGAACTAGTTGTTTTTTTATTTGTAGCTTTTTTTTTCACTATCATGCAGTAGCACCCCCCTAGTGAGCAGCATTTTTAACTGCCTAATCGTATCAAATAGTTTGGTCTGCTTCTCTCTTTGGGCTGCCTCTGAGAGCATTGTGTGGGTAAAACAAACCAAATCAGAGTTAGGTGTAAAATATATTTTTATTGCCTACAAATTCTAACTAAAACTGTAAAACAATCCTAGTGTGAACACTAATTGTTCAGTGGATGCGTTACTGTTACAAATGCTGAGTGCATCATTGCCCATACATTAATGTAAACTGAAGCAGTAGTATACGAAGGGAAAAAAAAAGAATGATCACCATGAAGGAAAAAAAAGAATAAACAAGAGATATAGATTTGTTTTTGAAATATTGGAACTTCTATTAAATAAGGCTGCTATGCAGAAAGCTAATTAAGTTTGTTGTGTTATACCTTGTTTTCCACATTATAGGGCACACCGCCTTATTAGCTGCATTGTCAATACATCTATTCATCAAAATTGCTTTATAAATAAAGCACAATTAACTAATGAAGACACATTAAGCACGACAAAAGATCCAGAGATATGTCCATCTGTCAGAATTTATTAACTGTGTACAGAAATTCTAGAACTTGATTGTAACACGCTTTAGGTTAGCCACTTAAGAAGTTTTCGTTATCGTTTTCACAATACCTGTAACTTCCAACCTTGTTTGCAACATGTAAAAAACAGACAACAGAAACACAGTCAGACACCGCGACACAGTAGCTTATTCACAATAAATTTTTATTTCCTCTCAGCTTCAACCTTAAAATCAGCCAGAAATCAGAATACTTTAGCAATGGGACGATAAAACTGTTTTGCAATGATTTTTGCAATTACAATCTTTACCTTTATTATTATTATATCTTTATTTTTTCTCATTGAAAGGTAAGCATTGCAATGCTATTGATCTTTGAGATCTGAGACTTCAATCCGTGGGAATTAACTTCGGAAAAAAAAAACTTTTTTTGACTTTAAGAATAATTTTGTCTAATCTTTATTTCAGGTTGTGTTTCCAAAATTCAGACAAGAGACTTTTTAGGAATATGTCATTATACAGAAAAAAGATTTTCACTTAAAGAAAGGTGGACAGTCTCTGACACATTTATTCAAGTCATTTACAATAAATACATGAGTTTAGCAGAGAAAACAACATACATATTCATGAGTTAAGATTTAAAACAAGTAAGTAGGAAATCTGTTAACTCTGTGATAAGCTGATTTCAGCAAAAGTCTGACAGGTGAGTAAAGCAGAGGCAGCAGTTGGCTGGAGAGCAGCAGACAGTGAGAAAAATGGCTTTCTGTACTTCCCGTGACACGACCACACTTCCCATGGTGTGGCATTTAGCATAAACAGATGAGCTAATCTGAGCTGTGGATAAGGTACCTGAATCATTCCACTAAATAAATAAGCCCTGTATCCCAATCCTCGCCCTGTGCCGTTCTCTGCTCCCCCATCCCTCCATCTCCTGCTATACCCCTGCTCTCCATTTATTTCTCCTCCTCTCCATCAGTTGGTTAGATGGAAAGGGGGAACGAGGGAGAGCAAAAGTGGAAAAAATAGAAAAGGGCTCATATCATTGCTGGGCCAAAGGTGAGTCGCCTGGGGAGGCAGCGGGAATGAAATTCTCCCAGTCCCATTTTACCAGCCATTCAAAGCACATTACTCTGGAGAAGGGAAAACTTATAAAGCCCCTGCACTTGAACACATTTCTGTGTGTTTACGGGAGACAGAGAGGGGTCGCTTCACACATGCCTCAGTAATAGATTCCCAATTTAGGATCACTTCTCCTCTCTCTTCCCTTTTTGTCTTTCTGCCTTACTTTTTGCTTTATCAGCCTCTCTCCTCCCTTCCTTTACTCCCATTATATATATATATATATATATATATATATATATATATATATATATATATATATATATATATATATAATTTTTGTTTTTTTCAGTGTAGATTTTCAGTCATCCCTGTTGCTCAGATTGCTGAAGAGACTCTTAGAGCCAGACTATTTAAGAAAAGAATACAAGGAGAACTGTTTGTTTGCGTCTCCTGCAAACATAGCAAATTGTTTTGCTGAGTATGGCTGATGGCATTGATGATATAACTGTCATCTTCCAAACTTGATGTCTGTCTTTGATAGCTGCTCTGGAACTGAAGGGAGCAGCAGATTTGAACAGCGGCTAGGGGGCTCAACTTTTTTAGAACAGTGAAACACTTTGCTGCAAAGCTTTGTGCATTACAAACCCAAAATAATATTATAATCTGCTAACATCTTTAATTAAAGACTATCAAAATGTTTCAATATATGTTTTTATTTTTTCTAATCAAAGATTCAGTAATGCCCTGGTTTTCTCAGGATTACTCGCAAGAACCACTTAACTAACGTACCATCGCAATTCTTTAAAATGCAATTTGGGATCTGAAATTTAACTCTGACAAAAGTAATACTAATCACTGCTCCCCATCACTATACAGTATAATAGATGACCTATGTGTAATGAAGCTATCACTGCCAAAATAACTGAAAAAGTGCAAAATAATAAGACAAAAAGATTTTATATTTGCAGCTAAAACTGCTCCTTTTTTTTAGATCGGGGTCACTGCAATGGGTTCTCCCAGGTCTGGTTCTTTGTTTAGATCTGGGGGGTCCTGTGTAGTCTGTTAACTTGAGGGGGGGGGGGGGGGGGGCACTGATGTGGACATGACATAAAACAAAACATTATTTCTCCACTTCAGTACAAAGCCAGGTTTCTACATTACATCATTTTCACTCTTTTTATCATGGTGTGTGCATGTGTGTGGGAGGGTGTTAGCATTGGGTGGGCTTAAAACAAAGTATTTGTTTTTCTTGTCCCTTTGTTTTTAACTTTGATTTTGTTTTTATGTAAAGCATTTTGAGCGACTCTAGTTATAAAAATGCTATACAAATACAGTTTTGATTTTACTTTTATTTGATTTATTCAGTTTTGAATCATTTTGGCAGTTCATTCTTTTGGCAATGACAGAACTTTTTCAAATATTCAAAGTGATTTTTTTTTGTCAAGCTCAGCAGTGTGTCTGGCTGTATTCTTTACTGACACAGGTAGATTAAAATGGAAGGGAATTAATGATCATATAATGGACCTCTTATATGAAGGTGCTCACAGGCTATGATTAACCCATGCCCCTCTATTCATTTGATGACTGGGTGAGCTTTGGTTATAATAACAATAGTTTTAATTAGGTTAGTATGCTACCTTTTCCAGAGTTTTTATTGGATACTTGGGAATAAAGGTGTACCATAAATGACTTTTTTATAGCTGCACATTTGCTTTATTCTAATTTATTAGAACTGATTCACAGATGTCATGATGGTTTAGCATAGAAGCACAGAATGGTGCTGGTCCATATGAACTAGAGGCTCAAATGATTATTGAAAACTTTGTTGTCACTGAGAAATGGCCATTTAGCACCATATCATATATACTGTATATGTTTTCATTTAATGTAATCCTAATAATTGTAATTATATTTTGTAACATGTTTGTGAAACCCTTACAAGCATCAAATTATAATGAGGCTACTCTTTAAATCCAAGCCATGACTTAGAGCAGACAAAGGCAGAACATGAAGTGAATTAGAAATAAACATCTCAGTGTCTTGTCAGAAGCTGTTTCAGGCAGAGGAAAATACATATCAGCCAATGTCTTTGGAAGCCGGTCGTTTAGAGGAGACGGCAGGCTGCCCATCAGTGACAGGCCTCGAGCCAGTGTAAATTGAAGGAAACAATGAGAGCTGGCAGGTGAGACCTGGCCTGGAGTCAGATCATACAAGTCCAGCTGGGGCAAGTGCATCACCACACAGCAGCACAGTACAGGTGGGCTGACACAGATGTAAACATGACCTGCCACTGATGGGCTCTGAGTGAATTTTTCTTGATTTAAATCAGAATTTGTTTGCAATGAAGATCATGGCGAGATGAAATGCCGTCACATGCTTGTGGGCCTTAGAGAAACTACCACAAAGGAGATTAATGAGTTTGAAAAAAAAAACAGAAGCGGTTGTCTCCACCTTTAGCAAAAAACGGCTGCAAGAAATCAACACCTGCAAGATCTTATAATTGAAACTTAATGGCGGTACCCCCCTTTATCTTCAAGCCCTTACAGAGTTTTACCCTGAGGCCCTTTTGTAATACCATCAGCCATTGAATCCTCCTTTAACACTCTAATTTCTCTTCAATTTCTCTAAGTATGGGGTAAAAAAGGGCCTGTACCCCTTTTCTTCTTCAGACCATAAGGTTGTATTTTAATCAACATCGTGTGCAAATGAAATGTCACGCCCTTTAATGTGCAAGCACCGTGGGAAATGTCGATAGAAATGTCAAGTGGTTGCAGGGAAGTGGGACCAGAGGGGTTGATGTCATCCATGGTACAGTAAACCACAGGGCCACTGGGCATTCCCAACCTCAACACTGCAGGCAGTGAAGTGAAGTTTGAGCAAGATCCTCATCTGCTGCTTAATCCATCCATACTTGGGACTGAATTCATCAGTGTAACAGATGAGAAAAAACAAGTTCTATTTTCATTTGTGGTCCCAAAGCACTTATTCAACAGAAAAAAAGAAGGTTCTCACGTTAACGTATTAAAAACTGTTTGCTGAATTCTACCTTATCACTATTTCTCCATGTCAGGTTTATCAAAATGCTTCCAAAATAACCGAAGGTAAACACCCTGCATGTTCACTTCGAAAAAGCAATCAGCTTTCTAAGCAATGTCTTTCATTAACCAATCAAAGCAGATTTAGATAAGACGCATTTCTTTTCTCTTCTTTGCCAAGCAAAGGGTTGAAATTTGCTGGTCTTAAAGTAGGGGGAGATTATTTTGCCTTGAAGATATAATGGTCCACCTGTCAGAGAGAGTTAGAGATGATGTCCTATCTCTGACAGGTATATCACCATGCCCAAAATTCAATATTCCTCTGAGGAAAATTAAACTATAGGAAAAATAAGAACATGCACTGTATACCCACTAGGAGAGGCATAGCTGCTTAGATCTTGCTGACGACATAATTCTGCTGCCAGAGAGAGAAAGAAAGATGGTGTCTGGGAATGTACACTGCAGGCACACTGTGGTGTGTATAGTTATGGTGTGCTTTGGTGGAAGAGACTTGGGCTGAGACACAAATTAACTCTGTGGCAGACCCGACTGTCAACTGCAATTACCTGTCTTACACTTCCTGGACCATGTTGATAATTTATTTTTTCTCTTTTCCTGTGAGTGTTCCTCTCTTTACCCCCTCCCCTATTTTTGCTAAATTTTACAAAATTTTACTGGCAAATTTAGGAAGAGTGTGCATGTTCTCCTCATGCATGTATGGGTTTTCTGCGCACACATCTTCACATAGTCCAAAAATATGTGTCTTAGATCAAGTGGTGACTCTAAATTGCTCTTAGGTGTGAATGTGAGTGTGTGTGTGTCTGTGCATTTCTTTGTGGGCCTCCTTGTACAATTATCTGGTGACCCATCTAGGGTGTACCCCGGGACAGGCTCCAGCATCCCCTTGACCTTGAAGGAGATTGAGCAGATTGGAAATTGGATGGATGGAACTTCAGTAATTATTAATAACCTCTCATCAGCTTTGAGGGCTTAAAAATGGGAACCTTACCTTACCCATTTGAAGGATATTTTAGGGTGAGTCTCTGCTAGATTTTACTATTATTCCAAAAAAATTATCATTCACATTGCATGAAACATTTCTCAATATAGTTTCACCAAAGAAATTAGCTTAACATAGCACACCAGCTCTAGTAGTTTTTTTTAAATTTATCAGATAAAAAAATCAATTAACTAACTGTGCTTTTTTCTGGAAAATTTAAGAGATATCTAAGATTCAGTACAGTTTTGTATGTAGGTCCGGATGATATAGTTTGTGTGTCTTGTACAACAGGTACTGCATAGTAATTCTGTTAAGATACTAACCACAAAAAAATGGGCTACCAATACTGTGAAAACACTGCTTCAATAATCAATTCAATATAATCATAAGTATCTGTGTTTCCAGTACACATATGTGCAAAACTTTATAGAAATTCTAGAAATGTAGAAAAAACACAATTTTGCTATTACACTTTTTTCCTTAAAACATTTATACATTACAAAAGGAATCATTCAAACATTGAAAACTCACTGTTCGTTGCTAAACTACTCTGACATCACCGATTTCAGCTACCGTGTATGGCAGCCCCACTCTTTCTATTCTGCTTTATAATTTTTAAAAATGTTATACTGTACTTATTATTGTCACATTTTCCATTTCAATAGATCCAGTTCCATAGGAGGGACTTTTTTTTTTTTTTTGCATGGAAATATCTTTGGAAAAACCATATTTCTACCATGCAAGATACTATAAATGGGACTAATTAAGTTGATTTGGGAAAGGTGAAGGAACTCAATGAAACTTAATAAAATAATAAAGCCCTGGTTATAAACAGGTAGGGGCGTATAGGTGTTTCCACTTTAATTCCAAACCAGCGTCAGAAGGAGTGTGTCATCTTCACACTGAAAAAGTGCTTACTCTCTTAAAAAAATGACGGTAGATGCACAAGAGATGAAGAAGATGGGCTAAAGCAAGCTGACGCAATGAAAGAGCTATAATGCTGACAGTCGAATAAAGAAAAGTGAGAACTCAATTAAATGCAGGGAGCTGACAGGGGGGTCTGGCCCTTAGGTGCACAGTGGTGGTGAAGGGGGGTCAATAGTGGGGAACACCCCTGCCTTAATAAGCTTTGCCCTAGGGCCTGCTGGCTTGAAACAAGTGACCAAATAATTGTTTAGGCTTTGACTGCCATTAAGGTCAAGAGTTGAACCAGATTTCAATATTAACTGATGAACAGAAATTAATTAAGAATTATTTAAACATTGGGCTTTTTCCAAAGTTTCCAGTTTTTTCCCAAATTGTACCAAAAATATATGCTATTGCTTTTATTTGCCCTTCTCAATTTTTTAATAGCTATTGTTATCAAGCCACTACCGTTCAGACCAATAGTTTTACCAGATTTCAAATGACTCAGCTGGAATTCCTACATGTATTTTCGGTTCCTTTTATCATCCTTTTAACAGTAAGAAAAAAAACTAAACAAAAAAAGACTACCAAGTAACAAATTTAGACTGAAACTGCAATGTGAAATCTCATAAACTCAAGCCCCTTGAGAAAAAAAGTGTAAGACAAACAAAAAGAAGAGAAAATAAGGGGAGCTGCTGATGATGAGACAGTGGGAGGGGGCTTGGCCTTACATTTTGATAAACAAATGAACTATCATGCACATTCACAGATGCCAATAAACACTGCTGCTTGTTTCACCACTGAGAAACCTGCTTACTTATTGGTAGGGTATATTGCAGAGACCTGGCTCATCCTTGGCTACATGCTAAACACCAGGGAACCTCTGACTGGCATGGAGATACTAATGGAGTGGAGCAGGGGAGCTGCTGGGAATGGCAAATCTCCGGCTGTGGGGATGCAGCGGAAGTCTACGTGGGATCAAGCTCCCACCCGTCAGCCTTGAGTTTTGATCTACATTGAGGCACAGCTTTTGATGTCTTAATCATCTCCCTCAATCGAGCCCAGGGAGGCTGGAGAAAGCAGAAGAGAGAGGAGGAGAGGAGAGTGGAGTGGAAGAGAGAAGAGGGAAGGGGAGAAAAAAAGAGTCAAAAGGGGACGGAGCGAGGCAATAGGACAAGCCTAAGGATGAGAGCCCAGCGTGGCTGAGGGATCCTTGGGATAGCCTGAACCTTTTCTTGTTAAGAACTGTAATTCTCACTTGGCAGCGCAGTGTCTGCACATGTAGAAAAGGGTGTTTCTATTACCTTTACCAATGTTATATTCAGGACTGCTTAACCTACTTTCAGTTTGTGTAACTTATAATTGATAACTTTGTCTGCAGTGCGTACCTGAAAAATCTGAGGAAGCTGCACTGAAAGAAAGCAAAGTTCATACCATGTTAGAAAGCTGAACTTCACAGGAAGTCAGAGTCAAAGAGGCTTGAAGATGATCATAAGAGATGCAACAGAGAGCCAGAGTTCAGCACAATCCAATTAAATCAGCAACCACTGTCTTGAGTGAGGAGCATAGGGCAGAAAGGGAGAAGAAACAGCTTAGAGGAGGTGCAAACTATAGACAGAGAGAAAATGGAGTGAGGGAGTCTAGATTAAACAGTCAGATAAAAGAAGAGTGAGTCAGAAAAGTGTTCATTCATCAAAAATTACAGACCCCCACCCACGGCTTCTCTTCAGGGCTAAGTACTCAATGGAAAAGCCTGATGAGCAGAAGGAGAGGGAAAACAGAGAGAGAGGAACAGGGAAAAAGACCCCCTTTCACTCCCCACTAAAATCACTACCACAGATATCGGGTAAGATATAACAGTCAATACAATTGGATGCATTAAAACACAATTGTGCACAAGATAATACTTTGTGCAAAATGTTTATTTTGTGCACAATACTTTGTGGACAATTAAAAAAATATATATAAACAAAACATTTAATTTTACATTTGACATGTTGGCTTCAGATACGATATATCTTTGCTTTGAATACGACTCCCAGTTAACAAATTCTCCCAGTTAACAAACTGTCAAAACAATGTCACAGGGTCACAGGCATATACATGGAGTCCCGAAACATAGATTCCACTAAGTGAGCATGCGCTTTGAGCCTCATTTATTAAAATGAAACAGAATTAAACTTTTTTGAATATTATTTATCCCCTGGAAGGGAAATCATCTTAACACCATAGCTCTGTTGAATAAAAAAAACAACAAAAACAAACAGATTATACATGTCTTGCCACATTTTTTTGTTCCCAGGTGAAAACATCTGATCAAATGAAAAATAATAGGACCTGGAAGTGGTGGGAAAAAACGAGCGGCAGACATCTAACTTATTAGGTTTAAAAAAGTCCATGTTTTTCAAAAATAAGATGATAATAAGAGAGTGGTGAAACAAAATAACAAAGAATAGAGGAGGCGGGGGAGGGATCACCGCTTCCCTGCTGCTATCGCTCTCCCGTCTGCCCGCCAATGGTGGCAGGCAGCGGCAAGCAACGACAGGGAAGCGAGGGAGGGATGCCCGCTTTGCCAGGCAGTTTATTACTGGGACAGGCGGGGAGGGCCCGCTCGCTCCAGCCCTTGGTCCTGTCGAGGTGTATCCCATTTTCGCCCAACAGTATCCGGGACAGGCTCCGGGAGGACTGTGACCCTGAAGGGATATAGTAGGTTAAGAAAAAGGATGGAAAATAACAAGATCAGCTACACTAACTTGGAGCTAGAGACATGTGAGCAGGTGGGGCAGAGACTAACTGCATGATTGGGTGGTTTTTGCATGTTTTCTGTTTGCTGTGATTCAGAAACCCTTTGCATGCTGCATGTGGACACGCCCCTTGATTGGATGCACCTGCTCTTGATTGAGAGACCATATAGGAGCAGAGAAGAAGAGCTGAATAGAGGCACTCGCTCAATGTAATGTTCCCAATCTGTGAAAAGGTTCCTACCCGACCAGGAGCGGCGCTTGGACCTGCGCACCCTGGGAGCATGGTGCACACTCTGGGAACCACTAGGCCTCCATGCACGGGGGATGCATTTAGACCGCCAGACTACTCGTCAGAGGAGCCAATGATGATGTGAGGAGGGCGCACGTACCAAGAGCAATTGGACCGCTGGGACCACCAGCAGTGTGAGTAGACATTGCAGGCTGGTTGGAACACACAAGAAGGCTGGGTGCAGCCTGCATGTTAGAGTGCCTTTGGTGCTGCCACTTGTGTGTTTCTGAAGGCCAGCCAGAAGTGACACGACACGGGGAGGAGTGCATGACAATGCGCGCAGAGGGGAACTCTGCCTCCCCATTAAGTATTGGGACAGCTTAGCCACACTCCTCGGGATGGCCTAAGGCAGTCTTAGTTGCTTCTGGTGCTGGCAGATGTGCCTGCCTTCAGGTCCTGGTGCGTGTGACCGGAGGACTTCGAGGGAGTGGACAACACAGGCCAAGTCTGGCGGGAGGGGGACATTCCCTCGATCCCCGGATCTGTGGCCTCCCCAATCTGCTTTTACTGTGTTAGCTGTCCCCCGGACTTTCAGTATTTCTTTTTAGTAGTTTTTATCTTGTTTTAGCATTTTGTTGTATTTTATCCTTCCTAGGACTTTTTAGAACTGTTATGTATTTTATAGTTTTTAGTGGCCAGCCAGATTTTATTAATTGTTGTTGTACATTTATATTATATATAAAGATCCTATTTAAAAATCAGGAAAGGATACCTGTGAAGAAGTGGAACCAAGTGGGAAGTTATATATATTCAGCAACATTGATATTTCTCAGTCTCTGTTTCACAAGATTGTTTCACAAGATTGTCACTAGATTGTGCAGCATTGCACGACCGTAATCGTCAAAAGGAATAAGCAGCACATCTTTTTACCTGCACTATATGTATATCTGTACAAACAGTAATCTTTTTCTTTTTTTTCTCTTATGTTTACAATGCTGTCATTTGCTACGGTAACGAACAAATTTCCCACTAGTGGGATCAATAAAGTGATTCTGATGTTCTTTATTTTATAAGCTAAAGACTTTGAGACATGTTCTACAGGCACCCTGACCAGATGCTCAAAGTATGTGAACTGGCTACTGCACACATAAAGGAGGAGTAACGTCCCTCTACGCACTTGGATGAGTAAGCAAGTTATCAAGAAAACTCATTTGAGCTACTTAGGGGTAGTTTCTCACTGGGATGGTCCATACTAAACAACAGAACAACCATTTTGACTCATGTAATTGACACTCCAAACTACTTAAAATTGTATTTACTCTATTCTATTTTAAGCCATGTAAAATTAAGTAAATTAACACTAAATCAAATCTTAAACTATTTTAATCTGAAATTTTTAAATATCTTTGTTTGCTAGTTTTTAAGATTACAGGGAACATGGTAAATTTCAATAACTACAATATTAGTCACTAGGTTGAAGCAGAACCTGGTCCATGACTTCTAGAAGCTCTTGCAAACTGGAAGAAAGCTGTTGTTTGGTGGATGATAAGAAACATATTGAATTTAATACTTATTACTTCAAAGAAGCCCTAGGCTCCAAATGAAAGGAAAAAAAAAGCAACTTAAAAACTTAGATCTGAGCCAGCACAAGAGCTCCATCAAGGATGGGTTAAAGTCCTTATTCCGTAACTCTACTGTCAATGAACAGATCCTTCAGAGACATGGCGCTAAAAGAAACCTGCCCTTTCTTGTGTTGCCTTCTTCATTTTCTAAAATTAAGCACTCAGACATGACTGTGCAACATATTTTTTAAATGTGGACAAAGAAAATGTATGAAGAGTTTTTTTTTTTTTTTGTAAAACTATGGTGCACATTCACCACAACCCTTCAGCCACTGAATTTAATCCATCAATTACCAAGAGAGATGTTGCAAATTTTCTTCATTGGCTGCAAATTGTGGTGTTTCACTCTCTGACACAGACACATACATGCTCTCGCACACACACACAGTCTCATGGAAGATTTGCTGCTTGCTATATTTATCTGGTTCCGATGCATATTTATTTCTAATTCTTGCATGGCTGCAGGCTGTGCCGTGATTGGCCGTCCTCTGCTGGCATTAGTGGCCCATAATAGGGCTTAGAATTACATGTGGAACCCTGTTGGAGTCTCATGGCTGGATTTAAGGTGGGATTTATCATGTTCAGAATTATTCACTGCTCAAGAGCATTTCCAGGCTCTGTGAAATGAAATGATTGGGCAATGAGACCCAAAAAGGCCAATATGGAAACAGGAAGGATTGTATGGAAATAATAGAAAAGGAAGAGGTGGAGGCATTGGAAAAAGTGTAACAGGGGGGAAGAATGGCAGAGGGAATGTGGGGGATTTTAGTAAAACTTAATTTCAGCTGAACAGAGAGAAATATGTTGATGAGGATGAAGAGCTGTGAAAATAAGCCACAAAGATATGAAGCTCAGGGAAGCCTCAGCATAATGTCAATGGAGAATTTATTTTTTATTCACATTTTACTATCATGTCCAAAAAATAGCTGCAGTAGACCAATAGTATTGTTGTAAAGAGTTGTTTTTTATCTCATAACCTCTTTAATTACAAATTACCAACCTAGACTCCAAAGCCGTGCAAAGTCTAACAAAGAAGCAAGGTAGTCAATAGGCTTCTAAAAAGTTTATGATTTGATGAAAATGACCAATTTAAACTAGACTAACTTAATTTCAACTAAATCTAAGACACTGTAAAAGAAAAAAATTGAAAGTGTAGATATTATTTACATAAGACAGATTTTTTAGTTTGTTGATTTCTTACCAAAATGTGTTATGTCATAAAATTAGGACTAATATTTAGACTGAATAAAAATGACCAAATAGTATATAAAACCTGTTTCCACAAACCAATTATTGAAAATAACTTACATTCATTAGTGTAAATACTTTGAATCTAAAATATTTGAAGCAATGCTTTTGAGTGGAGCTTTTAAGGGAAACATAATTTTGACTCTTGTATTAGCCGATCATTGGCAATCATTCGTGTAATAATGCATACACACTCTGTGTCTATTTGCTGATCAGATGATACACAGTCCTTTTTTTCTTGGTGTAACTGTCAGAGTTTTATTTCTTCAAATTCCAAATTTGGCAAAACAATATATTTAACCAATGTGGATTCTGCGTCATTAAGGTTTTCCTGTCATTCCTAGAATTGTTCAGACAGAAACAATTTCAGAACATTAATGCAAACAATATAAATATTTGGTTAAAAACAAACAAAAAAATCGTTTTGGATTTCAAGAATGGTGTACCTTTTGACCTCTGTAAGCATGAAGGGGCCATTCTATCTGAAGATTATTGGTCTCTTTGCCTGTTGGGAAGTCCAAACCCCAATGATCCCAGAAGAATTTCAAGAATTGTTTCATCTTATTTTATTTTTCTTAGTTTAACGCCTTCATGCCATATATCACTATTTTGCAATGCACCTTTAAATTCAGGACTCCACTTAATTTAGCATCACCTTGAATGGAAGATTTATTTTTTTAAATGATTGGAAACAGTCAGGCATGAAGGGGTTACTATACCATGTGGTTAATGTGCATTTAAGGCACAGTGGTATAGTTACAGCTGAAAAATAAAGAAGACAGGGCCCAACAAATCTGCAAAAACTCCTATATTGGAATTGTTTTAGCTAAACATGAACACTCTGTAATCATGTGGGTTCAATCTCAGATTTAGGCCAAGCTTCAGACCACTTGCATGTGATCCAGGTGGATGAACACTTTATAACTCTAAAAGTATACACTAAGGCAGTGTTTTTCAACCTTTTTTGAGCCACGGCACACTTGAACCTTGACAAAAATCCCGCGGCACACCAGCATCCCAAAAAATAGATAAATAAAAAAAAAAAGAACAAGCTCATAGTCTGTATTGATCTACAGAAGTGGTCCCCAACCACCGGGCCGCGGCCCGGGACACTTGGCACCGGGCCGCGGAGTGGCACCGAGCCGCGGGAAATGTTGGCACCGGGACGCACAGAAAGAAAAAATAATTTCCATTTCATTGTTTTTTTTCCCGACAAAAACGTTTTATTTTGAAAAGTGACCGGATTCTCTCTGTTACATCCGTCACACTTAACGCACGTGAAAGTCGCGACACCAAACATCAGGTGATACACCCCGCTATAATTAAACCCAAACAACCAAAATGAGCAAAAAACAAACTTCTTTAGAAAGTTGCTTTGACAAGGGGAAAATTATTATTATTATTGTTATTATTATTATTATTACTACTAGAGAGAAAATACCACCCCCGGTTCACGGTAAATGTGTCTTGCGTTGCACCTCAACCCCCCCCCGACCGGTCCGCGGTGAACGTGTCTTGCGTTGTACCGGTCCACAGTGACAAAAAGGTTGGGGACCACTGATCTACAGCCCCTCTGTAATCTCACATGCATTTTTGTGATAATTGTTGCAGAAAAAGCTGGAAGCTGCAGCTGTTTTTTCTAAAAGATGTATTAAAAATTAAGTCAAAAGATTCAAAAACTGTTTGATGTGTGTTCGTTGTTTTAAGACGTTAAGAGGAGAGACTCATTGTCCGCTAAAACAGTCACTTTAATGCATCATGGGAGATGTAGTGCCAATAATCCGGTGACCGCGGAAAGACCCGCGTCTTTGAGCTTCATGGTTTTGTTCACTTGTTCCACAGTTTGATAACAGATTCTGTTGAAAGCTACACCGCTAAAGACGAGCTTTAGCTGGTATTTTTCTTAGAACAGAGACTTTTTTGCGTTAAATCGAAACAAGGAAGTGAATACTTCAACCACTTCTGATTGGTCAGACTGATGACATGTGATTAAGCCTTCAAGAATGATTGGTGGAGACAGTTAAAGGGGCGGGACTTTTCCTTACACTGTTAAAGCTGCAGCTATAACTGTACCGCGGGGGACCGTCGTTCTTATTAAAGTGTCTTTAATAGAATCATATAAACACAAAGAAAAAATATTTTTATGATATTTCATATTCTTAACTTCTCAGTGTTTTATCAGGGCCTGTTTGGATGAACAAAGAGCTGATTTCCTGGAGATGGTAAATATTTCTAGATGATCAGTTAATGAGGGCAATTTCTCACGGCACACTTGACCATCTCCCACGGCACACTAGTGTGCCGCGGCACACTGGTTGAAAAACACTGCACTAAGGGACAAATACTAACTAACAATTGATGATGTACTCCAAATCATGTGTTTTTATCGCCCTTTGTTTTGTTTGTGACTATCCTCAAAGTTAGTTCGCTTAGTTTTTACTCAGCAAAGCAATGATAACTATTTTTCCTGAATCTGCCTGCTAGAGGGCTTTGTATTTATTTGGGAGTGTACTTCATGACTGAAAAGTGCACACAGTTTTTTCATGCTATAAAAGAATAAACCAACATAAAGCTTGGAAAACAAACCAACAAAAAACAGAAAAAATGTCCAATAGATTGAAAGGTAACTCGTGCCACTGTATCCATATAAACCTGGAACAACAATACATTGAATTGCAGAAGAACACAATTTAACAGTGACTATAAGAAAACAACAACAAAAAGCAAGGAGCAACTTGACCTTTGCCACTGTTGGCAGCAAACCAATCACTAGCACCCATACTTGAACATTTGCCTCAGGCCAAACTCTCTCCTCACACAGAGAAGGCAGGAGGAGCGGAGGAGAGATGGGATTTGGTTCAGCCACATGTTGGTTCTGAAATTCTGCCTTCTCCCTCCCCACCTCTCAGAGCTTGCCTACCTTTCCCAGCCACAGGGCATTTCCTGATATCTCCACACGCATTCCAACCTATCTATTGGTATCTTTCTTCATAATTGTGATAGCAAAAAGAAAAAAAAAAAAAAAAAAAACACATACATTTCTTTTGCTCTTAAAAATCTAAGAACATAGTTTTTTCCTATATGTGATTTGGCAAGTCTGTTTGCCAATTCAACTTCGCACACTCACCAAAAATAATGATATATGTGTCTCATATGCCAATGCCATATATTGGATATATAATGTAGATAGTTGGTGCCTGGGATCATGCAGTTGTCACAAAACTCTGACACGGTCAGAATCCTGAGAGCATTCAAACAACCCTAAATTTTTCCCTAAACAAATCTACTCCATGTGCCCGTAGATCCTCCAGAACAGACACACATAAACACAAGGCATGCTTGTACACAGACACAGACATCTGTATCTCAAACAAACACCAAATGAACCGATAAAAATAGTGTAATGTGGCCACCTCACATGCCTGGCTTGACATGTTTCTGGATTTTTTGCACATTTTTGTATAACATCTGTGTCTGACATGCTATCTTGTGGAGGGAAAAGACATGGATCACTGAAGACGAGACATCATCAGTTTCTTTAAAGTCAGCTTGAATGGTCTTTAACAACATTTAAGCATCTCAGTGTTTGTATGATCCACAGCGCTAGGTTGGTGTTTATTTACGCTGGGCTTGCTGACAGATGGCACGTTCACTTTAAAGAACCATAAAGGAATTGTTTCCTGGTGGAAACATTGTTGTAAGTTCCATGTGAGGAAAAGGTAGCTGCAAAGGGAATGCGCACAAAAGTGAGTCTGACTTAATACAGCATTCACTTGGCACACTCAGTGTTTGACTGGTTGCAGGATCCAACCGTCATCTATGTTTTTTTTATCATTCATAGAGAAAGAGATAGATAATACATCTCCCTCTGATTCTCTCTTACCCCTGTCATGGATGTAATCAGTTTAGCTGTGACATTCTGTTTTTCTGTGGTTTCGCTGAATTCCTTGTCAATATTTAATTAATTTGCTCAACACACAGGGTAAAGATTAAAGAACTGTATATTGGATTATCAAAGGCGTTGAGGCACACAGACAAGGGGTTGACTCATTGCAAAAAAAGCCAACCAATTACACTGGATTACTAGACTTGTTTGGCTTGGACTGTGATGTTACATTGCATGCAATTATAACATATATTACAGTCTGATGCCTCTAAAAACACTTAGGGAGAATGCCATTATTGCAGCTGGCATTGCCATATCTGGAAAGTGTTTAATAGACTGTGTGATGCTAATCCAACAAAATCCACTAAAATGTTGAACAAAACAATTCACAGGGAAACGACAGAGAAATAAATAAAAATAAAAATGCCTGAAAGTACAGAGAATCAGTGCAGAAACAGTGAAACGTTTTGATCATGGCTGAATATATATGTCGAACTCTGTACCATATATTATAGGACTAAGCTTTTGCAGTTTAAAATAGCTTTGAAGATTTGTATAGATTACAACTTTTCCCACGGCCTCAAACTTTAACTGTGCTTTTTCACCTCCCTGTGTGTGTTTTTCTCAGAATTTTAGTTGCCCCACAGTATGTGGCATGTGTAAATGATATAGTCTTGGCCCTAACACAACTCAAAGGTGGCTGAGTGGTCTGACAAAGTAGGAGAGTGTAATGACAGGATTTGTGCAAGTAAAGCAAGATGTGGTGGGGCAGACTCAATTCATCAGGCACCCTTGACTCCACCTCTATCTGTTCCAATTTACCAAATCCTCCAGACAAACTATTGATGTGTACACCACCCATGTGAAAACTTCTTTAACCCTCATTAAATGCAACCAAGGTCATAGCAAGTGTATGCTTATGCTGGCGTGGGATCAAACTGACCCTATTAAATGTGATTTTTCGGCAGGAGGGAGCTGAGGCGGTGAGTGTGGTATGGTAAGGTTCTTGTGTAAACAGCCTACATAAGAGCATTATTTTATAAATCCTTCTGGCTTAAACGTAACAGTCAACAGCATTATAGAAAAGTAGCATTGCTGTTACTATGAGGAGGAATTCGAAAGTTCACAGTAAGGTCCTTTGGGCCAAAAGTGTGCTCTAGAACAGTGTTTTTCAACCGGTGTGCCGCGGCACACTAGTGTGCCGTGAGATATGGTCAGGTGTGCCGTGGGAAATTACCCATTTTCACTGATCTAAAACATTATATGTGATATATATATATGATATCTAGGATATCAGCTCTGTGTTCATCCAAACAGGACCTGATAAAACACTGTGTAGTTAGGGATATGAAAGATCATAAAATACTTTTTCTGTCTGTTTATTTGATTCTATTGCAGACATTTTGATAAGAATGGCGGTCCGCGATTTAGCCGCAGCTTCAGCTCTGTTTTCGGAAAAGTCTAGCCCCTTCAACTGTCTCTGCCAATCATTCTTGGACCCCTAATCATAGTCTGATCAATCAGAAGTGGTTAATGTCCTCACTTCCTTGTTCCAATTTAGCTCTTAAAGTCTCTCAGTTCCAACAAAAATACCAGCTAAAGCTCGTCTTTACACAGGAAAAATGAGAGAGTAATTTTTTCAGAGTTACCATCATTTTGTTCTAATAGAGTATTTTTTACTCGTTTTAGACTACAATCATTTCGACTGGTAGCTAATGTAGGTGTAAAAACGTAGAGGAAATATGTTGGAGTAAACCAGCAAGACCACGCCCACTCGACTTTCTTAAGTTTCGTTTCTTCCACCATTTTGTTATCCCGCAGTGGACGGAGAAACACGGAGGCTGTGAACGAGGTAAGTCTGCTAATTGCTCAAAAATAAGTTGGAAGCCTGTTTGAAGCGGGTTCGGTTATTTTATCTGTAAGAAATAACTTTTGTGTCGTGTAATGCTGCTATTCTGCCGTGTATGTGGCTGTAAGGAGATTGAAAACTTCGAGCGGGAGTTTGCTAACGCCGGTTAGTCTCAACCATTTGCACTTCTGCTAAACTAAATATAGCCATTTTAAATAAGTTAAGACGTTTTTTATATTGGTGTCGTGCCGCGTTCCGTTAAATACATTTAAATATATACATTTTTTTTCACTAGATATTACAATTCTGTCGCTACCCTCCACTTTTCTTTCTTTCTTTTTTTCTAAGTAACTAGCCAGCCACGTTTGAAACGACAGCTCCATAATACCTATTAATATATCGATTAAGTTATCAAGTCTGTCGAATTCAATGCGTTAATGCTAATGTTTTGGAGCCCATGGTCAACTTTTTTTTTTTTTTTTTTTTGCCGCGCGGTGAAAAAATGGCGGTCCTTGAAAATTGTCAGTCTGTCTTAGCTGCTGTGGGCGGGCAGCCACCCTTTCTCAAATGCAAAACAGAGAAGTTCGCACAGTGCAGTATCGATTCTGATAAATCTCCTGTGGAGATTATTTTTTTTAAATAGCGGTCCGTGTTTCCAGATACTCTTCACGATTTCCCATTCCAAAAACTCATCATCAATAAACCAGCAATGAAATAATAATAATAATGGCAATAAATAAATAATCTTCCAAAAAAATAAACCTGATGGCTGTTTAGAAGCCAGTGCTTTGCGGTCAGTGTTTTTGTTAGCAGCAGTTCTGCAAATTTAGCAACATTGCCGTGTCAGCTAGTGTGAACTGTATATTAGCTATACTATCTATTAATATATTTGGAAAACGGGATAATTCTGAATAAAATTTTAGTTTGGTACCTTTTGGTTTTGTAATGTTTTTTCTTTTTTGTAATGAATTATTTTTTTCACGCCAGGAAAGCTGCAAGCTGTGCGTGTGAAACACGGTGAACGGCAGAAATATACCTGTTTTGAAGGTCAGCTGACCTACAAATCCTTTCTGGAATGCGGTGAGTGGAGACATTACAATTTCCCGCATTTTTTCTTCACAGGAATCAGACAACTTTGTGGGTGAGCTGCCAGCTGTGATACAAACTGATTTGTTTTTCTTTTTATTGTTTTTATTCAATGTTAATTTCTGTGCTGTATTCTAAACATAATCTTGCTGTGTTCACAGTGACCAAAAAATTCAGCATTCCAACCTTGGACTTGAAAGTCTTTGATGACTCAAAGACAGAAGTTGATGAGGTTTTTGATTTGCGGATGAAAAACCCAAACATTGGTGTGTTGGAGATTTGTCTGGCCAAAGATACAAATCCAGAAGGTGAAGTTTTTCTTGTAAATTGTAAATTATCTATTTTGTTTTGAATTGTTTTGGCTAAATTACCCTTCAGTGCCTGAATTTATTTCCAAGGGAAAAAATCTGTAGTGTTTTTTGTTTTTAAGTACATACTAAATTAAGATAATGAGCCGAAGAATTTACATACATATTTGCATCAATAGGAGTCTAAGGGTTAATGATTTATTTGACAGGATAGTGTGGGGAACAAAAAACAGGCAAATAAGTACGAGTTTTATGTCCTATTGCTGTCTTAGACAAGATTATAAATCTGCTAAACCAGGGGTCGGGAACCTTTTTGGCCGAGAGAGCCATAAACGCCACATATTTATAAATGTATTTTTGAAAGAGCCATACAATAATGTAGCGTCCCTGTCCCACACTGAGGCACGGAGAGTTAACCTCTTTTAAGGTTGTTTATTCTGGTTACTGCAGACAGCAACCAACACCGTACAATTAATTCAGCAACTCATCAATCTCTCCCGCTGAGACGAAAGCACTTCTCCCAACTTTATATTCCCCCGCTCCCGCTCCAGGCCTATTTCCTTATTCGGCCCATAGCTGAACCCCATTGGTCCAAACTACCTAACAACAGGCTGAGCGACAGAACTGAGAGCCAATCAGATCTCTGCTTGATGCGTTCAATGAACTCCAGAACTTTCAACGCGGCCCAACAGCGGACCCAACTCAGTCCGCGACAATATGTTTAAAACTAAAAATAGAAGTGAAAGGGAGCATTTGATGTAATTTCAACACTTTTAATGTAGAATAGGTCTGTGGATTCTTTTTAATAACATCGTTATGCTGTTGCTAATAAATGATGAGTATTTCTCGTGGTGGTTTTGCTGATGGGCTTGTCTGGTTGATACGTGGTGAGTTTCTGCTTCATGCAGGTGTTGAGACTTAATCGTGATCTCAAGTTGGTATGAATGTTCTGTAGATGTAACAAAACTGCTCACATGCAGACCTGGAGCCAAACACACACACACACTGCAGTGAGTGACGGGCAGCGTGTTTTAAGTTTGGAGAATCCCTGCGCGATTCACCGGCTGCCTGTCCCCACCACCCCCACCCTCTGGTTTCTTCCTCACATCCCGTCCCTGCATCTGCGCGCTCTTTCTCAGAGACGGGAGCGCGCAGTTTTGCGCGGCAATGCACAGGTTTCCGGCTGGTACAAACTCTGTGAAATAATAGATAATAGTAAACTGAGTGCTGGCGCAGATTTTTTTCTCCAAGCACCGCTACTACTGCGCGCCCCTCTGGAAACGCATCGCGCCCGAGAAGGACTGGTTTAATGAAAAAAAAAGTATAATTAAAGATTTGTCTGCGAGCCACATGTGACCATCAAAAGAGCCATATGTGGCTCGCGAGCCATAGGTTCCCGACCCCTGTGCTAAACTGTTAAGTCAGTCAGTATTTAAAAATCTTCATTTTTACTTTTCTTGTTTTTGTTCGGTTTTTGCTATCATACGAATTAAAATATTACAATAACTGAAAGCTTTAATACTTTGACAGATCACCTGAGTTGTCCTACAAGGAGCTGCAATACAAGTTCAAGTGGAGACACTGAAGTGGACTCAGATGACACAATATTATTACTACACAGTCCGACAACAAGAGAGAGAGTTGAGGACACCTCTCTTACCAAAGTAAGTTAAATAATCTATTCACAAAGTCATTTCAAGCATTCAAATGCATGCTGTCTTTCCAATTCGGTTTAGTTGTCAAACAGTGCAGGAAGGCATATAATCCAAACTAGTTTAAAGTTTTCGAGGGAAACAGCAGATTGCACTGAGTAACTCACAACACATTTGAATACATTCTGGAAAACTGTCCTTGTCATAAAAACACATCATTCTACTGTATTTCCTTTTTTTTTTTTTTTTTTTTTTGCTCGGTATAGACCTTTTAATTAAAGTACTGGTAATTATAATTGTCATTAAAATTGAAGCAAAACTGAGAAAAATTAGGTTGAGTCTGAACATGTATTTTCATGATATTGATCATGTATTTTTTTTACTGTCATAGATGATTGAAGATATTCTAAAAAACAAACCAGGAGGAGAGAGTATCATCAATGAGTATGCTCGGACAAAAAGCCTAACAGACAGCAGACGGCGTGACATGGTTAAGATATTGGTGGCACATTTGACAGCTGAACATGGGTATACTGAAGGTTTTTTGTGCTCTTCACTACATAATATTTTTCAAAATGTGTCATCTTCAACTGGGCTAATTGTCTCTCTTAAGGACAAGTCCATCAAGGTTTGTGAAAGAGGGTTATGCCAAGGGTATCATCGCTTTGTTCCCTTACCTTGCTGATCCTAGGAGCAGATTTGGCTATGTAAGTACCATGGCAGAGATGGAGCCTCTGAAATTTTTCATGTTTGTTTTGTAAAAAAATGTACCCATTTAATTAACATTCTATACACAAGAGTTTTCTGTAAAAACTGTGTATGTTATGTCTACTCTGTGTTTTCTTTTAACTGCTTTAAAAATATCTTTTTATTGATGTTTAGGAGCATTACTACAATGCAGAAGATGGGAGGGGTTATTTGGCTTGGAGATTGAAGTTTGTCCAAAAGGAAGCTTGTAATGGACAAAAGAAGGCTGCAAGACTGCCAAGGACACTAACTGGTATGCACATTTGTACAAGTTAAAATTTAAATTTTGTTTATTGTCCCCTTTTTGCTATGGAAGTTCTTGAGCTTTACTAATTGTTATTTTTTTATTTATTTTTTAGGGGGACCAACAGCTGACAGAAGGTGCTTCAGAGAGGAAGACAGCCAAATGACTGACAGCTTGTGTTTTGAGGCCATAGCACTGATGAAACATGCAGCAGATGAAGGAACTGTAAAGAGGAAGATGAGGCAGAGCTTCAACTACTGCCAAAAAATAATCCATGATCCAGTGAAATCATCTGACATCTTTTTGGACTTCCCAAGACTCCTGGACATAGGATTAGTATGTATATTAGTATGAAAGATAACCGTTTACTATTGGTCACCTTTGCAATGCAAACACTGTGTCTGAATGAGCATTTTAATGCTTCTCAAGTTCTGTGTACAAATGACAGACCTCATGTGATTTCTGTTGAAAACCTTTTCTGTTGCAAAGCCTTTGATTTGCTGATGTCATACAGTGATGGTGATGCAAATTAATATATCGTACCATACTGTTTCTTGTAAAAAGAATGAAATAAAGATGGCTGTTGAAACATTAATTTTTTTTAATTATTTTTTATGTATTGTTATACCAAACTACAAATGTATAATTTTCATACTGTTGCATAGTGACTTCTAAAAAAAGATTTCTTATTTTAATTCCAAAAAGTAGCAAAAATTACTAAAGTTAAGAATAAAATTAATTTCCACTATAAGCAAAATTTGACACAATATAAATTTAAAAAGTGATCTATAATGAGTAAAATTGTATCTGTTAGAGTAAAAAGAACACCTACATTTTGAATAAAATATTGCTCCAGAGAGAACAAATTGTATTCCAACTAGATTAAAATCACTGTAGAGTAGTTTTTTTTAATCTCCGCACAGAGTAATATTTAATCCATGCGAGTAAAATATTTGCACTAGATTGAGTACATTTTACTCTGTAATTTTAACTCTGTTAGGAGAGTAAATTTGACTCTATTTAGACTGGGACCAAATACTGTCTTTTTCAGAGTAAAATTTTATTCAATTTGAGTAAAATTTACTCTGCAAATTTTACTGTGTAGTAGTGTAGCTTTCCGCGGAATCCAGTATCAGATCGCGGAAAAAGTGATCAAAATAATAAAGCTTAGAGACGTGAGTCTGTCTGGCATTAGCGTCGGTTTTTGCACTGCATTTTCCATTATACATTGCGTTTAAGTGACAGCGTCTCAGCGCTACAATGAGTCTTCCCTGTTAAACGTCTTAAACCACAACGAACACAAACAGTTTTTAAATATTCTTGATTAAATCAGAGGATAGCAGTTTAGTTCTCCTTCAAGGTTTGTGTTTATTAACAGCCAAACATCCCAGTGTTTTTGGTTCAAGGCATCTTTCTAACTGAAACACTTTTTTAATAACGTCTGGATTGAAGGACAAGTTCGCTTTCAGACTTTGAAAAGTAAAAAGTTAAGCTTAAGTAGAAGTAATAACAATGTATAAGGAACAGGATTAAGGTGAAGTGGCCAACAGCAACAACAATTAAACTAAATTGAAACAATTTAATCATCTAAAAAGAAAGAAAACATTTTTGTTAAAATTTTCAAAGACTTTATCTTTGATTAAGACAATATACAAACTAAGAAAATGTCAACATGTTCACTTTTTGTGTAGCTACAGAAAACAGATATAATGTTAGTTTTTTTTTTTTTTTTGGTAAAATCTAGTAAACATATTGTGATCATATAATTGTTCAAAAATTGCAGTTGCCTTTGCACCAACATTTAAAAAATATAAAAATAAATAATCCACTATTTAGAAAGAATATATTTGCTTTTTTGTAAGGTTAAATAAAATTGCATGCTAATAAACTGTAGGAAAAACAACTAGCAGGGTAACATTTCAAATAATTTTGTTGAAAATTATTACTGAAAACTGACTTAACTTTAATTACATCTTTTAGAAAAAACAGCTGCAACTTTCAGCTTTTTCTGCCACAATGGTCACAAAAATGTGCAAGAGATTGCGGAGGAACTGTACATCAATACAAACTTTTGGATGTTTTTTGTCAATTTTTGGATGCTGGTGTGCTGTGGGATTTTTGTCAAGGATAAAATGTGCCTTGGGTCAAAAAAGGTTGAAAAACACTGCTCCAGAAGAATGAAAGTCCCTTAATATGTCGAGGAAAACCATAACTTTTCTATGCAGTCCTGGACAGGGGACAGAGATAAGGCAGGTAAGCATGTCTAGTAACCTACAGTCACTGAGCAAAACACATCTTGTGTAAAGGATTCTGTGCTTCTCTGAGAATTAGGTTATGTGTAATGCCAAGAGAACTGCAATTTTAAACATACTAACATCCTTCAATTTGGCTCAGCTTTTGTTTTATTAACAGTGTTACATGTTATGTGTGACTGTTTACTTAAAATCTCCTTGATCAATTCTAAAGCATTATAAATTAAAGCAGATTCAGGAGCCCTTTTCTTGTTGCTGCTGTTCTCAAAGTTACGTTTAGAACACTTTCAAATCCAAGATTTTCTGACATTGATTGGCCTATGTAAATGTGATTCCTCTCTTCAGACCTTTATTTTGTTCAAGCATTTTATCTACTATACTATTTTATGAGGAAATCATAAATTACATCTACTACATTTGAAAGGTGTCCATCAAGCTCCATTATACTTGTATTTATGTTTATCTAAGGAGACAAAAACATTAAAAACCTTCCTAAGGAATCAACAACTTGTGTGACTGCAGCAGCTTATTGCATGACTTGGGGATTAAAACGAGCACCAGGAAAAGGTTTTGTGAAGAAAGCAGATTTTCATCCATCCGTCCATGTTCTAAACTCGCTTAACCTCTTTCAGGGTCATGGGGTTGCTGGAGCCCATCCCAGCCACTGTTGGGTGAAACGCTGGATGGTTTGCCAGTCCATGGCACGGCCACACAACCACATACCCTAACACCTAGGGAATATTTAGATTCACCAATTGACCTAAGAAGCATAATTTTGGGCTGTGGGCAGAAACTGGATTGACCGGAGAAAATCCACACATAAATGAGGAGAACATACAAACTGCATACAGAAAGCACCAAGCCAGATTCAAACCAAGGCCTTGCTGTGAGGCAAAATTGGTAGCTACTACTCCACTGTGCATCCCTAGAGGTACATTTTGAAAAGCAAAATTTAAACGACTCGCTGCATGTTCACATCTTATAATTCTGTCTATAGCATTTTGATTAACATGATAGTTTACTGTTTGTCATCTGTGAGAATTTCCAAGGCAAAAATGGAAAAAAAAAATAAACAAATTATAAATCCTTTTTTATCCACTATAACCTCAACAGCAAAAGAAGTGAATTGCGGTTTGATATTGTTACTAATCATTTATTTGGTGCAGTTATCTGCTTGGATGACTGAGCATTCAGAACGCCAGAAGGTGGTTTTACTTTTACCTTTGAAAATGTAAGGCTTAAATAAGAGAAATAATGGTACATTGTACCGTCAACCTTTTATTTTGCCACAGTTAAAACCCCTGGGTCTTGTTTTATTAGCCTTAAAAATAGAGGATAGTAGAACCGATGGAGAATGTCACCTCCAGCATCTAAAAGCTTGTTAGAAATTATGTGATATTGACAAAAATTCTGAACAGTAATAATCAAGCTGTCACATAGCTGTAATGTCAAGATACATTTTCACAGTTAAACATTTGTCAGGGTCAGAATAACTTTTGACATTTTGCATAGAATTATAGAAAAAAAACGTGGAAAAAGAAAACTCATCAAAGTATGGCACGTCCAAATAGTTCTAGGTGTACACATTCACCTTGTTAGATCTTGACGACCCATTCATTACATCTTTATCACAAAATTTAAATGGCATGTTTTGCATTATCAATTACTCCCCCATTATGTTGTCAAACTGCCAAATGCAACATTTTGTGCTTTTCACGAGACCGTGTGACTAATATAAGAGCACACAGTCAGGTAGAGAAATATTTACATCAATGACACATGCCTCTTTTTGAATTTTGCAGGCTAACAAGTGAAATCTGTATTCCTGTCTTTTTGCTGCTGTTGCAAGTGCAAGTAGGATATGCTCTATTCTGTAAGCTATCACTTTCCATATTTGTCACACCACTCAAACTTGGTGAAAGAATCCAAAATTGTATGCTAACACGGGCATATCCTAGTTAAGGTGCTCAAATATAGAGCAATACAAAACTGATACACCTCAAATCAATTTCACTCGCTCTTGTCATGCCTGTCCTCAGAATTGTCCTCCTTCTTTTGTGTGAAGAACCAATCATGTATATTGTTGCTGCCTTTGGCTTGTGGTAAGGTAGTGGATGAAGGGAAGTAAGTGAGTTAGAAAGACAGAGAGGAGCAAGGGGTTGAGAAAGCTGTCAGAACTAAAAAATCTCAGCACACACAGTCCTACCCTATCATTACTTCAGTGTATCAGGTTAGGCTTTAGACTTCTGCCAAAACATAGACATATCATTGGACATGTGTATGACAATGTGGGCAAACACTGGTGACTTTTTTTGTCCGTCGTTTTAACATTTTGCCTTCATTATTTCAACACACAGCACAACAAAAAAATCATTTCATTTATTTTCTAAAGAGCATCTTTTTTTGTGTGCTAAACATAGAATACATTGAAGAAGAATAACTTCTGCAAGATCCAAACTAAAACAGAGTGGGCATGATGGGAGAGTTGCTCACCCATCACATGGAAAGCTGTGGTTCAAGACTGTCAATCAAAAATGCCCTCCCACTACCACTCCCAGACACACATATGCACCCACTCCTGTTCCTTTCTATCAAGATGCACCTGGAGGAATCCAAGCAACCCCAAAAATCACAGAATTCCAAATATGGCGTGGGTGTTTGCATGTGTGTGTGTGTAGCAGACAGAGAGAAATCCCAGATGTTTCTTTGCCCTTGCCTCCCTTTCTCTCACTACTTGCCTAGTGGGGTGTCTTATGGCCACGGATATGTGCACTCTGTTGTGACTAGTACCAGATGTGCTCCACTGACCCAAATCACCTAGGCAGAAGACATGCCATATAGTCTTGAATCCTCAAGACCTACCACACAATCACACAGACACCTGTTTCCATTCATGAGCCTTGGCAAGAGAAGTGCATCTTGGGAAATGCTGTCAGTTTATTTTCATCTGTTGCTTTTGTTTTACTTACTTCTTGTATTCATTGTTTCTTGCTCTAAGAAATTATTTTGGCGTCAAAGGAAAAGATTTTGTGAAAACACACGTAGTGTCAAGGTAGATAGATATTAATTAGATTTACAGACACACAAAAGTTAGTTCATGGTAACCAGATATTCCAGGAGGAGGTCTGTTTGATTTGAGGTTTTTTTCTTATGTTACTGATTCAGAATTAGCTTAAGTAAATACACCTGCATGACCTCAGAGCACTCCAAAGGTCAAAGTCATTCAAACATTTAAAGAATGGTAATTAAATTACCCTTGGTGCTGAATAACTTTAATTTGGTGGCTACACAAATTGCTTCCAGCTTTTGTCTTCTACAAAGCTTCCCCTTCAGCTGTGCCTTAACATTTTATCAAGCAGGACTTCTGACAACAAACAATCACTTATATTCTAAATCTGGGGCAATCAAAGCTAATTCTGACTATTTAAAGGAGCCCCTTCTGTTGTTTTTGCTGTTTTTGAAGAACACGCTGAGAGTCGGAGCTTTACGACGCAGAGCTTTACGACACAGACTAAAGCTAACATAAGCTCTTCAATGCCAAATGAACTTCCTCATCTTGAGATCCTGATTTATGAAGTGAAATAAAAATGGGTCCCTACGTAGTATTAGAAGGCTTTTCAGAGGGGGCAAAGTGGGACCTAGGGCCCATATTTCAGCTGCCTTGTGGGAAGGTTTTGCCCCAGTAGGGGCCCCTTAATACGGTTCAACTGAGGTCCAAGTGAAGGCAGACGGTGTGCTCTACAATAACTCTTCATTTTGATCCTGGCCTATTGCCAGCATATCTACTACCTGAGTCTCTTTGAAGAGCGACACATTGGCCTGGGTATTTAACCATGCTGTTTGAGGTCCTGGCGCTGGGAGCAGAGAGGAGAGAGATGGAAAGAGAGACAGACAGAGAGACATACAGAAATAGATGTAAAAAGAAGGGGAAGAGAGCAAAAAAGACTGCAGTGGCAGAGGCAATAGAGGCTTGAACTCTGATGAAATAATCCAGTTTGTTGAGCTGACAGTACAAACAGACAGAGAGATGAGCAGCCGCTACAAAAAGAGCAGCCCCATGGTGACCTGAAGTTGTTTCATAACCAAACCCATCCTTCCAACACTTGTAGTACCAGAGTGAATCTCTCTGTGGGTGAATCTATCTGTTCGCTCCATTTCTTTGCTGTCATCAATGGTGCAAAGACATGTATTAATGAAACATGGTTGTGGCTAAAGCCTTAAAGATAACCTCTGCCATGCAGTTTCATTTCATCAATGTAAAAGCCATCAGGACTGTGTAATGATTTTGGTTTATCTCCATAAAGGCAAAGACATTATAAAAAATAAAAACACACACAGTTATCAGTATCGATCCTAAAGAATCACCGCTATTTTGATAGAATCAGACAATGTTGTCAAGTTCCATGTCAGCAGCTTCAGTGTGTTTATGCCAGCCAGCAAGCTACAGACGAGTACAGAAAGAGCTCTGCTGGATGGAACTCTTGGCTTTGATATAGTTTCTGGGCTGGAACTTTGGCAGTGTGTTAAATATTAATAGCGATTAACCCAGTTCAAGCTCTGCAGCAGAGAGCACAGACAAAGTTCAAAGAGACTTCTGCTCTTTGCGGGCACTCTCTGCTCTCCAGCAGTTTAGCCCTGCTATCAGGAGGCTGCTTCACTGCACCACAGACCAGACTGGCCTTTTAAACTCAGGTGCAAGGAGACACATGACACAACACGTGCAACATACATGGAAAACATGAGTGAAGTTTACAATTAGTCACAAATGAAAAAAAAATAGCCTAGCCAACATCTTAGTTCATTTTTCTTATCCCTCTGGCTCTTTTTCTTTCTTTTTCTCCCTTCTCCTTCAATACACCCCTCCTCTTCTTTGGCCCTCTCTGAACTCCTGATAAACTCGGGCCTTCACATCTACAGCATTCCTCTGACTGGCACATTCACCCCCACTAAATAGGCTTGGACACCTCAGAGATCAAACACAATCTCCATTGTGCTGCAATTACCCAGAGCTCTGTCAGCTCTCTTGCCCTTCACCCCCACCTAAACACTTTCTTTCTCTCTGTTCGTGTAGCTCTCTCCACCCACCCCTACGTTGCTCCTTCATATCCCTCTTGCCCTATGGAGATGATGGTTCTGACGCACAAGGCCTCAACAAAAGCAGGCTTTATTTACAGAGGGAGTCTTTGGAGAGGAGTCCAGGGCAACAGAGTGCTGTCAGAGGGGAAGTGTTGGCTGGATGCTTTGCAGAGCTCTGAGAACCAAGCCTGTGTACATTCGTTAACACATGATCCTGTGACCTTTTGTACTCAATTGCATCAATTTAGAACATGTTAACTCTTTGTAGGGTAGGTCAAAGTGTCACAGTTGGTGAAAGCTCACTCATCTAATGTATTCATGGAGAATGTGTGGTCAACATTTTGAGGTTCAAGGGGATTGCTTTGTTATTTATATTTGCCAAATCAATGTAGAATTCAGAATGCTATTCCTTAAAGTGGTGTTTTTTTTATTTATTGCCAAAGTTTGCTGTTTTTTGGTCTCCTGATATTTTCCTAATATACTGACTCATAATATTGCTTTTTTGTTTTTCAGGCGTATAAATCTTCTTTGGTCAGACCCAAGCGTCCTGCAGGACCTTGGGCACTGACTATCAGATACACAAATGCCATTTATTTGGAAAAAATAAAAAAATATATCAAAGCAGGTCCTTCAGGCTCTGTAATTCACAGATCATAAAATATCTTTTTCAGAATAGATTAATAATAAATAATGATCTTGTAATGGATTATGAACATCATCTTGGATAGTCTGTTAATTTTATGATCAGCGTTTGTTATACCTTAAACCTAACAGCGTAAATGAATAATAAAAAGCTGTATTCTGTAAGACCTGTGGTGTATTACTTTCATTTTGATCCACCTTGTATCTCTTGCAAATAGGGGACGAGATTTCAGCTGGATAGTCTGGAGAGCAGCGGTGGGAATGTAAGGTCCCGCTGTCTGCGTTTCTTCCCCAGTGATGCATCTGCCAACGAGTGCAGCTCCACTGTTAGCCATTATGTACCTATTAGACTTGATTATCTTCTGATAGCTCAGCGGCAGTTGGTTTCACTCAGCCTGACAGTCACAGCACTTTGTTTAACCTTTTGACTGCTGCAACATCCACCCTTTAGTGCCTTCCAGCTGAAGAAAATGGGGATGAAGGGGGAGGTGGCGTGTGTCTGCAAATGAGAAAAAAGAGACAACATGGAAATGTTTAAGGTCCCCATTGGTATGATTAGGACTAACATTCTCTGAACGAATCCACTATGTGTTGTTCCTCACTTTTGGAAAGATGTTGCGTTTCTCTTAAAATCCAAGTCATTTTTAATTTAAAAAAAGAATGAAATAATAATAAAAAAGACTTACTACAAAGAAACCATCCCCATCATTTTCTACATTCCTTTATTCATGTTGTATAAGTGCTACTATGTGGACAATTACGCTTTGCTTTCTACTGCTAACATCCCCCATGAGTCTTCACAGATCTGCCTGCCAGACATATTCAATTTACAGCTCTTCCTGGTCCCCAGCCTGCAGACGTGAGAAGTTATCTGAGAAAGAATGAAGAGTGAGAGTAGAGACAGAGTGCGGCTGGGATAACATGGAGCCACATGGAGCTCAGATTCTCCTGTCCCTGCCCTGTGCTAATCTCTCAGGAGAGACAAAGGTGGCCATGTTGGGTCAAAGCCTCTACATCAAGAGCTGCAAGCCTGGACAGCTGACCTTGGTCTGGGAGATGGGAGGTGACAAGAGAGGTGGGAGTTGAGAGTGTGTATGTTGGGTTACAGAGGGCAAGCGAAAGGGGAAATGTGTGTGTGTATGAGGGTTTCAGTTGCAGAAAGATGGGGAAAGCATGTTTGTCAGTGCAAGTGCTCCGATGTTTGTGCAATATCTCTTTGTGATTTCATATGATGACAAACTGCACCCCAGGTGGCAAGGTCTGTGCTATAGCACTAAAGGGTTATGCTAAAAAGTGTCCAGCGTGTGGTCTGCATGAGTAAGTGTTTGTCCATATATTAAGCTTTGACCACCCCCACTAAACAGTGATATCCAGAGAGGCCAGACAGAGGGGCCACTTTAATATCCTTTAATGGGCCCAGAGGAGATGAAAGGTAATGAAAAAAAGTGAAGAAACTTTACATTCCTGAACTGTTTTCTTACACTTCAAATTTGGTTTCTATGCTGCAGTCATCTATTAATCTGATGAAGTAAAGGACTTGAGAGTCTGCAGTTTCAACCATTACAAAGTCAATTTAGTAAGAAAATGTAAAAAAAACAAGAAAATAATGAAGAACTTTTAGATTTGTTTACACACCTCCCTACTGAAGTGTATAACGTGACAACAGGGCTATGTTTGGACCCAGTGAGCTGCATCACTCTCCTAAATTGGGTTCTTTATGGGCATTCTACCCAAACTATGCGAGTTTGACAGGTGATCCCCTTGTTTAAAACCTATGCAATGAACAGTATGCTTGCTGCCAGATTTTAAATTTTGGCCAGTATGCTGGCTTGTTTGTAAACCTTACTTCATTAAAATATCTATTCAAAATATAAAATATGGGGTTAAAAACAAATTCAGTTAAAGGGAGTGTTAATGCTATTAGAAAACAAGTAAAATATTGGATTTGTTTTAATAATAAATAAAATAAGTCATTTTTTAAATAACAGCAGTATAATTATCTTTCAAGTCCCACTCCGATCATCTTTTGAGCTATTTTAAAAGTGTTCCCAGTGGTCTTTTGATTATGATTATGTCGTTTTTAGACACACAAAAAAGTGACGTTTTCAAAAACATCGTCTCTGCAAAGCGGCAGTAGTTTATTAGAAACTGGTCTGTTTATATGGAGCAACCCTGCTCCCTTACCCTCCCTGTTGCTGAGAGCTCCCTATGTGCTGTCACACTATCTTACAGCCCCTGTAAGACAAATAATGTCCAAAATATCTGGAATATTTTTGTCCTTGTTTCGGTTTAAAAACAGAATTTACAAAAGTGTAAACAGTGTTTAAAAATGTAAAAAAGGTTTTACATCTGCAATAAATGACACAGCCTGAACTCTACTCGACAACATTTAGAAACACATGTCAGAAAGTTAAGATTTTAGCTACCAGCGGCCGTGGTGCAGTGGTAGGGCGGTCGACTCATGATTGTAAGATTGCAGGTTCGATTCCCGCCTTGCACACCCATGTGTCGAAGTGGGCAAGACACTGAACCCCACCTTGCCTCTGGTGGGAGGTTGGCGCCAGTGTTCGGCAGCGGAGCCACCACCAGTGTGTGAATGTGTGTGTGCATGGGTGGATGGGACTGTGACTGTAAAGCGCTTTGGGCCTTCGTAAGAGGCCTCACTCCCCCAGCCTAACAGTTTATTTCCTATTGGCATTTTTGTCTGCTCCTTATTCACAACGATTTAAATAAAGAAATAATCAAAAATGCAATTTGAATGTAATTTTCTAAATACACTTTGATCATCATAAAAATGCCACAAGAACATGTTGAAAACACCAACAAAATTAAAGTAGGTCTATAAAGAAAAAGAGGATAGGGAACCTAAAATAGCTTCAATGGTGTCATAACATTTTTTTGGACTAGGTACAATTTTTAATTATCAAATTTTCCATGAGAGATTATTCAGTTTAACAATTTGATTTTGATGAATCATTCAAATTCAATTCATACTAACAAAAAAGGATGAACAAAAACAGCATGTTGCACCATTTTTGAGCAGGGTTATCCATCAGCCTTCAATGTATCAATGTATCCCCATCCACCCCATTAGCAGCTGTACCAGTCCAGAAGGTGAACATCTATTTTGGAAAGTGTTGTGTGACTAAGAGTCACTATTAATAATGCTCTAACTAGATAGTGGGGATATCTGAAAGGCCATCCAGTATGCTACATATTTTAACTGATTCCTTTCTGGCCTCTTTTCCTCTTCATGGCTTATAAAATAGAAAATGTGTGTCTGAGTGTGCTTACAGTGATTTTTGGCTTTACACACATATATTTCAGATAACAAAGACATAAAGAACACCCACACCCACCTGGCGGCATCTGCAGCCTTTAATCCTTCTCGTTTAGTCAGTGGGAGATTGCGTGCGAACTCCCTGCTCTTTGTATTGATCACATTGAACATGAGAAGCACCACCACGCAAAGGCCTGTCCACTGAGAGGACAGATGTGTGAGCAGAATGAAAGGTCAGTGGGAGTGGGAAACAGTCTGGCAGAGGACACACCGGACACAGGGATGTGACGACTGAGTGTGTCGCAAAAGACGTGAGCAGAAAAAAAGAGGGGCACCAGTCAAAGCAATTCCACTTTATTATGTATAAATGAAACACACATTGAGGAGGTCAGAGAAGTCCCACCTCTGCAGTGACCTCACAGCTCTCTTGAATCAAATGAAACAGAAAGACAGTATATGTGAGACATCATCATTAATCTCATAATCTTTGATTACAATGTGGCACAGGTGACAAGTGCTGTGACATGGCCTGTGAACTCATTAAGCATCACACTCACCTTATTACCCTGTGTCAGATGCATTAAGAAGTATACCACAGAAACAGAACCCAAAGCACACTCGATATGTTTTCCCTTCTTGTCCCTATCTTTCATGGCACAGACTCTTTCATGGTTTTGTAGAACTGAATCCATTACCATGAAAAACTAGACTTTTGTTAACCGGGGTTATGTCTCTCAAACTCGTTTGCACTTCATGTTTACTATTCTGTGAGACTTCCCAATCAAAGCAAAAAAACAAAATAAGCCTGTCTTTCATCATGGGAATTCAGCAGAGCCACCTTAAGCAGCCTTGTTTGAGATTCTGTTAAGCTGTGTTCACACAGGTGTTGAAACAACCACTTTCAATTAAAAGTCTATGTACAGTAAATGCATGTTTCGGGCTACCGCATTCAAAACTCTCATGTTCGTGCATCACTTCGCAAGTTTTTAAGACCGTTTTCGGGGTCTACATAAAAAACACGCCTATTGAACGCATATTTAAAGTTAAACTAATTGAACTTTGACTAATCAGGAACTTGGATTTGATAGGGAGACATTTGCAAGTGTGCCTACCATTTGATCATTGAAGGAGAAATTAGGAATGGGTGTCCGGGTGGAGTTATGTCAGTTCATGTTTCTCACATATTGGAATAGAGCTGTGAAAGAAAAATCTGCAACAAGTTTTGCATAAATTGCACTGCTTTGACATTTTACTCCGTCTCTTTCAACTATAGGTACATGTGCTAGAATTGGGTAGCAGCAGTCAAGTCAACCCCATATGATATGAGTGTGTTCAAGAACCTGTGTTTAGCGTGTTCTTAAATGCATGACCCACGCTCGGTGTGAGTGTAGCACAATAGTAACTTTGATGTAATTTCTAAAAATTTTTTTCTCCATGTTTTCCTTTAGATGGTCATTTATAAACCTTATAGAAACATCCAATTTTTTTAGCAGGAGAGATCTGTCTAAAACATCGCACTGTATGTTCACTGTAACAGAATATGCTTCTTAGCATCACGTTAAGCACTTTTGACTGAACAGTGTCTCTGTAAATTGATAGTATTTTAAACCAGATTAAATCCTTATCAGTAAAATTGGAGTGGGAGACCAGCGTACACATACCATTTCTTCTTCTCCTCTGACATCTTATTCTTATATTTATTTGTTTCTCACCTTCATCAGCAAGTTCGTCATTGTTCTTTTTACAATAAATCAAAAGATACATGCATAAGCTATGTGTTCTCATGTGTTTTTCACCTTTTGCATCTTTCATCTTTGTAGTGTAAAACAAGGAAAAACAAATGAATGCTGGGTGTGTTCATGTTAATCAGAATCACATTATGTATAATTTACTAATTGTGCTTGCTATTTTCAATGTTTTCTCAAAATACAATTTTAATAAAAAATGATGTCCTATTTAAATCCCATATCTCTTCATTGCTGACTACATACAGGAAACATGGCATCACATTAGTGTCAATTAATCCATCAAATCCGACTGAGTAAAAATTTGACTTTGAAAAAATAAAAAGCTTAAAATATTTGGCCATGCCATTAGAATGCAATGTTCGTATCAGCAGCTTTATTTTCTCCCTGGCTGTATGCTGTGTCCTGTCAGAAAAAAAGAAACAAAATAGTCATGGCCAGTTGTTTTGCCTTTACTGGGGGAAGTCATCTCATTGCGTCAAGCCATGAGAGCTCTTGGAGGATGCTGTTCCCATATCTAAACCACATGCTCCCAGTGCTGTGACAGTCCTCCATACAACAGAGCAGTAAAACCCTGGGGGTGAATTCTTAAGACTGCTGGACCATCTGTGGAGGTGGACTCTGAGCTGTAGACTGACAGAGTTTAGCCACTGGGGTTGTCACTGACAGCCATATTAGCTCAGTTCCGCTTTTCTGTGTATCACTTGCTTTGTGTGGGCTGAAAATAGGTTAAGTCTAGTACAAGACCGAGCCAGATCAGGCCAGAGTGGGCCAGATCTGACAGAAAGCTCCACAATTTCCTGAGAATATAAATAACACTCTTGTGTGTTTGTATAACCTTCACAGACTAGTCATACACATCATACCCTGAAAAACATATATTCCAAAAGCAGCTGAGCAGTCACTGACGCACACATACACAAGAAAAACACTCTTCACTGTCTTCAGTCCATTTCTCATTCAGTGCATTAGCCTTGCTGCCTGTTATTCTGACCCCAGGAGAGAACTGGTTGGCTTTGCCATCAGAGAAGGTGTTTCTGATAAACTGAGTGTCTGGCTTGTGCAGACACTATGAGTGATGGTCACATGCTGGCCCCAAGAACTACGAGGTTGAAGAAATTAGGGGAAGGTGATGTCAGAAGGAAAATCCCTGTGAAGTTTCTCACCCTCAGTTTCAGAGATGATATGTTTTCTGTCTTTTGAAAATTGATGATACTTAATGTCTGTCAGTATTTTCCCTCCCTGGTCAGAGTTAAACATGTGTCCTTAAGCAAATTGAAGCAGATGTTACAGATTTAAGTTAGATAAGTTAAGCTGAGATCGACTCACAGCATCTTAAAAACACTTCTGAACATTTATAATAAGACTGAACTCTATGTTAACAATTGCAATCTATATATCACTGAACAAATGAAAATAAAGTGTTATGAGTCATGCATCAACTTGCTTGAAGTCTTTCAAAACCACTTGTGGCTCACTTGTTATCCCACTTGTAACCTCTTTCAGAAATGTTTTAGTGTGAACTCTGTTGAAGTGACAACTTTTTCCTGCAAGGTTACACAGGGTTGTTGCTCTTTATGCCCTGGTTTGAGCCCAACAAAAGCGATGGCTATGTGAGGAGGGTTTGACAACTCTTTAGAGGGATCCATGAAGCTCATTAAAAGGATAGATAGCCAGCTCAGTAGCTGAGACAGGAGAGACAAATGAATGGCAAGAAAGATAGGATGATAACAGAGATAAAAGGGAATGCGATGAGGGAGACAGAAAGAAATAAGCATGCATTTGGAGGTGTTGGTAATGGATTTAGTAAATGAAACTTTGTAAAGTTGGAAATATGTGTCCATTTCTTTGAGTGTTAGCACATGGATGTGCTGAATAGAAGCACATTTGGCAACAGAAAACATTAGCAATCAATGAATGCAGTCCATGCAGCCTTCATACAAGCATAAACCTTGCAATAAAGACTACCTCCCCCTCCTAAAACACACACACACACCCATCACTGACTTGTAATTGACCATTTGAACTCTAATCTTAAGGTCAGGCAGGGTTTCTCTCTTCAGGGTCAGAAAGTGGTCACTTAGCCACCCCAAACACTTTAGTATCAAAGCCAATCTCCTTTACTGCTTTGATTTATGAAATGAACAAGTTGAGGAAAAGCTGAGGTTTAACAAGATTTTTTTTGTTTTTTTGCACTGTGCCTTAGAAAGCAACTGCTGTATGCTACAGGAAATATTTTCTGAATGTCCAGTGGGGTTCTAGTATTCACATTTCCCTCATGGTTCCAAAGCAGTAATTCAGCAGATCACACAAGCATTTTCTCAGCTAGTCACACAACGCTGTTACTATAACATAAAAAGCCAGCGGATTCATTGTGGAGTCTCCAGTGTTCGTTGGTAATGAATTATTTTAATGAGGGGACACTCTTAAAGAAAACAGTGCTCTTAAATCAAAGCTGTTCAATACATTGTGGGGACTAAACTTTATTATCTGCATGAGCTCAACATTTACGTGTATTAAAAAAATAAATGAATAAAATTAAAATGCAACAGCAAAATTTGTGGGTGAAAAAAAATCATGTCTTACCTGAATTTTTAATGCAGCATTATAATGTATGCAAATTTTGTTAACTACAATTAAGATTTTGTTTCTACTTAAATGTTTTTTATATGTAACAAAAAAAAAAACCAAAAAAATATATACATATATAAACATCTATCTATATACCCAGGCTGTGTCCCACCAAGGTGGGGTAGCTTAGACAAGACACACAATTTTAACTCCCCCCTTTTCTTCCCCAAACCCTCCTCCTTCAGTGTGTGTGTGTGTGCGTGTGTGTGACTGGTCTAGGCCTGGTCTAAGCCACACCACACTGCACTAGGGTCAGCTGCACAGTCCAGTGTGGGCACCTCCACAGCAGGGCCTCTGCCAATGGCTGGTTTCCCCTTGCCGCTTCATACCAAAACCAGACCTCTACCACACCCATCCATCCATTCATTCATACACAAACTCTCTCCACCCCTCCCTGTCCTGAGCACCCTCTCTCCCCCTGCACCACAGTCATCCCTCTTGCATTTAATATAAACATATAAAATCAAAAAAAAGTTTTGATTAAATGGAACTAACTTGGAAGCATGGCATTTTTCTTTTGGCTTAAATGAGATTTAGGAATGTGCAATGGCTGTACTTGCCCTGATACACACCTGATAGCCTTGCTCAAGTGCTAGATTGATCAGCACGAATGTATTTACACCAATATTTGCAATTAAACTGTGCACACCTAAAAAAAACCCTCTGGAATATCGTTTAAGTCATGTCCAGGTCCATAGAAGTATAAGTCAATTAATGCAAGTTATAAGCTGTGTCTCACTGGCAAGAAACATTAGAGAAAACACAAAAATAGATTAAAAAAAAACAAATAAATAAATTGGACAATATCATGACATTTTATAATGTCACACTGCATTTGAGGAAGAGTTTTTAAAATACTGAAAGGCAAGAAAAAATTTATTTTGTTTTTTTTATTTTTTTACCAATGTAACAATTTTAAGATTGGTTGAACAAGTAAAGTTTCCCTAAAACTATTTTCTATTACATTAAAAAATATATTTGAAACTTGGTCATGTAATAAAGGACAAGTGTTCTTTTGTAACCTGATGTGCTGAAGCACGGAATCACAAGAATTTGAGAGTGTATGTATTTTTAACACAAGTGGGCACATAGAGACAATGTTCAATGGAGTAACAAACCGACACACATCCCTCCATGCTTGAACGCATTCTGGCCAAAGCAAGTCACGATAGCATCTTCATGCCTGCTGAGGAGAACCCATACTTATTACCTCGGATATAATCATCTACTGTCTCCCCCTCGCCTCAGCTTCTGGCTATACACAGAAGCAGCTGTCAATCAAGACAGGACACTAATATGGTCCATATGAGAGCCAACAAGTACGGAATTCTGGAAATCCCATATTCTGCTCTTTTATTTACCTTCCTGTTAGACAGACAAATTTCTTTATTGACCCAAGTAATTAGTTGTTGGGAGCGAGAGGAAGTAGATTCTTAGTTCCTTTTATAACAGCCTAAATACTGCTTATTTAAAGTAGTGGTGATGGAGCAATAGATAGGAAAGCATGATGTTACAAATCTGTAGATAGATCTGTGGGGCCCGCTCCAGAGTTCTTGTTTTGAAATAATTAAATGTGATCCCTTGGGCCCTTGATCCTGGGGGGTAAAGGAACACAAGCAGGTGAAATGAACCACATAATTGAAAGATCCAGGGTGCAATCCAAAACTAAGTGGCCTACTGAAACCATACCATGGTGGGCACAACAAATTTAATAAATAACTGCTCGGCACTCCAGGGGGGCGAGGGGGCCTCTGCTGTGCCATCAAAGGGGCCCAATGTTTCCAGGAGTTGGGGAACTTCTGCCGAGAGAGGAGGTGACACCAAGTGTGTTGTCAAGCGTAAATCCCGATGCAGAAGGCCCTCGCGAGATGGGTGTCCATATATCAAAGGTCTCACTGACATGAGCTGCCATTTGATCTCCGCTCAGGAAATTCAAAATTCCAGGCAGATGAGGGGTGAAACTGAGAGGCCCTTAAGCCCAGCTTGTGCTGGTGATTAGAGGCAGCTGTTTCGATTCACATTTCGAAGGACTTGAACTCTGCAACCTGCCACTTTTTTTAAGTGTTGGGACAGGGCTTGGCTTAGAAAAGTGGGCAGTGGCAATGGCCATGGTAATGAGAGTCTAAAGAAATTATTATTTTTATTTTGTAAAACTGTTATCTTACACATTTTTATCAAAAGTACAGAGACATTTATTTGTAATAATTCATGACAAGACAATTACATGACAGAAAACAAATCATTACCTCTCCGATGTTTTACTTATAAATATGACTAGGTTTCAGGACAAACTGAACTATAATGAAAAATATTAAGGAATTGATTTAACTTTGAGAAATAATAATTAAGCGTGTTTTTCAGAATAAATGTAGGTTTTTCTCAAGCAAATATTTACAATATTAACATGTATCTTATATTAACAAAGTTAAATCATACATGCAGGTTTTTTTTCTCTGGTAATTGCTTGCAAATAAATGAAGAGCCAAACATACAAAGGAGAACTAATCAGTAGCTAGAAAACTGTAGATTAAAAAAAAAAAGCAAGACATTGAGTTAAAGAGTTTGACATGCCCAGAGAAAATGAGGCAACGAGTATTGAGTGGTACAAGCACATAAACGATTAGTCCCAAACATGAGCTGACAGCTGGATGCTTGACCTTGGCCACATTTTAGCACAACAACCCCCAGCGTTCATTTACATCCTTTCTGTGCCAAGTAATGTAGACATAATTATTATTCCAGTGAAAAGGAGGAGGAAAAGGTGGGGACTGCAGGTCAAGACCTTCTAAGAGACCTCCGCTCCTCAGCCAAGTTTAGGATGAGATGCCAATGCCATTATAGACAACCTTCACAACCCTGATTACCCTTCTGGCCAAACTGACACACTCACATCCAGAGTCAAATTACAAAGTGCCAATGAAGAGATGTGTGGGAAGAAAGGAGAGAAAAGCCTATTGGCTCTGTATTTAAGGGTCATGCATTACATCATGAAGGACATTCACTTGCGCACATCTAAGACCAAAAAAAAAACACCTTAGTTTTTAATCTAAGGGGAGAAATTGTCATGTACACATAGATATAACTTTTTACTGAAAACTGGCAAAACACCAGACGAAAACTACAAAGACATCCATAATAAAAAAAAAGGTATATTCTTTGTGACCTTTTTCTCCTCTTTAACCTTTTAACCTTTCGATTCTTCACTTACCTGTAGATAATCCCAAACTAATGAATCTCTTATCAGGCAGCAACAAGAGAGAGTGGTGACCCCTTGACCTGCTATATCTTTCTAGTAAGTGATTGTTTAGGGACACTTTGAGATCAGATTCAAGGATCTAAGGCTCATCGCTCACATGATTTTGACACAGAACCAGACGCAGGCCGGGCACAAGTTGGTAAAAAGCAAAGTGACGCCCAAATGTGCAAAATCTTTGTGAAATTGTGATTCACATAGAAACAACTACTCACAATTTGAGCATAAAGCTTCTGCCAGAGGGCAAAAAAATGAGATCAGTGATCCAGACCTGCTGAACCTTGTTTTGCCATGCTGTCAACTGAGATTAACTCTACCAGGCCTTTGTGCCACCCTTATGTGGTGTGGGCTGCACCCTAGATTTATGGTACATTTCACACTCAGCCACCACGCAGAAAGCCAGTGATCCCAGTCTAGCACTGGGGCGTTAATTGGTCAACCTATGCCAATGAGCAAGACAAATCACACATGACTTGCCAGGCTTTTCTGAAGGTAGAGTGGATGACATGCCAAATTTTGTAGGGCTGTGTTTGCATGGGTGCGTGCGTGTTGATCAGTCAATGTGTTTCTGCTCTTGTCTGTTTTACACTCAAGTGAACATGTGTGGGATGTGGTTGTGTTCAGAGGAGCCTCAGGGGGGAAAAATCAGTGGTGTTTAAAGCTTAGCACTGACATGATGAGTTTGACAAGTGATAGTAATGATACTGTGCACACAGTACACTGTGTTACTGTCTCGCCTGAGTGGTGGACTTACTCTGGTTTGTACAAGCACAAGGGAGATTTTCAGAGACAAACAATGACTTGATTCCACATGTTGTCTTTCAGCTTTGTCGGCTTTCCTGTGTCCAAGTTCACAGCATTGAAGGATCACTGATGTCACTCTAAAAGATGGAACATGTGATCGCTCAACACTTTTGAGATAAGTCCCACAATCTGTATGTATTTGAGAAGTCACTGCTAATTTAAAGTAAAATACAGCAGTCACTGTAACTGCAGCACACTGAAACTGTCATACTGTCAGCTATCTTTGTGCTTGAGAATCTTTTTGAGCACGGTCAACCAAAGCTCGTAGCACTTAATGCAGAGCAGCACAGCAAGTATTAATGCAGCAGCTCAGTCCGGTCTCGCTGCTCTGACATTCCTCTTACTTTATTGTATTAAGGCTAATTATTTTTAATGTGCTGTGCTGTAAACTATTACTTTAGGCCTACTCTGCTCTAATCACCCTTGGCCTTGTTTATATAAACCGGTAAATTGGTTAACGACGGTAAGTCTCCTGAACTCTCATTCATTTTGTCTGGGCCTTGTCAAAGAATGTTTGTGCAGTCGCAGATGGGCAGTAAATCAAACTCACTGTAGCATTAAAGTGCAGCCAAGTCTCTAGATTTTGGTTCCAACTGAGACTTTGTATGTGTCTGACCCTGAACGAATGAACAACGCTTCACTTCAAAAGAGAGTGCCACACAGACTGAATTTTACAACCACAAAACGTGAGAGTGTGGATACTTGGGTAGGCTAAAGTTGAACTGGTGACATTGCAGTTGAACTTAAACAAGCAATGGAATTATTATTTTTTAGGTCTGTTCAAACGTGTGTATGCTCCAAGTGATACACTCCAATCAAATCAGAAATATTTGGACAGTTTTTCTTTTTCTTGCATTTTGTAAACACTGATACAAAAGTGATAAAAAAAGAGCCCTAGAATCTGAAAATCTGAAATCATGACAGGAATTAAAGGGGCTAATTCTGCCCTGTTCTGTATTAGGCATCCAAAGCTTACTTCAATTGCCAGCTCTTCAGTTCAGTGGTGGGGGGTGGGGGGTGGGGGACTGGAACAAGGAGACATTGAAACGACAAGGCCTCCTTGAAGGGGAAAAGCTAACAGAATCTAGCTGGCAGGCAGAGTAGAGCACCCACCCTCAGCCCCGAGCCTGTAAACTCAGATTAGGGGGTGGATCAAAGCCTGGATTTAATCTGGGCCACTGGGCAAGGGTGGAGATTATGGCACCATGGCACTGTTTGGCACAGAGGTTCGCCCTCATCATACACTTGGATAAGTGAATAAATGTGGACACATTGAGCCTATGGATGTGAAATGCAGAAATGCATGTGTGCACTTAAGCACATCAAGATACACAATATTCATCTTTGATTTGAAGAAACAAGGAGGTGATCTAAGTTTTAGCCTTGATCCAGCTCTCAAAAATGGCTGCAGGCAAGGCACAACATGACTGTGACATTGAAGGGAGAGGAAGTGTGAGAGACAAAGCAGGGCTTAGAAACGAATTTTAAGGGTTGACAAAAGGCAAAAAGCTCCATAACCTCCACTCTCCACCCACGATGCCATTTGATCCAAAAGAAAAAAAAATACTCGAGTGGAAAAAAACATACTCTTTCTGAAAGTATCTTTATAAAAAGCAATTCATAGTTCTTTGAAGAAGTAACATTCAGTCTCTTTCCATATACACAACTATCGGATAGATTGAGGATGTATTTGAACTTCTTAATCACTATTTCATCCATTTAAACTATTGTGTGAAAGACCCGCTCCGATCATATTTTGATCTATTTTAAAAGCATTTTCAGAATTTTTTTTATTTATGACTATACAGTTTTCAGCCAAAAAAAACAAAAAATAATAAGGAAATGTTATCTATGTTTTCTAGAACATAGTTTTTGCAGAGCAGCAGGAGTTTATTAGAAATTCACCTCTAAGTTGTGGGTGGAGCTGTTGGAGTGGAGTAAGCCCACCCTCATTTCCTATCCTCCATCTGTTTGCAGTCTCTTCCACTAGTTTACAGCCCCTCAAACCCCCAACCGAACATTACTGATACAACAAAAATAGCGAGCAATATTGGAGCTATCCACATGTACAGTTTTGAGCCAGATACCAGCTCAAACAAGGAAAACAAAGATGTTCACAGATCTAGTCCCCTACAAGTGGATGCATCAGAATGGAGCGGAGCAGGGAGCTGATGACCCGCCCATTGTAGCATCTACATCACTTCTACAGGCTTGTTCTATGGTATTTTTGTATTGGCTTCTGATTTAAAATGATTTGGATAAATAAATACTCAGAAACACAATTTTAAGCTTAATTTTCTTTTTATTTGTCATCCATCATGAGAAAAATGCCACGAGAACATGGTAAAAACCCAGTTTTAATCAGTGGGTCTTTAAGAAGTTTCACTCTCACAGAAATTAACCATATTTAAAACAGAAACACTAAACTCAAGCTGAGATTAGTCTTCTCCGAAAAACCCCCGGCTTAGAGGAATAGATGCTCACTTGTTTATTTTTTCTCAAGACATTTTTTGTCACCACGGCTTTTCCTTGTTAGAGGTGAACTTGAAAAGACGTTTTGATCGCTGAGTCAGTTTGTAACGTGTCTTCAGGGTGTATCTTAATTCTGCCTTCTCCAAATCTACCCACTTACCCTGAAGGCAAAGCTCTGAATGTCTTTAAAGGGGTAATGGGGCGACGTGCCAGACTAATGCAGTGTACTGACTTTTTCCTCTTCTTCTCCCCCCCGTCTGTCTTTTCTGTCTCTCCTCACACAAATGCAGCTCCCGGAATACATTCATGCACACACACTGTCTCCTTCTCACACACTCACACACACAGTGATTGACTCTTAGACTTAAAAGCAGACCTTCGCTTTGCTGGTTTTACTTGATTAAAGTCAGAGCAATGGGGTCTTGGCTTAGCTAAGTCTGGGACAAAGAGGAATATTTGTGGGGTCCAGTCTCTTTCAAAGACCCTCTTGTCAGAGGAGGCCCAGAGTGAGCACTGGGGGAGCAGAGACCAGCTAAAGGCCAGGCCATTTATCATAGTCCACCAAATGAAAGAACCCAAATGTCTCTTTCTTCCACCCATCTCTTTCCCTCTTCCCATTTCTCCCTTTTGGCCTCTCTCTTTTTTTCATCTCTCCTTCCCCTCATGGTGTTTCCTCCCCTTTGTGCAAATCCAGTGGGAGTGGAGCAAAAGCAGCTCACTGCCGTTGCTTGTAACTGAGCTGGGATTGGCGGAGCTGCTTGGAACTGGCCCCACTCATGCTGGGGCCCGAGTTCTTTTTTTTGTGTGTGTCATGGGGTGATTTGTCAGGCAGCAGTGGCAGAAGTCGAGCCCCTGAGATTGAAAGGCTATGACCCCAGGAGTGGAGACCCGACCTGGACTGAGGCCATAATAGATCTGAACGCAAAACGATGGGGATTCAAGGGAGCAAGGGAGACCTGAAATCTGGATCTGCTTACTTCAGGTGCAAACACTGTGATAGGAACTGACAAGGGCATGACAGACTCGGCTGTGGTGTGGTGGAACGACACTCTGCAAGGGAGTCTGGAAAGACTGTGTTTGCGTAAAGATGCAGCATCCGATGGGAACGTGTACCGCTAACCTCGGCTCTTCTTCTAGCTGACTGAGAAAAATCAATACCAACAGATCTCTCCCAACATAATAAGATACAAAATAGTAAACAATGGCTTTGTTTACCCATCTGTGTGTATACCCCCTCTGTGCCTTTGTGTAGGCTGAAGGCCTGCATACAAACAGGGCAGGGGGCACACCCACACACATAAAGGTTGACAGCTGACACACCCGTTCCATGGTTTCCTCATCCCCTGCTTCTTTCTTAGACTCTTTCCATTTGTCATTAAAGGAGGAAAACGTTTCTTACTCTGTTTGTTTACTGGTTCCCACCTCTCTTTGGGGAGTTGGGAACTGAAACAGAATTTGTTCTCAGCTGGCCGCCTGCCTTATCCCCTAAACACACCCCACTTCTCCGTTTCCTCCAGTCCTCCTTCTTTGAGCATCTTCTCAGTATGGATGAGTAGGTTACATATGCTTCCTTTCTGAATGAGTTCACTCGTTTTTAATTGAGTGAGTTATTTTGTACTTGCGTGACTCAAGAATCTTTTTTTCCACTGGAGCGTCACAGTTGTGGTTTGTTTTTTCTCACAGGGAAAGCTAGAATAGGGGTAGACAACTGTAAGATTTTAGGTGGATGAAACCAAAGAAGGACTCAGGAATCCTTTTCTTATTTCAGAATAAGTGTCCAGTAACATTAGTTAATCTTTCTTTCCTGTCAGTAAGAAACCTTTTCGGAAGTATATATCAGTTGGCTCCACGACAGGATAACAAATCAAACAAGTGGTACATGAAAACAGTAATGACACAGAGAGACAACAAAAGTTAAGAAAAAAATGGCATCTAAAAGGAGGTCGACATCTTTTCCCTATAGTACAGGAATGTAAATCATTCCAAGACTGAGTGACAGCAATCCATTGACTTTCTGGTTGAAGGTCACAGCCTGCAGTGTGTCCCCAAGTTTGAGACAGGGTCCATATTTACCCAAAGAATAGGAGGCAGCCAAGTCTCAAATCAATGCAATTATCTAATCATGGAATACACTTCAATAAAACATGCTATAGTATTGTTAGGGCAGGAGTTAGAAGGGCGTACAATGATCCAAAAACTAAATTCTTATCTCAATTTACAAAGCATGAGAATTTAATAAAGTATGTGTGAGAGGTGGGGGGTATTAAAGCAGAGGAAGGCCTTAAGGTGATTTTTGGAAAATGGATTAATAAAATCCTAAAAACAAGAAGTGGTTTTGGGTGGGTGGGGGTTGGCTGGCTTATCAGAAGATGAATGGCCTCCAAGACAAATGCATGTGGGCCACAGTGAACGACCCCCACGTTATACCGCCCCACTACCATGACATCAAAACAGAAGGGGAAAACATCCCCTCTTTGTGGAGAGCGTGATTTAATTTGTACCTTCCAATGAGGGGTAAATATGTTTGAACTATCTCGATGAGCCTGCGGTGGCTCGCTCAGGTTCTCACGGGAAACTGTTCTGAGAAGGATATCAAGTCTGCTGTGTTAAA